>JAHSPW020000013.1:27287870-28487870 GCA_019985065.2 Arctostaphylos glauca | reverse complement strand
ATTTGGACCATAATTAAATTGGGCCAACCCATCCTACATAATTGACAAGGGGTCTTATTGAAGACTACGCTAATGAAAATAAAAAGATGAACTTTCTCATTACCAAAAAAAAAAAAAAAACACATGAACTTTCTCAAATTGGTTGATTCTTTTCTTTACCTTTTTTTAAGTGTAGAGTTTGGAATTCAATTTAGACTTTTCAAGAGGATCTCATGAACCTTTTAGTTGTATCTGCAAAATACTCAACACTAAGTTAGTGTCGATCGGGATTGGGTCTCCAGTAAGCACTCCGATGATCAAATTAACCTTTAGTAAGAGCAAAGCAACTTGAAAGGACAA
Source organism: Arctostaphylos glauca (assembly GCA_019985065.2). NCBI lineage: Eukaryota > Viridiplantae > Streptophyta > Magnoliopsida > Ericales > Ericaceae > Arctostaphylos > Arctostaphylos glauca. The sequence goes on along the minus strand of JAHSPW020000013.1, from coordinate 28,487,531 downwards.
GAGTTAGTGAGAACGTGCGCGTTTGTCCACCTGAAGTTAGAATGCTCTTGGAGTATTTATAGAGTAGGAACCCAATAGCCTACCTAAGACTTCGACCGAGAATGTAGCGTCGTCGTTCGAGGATCACAGAAGTCCTACTATGTGTCTCACATCCATGTGGATCAAAGGACACATCTGCATGTCCACTAACTGCCTTCCCCACATCTCTTCCCGCAACTACTCGAAACATGGAGAAACACGTTTCCAAGTGATCATGCCGAACACTGAAATCCCAATAGAAATGTCGGAGGCCAAACCTTGAAGAATTTATTTTCAAGGATGAAGACTGACAGGATGGGAGTCTCGCCGAAAGAGGGCGGGCGAAGACTACTTTGGGAGCCTCTTAACTAGGGTCAGTAAAGCAATTATTTGGCTTATCCCAACTTAGAACCAGCATACATAGACTGAAGATGATCATGGGTTGAAGGTCACTGTTGTGTAAATCCAGCGCATTACACAAAGTAAGAGATAAATCTTCTTGAAATAACATAATCAGATATTCGGATCATCTCGGAACCCTTACATAATGCTCAATATAATGTTTTTTTTTTTCTGGCTAAGTGGAGGTTTTTCTGAAATTAAACGAGCCTACGGAAAATATCTTTTATTAGGACGAGTCAAATGTAAAGTGGGATCGGTTGGGAAACCATGGCTTTTTTTATGCACAAAGCTGAACAAAGTGGAAAAGGTAAAACAAACCCCAAAGATGATTCAACTCTTTTCTCCCCTTTTTTCCTTTTGCCCCTTTCGTGATGAACTATGAAAGTCTTGATAAACCCCACCACTTCAATAAACTACGCCAACCCTCCCTCTCGAGGGTACAATTGTAAGGGAAATTACAGTGTGAGAATGGTGGATGATGAGAGTGAGAGAGAGAGAGATTGGAATCTTTTGAAGTGGAAGGGGGTCCCATTCATGATTCATGCAAACTTTTGGGCCCATTGCCCTAAATGAATGATTTCAGATTAGATCAAGGTTTTCTAATTACGAGAAATCAAGATAACATATGCCATGAAAGTTTACACATAATTATTACGCATATTTAATTAAGAAAAAAATATATTATTATAGCAAGAAAAACTCGAGGTTCATTGTAAAACAAATTAGGCTTGCGAGAAATAGTAGTTGATCCTATAAAAAAATAATCCTAAAATTTGTAGGAGAAGAAATAAACGAATTGTCAAATTCACTTCTGCTGCTAGACAAAATAATTTCTCTGTACCCTAACAATTTAGATAAACAACATAACTTTGGCATCAATTAAAGAGACCCTATATCTGAACAGTTACATAGAGCAAAACTAATCTCATCCATTATTTTGAGACAAAAAGATTCTTATTAATCCTCTAATTTGAAAAATAATTTCAAAAACAAAGAACGACATTATATTTGTCAATCTCTGATTGGTCAAAAACTCGAGGGTAAGTAAGTAAAATTTATAGTACCATACTACCATTTTTGTCACTAATCATGCACCACTTTCCTTTTCCACAACACCATTTCTTGCGTGACACCTGTCCTCCACTAGTGATCAAATATGTTTTTACCTTTAGCTAAACGAGAAGAATACATATGGAGCTGGTTATACATATGGATAAAGGGGAAAAAAAAATTGAGTGACAAGAAACAAGAAGGATTGACAATCTATCGTGTTTGAACTAAATTATTTCTTATAATGGTCAGTCCAACATCTCGATTCAGTCTATGAATCTGTGAATTGTAATTATTGGAGGGTATGAATTTATGGTAATTGTTCTTCTCAAATCTATTTTTTTTCTACGTTTTGGGCTATAATCGTCTTTTTAAGTTCATCTTCTTACCAAGTGAACAAACATTTATTAATGTGGTCAAACCCTCCTCAAATAAGTTAATCCAAATAAATTAAGCTTGATGATATCGGAAAATGGTAATCCGTTTCAAACTCTTATTTCTAACACACAAGTCCGGTGACTAGGGTAACTAAGAATATCTGACGATCAAATTAAGGGCTTGGACATAAAATAATCGGATGTGTATTGAAATTAAAAATAAAAGAGTACGTACATACGTACGTAGTCTCGTCTCGTGGCCAGAGACAATATTTTTTAATGCTTTGAGGAAATTATCATTTTGTGGCGAACATCCCGCCCTCATTCTAATTTGGGAAGATTATCACAAGGATCCTGAACTTAATCTCCAACATGTAGAGCAGTTAGTGGCACGATCTTCAACATCGCTCGAGCAATTAGGGTCACTGCCTCCCTCAGCTAGGTGACTAGAGTGTAGTATCCGTATCTGAGCATGTATTAGCAGACTAGGACAAAGACATGCTAATCAAGAACGGAATTAGGATTCGAGATTTGGAGGGGTTGGAATTTTTTTCTTTGGAAAGAGAGGGGGCCGAAATGTAATTTTTTTATAATTATTAAAATTCATAACTAATAAGTCTTAAATTTTGTTTGAATTTTTTTGGGGGATTCGGTTGCCCCCAGGAGGTCTCCATGTAGTTCTTCCCCTATGCCGATCGATAGAGCGCTCGACAAATCAAACCACTTCCCCTTGGCTAGGGAGGTCTTAGTCGGTCTAAGATGAACAAAGGCTAAGGACATCAGTTTGCAATTGGCAGATCATGACGCTTTGATGCACAAAAATGAACAAAGTGGAAAAGATGAAACAAACCCCAAAGATGATTCAACTCTCTTTTTCCCATTCGCCCCTTTCGTGATCAAACCATGAAATTAATTCTTCGTAAACCCCACCACTTCACTAAACTACGCCAACCCCCCCCCTTCTCAGGGTTCAATTGAAAGGGATGACAACATGAGAATGGTGGATGATGATGATGATGTGTGTGTGTGTGTGAGAGAGAGAGAGAGAGATTGGAATCTTTAGACATAGAAGGGAGTCCCATTTTGTAAAAGAAAATCATTAAGCACTTTGGTTCAGAAATGATGCTTTCCCCTTTTCCATATCTTTCAGTCTCCGCGTTCACATTTCTTATTAGTTTACACACTTGGGAGGGCAATTTAGCCAAACTCCCTACAGGAAAAAAAAAATAGCAAATTTGAAAAATATTTTCACAGTTTTGCTACACAATTGACAAATATTAATATACATTCATAAATTTTCAATATATTATTTAATGAACTAGCAAATGTTCGCTGTCTAAAACTCTTCTGCTAGCCAAATTGACATTATATTGGAAGTCATTTCGATTGTATGCCTCGAGATCTCCACAAACAAGGAGAATAAAGATAATATATAATATGAAAGCTTTATTACGTAGAATTAATTAACAAAAAAATATTATTGTAAGGAGAAAAATTCGAAATTCATTGTAAAACGAATTAGTCTTATGAGAAATAGTAATAATTTTATAAAAAGAATCCTATAATTTATAATTTTATAAAAAGAATCCTAGAATTTGAAGGAGAAGAAGGATACGAATTGCCAAATTCACTTTCGTACCGGACTAAATGGTTTCTTAGCCTTCTTTACCGGTAAGGAATTACTAGTGATGGTTAGTTTGCAACAATTACGGTTAATTAATTCAGTACATAGATGAAATTTCCTGAAGAATACATACATGTGTGTTTAGAGAGAGAGAGAGAGTAAAATCATTTTGTACGCTAACAATCCTAAATCTGAACACTTACATGGAGTGAAACTAATTATCTCATCCATTATTTTGAGACAAAAAAATTGTTAATCCTCAAATTAGGAAAATAATTTAAAAAATAAATAACGACAGTATATTTGTGAATCTCTGATTGGTCAAAAACTTGAGGGTAAGTAAGTAAAATTACCCTAAAAACTAGTACCATTTTTGTCACCAATCACCATTGTGCTTATCCACATGACCATTCCTTTCATGGCATTTGTACTCTACTAGTGATCAAATACAGTATGTTTTTTGCCTTTAGCAAAACGAGAAGAATCAAAATATATATGGAGCTGGTTATACATAAATAGAACCTTTGAAAAAAGGAACAAACTTGAGGAACAAGAATCTAGCTGCTTTCTTTCGAATAGTCAGTTCAACATCCCAATTTAGCCAATGGGTATGTGTATTGTAATTATTGGAGAGTACGAAGTAACGGTTATTGTTCTTCTTAAGTCCATGTTCTTTTCACATTTTGAGGATATAATCGTCTTTTTAAATTTATTTTATTACCAAGTAAAAGAAAAACACGCACTTAATATTAATCCGGTCAAATAAATTAAATTGATGATGTCCAAAAATGATAACTCCTTTCAAACTCCTGCTTTTGACTCGTGCACAAATTTGGTGTCGGAAGGTGCTTGCCCGGCAAGAACCCCCTCCGATGATTAATTAGAATGCTTGGAGATAAGAGAATTGGATGTGTGTTGACAGTATATATGAAAGCATATCTGATCGCGTGACCAAATATGAGTTTTAATGCCTCGAGGAAATTGACATTTTTGTGGCAGATGTTTTGTGGTCGCTCATTCCAATTTTGGATGTAATCTCCAGATGCCGAGCAATCAGCGACGCAATTTCTAAAATTGCCCTAAGCAATCAAGGCGGCCACTCCCTGCGAGCAATCTAGGTGAGGTATCCATGCCTGAGCGTGTATTAATTGACCAAAACAGAAGCCTGCCACTTGATAGAGCGCTCGACAAATCAAGTTGTTGCTCCTTGGCTAGGGAGGCTTGAGGCAGTTTGAGAGCTTTTTTGTTGCTAATTATTTCAGATTTTGAATCGAGCTTATTAAAACTAAATTAAATTTTCTAAAAAAAATTATAATTCAAGAATAAATTCAGGTAAAGTAAATTTCAAATTTGTCTTTTACGTTTAGCTACGAGAAGAATATATTTGGAGCTGGTTATACATAAATCGATCCCCCAAAAAAAGAAACGAACTTGAGGAAGAAGCAACTAGCTGCTCTCTCTCTCACTCTCACAGTCTCACTCTCTCTCTCTCTCTTCAGTTACGAGTCTCGATCAAATTGGATTGGCTATGTAGTGCTCACTTACGTCATGCAAGGGGGTCCCACTGACGTACAAATCAGCTAACGTGTAAGAAATACATTGGTTAACTGTGTCGAAACCATTGAGCTTCCTCCTTACGCTATCTCACTTCCCATGCCACATCGGCGAGTCCGATGAGCAAAAGAACGGGTCCACACTTTACGCGGTATATACAGCAGAATGGATATGTATATGTATGTATATATACGTCTATATATAAATGGCGGGCTCCTTATTACCCTCTCGCTCCTAAATCAGCAAGAAAAGAATCACTCCCCTGCTAGTCTCCTCCTCTCTCTGATGTTTCGATCTTCTCCGTCTTTCTGAAACCCACTGAATTTTCGTTGAATATCTTCATTTTTCAGTTTTAGTCTCTTGATACTCTTATCTCCTTCTTACACACTATTGTTTTTTACTCGAGAGGAGCCGATGGCAGTTTTACCCCCGAACTCTCTGCCCGTAGGGTACCGATTCCGGCCGACGGACCAAGAACTCGTCAATCACTACCTAAAAAATAAGATCAACGGCAATAACGACGCAGTCAGTGGTATTCGGGAGGTTGATCTCTGTAAGAAGGAACCCTGGGATTTGCCTGGTAAGTGGTAAATAATCAACCATAATTTTGGGGATTTTCTTCCATACTTGATATACATGAATTGAAATACCCTAATTCTGTTGATAGATGCGCCAATAGACATAGGCCGTGTTTGGAATGATTAAAAAGTCTTCTTTTTTTCTTTTGGCGTTGAATAATTTAGTGAAGTTCTTTTTCCTTGATTTTTGGATTTTCGTTTTGTTGAAATAAATGATGTTTCTTATGTCTCTGCTCCGTGTGTGTGTTAAATGCAGTTTTGTCGCTGATAGAGACGAATGACGATGAGTGGTTCTTCTTTTGTCCCATTGATCGGAAGTATAGGAACGGACAGCGAGCGAACAGAGCAACGGCGGCTGGGTATTGGAAAGCGACGGGCAGGGATAGGTCTATCAAGGCTGTTAGGAGAACGACTGTCATTGGCAAGAAGAAGACTCTGGTCTTCTACATTGGGCGTGCTCCAAATGGGCAGAAGACTGATTGGGTAATACACGAGTACCACCCAATTAGCGAGGAGCTTGACGGCACTACACCGGGACAGGTTCGCCTTTGAATCTCCCTCTCTGTTGCTTTTGAGCCGAGTTTGTAGCTTAAAATTGAGTGTTTTTTGTTTTACCTAATGGATATGATAATGATATCTTTTTATAACATACTGAAACACCTTTTCTTAAATTGTCTTCACATTTGGGAAAACAGATTTTAGTTACTTATGGCAGAATGCCAGGATGTTTTTCTGGTTCCCATTTCCGATAAGGAAGAGGGTGAACAGGATATAGATACTGTCCAATTCGTCCACGTCATCGTTTTGAAGGTGATGAAAAGATTCCCATAGATTTTGGGATGGATCCATTGGATTAGAGTCCCACCTCTATCCAATTCAACATCAGGTGTGGACAATGTAATAATAAATTATGACCTATTTCTCTAATTAGAGATAATTACTTTCTGAACTGATGAAAACTTTCAGGGTAGGGTTGCTATTCGATAGCTTTACATAATTCTCTAAGATATGTAGTTAATTGAATAGGTGGTTATTGTATTAAGTTGTTGTGGTCGCGGTTTTCGCATTAATATCATATGATCAAATGGATAAAGCCATATTGTTGTGAATACAGGACAAGTTAAATGCACCAAACTAAGGCTTGAATGTGGGCCCACATAAGATCTTATCGAAATCAAGTCCTCTATTACTGGAACCGAATAATGCATCCAAAATTTATGGGATGTCCACCTAGGCTACGCAGAACAGTTTTTTCTGCACGGAAGTCTGTATTTCATTGTTTCATTTCCTCTTTTTTTAGTGTGTTTACGTCACGAGTCTTTTTCATGTTTACAGAAGAAAAAGGAGGCCAATTCTTCTTTGGTACTTCAGTAATTTCGGTTGGCTATCGATTCTTTCCAAGTTGCACTGATAGGTCCTTTTTATGAACCATAATTTTTGGAGATTTTTAGTTTCTTCATAGTTGCATTTTGAGAATTAGAATTCTAATACTGGATCACTTAGTTTGGTTTGGCAATTTTTTGTGTACCTTTTGTAGGGTTCGTTTGTCCTGTGTAAGCTAATGAAAAAGAATAAGACGGTTGTCGGGGAGCAGGATGAGAATGCTGAAGGTTCAAACTGTGAGGAATCTGTACAAAATGATGCTTCTCCAGCCACCATTCAATCAAGTTCCGTGGATGTAGAATCAGAGCCGGTGACTCCTACAATGAGTGGCGCCCAAGATGAAAACCTACCTTCTGGGAGTGTGAGTATCCTTCCTCCAAGATTTGACAGAAACCCTGTTGCTCGTCCACCTACCGAGTCTCCCAACGGTAGCTGTGTTGCTGATGATGTAGTAGCTAAATCAATTGTGGAGGTAAGATGGGTAATTTACTTTTAGCTTAGTTTGTCTTCAATTTTTTATTATGGTATCTAATCCCTGTTACGCACTTGCTAATTCTTCTTTTGCTTACTTCAGCCGGACCTCGAGTTCGAAGAGATGTTGCTCAGCCTGTTTGCTGACCCAATTACGGAACCACCAGATGTGCACGGAAAAGTCTTCTCTACTTTGCACTCACAGGTGCAGGTGGAGCTTGGATCTTCAGCTGACTTTCAATATGCAGCCGCTAATGAGCTGGACAACAACGAGAATGGAACAAGCGAGTGTGACATGGAGGAATTATTGAATTCAATTATTGGCTCAGATGATTACTACTGTGATATTGCTGAAACTGAAGGAGGGATCCCTAATTCTATTAGTCCTCCTGAGAGCACCTTCGTTAAGGAAAATGTATTTAATGAGTTGGATGCAAAACTGGCCAAGGCACAGGTATTATGAAGTTTCTTACAACTTTATGAATATGAAAATTTATCTAATGGACCATCACTTGGAACTGTAAAATGCAAAATAGTTTCATATGCAAGCACCATAAAAGTAATACCGTTCTTAGAACTTTATGATTTTGCAAGTACATAAGACAAATTGAAAGGAAATTGTATCCAACCAGGGATGGACGTAACTTGTGAACTTGCAAAATCATGAAGTTCTAACAAGCTGTATTATTTATATGGTGCATATGAACCTATTCTGCATTTTTTCGGTTCCAAGTGATGGGTCATTAGGTAAATTCTCGTGTTTAGAAAAGTTATATTCTCGTGTGCCATTGTAACTCTAATTCTAAATGTTATGAACAATTTGAGCAGCACAATGAGAGTAAGGCTCCTGTACCAATGCCTACGTATACTATAGAGTATAGAAGCTCTGATATTAGCAATGAAGAGAACTTGAGCAGGTTGGGTTTACTGGGGAATGAGTCTCTTGGGCGGGATTTTGCTAATGTTGCTTCTACCAGTGACCAATCTGTTGGTTTGTTCAGTAATCCTGAAGCTTGTAGTGATAATAGCAATGCTGTTGGCAGTAGTCAAGTTTCTGGAACTGGAATCAAATTAAGATCTCGACAATCTTCTAATAAACCACGTGCCGAGTCTTGTGAGCTGCAGGGAAATGCACGAAGAAGAATCAGGCTGCAGCAATACTGTGGCGATTTGGGACATTTGAGCTACAATGAAGGAAATCATGAAGCAATTATATTGGCTCAGGTGACAAGTTTGTCTGTGAAGCTTGTGAATTGTTACTGATAAATCCTGGGTTTTGATTTAAAATCCCAATTTATTGATGTTCTTGCAGGTTGGAGACGCTGAAGAAAAACACAGTGCTATCATAGATGAGACACAGGATTCCACGTCCAATTATGTTAACGGAGGTCCTGTAGATCAGGGTTCAGACACGATACCGACATCTTCTTTTCCAACACGCCTCAAAAAACCGGTCCCCTCTGTGCCTGCTTCTCCTCCATTGCGCTTGATATCACCTATGCATATGCTTAGTGTACTTGTGGTTGTGGGTTTGTCCATTGCCTTTGTGGGCATATGGAGTTGCCTCAAGTTTTGATTAGGAAAGATGTCTCATTTTTTGTGTGTTATTGACCTAGGCTAGCTTTTTTACCTAGGCTAGCTTTTTTGGTTATTGTGAAATAAGCATCTCTTTGTAGCGAGATTTTGATGCTGGCTGTGGTCCATCAATCTACGTCATCTTTTTCTTGTACCGGACACGGATGATTTTATTTCTTTTGACTGTATAATCTATGTTTCTTTGCTAAATTTGTTGCAACATCAAGAGTTCAATATTGACTGGTATTTTTTTCTTATCTACCCGAATCTCAATTGACGCCTTTGAAGTAAGGAAAATTTTCATGGGTCAACCAACTTATCCTTTTCTAGTAGATGTTGTAGAGAACCGAATCGGCGCGAGTTATTGGGCCAAACTATTTGTGGATTTGGATTGGATGACAGACCAAGCCAGAATAAACATCTTTAGCAGGCCGGACCTAGCCTTGACTAGGTTCATGACTCATAGTGCTTCCTGTCAAGTTCATGTGCGCACGGTGTAAGGTTGGGTTGAGTTCGTACACACTTAGCCGAGATATGTCACTTACACCAGATTAGAGTTGACAGATGTATCGACTGTAGCATATGACATCCAAGCTATCTAAGTGGCTAATGACATAACAGAATTCTATTATGAGTCACACTATAAGAGAGTGTATTCCGCATGTGCCTATCATGTAGACCACAAAATATTTTTCGAAACTCTTGCCGGTGAACACAAAACTTTGATTGTAATTATAAATCTAGATTTACGGAGTTTGGAGCTGACGAGCTAGTGGGATTCATTGGCCCTGAAGTATGACAAGATTATTATTTTATCTTGCTAAAAAGTATGGCTTGGTAAAAAAATAGGAACAGAGGGACCCAAATGGTTGTTTGGTCTACGGTTTGGACTTTGGAGAACTTTCGAAGCTGACAGCAGCTTCCTCTTATTTCGGCCACAAAATTAAGTTATTAAAACGTGATTAATTACACGGATTAGCATAATATGAGTTAGGCCGAGTTTGGTAAGAACATGAGTTATGACCATTCAAAGTTATGATTACAAATTACTGGTAACCCCACATAATCGGAATCTAAAATCACATCACATAGTGATAGATACATGTGTTTGTATATCTAACGTACCCGATAACAATTTCACAATCTTTCTTCCGAAGTCAGAATGATGAACTTTGCAGTGTTGGTTAACACCATTTCAATGTCTAAGTCAGATCGAAATAATTTTTTTGGAGAGAAAAAAAGACGGGAATAATAGTACAAGAGTGATAGATCGTGTTTGTCTATCCGTTTTGAACGTACCTTTAATCTTCTTAGCTCTTTGAGTCATACGTGAGCCATACATGAAGTCTGCTTTCATAGGGGTTGTGATCAGATAATTATGTTTGATAGTTTAGAGGTTCCTTTCGATACAAATAGAGATTATATCTCTTTAAATCTGCATATAAAGTGGTGTGTTCTCGTTAGAAGTCTTTTTTTTTTCACAAACCCTCGTCTTAGCCGGCCTAGGCTCTTATTTTGATAAAGAACAAAAAACTAAGAATTATTTTGACCGAGTAGAAGTCCTGTCCGAACAACCGACGAAGAGACCGCAAGAGAAAGCCTCGAAGACCTAACAAGTCGGTTTCCTATCTATAAGTACCCAATGGAAAAGTTTAAAGGTCAATTATAGCTTTATAAATTTTAGCTTCATAAATTCCACCCTCCTTCAAACTCCTCTGTCGATACCCTTTCCCCTACACAAGATACTTTCAGGTTCAGGTCGCAAAATCAGAGGCAGAGAGAGAGAGAGAGAAGATGATAAAGTTGGGGGTGATAATGGAGCTGTTGCGGGACTACAGTGTGGCAATGGCAATGGTAAGGGAGCAACTTTTGGTCCCAAGACGAATCAGGTTAATGGGTGCTCTGTTTTTTCTGAGGAGTCTCCGTTCTGCCTCCACTTCACCCATCACTGCTCAGGACTCTTCTTCATTCCTTGTTTACTTCTGAAGAACAAACCCCTCTGCTTCTTTCATCTCATATTTGTTCGCATATTTTTTAGGAACCGGTTCCGATTCTTGAACCCATACTGTTCTGAAAAAAATTCATTCTTCGTACTAAATAGCTAGTAAAAGATTTAGAAGATCACCAGAGAATTGTGCTTCAATGAGCTTTCACGTTTCATACTCCAATGGCGGATACGAGTGTATTTTTTCCTTCTTTCCTGTTGTTGAGATATTCGCATGTGGAAATCATTGTTGGTAGCTGAATCCAAATAGATAGGGATAAATCTAATGAGGATAAGTTTCAATTGATTGAAGCCCTCAATTTTGACTATGAAAATTGCTTGAACATTCTTCTTATACTATAAATTTGATGTTCTTCTTTGCCTATAAACATGTAATTCTTGTAAAGTACTGTGGGAGAATAAACCGCAGAGTGAGCGAGAAATTGGTTTTGATTTTTTGTTTTGCAGTTTGGTGAGTGAATTCTTTGTAAATATCCAATCTCACCGTTAGATCTAATTAAATTAGAATAAAATTGCATATGAACTAACCCCATAAGAATTCTCAAGGGCTGGCCAAATTTGAGAATTCTCAATTCCAACCAAACAACAGAATTTGGTGGGAAATTTGGATGCCCAATTCGAACCAGGTTCGGATGTATCTATGGCATGAGTATGTTGGAGCTGATTAATATGAATGGGTGAGGTTTCATTTTCTGGTGGGGTCCTCCTCTCCTACTCCCTGTTCCTTTGTCTCTCAATTCAGAAAATCAAGGACCACTAAAATCAATTGTTCACTTTTGGTCCAGCCATGTGAACTCTGTTATTATTTCTTACTGGTAACAAATTCTTTCTGTGAACACGTTAATGTCTATGTAGTTAATATAAATTCATCAAATACATTCGAGGTCGAGCTTTTAACCGTCATTTATTTCTCTAGATGATTCAAATTGAAATCGAACACCTACAAAAAATACACAAAACATCAATTTGATGTCAGTCAACACAAAACATCAGGTTGGTGTCAGTTAACACTCCTCCGATACCTAAATCAGTAGTTATTGTCGAGAAAGATAATAGATAACTCTAGAGTTTTTAGAAAGAGAGTTCTTATACCTAGAGATTAAAGTAGGTTCTTTTATATAAGATCAAGGGTCCTTTTATTTTAGGAATATAGATTGGACTGACACTTAGTGTGACCAATATGATAAGTTTTTTTTTTTTTTTTTCATATGCTTAGTTATCTTATTTATGTTAGGAGTTTTAATCTTATTTGACTTGGGACTAACAATTATGTTACGATAGGGGATTAGAAATTTAGAATAAGTCATTACAGTTTTTTTATATCGTTCTCATCATAGTGTGGGTATTAGAGTAGCAATATACATTCGAGAAGAGCAATTGTTTTGTAATCGATTACTATTTTCATACTTATCAACATCTATATTGCCTAATTTACATTATTAAAATACAAAAAATATTCATAACATATGTTGGTATTATTAGTAAACCTCAATGACAGTTATAGAATTGCCAGTTGAGCAATCGGGTGTCCATAGTCTTCTCGAATAGCTCAATAGATCCGACTATAATTTTTTTGATCATTTATAATTTTCTCAACATTCTTCAGCCATCCTCAAGAACCTCAATGTAGATCCTACTTAGTCTGAAAAAGTCCTAATCTCATAAGAGGACTAGGGAAGAACCATTAACGAGAAACAAACTCTTAATGGGAATATGCTATTAGGAGAATGAATATCTAAACCGGAGTCAACCTCATCCTCATCTTGTGATAGAGATGACAAAACTCTAACACATATGTGCTACTAAATTTTATCCCTATACACGACAAAGAGACAGACCCCTAACAGGATTTTAGGACTCAAACATATATAAGCACGTTCAAATTTAATTATTGGGCCGAGTTGGATTTGAAAAAGTGTAAACATATTGCCAACAAATTAAATACTCATTCTTGGACCATCAACTTTGAAATTCGTGCAAATTATCTGAAGTCTCTTTTTTTGGTTAAATACATTCTCATAAGTCGTGTATGGTTTAAGTCAAGAAGTGTGGCTTGGACTTTACGGTTAAACACCGTGACAATTTTAAAACTTCTGGGCTACGAAATATTATAACTTAAAATACAGGGTTGCTTATGCAATTTAACGACATCCACCACCAACAAGAGACTCCCAAGAATTGACAAAATTCATGTAGAAATCATCTGACACGAAGAGATAGAGAGGGGGAGTGAGAGAGAGAGGTGTACGGCTGCTGCTGTTGGTGTTTCTAGCGTTCGTTCACTGGTATGGTTTTCCCATCTAACTTATCTAACTCGTCTGTCATCAATCTCGTCTAGGGTTTGTATATCTTGCTGTTTTTGCTATAATAATTGCATTTTTCTCTTGAAGATTCTTTATTTTTGGCCTTTTGATTGTAATTGCTCGCTTATAACTATTCACCCCCTTGTTCTTGCACTAGTTATTTGTTGGTTTTTTGGACCAGTTGACTCGATCGTATTGCAAGCAGAAGAAATGATGGGTTTGGGGACTTTCGGTATTGGTGGTTCTTCATCGCCGTCGTCTAATTTATCGGCTTTAGCGCCTCCTTTTTCGGTGGATCGGTCCAATTCCAAACCCAATGCAAACCCACTTGGGAATTTCTCTGAACCCCCTTATGCTCTGCCCTTTCATTCTTCTTTCCCTAACTGGCAATATTCACACCGCCCTTCAGCTGCCGGACCTGATTTCTATCCCAATCATGGCTCAGAAGTTGATTCAATTCGGACCACTTGTCTGCCTGCGACTGACATACCAAACCCTACTTTTAGTGCAGCATTAGACCCTAATTTCACTGCTGCATCCGATTCATTCACTTTTCTGCAGTATTCAAGTGAAATACCTAGTAAACATGTTGGCGACAAACCTTTTTATCCTTCATTTGCCTCGCCTGTTATCGATGATGATGTACCTTTGGTGGCCCTTAATGAAACTAGCTACGATTTGTTGTCCACTACGCGGGCTTCGTTGGATGGACCTATTCATGTTGATTACTCAGAGTTGGGGTACATGCCACAGTGGCATGGCTCTTGGAACAGATTGTCTGACCTGGAGCAGGGTAAACGGGTTGGACTTGATGGGAGTTTCTGCTCTGAGGAGAAAAATATTGCGAGTCCATATGTGTACTCGAATTATACGAAACAAGGTATTACCACTTCTGTGTCGAATATGTTCATCTTATTTCATTCAAGTGGAATTTGATCAAGCCTTTCCTTCTTTTTGGAAAATATACATAGACCAACAGATATCGGTAATACATATGTCCAGAGGTCTAATACAGGCACTAAAACCAGTTTGGTGAGCATAGGGAGTACAGGTCCTGCATTACCTATGTAAATATACTACTACTATTCTTTAGATTTGTGCTCAATCCTTCTTGTGAGGAAAATATGTTTATTCTCAAGTCTATGAAGACCAAGTCATTTGCCACTTCTTTGTGTTATCCTCTCGAATCTTAATGTTTTACTTGCTCTGGGTGTTTTGTCTGCCGGGCTGATGATATCACTTGGATAAGAAATAGCATGCGCAAAGCATGTTTGTCTGCTTCATGTACCAGGGGAGTTTAATCTGACACGGGGCCAAATAGATTTGAAAAATCTCTCCACTAGAAGTTTGTTTTTAGAAGTCCTATCTTCGATTTACTTATCTGATTTTCAGTTGTTCCCACTGTTGTTTCATATTCGGGAATCTTTGAAAATTGTGTTAAAACCAATACCAACACTTTTCTTCCTTGATTTACCCATTGGTCTCTCTCTTGCTAGGAAACAGGCTACCGAACAGCTGGTGCTAGGGGTTATTGAGTCAAGTAGGGCCATAACCACTATAATTGGGCACTTATTTTTACTTTTCCCAATAAAGATTTGTATTCTTGTTTAGTCTTCTCATGCTTTCAGTGCCTTCAAATTGTTTCACTACCACTTCTACTCGCATTACTTCGCCAATTAAGTGGATTAGAAATCTTGGTCATGAACTATTTAAACAAGGTGTTGATGTCCCTAGTCCTCACTATTGACGTTTTGATGCAGAAGATGCTTCTGCGGTTTCAAGTAGAAAATATGTTGATGTATTTGGATCAGAAAGCCAAATTGTCTCTCCAAGTAAAGGGAAGTTGCATGATAAAGTGCAAAATCCCAGGTTCATTTCTGGTGACTCCTCAAGAACATCCATCTCAGGAAGCTCAACAATTCCACAATCACATGAACAGGGGCCGTTTCCCAAACCAGCTGCAAATTTCTGGAATCACCAAGTTTCTTATGATGCATCATATGATAAGTGCTTCCAACCTCTTGAATCTTCCTCAGCTGATTTCTTATCACTGAAAAAATCTTCTGCTCCTCTTGTCATCAGACCACCACCGTCTGTTGGCACCGGTTCTACCATGCCAAATGCAGCTTCCTCTGAAGATAAAAAAAATATTGGCAAGGTTGTAGTGAATAACAGAAAGGGTTCTGGTTTCCATGATTCCCTTAAGGAGCCTCACTTACATGTGCAAAGAACTAATCACTTCTTTGTTGCATCATCCTGTAGTGGAAAAGAGGAAATGGAAAACAAGCCTGTTACTAAGGATGTCATGGATTATATATCTAAAGGTGGGACGGAATTCCAACACCCTAATGCGAATGGCCCAGATGTCTTCACTTTGGCTAATGATAGTGCTCAAAAAGCCTTTTCTTCAGTTGAGGATTCTTCGGATGGTTTAGATAATGGTACTTCTGTTGATTCACCCTGCTGGAAAGGTGCTCCAGCTTCTTCTTTCTCTTTGCCGGAAGTAGCTGAAGCCTGTAATGGTTTGAATCTTCAACAGACTCTGGGTTTCCCTCCTTCCATATTTGATTCAGTAAAAGCATATGAGGAGAATGGGTATGTGGAACTTGGTTCATTGCTTTGTCCCGAAAAAATTTCAAGTGATGATGTGAAAGCAGGATTCAATAATGCAAAATTAAGTAGCAACAAAGGGGTTCAGTTTTATAATGATGTCGATAAGCCAAGAAAAGAATATGGCTTCCCTAATGACTCAAAAAGTTATCCGGATTCCAAACCTAGTCACACCAAAGAACTGGGACTTGAAAAGCGTGAGGTTACATCTGAAACAGAATTCAAATTCTACGCTGGGTGGAATACTAGTGATGCCTCAGAAGATGTTTCTGTGCCCCTTCAGTGCATGGAAAGCACTCCACGTGTGCCTTCTTCTGCAGAAATTGACCATAAGCTGGCTAAACTGGATGCAATGGAATCATCTCCAAAAATGAATGTCCAGATGATGGTTAACACTATACGTCACCTTTCGGAATTGCTTCTATTTTACTGGTCAAACGATGTATCTGCAGGATCGCAAAATGATCGTGAAGCCATTAAGCATGCAATTAACAATCTTGATGCATGTGTGTCAAAAAAGATTCCACATATGACACCAACACGAGAATCAATGTTTCCCCAACATGGCTTTTCTTGCGAACATGATCATCATAAGGTATGTTGTCGTTTAAATTATTTATTTGTTTGCTTTGTCTTACTGCAATAAGAGGAGGATGGTAGTTTTTCTCCTTCAAGGCATATGTTAGTTATGTGAGAATCTCATGAAGCTTGATCCATTGGCACATGCATGAACACAAAGATACTTGTTTTCTCCTCCTCCTCCTCCTCCTCCTCCTCTTCCTCTTTACTTTTGACAATTGCAAGTTGAGTTTTATATGCCTGGATTGCCGTAGACCATTGGGGAATCGGGTTTGACATCTTTGGTTCCTCACAAAAGGTATTTGGAGTTGAGCTGAAATTGTCTTCTCCAGGTTGTCACTCCAGCTAGGTCTACAGTGACAAAGGCAGCCAATGCTAGTTCAAATGGTCGATTGGATCACCACCATATGTATGAGGGGAAGAGGAACAATAGTTCTTTTGATAAGAAAGTTGAGAAAGGTCTGGATTTTGTCGCTTCAAGCGACGATGCTGACAGTATGAAAGATGATAAAATTGTCCAGGTATGTGTTATAATTTGTTGGTTTACTATTCTTGTTCTCTTAGGCTATAAATTAAGCATGCTGAGCCTGGAACTCGAAATAGAGTTCTTTTTTCTTTGGATTTTATGAAACAAGAAAACAGTAGTAGCTGATTTGCTTATATGGCTTACAGGCTATAAAGGAACTCCTTAAGGAGGATTTTATTGGTGAGGAAGAAACCCAATCAGAAACTCTCTTGTATAAGAATCTATGGCTTGAGGCTGAAGCTGCCTTATGTTCCACTAGTTATAAAGCCCGCTTCAATCGTATGAAGATTGAGATGGAGAAACGCAAGTCAGACAATGTGAAAGGTTGGAATGCCACCTCTACTCTGCATCTTGTATATTTTATTATTGTTTTGTGTTTGAAACTTGAGGGTTACCTTAGCTGCCATATGGTTGGGTGGTAAAAGTAAGTCCGAAATAATTAGAATCCCAATGCACAGTTTACGGGTTTTTTACATTTTTCACATTTTTCTATGCATGCCACCCCATCGCGTTCATTTGCATTTTCCTTGAGAAATGAGATGATTAATTTATCTCTACATTAGATGTAGAAACTCTGGAGGCTGTTGAGAAGGTACCGAGCTCCAAGGTCTCTCCTGATCCCTACATGACCGGGAAAGTGACACCAGAGGCTAAAGATAACCCAATGTCGGATATCTCCATTGAGGATTTGTCTATTTCAACTATGACGAAGATTGTTGATGATGTTGAGACTTCTGTCATGGCCAGATTTGATATCCTTAAACGAAGGGGTCAGAGCTCAAATCCAGTAAATGCACTAGAGCAGCAACCAACAGAGTTGGTTGATGCTGGATTTGCAGACAACAGAAAACATTTTACAATTGTTGGAGATCTATCTGAGGCTGGAAGTTTGAATGTCTCTGGCGAATTCTGTGTGAATTCAGGTGGCAACAGTAAAATAGACGAATTTGGTCCATATATAAGTAGTAATTATATAGGTAGTTCAGATGATCAGGTAATTGGATCTGGTAGGAAAAAGACAATGGGAAGTGGGACCATTTCTGGTTGGTATGATAGCTCTTCATCAGATTGGGAACATGTGCTAAAGGATGAATTTGCAGGTCAGAATTAATCACCCTCAATTTGGTGTCTGAATCCTTGTATGTAAATAAACCTCTCCTGTTTCAAGCATGTAAAAAAGCTTTTGTTCTTCATCTGAATGATTGTTGAACCACGTATCCTTGGGATGTTATCTGAATTGCTTCATGAATGCTATGTTATTTTCTGTTGATCATGCTAGATATCAAAATACCTTGTGCAGAAAATGCCAAAACTATGCCATGGGAGTGAGCCGAATTCCCATGGCCTCTCTAAATTGATGGTCCTTGTCTCCTATTATTCCTTCCATTAGCAGGTATTATTCTTGTTCTCCCTCGCGCAGTAGTGCCAGGGATTTGTGACCTTTCTCTCGGTACATTTACTAATTATTTGGGATCACTGATGGAAGGCATACTCAAATGACTTGCACTCTTTTTCCGACAAGAAAGGCAGAAGGCCTCACTCAATTGAATCTTAAATGTGCCATTTGAGAACAAGTTCCCCATTTATTGGCCTTCCATTTTAACCATTTCCAAGTTGTTCCATTCCCCCTCATCAACCTTGTGCTTTTGTTTTGGACATGTTCACAATTCGATTAGAATTCGTGACCAAACCGTCGTTTTTTGTTTTCTTGGTCTCCCTGCCCTATCGTTGACGAAGACTTCGACTCCATCTCAACTATTTCAATGATCTTTTAACTGCGAACACCCCTTTTTGTCATTCATTTTCAAATGAACTCTTTCATTCAAAATTAGACAGACTACAAGCAAATAAAAAAGTACTCGCAGACAATTAAAAAGACCAACCGATTGAAGCTAATAAAGTGATCTTTATTTACCCATCTGCTGCCAAACTTTGTCACAAAACTCTTGCCAAAACCATACAATAATTACTCTTTGCCATCAGCATCCTAGCAATCAAATAGGATTTCTACTTCCTGCAAGAATGGAGGCCCAAAAAGTTCTCTTTTTCTTGATAATTCCACTCGTTCGTTGCCAACTTAAGTCCAAACTATAAACTCGATAACTGCAAGGAATTCCATCAGAAGAAAGAGGAATCATTTTGAGCAACTCTAAATCGCAGAAAACTTGTCCAAAAGACTAGGCTAAATTCATTCCTTTCGTCGTCTTGTCTTCTTCCTCTGAGACTTCCATGCTTCGTTGTCAATGGCATGGCAATGACCATCACCCCCAGACCAGTTTTTGCAAGGAGCAGCCGTATCACAAACAAAACAGTAGCACTGCATTCAACCAACAGTAGAGAAACAACCTTTAGATACAAAATTCAACAACCCAATGCGTCTACTCTTAGAAGTCAGATTTCAGATTACCAGTTCACAGTAGATTTCATGAGGGGTCTTCTCGAAACAATTCTTCACGCAGAGATGCCTTGAATGTGGGTAATCTCTACATGCCACCTATACATCACCATCCTTTTATGCATATACATACTGGCACACATATATGATGAAAGACTTAAAAAGAAGTATCAGTACTAATCCAAGTACTGATACTAATCCAAGTATCACTACTTGCCACGTTGGTGACAAGCATTCTGAAGGGACACGAAGGGACAGTATAATAGCCAAAGGCAATTCAAGACCAATGTCAAGCATAACAAAGCACAATTTTCTAGCAAAGAGTTATCATTGGCAACGTGAACCCGAGGCAATCCCAAGCATTTTGAAACAATTCAATGACATTAAAACAATTCGATACTATCTTTGATAGTGTATCACAACTGACAAGAGCACGATCCTCCTATGACATTGCAAAATCACGAGTCAAGCACGAAAAAAGCTTTTTGGCAAACGCAAACAACAGGGCACATCCAGCACAAGCCTTTAGCATCACACCGTCATCACAATTGCATCCCACGCCATAAGATCACTACACAATCTTCTGACAGTGTGATACCATTGTCTTGATGCTCGTGTCCTCCGAAAATTACCGCCTATTTCAAGCGCAATGCCAAAGGCTAGCACAAAACGTTTCTAGTGGCTTCTTGGGTGTACCGATGGGTTGCTGGAGTTGTCATACCCGTTCATTTACAGAGATATATACATATGTATAGAAAGAGAGAGGGGATTACCTGGCCTTTTTCAGAGAGGACACAGAGGTCCGGGGAGTTAGGGAAATCAAGATCCTTGGACCTTTTGATGTGGAAGAGATCGAGGGAGTCGTCATTGGGGTCAAAATCGAGGATGAAGCAATCTTCTCTAGCTTCAATCTCTCTCATGTTCAACTTCTTCCTTTTCAGACAAAATATTGCTCTTACTGGGGTCCCCCCAAGATCCACGATCTCCTCTCCTTCGTTCTCCGGCGACGAAGATAACTCGATCGCCCCGTTCAACTTACTCTTCCCCATCTAATAATTCTCCTCTCTGCGAACAAATAAACCTAGAACGAATCTAAAAGACTATGGACGAC
This sequence comes from Arctostaphylos glauca, assembly GCA_019985065.2. Lineage (NCBI taxonomy): Eukaryota > Viridiplantae > Streptophyta > Magnoliopsida > Ericales > Ericaceae > Arctostaphylos > Arctostaphylos glauca. Next base: position 28,466,970 of record JAHSPW020000013.1, on the reverse strand, counting down.
TGTAAATAGCTAGCCGTTGGACACTGACTGTGATACAGAGGATGTCGTTTCGAATTTCGAAGACCGCCATTCACCACGTCCAGAATTTCGAAAAAGAGACGACGAGAGTCCAAAACTAACCCACCACATGCCCGCGCGTATCTTTATAACCAAACAAAAGGCTCGTGATTAGGCCCAGCCCAGGCCCATTTATCTTCAAACTACCACTTCGAAGGCCCAAATAAACTAGCCCGAAAATGAGGCTTCGGCCCGTGACTACTTGATATATTTTTTAGGCCCAAGATTACATTCGGACTCGAATCTTGATCGTTCATCTTGACAATCAGATTTTGGTTAAGAATTCTGAACAAATCTACACTATTAAAAAATGACGAGTCTGAATTAGCTCACTTCAGTACTAGGCCTCTATGCGCTTGGTTGCGTAATATTCAAGTCATTTTGTACTCGTTTGTCCAATGCTAATCCACTCCGCATTTAGCCGCTCAGGTTCCCGACGCTCAACATAACATTACTAGCTGGGATCCAGTTTTTAAGAGTCGGGTTGTTCGGCCAAGAAGAACCAATCATGGGATTCGTTCGTCAAGTTCTCGCGGATGAAGTCTTCAAGCGCCAAGAATATCGGCAATGAAGTACTTAATAAATGAGTTGTTCCTTTCAATGAAAAAAGGAGAGTGTGATCGACGACCATCAGGCTCCTTAAAATTATCTCGTCTTTCACCCTATAAAATGAGTTACCAAGCCAATGACTAGGTACGTTTTTATAACTTCCTATCGTCGAGGGGGTTCAGGGTCTTTGGCCGGAAATCACTCCCGATCTCAGAACTTGAGTGCAGTAACACAAAGGCTGCAATCAAGTTTTTGACATCATCTAAAATAATTTTGAACGGCTGAGATTGCAAGAATTATTTTCTCTCGTGGATTGCAGAGCAGCCATTTTCATTACGGTGAAGTCCTTTTTTTTTTTTTTTCATGTTTCCTAATATTTTATTGACCTAGGAATCGTTTGGTTGAGGTTATAATTATGTAGTTGGTGAGAGGATTAGGTCTTGATTCATACTTTTCCTGTCTGGCTTATTAAATTTCAGCATTAAATTGATGAAAAGTATTGTTAGGAGTACATATAATAATAATTAAGAACTTCTAGAAGAGGGTTGGGATTTGATTCTCTATAAATGCAAGTCAAGGTTGCAGTTGAAAGGTCAGTAATAGCTGCAGTTTATCTATTGGTCCCATCTTCTAAACAGAGTAGGTAAGATGTCATCCCCTTCCATCTTGATCAACAAGCAAAAAGTCTATGATAATATCATTCCAGTCATGGATTTTGATACAAATATATTTGGAACTGTTCGATTCACATAGAATTTTTATTATTTTGAAAAATCTTACGTGCATCTAACGGTTTCGGATAAATCTTTATCCAGATCTATGCACGAAAAGGGTGTTCCTAGATCTATTCATTAACAAATCCTACCAATATATTTTTCAGCAATATAAAATGGGTTATTCAACCATGCAATGCCTAAACTTTGACTAGTAATCAGTATCTTGTGGATGAAAAAAAATGAGAAGAAAAGTTCTTTTCTTATTATAATAAACTGATGGAGTATTCTATGATGGGGAGATTATAATATCGTTTGTATTTTCCTTTGAAAAGTAATGACTTTTCTTTCTCACAATAAATAAACCCGTGAGCATATGAGCTTTTCTTACCCGAACGGATTATCCAATCATCTTATACTCACCTGTTCAACACTTATTCACTCGATACATAGCTACACAAGCTCCAAACACTTGGAACTATATATAATCATCTAAGAGTACCTAGCCTTCCGAGAGATAGATGTTCGGCCAATAGGAGCTAATCACGAGATACGCTTGGAAAAATTTATCAAATAATGCCTTAGAGCGCTCAGAATTTTGGAGAAGTAACCCTCAATAAATGATTTGATCCTTGTAACTGGAGAGCGTGATCGGTGGCCATTAGGCATTAGGCTCCCGAAAGTCGTTCCGTCCTCCATCCTATAAAAGGGACTACTGCGCCAAGGACAAAGTATGTTTTCACATACTATATACTCACTCTTCTATACATCCTCCTTCAAATGATTACTAACTTGATCGCTAGACAATTTTTGACCGAAAATCACCTTGATCCTAAGACTTGTGTGCAGAAATTACCGCCGGAGTATTGAGCAACCATCTCATTTTTTACACCATCAACTATGATTCTTCAATTTCTGTAGAGGAGTGCAAAACAACTTTTTTTTGATAGCCGAGGTATTCGGTCGGCTTTGGGATTACCTCCAAATTCCAATATTAATCTAATGTCAACTAGTCCTCAAGGAGACTAGTCTCACCGTCCACTTGCGGAGGACCCATTTAAAGTCAAGGCTTGTGCCCTGTATGAACCGACCCCATAAAAGTTGATAATATCTGACAAGTTTCGAACCTAAAATCTAAGGAGGAGCATACTCAAGGATTGTGCAAAACAATCTTTGCAGGAAAGAAAAGTATTTTGAGAGGTCTATTTTTCTATAACATTAGTTTTGAAACACAATTTCTAAGTCATTAGGTAAGGAGATATAATAATTAATTGTTTTGTAAGAAATATAAGTGATGGACCCATTCACCCAAGTGATTTGGACTCCAGAACACATATAGAGCAAGCAGATATGTACCAGCAACTCAACCTACATTGAGAATGACATTAATTTGCAGCCTACTTAGACCTTAGTGCTCCTACTTTTGTACCTCTACATTGCAATTTGGTTGTATGAGAAAATTATTAAATGAGGTAGGCATGCCCTCCACAATTTCTAAAGACTCGTGTACATATTCGGACATCGATATGTACGGAAATATTTGATATATGTAAAATTTACATTATTTTAAAGGGTCTTACGTGCATCGAATGATTTTATGCACGGAACGTCTGATATACACAAAATCTATATTATTTTAAAGAGTTTTACGTGTATCGGATGATTTTGAACATATATTTATGCAAAGTTGTGCATGATAATTATGTTTACCAAGCAAAATCGATTGTTGTCGTGATCCTTGGATGATCAAGGCATAAAAAGCTTACTAGAAACACCAAGTCGTAGTTGTAAAATATTAGCAATATCAGTGTTGACACCATAAAATGTGAAATTCGTCGAGATCGTGACATGTGAATGATAGAGCACCAACATGAAATTAAACGAACTATTTGATCATATATAAGAAATGGTTTGACACACGATATCAAAGCTTCTAAAACGATTTCATGGGTTTGTAGCTAGTCAACGTGTATCCGTAAAATACATGTCCACGTGGATTCAGGGAAGCTATAGTGCGCTTCCATATAGTGCATGAGTAGTGCGGGCAAAACGATTTAGTTTTGCCCACTTTACCATCGAAACTACATCATTTTAATTTCATACATTTTAAAAATAATTTGAGTGATAAGTTAAAACGATGTAGTTTTGAGAGCAAAAGGTACAATACTAAGTCGTTTTGTCCGCACTACACGTGCACTACAAAGAGGTGGACTACGGCTCTCCCAAATCCATGTCCACGTTGGGTTCGGAAAAAACGTGCACAAACAAATTGACGTTGCTTGAAAGAAGAGATGCATAGAATACGTGGGAGCCCAAGCACGAACTATGGAGAAGTAGCTATATATGTTACTGGAAAGTCTAAATATGGATTGAAGATATCAGAAGAAGGGATCCTCGAATCGAATTATTTACTTTTTAACACTTCTCGCTTTCATAGGAGTAGAGTAATTTAAGCCAATTTACAAATTACTTTATTACTTGTTATTTTCGTCGGATTGATATTCATTAATTTTGACATTATTTTTTCCAATCGAGTTGATCATTTGTATTTGATGTGGGTAAAAATGTAATCAAGAAAACACATTAATCTCCCTCGGCGAAAAATGGTAAATATCTTGGGACACACGTATCGATCATGTGAGGGTATAACCAACCTGAAAAGGATTATCCATACTTTATTCGAACCGAGAAGGTCGAATATATAATCAGCCGATCTGAGGAAGATGACTTGGTAAGTAGCCGACCTGATAAAGGTGGCCCAACGTCTTACCAACTTAGGAAGAGCGGTCTGAAATACCATCGACCCGAGAAAAGCGATGAGAGACTGGTATTCTGAGATAAGACAGAATCCCGAATAAGTTGGTATTAGTTTTTTGTCTTGATTAAAAAAATCTAACAATCTACCGTATTCATATTCAATACCGATACGATACGAAGCAATTAATACCATATTAGACCTTCCCAAACCACTCTGGTTGTAGGGTCAAGTGGTGTGGGCTCCCTACAAGGTTGGTGAGGAAAAGACACCAGCATATGTGCCTGTGGTGCCATATTATATACTACCAATTCTTATCCCCCAAACACCATCACACGCAGACACACACACACTCTCTCTCTCTCTCTGTCTCTCTCTCTCTCTCTCTCTGCAATCAAACAGAGAAAAGAAATACCCAGAAACAATCGATCAAACCCAATTAAGATGGGTTCAACAAGCGAAAACCAAACCGCTCCAATTGAATCAGAGGAGGAAGAAGCATGTTTATTCGCTATGCAACTAGCCAGCGCCTCAGTCCTACCCATGGTGCTGAAATCAGCCATAGAGCTCGACCTTCTCGAGACCATAGCCAAGGCAGGTCCCGGCGCCTATGTCTCCCCTGCCGAGCTCGCCGCCCAGCTCCCGACGAAGAACCCGGACGCGGCGGTGATGCTGGACAGGATTCTCCGGCTCCTCACTAGCTACTCTGTTCTCAACTGTTCCGTGAAAACCCTCCCCGGCGGAGAGGTGGAGAGGCTATATAGTCTGGCGCCGGTGTGTAAGTATTTGACTAGGAATGCTGATGGTGTGTCCATGGCACCTCTTTTGCTTATGAACCAAGACAAGGTCCTTATGGAGAGTTGGTAAGTTCTACTTCTTTCTCTTTTTCTTATAACTTAGGGTTTCCGATCGATTTATGCACAACTCAATTAATTTTCGAGAGATTAATCATACCATTCATTGGTGAAATTTCCATCAAAGCTCCCTATCGGGAGTCCTACTTTGCACTATGCATAACATGGTATGTTGTATGCCAAAATAAGATTGTTTTGACGCACAGTACGTCATGCTATACACAATGCACATGAGGCTACACATTTCCTATAAAAATAGTTAATTCAAATGGAGGCCTTAATCGAATTAATAATTAATGTATGGATGGATGCAGAATTGTACTGCAGACTATATTAGTGTCGTAGTATAGTTAAAATGATGTCGTTTTCATTACTAACTGTTATCAAAATATATGAAATTAAAACGACGTAATTTCGAAAAGTAATAACAACCAACCTATAACTAGAACGATATTATTTTAACTCATCACGATTCTGTAGTGCATCATTAGCTGTTGGATTCATCACTTTGTACAAGCACGTTTTATTTGTGTACAACTACATCTACTAGGAATTAAAAATATTGTAATATGATAACTTTTATAAGAGGGAAAATTCTCTCTCTCTCTCTCATATCTTGATTCTTCTTCTCTAATAGTAAAACAAGAGTGCTACATACACATCACTTTTACACATTATTTTTATACATCACTCAAAACTACGTCGTTTTGTGTTGAGGAATAACCAAATACATTTTGAGCGATATGGGTCAAAAACAAATATGATTTTTTCTTAACACAAAACGACGTAATTTTAAGTGATGTGTAAAAATGATGTGCAAAAGTAATGTGTGTATCGTTTTTGATAGTAAAAAGGGATTTTTGTGGATAAAAATTAGGCGTGTGCTTGCGTGTAAAGGAAATTGGAGGGTCCTAATTGAAAGTTCACTACGACAAAATTCATAGGCACAACAAAATGAACAATGTCAAACAAATGGGCTCCACTCACCTACCCCTAGTGCTTGTTTGGTTGTCAGTATTTCTTTCATTTTTTTCCCCATTTAAACTGCCATTTAGATCTTGAATTTAGGAAGAAATGTTTTAAGAAAGAAAAACAATAGATAAATAAAAAATAATAAGCTCAGCTTTTTACATTTTTTTCTTTTTATGTCCACGAAAGCATGATCTATACAAATTAAGCCGTAAACACTAATTTAGTGGTCAATATTTTAGAAAAAATATAAGTAATATGATATGAATATAGTACAATAATAGCTTTATTATAGAGGGACAAATAATTAAAAAAAAAGATTTGTTTTTGAGTTTTTTTTTTTTGGAAAAGATAATATATTAGATGAATTTTATTTTTGTATTTGATAATATTTTTATAATTAATAATGGTATTTCTATAAATAGAATGGAGATATGGAATAAGATATGAATGAAAAAAATGGTAGAATAGTTTTATCTGCTCTAAGTGGATAAAGGGTGGATTTGGCCTATGGTTTTTATTTATTTATTTTTTTTGTCTTTATTTTTTTTTGTTTTGCATTTGTTGTTTAAACCTCAATGTTTTGTAGTTTAGTAGTCCGTCTTGGTCAAAGGAATCTAAAAAGTATAAAATAATGTCCAAAAGTTAAAAAAAGGTCACTAAAGACGACGAATAAGTAAAAAAAAAGCTCTGTTTTTTTATTTATTTTTGTATTTTCTGAACTTTTTTCAAATTTAGCCGATGATTGATAATTTTTCTGAAAGCTCTTATCGAGATGAACCAATAAATCACAAAAAATTGATGAAAAACAAAAAATTACAAAAAAATTTCAATAAATATCACAATCCAAATGGATCCAAAATAATCCCCATATATCATATTCAAATATATCAAGGGTGCAAAAAATAAATAAGGTCCGAATATGGTAAATCTGGATAGGCATATAAGATGACCCTGTCAATAAGACTCATACGAAGCCGAGCCAACAAGCTAATGCACATAGAAATTTGTCGCTTACCCTAGAAAGTCCTGTCCAAACGGTCACCTGCAGGTGGAGCGACTTAAAAATTCAATTCTACGTCGAAAATATTTGGTAAAAATCCTAGAAATCAAGTCATGCTAGCAACCGTCTCTGTTATTTTCAATGTGAAGGAAACCCAATCAAAATTGGCAACATCTCTCGAAAATCGACTGGCGACACACCGGTGCGTAGCCCTCGACAATACAAGTTCAACAGGGCAAACGGTACAGAGAACAAACCACATAAGTGTTCACGGCGTAAAAAATGGAAAAAAGAGAAAAACAAGGCTTTTACACTTTTAGGTAAAAGTTCTCCATAATAGGCCTCAACAATTTAGGTAAATTAGTTAATAATTTATATGAGTGCCCTATCAAAAAGAGGAGTGCTACACATCAAGAAATTTTTTTCCGAGAACATCCCCGAATTCAAAATCAAGGGTTAGGATTCATTGGAATTTAAAAACCTACAAAGTTAAGAAAATCTAGTCCACTCATTTTGAATTTTGAAAACTTTTATGAGATAAAAAACTTTCCTATAAAAAAGGACTGTTCACATGGTTGTACTATTCTAATGAATGTAGGTACCATTTGAAAGACGCAGTCCTAGATGGTGGAATACCCTTCAACAAGGCCTATGGAATGACTGCATTTGAGTACCATGGCACTGACCCCAGATTCAACAAGGTCTTCAACCAGGGCATGTCTAATCACTCCACCATTACCATGAAGAAAATCCTTGAGACTTACCATGGCTTTGAGGGCCTCACTTCATTGGTCGACGTCGGCGGCGGCACCGGAGCTACTCTTAACATGATTCTCTCTAAGTATCCCGCCATTAAGGGCATCAACTTCGATTTGCCTCACGTTATCGAAGATGCTCCTGCTTATCCTGGTATATACAAAATCTTTTAGCTTAATATTACCAATGAGTACATAGTTAGGGCTCGAGTGTATGCTCTACTAATAAGTAATTATAATCAAAGTGTGCATAGCTGGTACCTAGTTTGCGCTCGATACCATGTAGGCTTTATTATGTTTATGAAAATGGGTGAATTATATTTACCTCAAAAATACATTGGCCTCCCTTGATTTTTGAAATTATTTTTCTTATTTTTCAAACTATTATGCAGTTATCTTTTACCATTAAAATCAGACAAACATCGTTAGTTAAGCTATTAAATTTTTTTTAAGTTTGAAATTTCGTTAACATATTTAACTGCAGCATAATTCATGTTACATCCGAAATAATCAGTGTGGAATTTTTAAAATTTTTCTAATAACAAAATTCTGGCAGAGTTTTTAAATTTGTTCGAGTTTTAATCTTACAAAAATCTCAAAAAATTAACATGTTTCAGACATGATAAGAACTATATTACAATTCGTTTGTCAAAAAAATCTGAACATAATATTTCAATAGCTTAATTACGATGTTTAATTGATTTGAACTATAGGAGAAGTAAATTCATAATAATTTCAAAAAACAAGAGAGGTCAAAGAAATTTTTCGAATCTTAGGAGAGGTCATTGTATTAATCTTAGGAGAGGTTAGTTTAATTAACCTTGTAAAAATTGGTTGATTTTGCAAAATGTCTAAAGACAATGATTTGAGATACAAAATTACATGGCCCACACATTTATTACTGTCCTTTATGTGCAATATTATTTGCTCCTAATCTGTGTAGCCATGGTGCTTTTCTATGATATGTTGTGTGATAATGGTGGGCCTCCATGGATGTAGGAGTGGAGCATGTTGGAGGTGACATGTTTGTCAGTGTGCCAAAAGGAGATGCCATTTTCATGAAGGTGAGTTCCAAACTTGGCTATCTTTCATGTCTCACCTACCCCAATTTCTCAGTGGGAGCAAGTTATATTGATGATAGTGACCATGCCATCATTTGGTGATTGGTGAAATGCTCCACTCAAACCCTAAATATTGCCTGTAACAGTTAATTAATTAAGCTGTTGACGATGATGATGATGATGGGGTGTTTGTGTGTGTGTGTGTTTTTCTCTGCAGTGGATATGCCATGATTGGAGCGACGAACACTGCTCAAAGTTCTTGAAGAACTGCTACGATGCATTACCAAACAATGGGAAGGTGATCGTCGCAGAATGCAATCTGCCTGTGGCTCCAGACACCAGCCTTGCATCGAAGAATGTCATCCATATCGACGTTATCATGTTAGCTCACAACCCAGGTGGAAAAGAAAGGACCCAGAAAGAGTTCGAGGCCTTGGCAAAGGGTGCTGGATTTGAAGGGTTCCGTGTTATGTGTTGCGCTTTCAATACCTACGTCATGGAATTCCTCAAGACGATTTGAGTTTCTCAGTTGGGTTTTATGTTATGTGCATTATATACATATATGTATCTATGCTTGTGGTTGGTGTTCGAGTTTGTGATTTTGTCTCATTGAGTGGAATAAAAATGTGATTGAAATCTTCTGATTCCCACGAATGTACGGTTTTGTTTTCGTCGAAAACTAGAACAATAAACTGTAGTCTTTGTTGAATCATACTATTAAGATCAGAGAAGTACATTATATGATAAATAAGATTACAAAGAGAGGGAATACAGCAAATAGAAAATGCGGTAGATGAAGGAACTGTTTAAAAAGAACGGTAAACCAAAGCAGAAACAACATGGACGGCGAGAGCGGATTGGATGAAAGACGACCCGCAACTTTCAATGCATCTTTTCCTTCATACTAACAATTGAGCAACTTAATCGAAAGATAATGGAACCATAGTAGCAGAATGGAATCAGTTCTACAACCTTAAGTATAAAAATGACAATATTATAAATCAGCCAAATAAACAGTGACATAAGGGCAAGAAATTTCATGCTTGAAACAGACCATCTGAGTTTGAAACTTGAATCACCTCCTGGAGCAAAGAATTACTACGCCCTCATGCAGCAGAAGTGGCAACCAAAATCGCCACCATGTCAATGAAATTGTCTAAAAGTGTGACGAGCAAAAGCTGCTTTCAAAATGGCCCATACGACAGAGAACTGACCGACGCCCATGAAAAATCTATATCCATTTCGTACGTCAGTTTACCACACCTTAAAACCTCAAATAAGACAGTTTATAACGCCTTGCAATCTCAAAAAAGCTGACTCGTAAATCCGAACCACAGAATGGACTTGAATATAAGTAAAATTGGACTGCATGTACGTTGCAAATTTCACGTGGCAGAGATACAAATACATGTATGTACTTGTGTATCTAGATGTGAAAGAGGTTGTACACATGCATGCATATCCATTCATGCCATATAACTAACGGACAGACTCTTATCAAAAAAAAAAAAAAAAACCGACAGACAAACAGATAAATATACTAAGCAGAAATCAAAATATTCATGTCATCTCCGCTTAACCTAATTCAACAGGTAACGCAGACGGAGATGCCCTCTACCACAGCTGGCTTTTTCAATGACAACGCCAATCTCCTACCTGTGCTCAGGGTTGACGTCTATTCTACGTCAATGTGAAAATAGGCCCAATGAATACTATTATTATCGAGACCAATTACCATTCTTCCGACTGTTAAAACCCCTCGTACGAGCAGTTGTTGGTGCAGACCTCTGATTTGGAGGTACATACTTTGAAGCAACATGAATGGGTTTCTGATTATTAGGAGCGTTCTGTCGTGTTTGGCTGAACATAAGAGACTTGAGATGGTCTTTTGAACGCTGACCCGCTGAATCCAGTGGATCCACACATTCTGCTGGCAATGAGATCCCTGACAGGCTGGCATGAGATAGTATACGGGCCGTCGCAGACATAGAGGCTCCAAGAAATTCAGGAAAATCATTCCGCGGATGTGTAACCTGATAAACATTTACCCAGGAATTTAATGGTCTGAATAAAATTCACCATATGCAGAAGATTATAAAATTCTTCCAAGTGCAGGATGACCCGTATTTCACTATTTTGTTATGCAAAAGTAAATTGCCAACACTCATATATTGCCTTTGGAAAAAAAAAATGTCATTCAAAGTTATAAGTGCAAGGAATGTAGAACTAAATAAATTTACTTTCCTAAATTTTGAAGGAACCTATCATCAGTGGTTGTGAATGACTGATTCTTTCATTGTAGCCATCCTATAATGCATACTTCAATCACGGCCAGAATAGATTATACAAAATACTTACTTTGAAAAGGATTGCTGCAATTATTCTCTCTCTAAGGCAGTATATTTGAGCAACATCAAGGGCCGTTGACTCGAACGAAAGCCACCGGTCAACAACCACCTTAACTGCATTATCAGGAGAAGACATTATCTTATCTCCACGTTGTGCGCCTGATTTATTATGCTCTTCGGTTTTATCTCCATCGCTTTCATCTTCATCGTCATCTTTGACATCACTATCATCAGCATCTTCAGCATCGTCATCAATACCATTAATAGGAGCCACTACAATCTCACTTGCCAACAATAGCAGCGGGAGGGGTCCAATAACACTAGAGTTCCTAATGTTTGAACCTCCATCCCCACGCGTTATCTCATCATATATAATCAAAGATTGATCAGTAGATCTCTTATTTGATACTCTGAACACAGACGAAATAGGATTCAACCGTACTTTGTCACCACTAGCAGTCTCGACAACAGGTCGCTGTCCATTATACTGAGGTGGAAGCAATCGCCCCACCATGGGATAAAGACCAGCAACAAGAACGGTGTGGAGTATACCCGGATCATGTGAATTTAAGTTACAACTTGAAACATCTTTCGGAATGAAACCTTGGCGGTGTAATTCAGCTTGAAGTTGGTTGCGCATTCCAGAAAGCATGTACATAGTGCTCGAGGACACAAAGTACTCGGAACAAAACCGAGATTCTTGGCCTTTACTCTTGGCATTCCTCCAGCACTCAAATGCAGCTACCACTGCTAGTTGGTCACTACACCCACCAAATAATGAAGCCAGCTCAGCTTTACCAGCTGCAGCTTTCTTTTTGTCATTTGGTAACAGGGGAATAGTGAATGGGTCTCTAAAGTCGGAAGCACAAGCCAAAGTTAAGGCTGGATCGAGGCAGTTCAATAATATGGCAAAGAAAATCATCTTGCTAGTTATCGGATGAACTGGTAGAGCACCAAGCTTCTCCCCAAGGTCTGTAAGTGTTTCCTCAGATGACAAAGCCCCAATATCTTGAAGTACTATTATCGCATTACGTATAGTTTCAAAAACCGGAGGATCCAATGTCTTGGAAAGAAAATCCTCTATTTTGCTATTTGGATCAAGGAGCTTCGCCTGTCAATAAAAGAATCAGTTATAAAGCATGTTAACAGGTCTCAATCAAGAACAGAGAACAAAACATGACAGCAGGTTGGTACAAATTTCAAGTCATAAGACTTTAACACATAATTGACTAAACAAGCTTGACTGCAGAATTCGAAATGTAGCAGCAATTGTTGACATTAAACTTTGCCCAAGTAATTTGTTTTGCTATGGAACTAATTAACTTCTAAGATACAAAAAGTTGCAGCTAAACAAACAGGGAAGAAAGGCAGTTTCTCTACTCGATTCAACAACCATTAGCAGCCAGTTATTGAAAGTTGACATATACCTAACTTCATAATCTGAAGCTTGAGTTGTACGTAATTTTGAGCTACTGAATCTCTAACTTCATACAGTAAATAGCCAACGAAGAAAGGCACATTCTACTCTTTGACTCATGAATCAAACACGTTAAACAAGACAAGAACACAGAATATGTTCATAATACATATGAAACAGCAGAGAAATTTCCTTGAACCATGCATTCAAACTTCAATTATATTCGACCCGAGAAAAAGGGAAGAGAAGCAGTTACCTGCAAACAAAGCTCCTCAATTGGGATCCTCTTAATTTCAGGTACTTGGAAATCAGGCATCGAAGCGGCTCGAAGTTTCGAATAAAGATGATAACAGATTCCAGGCTGGCATCGTCCAGCACGTCCCTCGCGTTGCTTTGCACTTGCTTTTGAAATCCAGGAAGACTGAAGAGTTGATACATTATTGTAGGGGTCGTAACTTTTTTCTTTCATCCGCCCACTGTCTATAACATAAACAACATCATTGATAGTGATAGAACTCTCAGCAATGTTAGTTGAAAGAACAATTTTTCGGCATCCCCGAGGAGGTGCTCTGAAAACCTTCCTTTGCTCTTCAGGTGGGACCATCGAGTGAAGAGATATTATCACATACTTGGAAGAGTCGTTGAAAATGGAACTAGCACTTAATCTCTCCCTCATTTTAATTATATCATTCCACCCAGGAAAGAAAACAAGGATAGCTCCTTCCCTTGAATCGATACAAATCTTCCTCAATAACTGTTCTATGAGGGCAACATCAACACGTTCAGGATCGACAGTGGATAGATATTTATCGAGTAATTCTTGTTCTTCCTCAGAATTGGAGGGTGCTTTTCCCATGTGGGTTTTAATAATACCAGCAATTTCTCCCTGATTCTCCCTTTCAGCCAAATTTAGGGCAGTAGATCCGTCACTTGCTCTTAAATGGCAGTCTGCACCAAAAGAGAGGAGCATGCAAACATCGGCTACTCTGCCCTTTCCTGCGAACACCATTAAAGGTGTTATTCCACTTGAGGAATGCTGGTAATTAAGAAGTTTAGGGTTTGTCTCAGAAGAAACCAAATCTAGGAGGGTTTCAAACTCATCATTTGACCACGCCAAATTAATAGCCTCATCAAGAGCGACTCTGTATTCCTCTGTTAACTCAAAGTGCTTGGCTGTAGCTTCTTCTGAAGTAGAATCAAGTTGATGTGTTTTTGCCCCTTTCACAACAGTAAGTACATCCTCCAAGTAGAAAGATTTGACCTGAAATAACAATACCACATCACTATGTAAATCCTTCAGACCAAACGATTTGGTACAACAACAATAGGAAGAAGCTTTTTACAGGATAGGTGAATCCAGGGACTCGGATGACTGGGGAGCCACCAAAATATTGTGAAAACCGTTCAGCATCAAGTGTAGCACTCATTAATACCTATCATATAAAATCAGACACCAATTACATTGAGAACGAATGAAGCTTCTATCTTCATATAATCTCGGAAAAGGATTATAGGTATGAATAATTGATACTAACCAGACGCAGCCGAGGATATGAAGGAAGCATGTCTCTGCAGACAAATAAATAACCACGTCAAAAGTGAGATATCAATCTAATAAAAGTGCAACATAAGGCAATATTAAATGCAAAGGCCAACCTTGTTTCACTAGTAATTGATCATTACCGATTAACCGGACAGTGTCTCTCTTAATAAAGAGCAACACATGGTTTTCATAAATTTAATAATGCCCATATAGTAAGTAAAACATTTCAATCATCAAAAACAAAATCTTCAAAAGAATACATGTTTTCTACCTATAACGAACCACAGGGAAAATTTCTGAATTTATCCTACAACACCAAAACAACCATAAAAAACTAATACAAGAAAACAAAAAGCAAGTACCTGAGAATTGCCAACACGAAATCAGAGAATTTATCCCTTTCATGAATCTCATCCTATCGAGTAAGAAACAGACATATCAAGAGCAAATCATTTAACTAATAAGCCATAACATAGAACCAGAAAACAAAACAGACAATAGACTTCATATAGGCGATTAAGAGAACATAAATACGACAATCACAGCCTCTTCAAACAACACTTGTAAGCCAGGATCCACACAAGCACCTAGTGTGGGTAACTTAGGATCCTGATCCCATACTTGACCATATTAACAGCTAACAAGAACAGTCCTCAAGTAGTCAGGTTTCGTCCACTCTGTGTTGTTGTTAGCTTGTCAACCCAAATTTTAGCTGATTGAAAGCACTTACTAGACAAACGAAGGTAATCAAGCTTCTAAAAAAGTAAATATCAAGCTAAGCTTTGGGAAATTGGTTGCTCTTACAACCCAAGACCTAACAAACCAAAAAATGTAATGCGACTAGACAAGGGACTGAGTAACAACTAGCCATATGAGAGCTTGAAGTGTGCTAACTGATGGCTGATCAGCCTGAAATGTTCATTTCAGTTTAATTTTCAACGAATTCATATAGGTCATACTGTTTGAATAATCTTTAATTTTTGCAACATGATTGCTTCAGAAAGACCGAGGGGCCCTTGGTTGAAGGAACCTGCACGTTCCAGGCTCCTGAATCAAGAGAAACAAAAAGAAATGTATCCCAGAGAAATAAAATAAAATAAAGAATGTATCCCAGAGAGAAACTAGCATCCTTAAGATTATAAGAACAAAAAACTTTAGTGAAGTATTAGTTTACCTCATATTTACATAATACTAATAAATGCAGTGCATGTAACAGACGGACCCTTGATTAGATAATGCAGCACAGCGTGCAATATAAACGACTTAAAAAATACATGTTACTTTAGAACAAGAAAAATACCACGATAATGTGGGTTATTTCGGAAACATCGTTCCTTGCTGATACTTTTGGAGATGCAGCTTTCAATTTTCCAGTGCCTCTAGAAACCAGCACCCTCAACAGAACCCCATTAGTGCAGAAGACTACAGATGATTGCCTCCCACCTTTTGTCTCCAAACGAATCTGGGTTTTACATACAAATAAGTCCATAACGGTAATGATATATAGCTAGTTATCATATGAGTGAAACAGATTACAGATGTTACCTTGTATCCCACACTATCTCCAATCTTTTCGCCTCTTTCGCAGGAGATTCTCTCAGCAACTAAGCATTTTTAGGGGGGGGGGGAGAGAGAGATTATTTATGTGCAGCTGACGCGAGAGAAAAGGAGGAAGCAGAAAGAACAAAGACATCTATAGGCAATACAGAGTTGGTATACACCTGATGTTGCTGAGATTCGTCGTGGTTGCGTGCAGACAATTTTACACGACTCGCCTTTCCCCCACATGTGATCCCAGAGAAACTGTGGAACCTGAATCACAGTAATAACAACAAGTCAAGTTGTGCCCACATCACAACTTTCATGATATTATACAAAAAGGTTAATGCAATAGAAAGCCCCTCAATTAAAAGTCTAAAACGATGACATGACAGCATGAAACATCAGATGCTTTCTCACTATGTGACTTGTAACTGACAGATTACATCAGCAATGGAACCTCATGGTCGAGCATCAAGAGAATCACCTATTAAACTACCATATGACAAAATCGCATTCCCTCTATCCAGGATTAAATGCGTCCACACAAGCAATAAGAACAGACTCACAGTGTTCATCTATTTATCTACTTCACTTTTCTTTTTGTTTTTTTGGCCAAGGTGAGGAAGGATTATTGACATACCTCTGCACATGAATTTCACATGGATGTGTGCATACTGATGGAAAGATCTAGTGACTAATGCTTCCATGAGATTTTCAGCACTATACTCTATTACTCGAGTTTAGCATCATCTGTTTTGTGTCTTTTGATGTTGTACCTTTGAGATGACATGGCAATATTTCTCCAGATTTCTGCTGAACTCATTTGCATCTTGCTTCAAAGTTTTTGTAAATAGCATTTCAAATCACAATAATGGGGATGATCGAATTTCACTACAAGATTAAAAAAAGGGACGAAGATGCGCATCGACCATTGCTCTGAATTGTTTTCCAGATTCGCAACCAATGTGTTGATAAAGACAAAAGCTTGCTGTTCACATGGACGGTACAACCAGTAAACAAGAACCTCTCCAAGCAACCTGTGAGTGTGGAGAGAGAGAGAGAGAGAGAGAGGAAACAACTGTCAACCTGTGTGGTTTTTCCGCACCCAGTCTCGCCAGCTATAAGCACCACCTGCTTCCACAAATCAAAACACAAGGTAATTTTATTAGAACGAAGAAATGGGGAAAACAAAAAATCCAAATCACAGGTCAAAGTTATTTACATAACAAGCAAAAAGGTCCTACGATCACTGCAGAACTCATTATCTTGTCAACTTAGCAAGCAGGAAAAATGCATCATATATTAGAGATATTGGCAGGTAATATCCATGTTTCCCCCCTCTCACTATCTCACCATTCTTTTGTTTCCAGGAGGACCAGTATGCAGCTTGAGTCATTACCTACTGGTAAGACTCACAATCCAACACAGCCTCCACACAAACACACACACACACACACACACACACAAAAGGAAACAGGAACAGGAACAGGAACAAAAACAAAAGGCAATAAAATTAAAGAAAAGACCGAATTAACAACACCCAGAAGGAAGATATAGAACCTGATTAGATTCTACAGTTGATGTAATCACATCCCTGAAAGAAGCAATCGGAAGCATGGCCCTCTCTTCAGTAATCTGAGAAGGATAGAAAAAAAAAAAAAGACACATCATTGCAGCAGTATAACAACATATTGTCATTTCCACCCAAACGAACTCCAGTGGATGCAGAACATACTCAAATATCATCCAACCATAAGAATATGAAACTCAAAATTAAGAAAGGTAAGTCAGAAGAACCTGTCTCAAGCCTGGAGATTTTTCCACCCTAGAAGCAAGCAAGTCCATCCTTTTTGAAATATCGGCTTTGTGCATTGATGGTTTACAAAAAAAGTCATCTTTGTTAGTTTGTGTCTTTTTTGCCATTTCACTATGTTTTCCTACTAGTCCCTCACCCAAATCTCGATCATCAGGAGGATATTGAGTGAATAAGTCCTGTAAAACCTGTTTTTCCCCTCCCCCAAATGTAAAAGGAGTGAGCTTTTCCTTCACCACCTTGGTGCCCACTTTCTTTTTAGTTTTGGAAACAGAAACTCTCCGCTGATCCCCATGCCTACACAGCTCAGGAGCAAATAAGAATTATATTGTACATACAAAACATGTAATTGCCTAAAAAGCCTACAACATTCAGAAAGGATGCATGACAAAGTAGCATGCATTCTGTTAAACAAATGCAACAAAAACTACCATATAGTAATACAGTTCTAACCACCCATACTCACCCCGTGCTTTTAGACTTCATACCCATTTTCCTGCATAATTCGTGAACCGCAGCACGCTCTGGATTCGTAAGGTTTGAGTCGAAAGAGTACACTGCATCAACTCGTATAGTACAAAATTATCAACAGCAAATCACTTTTCCCAAAAGCAATTACTCATGAACTAAAGTACCAAAAGGAAACTGCTTATGATGCATGAATCAAAAAAACTGCCTACAGAATATAATGAATAGAGACCACCTCCAGTAAGATTCATAAAATAAAGAAAATTTGAAGAAAGCAATGTCTGATGAAAGAAAATATCACAAATATTGGCAATGCAGTGTTCCATTTCAAAAAGATGACAAAATTAATAAAGAAGAGAAGGTACTGGGGCAAAGTAAAATCAGCATACGTACTTTCAACGTCTTGAAAATGCACAGAAAGTATAGCATTACCAGTTACCACAAAGGCAAAGATTGTGAATTACTGTTACATTCACTGTTAAAATGCATCAATCGTAAACTTAGGACCCAGCTTTTGCCTACAAAAGGTTCACGGCTAGCCACTTATAATACGGCTGAATATACAAAATCATGCACTTAAGATGAAGTCACTAGAAGGACGCAATGTGTCTTGAAAGTTTAGGCCTTGACAAATGGATACTAGGTATTCAGCCAAGCAGACAAATAAGTCATACAAAAAACAGGATATGACATTGACACACAAAACAGTTTATTCCAAAGACTGGCGTGTGTATAATTTTCTGGTCTACACGTTCCCCTTGTAATTCGGCTACCATGGTGAACTAACCGAAACCAGAAAAACACATCAGTAATCAGAGTTGTCACATACTTCTTGGTTTTTAAAACAACAACAAAACCACATGTGATTCAAATACTAAGACATGGAAATAATCAAAATCCATGCACCATTCATGCTTTGAATTGAACCCACAAATCAACAAACTCAATTTTGAAAGTTTCAAGTTCAAACGAATCAAAATCATAATTGAACTAAACACCATTCAAGAGTCAAATATGGAACTCATGTTATGTTCCCACATTTCACATTACAGCATTTCCCCCAACAAGAGTATTGGGTTTGTGAAGCCCAATAGGACAACTAACCATACGTTTGCAGAACCAACTACCCTGAATTTGCTTTTTATTACTAAGTACTCTAATGCGTTGCCGCAAACCCTAGCACAAATAATCCCTGGTAATAAAGTATAATACTGACTATCATAGCCACTGAAAATATAGCAGCCTTGCCGGACCATGTACACAGGAGTGGCGTGCTTTGTTGTTGATATTGAGATTATTGTTCATGCTACTGTGGGTGTGTTTGCGTATTTAGTTAGCAGACCAAGAGGATGAAGTCATATGCCAAAAGAGATACTTCCTCTATCAGTGAAGTCCATGAAAAAATAAGAATTAAATGAATATTGCTTCATTTGAGCTTGGAGTTACCCTCGTCATTGGATGCACAGAACCTTTTCAGGGCTGTGATTATTCGAATCCGAGAGGCTTCAGGAATAACTTTAATTGTCCCCCCTTTCGTCCTTTGTCTTTTCTTCGCTGAAGATGAAGAAGCTGCTGATGATTTTGCCGTCATCACTTCCCCTTTTTCTTTTCGCATCAGTTATACCCAAATCTATGCCGTTCTGCAACTGGAAGGGGAGAGACAGAGAGAAAGGGGGAGAGACTGCAGTTTCTGTTCAAGGTTACCTTGGGAGTTTCTTTCTTTAGCCTGACTTCTGTGTTGCCCTATTTTCACCCCCTTCGCAATATTAGCGGCGAAGTACGAATAAAATCATTCTTCATTTTTTTTCAAATAAAAAATAAAAAAAGGAGGCGACAATAATAAACATAATGTACAATATTCGGATCCGGGATGCTATAGCGCAGGTAGCACGCTAGAGGGTATAGGGCGGTCATTTGCCTTTCTATCTCGACAACGGATAGTTTAGATTCAATTCAGTATTTATTCTTTATTCAAATCAAACTATTTACGTGAATAGATAATTATTCTCATAAATAAACACTGAATAGATAATGAATTGGCATGAAAAATTAAATAATTGTCCGTATCTTTTTCGAGCTATGCAAATCTAATTTGTACTGGTTTTATTTGATTTTTTGTATTTTTTAGTCATGTCATAATATATTCTTGTTAAAACTTAATCAATTGGAATTTGTTATAATTCGGTGTTGGGTTTGAATCGCGTTAACAATTAAGCTACTATGTTTTTTATTTTATTTTTTCTTTCTACTTGAAAAAGGAAACTGTTCAAATAAATAGAATACCCAAAACACAAACACTTGTCTGCTTTTGTTTCAAATTTATTTAAATTCAAGTGATTCAAATACTCAAATAATTCTTATAAGTATTTGTCCAAATATATGAGTAACAAAATTAAATAACACATTTATAACAAACGGAGATTTTAAAACTTAACAAAGTAAATTTAAAATCATTAATGGTATTTTTCAATATTTATTTTGCAATTAAGTGAAAATTTATAATTTATTTCGATACACTAATTAATTAATTCGATGGAACGACTTAGATCGTGAGTACACGAACGAGGCTGTGGAGTAACACTTTATCGTTTTCTAGTCCACCTCCTCAATCAATACACTATCTTCAGATGTACGCTTATCTTCTACGGTTGGTTCAAGATTTCATGATTTATCCATATATGAATTTACTAGATTCATAATCTCTACCTTAAACATTCACTTACACCGTTATGGTGTTCACACTCATGTTTTTCTCATAAACATCAACCAACCCTTACCATTTTCCATCGCCAATGTGAAGAGATATAGAGAGAGGGAGATAGAGTATAAGTACTATCTCAATTAGGAGGAGAAGGAAGGAGGAAGGTCTGAACTGCCAACAAACCACCACCGCAACACACATAACTCACTTACGAGGTAGAACCTACTACCTAATCCCTTAATTATGTTGTTTTGATGTATTATATCAAGAATTGCATGAATTCAAAACTTGTGGCTGACCAACAATATCTATTTGTTCATGTGATCGATCAGTCAAGACCTACGGTTGATCGATTGAGGGCAGTCATTTGGTCACATGCGATCAACTGATAAATTAAACTTTACCATGTCAAATTATGGGCCTTTGTCCAACAAATAAACTTGACCAAATACGTCACATACACCTTGCACGTTCTACGCGCTGTACTGTTATTATGTCCACAAATTTCTGTGAAAAATCTATGAGAACATGATGTCAACATGTGACCATATTATCATTCCAGTTATGTCATTATCACGTAAACGTGTCGTTATTGTGTCATTATTATACTATTGATTTGTTGTTGGAACACTTGAAATACAATTGTTATACTGCTCACTTAGTATCGTAATTAGCATTGTGTTGGACATAAATATTTTTAAAACGTACGTTAAAAACATTGGTGCGAATGACGTTTAGACAAATTAACGGAAGATATCGAGTGTTCATTATAAGTAATATACACCTAGTGACACCTAAATCAAGGAAATATAATGATAAACGGTTTGGGTGTCCTTACCGAAGCTATTGCATGCTCTTCCCAAAGATGGCCTTTCTGGGCCCTGTTCAAATGGGTGGGCTTTGGCCAGTCGAAATTTTCCAAATTCGGAAGTCGGGGAGTGGGCTTCACCATGGCCCAAATGAGACACCCGTTCACTGTACCGACCTTTTCCTTCCGTTGAAAATGCCTTCAGCGTTCAACGAGAAATTTAGGTGGAAAGTTTCGTGTGTGACTGCCATATCCAGACTTCAAAGTCAGTCTGCCCCACCCGCTCTCTCTCTCTCGCTCATTTCCTGGAATCTCTCTCCCTCTCCTTTCGTGGAATTGTAAAATCCCCACCATCAAATAAAGCCCAGATTCACTTCGAATTACCGGTTCACAGCTCCGGCAACAATGGAGAATTCGACCCAGGAATCGCATCTTAGATCAGAAAACTCCGTCACATACGAATCCCCTTACCCTCTCTACGCCACTGCCTTCTCATCTTCCTCCACCCGATCTCCCAGCCACCATCGTATTGCCGTCGGCAGCTTCATAGAAGAATACAACAACCGCGTCGACATTCTCTCATTCGACGAAGAAACTTTGACGCTCAAGCCAAACCCCAACCTCTCCTTCGAACACCCTTACCCTCCCACTAAGCTCATGTTCCACCCCAACCCCTCCGCCTCCGCAGCCGCTCGCAAATCCTCCGACCTCCTCGCCTCCTCTGGCGACTACCTGCGCCTATGGGAAATCCGGGACAATAACTCCATCGAACCCCTCTCCGTCCTCAACAACGCTAAAACCAGCGAATTTTGTGCCCCGTTAACTTCCTTCGACTGGAACGAGGTAGAGGTTCGGAGAATCGGAACTTCCAGCATCGATACGACGTGTACGATTTGGGATATCGAGAAAGGGGTTGTTGAAACCCAGCTGATTGCGCACGATAAGGAAGTGTACGACATCGCTTGGGGCGAAGCAGGTGACAACTTTGCTAACTGTATTATCATCCATGCTTGTTTAGCAGTTACACTCTGTTAAAATAGTGGTAGTTACTGTCCCTTTGAATCTCGAGAAAGGGCGAGAAAAGAAAAAAGAGGAGAATTCTTGTACTTATTTAGAATCTTAGATAGCTAAAAGCGATGACAAATAACGGCAAAGGATGAGAACTCTTTATTGGTCTATTTTGTTTCTCACGAAATCTCATCACTTTTGATGAGATTAAGGTGAAATCACAAATATCTCTGTTCTCTTCCATTCTCACATCCAAAAGCGCCTGTTAGTCAAAAATTTTGGGACGTAATTAACAGACTTCGGACTCTAGATTATTTTGGATTCCAGCTTTTGAAATGATGCCACTTCACACCGCTATGATTGATGATGAAATCATCATTCGGATTTAGTCATGTGATCCTCAGGGGGTTAATTAGGACGGCTAGATCGACTCACTCTAACTCCAGCTATACTTAATTACAGAAAGTAAAATATAGTCAAGCCCCTTGTACCCCCATAAGTGAGTGGCAAAAAACCATTACATTAGAAAATGCCGGCTTTGGGAAGATAGCGAAGTCTGCCTTAGGGTAGCGACGTGTTTCTCAGGAAACTAAATTCATAATTCTACTTATACAGTTGCAGAACACAAGTTTACCAACTTAACTAAAACCCAGAATCTGTTAACAAAATCAGAGTCTCATCTACAATCCAAAATCTATTTCCACAACCATGACAAACACCCCTAGAGTGTTTTATGTGTATAGATATAGAAGTGATTGTATGAAAATGATGACAATTCGGCTATAGGAATTCAGTATATTCATTATTCAGTTGTATTTGGTAGCAGGGGTTTTCGCATCAGTATCAGCTGATGGATCTGTGAGGATTTTTGATTTGCGTGACAAAGAGCACTCCACAATTATCTATGAAAGCCCGCAACCAGACACTCCTTTACTTCGATTGGCTTGGAACAAGCAGGATTTGAGGTATATGGCTACCATTTTAATGGACTGTAATAAGGTCGTGATATTGGATATTCGGTCACCCACAATGCCGGTGGCAGAGCTGGAGAGGCACAAGGCAAGTGTCAATGCGATAGCTTGGGCTCCACAGAGTTCCCGGCATATCTGTTCGGCTGGAGACGATGCTCAGGCGCTCATTTGGGAGTTGCCGACAGTGGCAGGTCCCAATGGGATTGATCCCATGTCGATGTACTCCGCTGGGTCTGAGATTAACCAGCTCCAGTGGTCTGCCACTCTGCCTGATTGGATTGCTATTGCCTTTTCTAACAAAATGCAGCTTCTAAAAGTCTGAGGTAGGGGAATATTGTGTCCCATTTATGTTTTATTATCTGCTGTGTTCATGGATTTCAAATTGTATACACCATGACCGTAACTATGTTGACAAGTTGGAAAACTTGAGCTGTGTTCAGGGGCTCTTAGTTGAACTTTTGGAGTTAGGAGTTATTGCAGCTTCATACATGTACTTATCGTGGATGTAGGACGTCTGCCAAAATTTGTTGGTATTTATGAGCTGTTTATCTGTTGTTGTAATTAACTTATATTGTAGTGATCAGATGAACCTTATCTGATTTCTAGAGATGGTGGATACCGAGCTTAACAACGAAATGCAAACAATGCTTAAATAAAACAGAAAATAGATTCTCCAAAAGAGAAATGGCCTCTCCAGTTTGTATTCATTACTAGTCTGAAACAAATTAATCAAGAAAACCCTGCCTCGCCTAGTGTTATATGAAAGTGTTTCTTGGCACAAAATAGAGTGCATGAAGTTCTGGTGCATAATTGTGTGCGTTTGCCTCTTCCCTCTTTGCTCCTATGATGTAGATGATGCTGTTGGTGCAGATATCTAGCATATCTAGTCGCTTCTTCAGTCATCTGTTACCGCTTATTCAAGTCAGTTTCTTATTATTCCTTCTTGTTGTATACGTTCAAAGTTACAGCTCTGCAGTTGGTTATATGACATAATGACTGCCACAAGCAGGTTGAGCGTAATGGCGACTTTATATTCGAGGAAAGTGTACCTTTAGGTCTCTTTGCTTCTCAGGTTGATTTCTGTAATGTCAGTTGGGAGGCTATTTTGTCGTGGAAACTTCTTTTTACCCAATTCCTGTAGAAATAATATTTCATTTTTCAAGAAAGATAGCCACTCCCATTCATAATTTAGAAGTTTAGTTGTTGTCTGTGAAGTGGCTGTATTGAGTAGCCTAATCTCCGATCAAATCAGACTGTGACTTTTGTTCTATTCATTTTATTAGGGGTCAATTTTGGATAGAAAATCATAATGTCTGGAGGCATCCAGATTTCTAAGAGTTTCTAACTTTTTAGAGTTTTAATCTCATGATTCCATAAAGAGTAACTGAAATATTGGTGCTTGCGAATAAGCAGGGGAAGCCATGAACAGCTACAACGGATGAAGCCTTGAACCCAATAAATCTTTCCTCTAGATTATGCGATGTGAATTTCTTTGTGTGGGCTGCAAAAGAAAGAATCAATTAGTGTCAACTGGCTCAAGTTAGACGGAGGATAGTCCGATACTTAGTTGGTTCTGGAAGAATGGAATGGACTAACTAAAGAGCTTGGGTGTATGGTTGCGCATACCGGGTGTGATTGCCCTTGTGCCTTACATAGGCGACCATCAGGACTCACGTACCAAGATGTTCAAAAATGTTGCGTCGTGAATGTGGCCATCAAGTGCACCACATCCAGACATCACAGTAGTCGTGTTTCCATGCCTGGTAACTTTCAGTCCCCCACGATTTAAGGATAACCAAGTGTCACGTCCCACTCGACGAACACCGAGCACCATGCTCACAATGGATATGGCGAACGCCTGTCTTTGCTAAAAGGCTCCTTGAACTTTTGTTCCCCACATGTGTTGGCCGTCATGTGTTTGGCTCGATCCACACGCTGGTCGTGCACCCGAAGACGGGTTTGTGGCACGTCGTGCTAGTATGTTGAGCCCTCGGTTCGGCCCACACTTGTGTCGATGAGACTGGTCCAAGTCAAGAAAGGCCAATCTCTCATTCAAGCGGACTGGGGCAAGAATTCGTAATGCCATAGCCCAAGACCACGGGGGTCCAGCCTCTACTGCCATATGAACAAGCAGTTAGGAATTTGGGCAAGCTAGATCAATCAACCAAGTCCAAAGCGTGAAATGATTGAGAAAGGAATTAGCAGGGTTAAGATGTTGAGATTGCTGTTAGGACAGTAAGGAGTACTGTAGATTATTAGCTTGTTGAAGAATTTAAGAGGAATTAACACCATTATGATCCAAACCCATTGCGTCTCGTCATCCAAATGAATCGTAAGATCATCGAAACAACTGAAACAAGAATTGCGAGTAAGAAAACCGAGGACACCTTCTCCGAAAATGGAAGATATAGTTCGGAGGAAAAAAAAAAAGGATCAAAATGCAGTATTCTCTTGTCTTACCCTTTGGTTCTATAGAGTTTTTCACTGTCCCTCGTGTTCATCTAGAAGTGCGTGCTCTTAACCGTACTACTGGAGTCAAGTTCTTTTTTGGACTTTATTACCAAGTTGCTTCTGGAAGTGCAGCTACTCAATAGAGAAGAAAGCAACAGATTTGTTCACTCACTAATTTAGGCAACTATCTTCGGTTTTCACATCCTCTCCGTCTTATCAATGTGAGTGGCCCCCATATGAATTTGGTTGAGCATCAGTTACCACATTTTCTCGTAGGGTCTGTATCTCGCAATCCTTCTGAAAAGTAAACGTGGGGTCCTTTATCCCACTGATCTTATCCGTCTGATCTGAAAAGCAAGAACCAATTAGTGTTGCTTGGCTGTTGGCTGTTGGCTGTTGGCAGTCGGAGGACACTCCAGTGATCAAGTCACTTCTCGAGAGTCACAGGATATTCCATTAATCAAGTCAGTTCTCGACTGAAAATGCTTATAGAGTTTACTTAAAGCGTACCTTGTTAGGATTTGTTAAGCACTTTATATAGTGGAACCTAGCTTGGACTCCAAGCTAGCATGTGCAGGACACATGCTCGGTGAGGTTACAAATAATCGCTGTTGCTAATGACATCATACATGACGCATCCAATGTCAGGTCAGACATCACATGGTGGGACCAAGATAGTTGGCGTTCATGTGGAACACAACTGTAGCCAAGCTGGTCGGACCGTCTGTGTTGGGTCAATCCTCGGCCCAGTCCACACAGTGGATGCACCTATGAAGATGGGCTAGTTGCTCGAAATGTGGGGACTTCCTTGGTCTTTGGTCTGGCCCATACAGCTTGATGGCCTTACCCAGCAAACGGGCCTAATCCGTATCCCAGTTCAACCCGCTACAGTGGATGAAACATATTTGAGAACAGAGTGACGACTTTTATCCTCCTCAACTCCAATAATTCAAGATCACAGCCTGAACTATGTTTAAGGTGATACAACCCACACTCTAAGCTAGACCCACCCCACTGAAGATGATTCATCATTGACTCCTTTAAGCGAGAGTTACCACCTCTTTTGTTGGTAGAGCTTTTATGACTCTTGCTTTATAACTCCTCTAAACACCTACTTCTTGGTTCATCTTGTTAGCTTCTTTCTTTATATTCACAGAGAGTTCTACGCATAAGCTAAATGCCTTGAAGCAGATTACTATTTCATGGCTTTTCAATTTGAACTTCTCACTTTACAAAACCTTGGGTTATGGGTTGTCAGATTCATGTTCGCAGCAGCCGTCTCTTCGTCCACTATTTTCAATCGAGCATGCGATCAACTTGAAAAAGAATACGCTGATGACTCTGCGTCGGAGTCTCGCCTGTATGCTTCGCTAGTACAAGTGCCAGTCCAATTTGCAGTCGGATTGATCAAGGAGCGATTGCCGGTTATCAAATACAGTACCTACCTTGAGAGGTCAGAAAGTCAATTTGACTCATGTGAAGAAGAAGCTTGCTCTCCTCCGTGTGCTGTGTGTTTAGCAGTGGTGAATGCAAGTGATGAGGTGAGAGAGCTCTGCAACTGCTGTCATATTTTTCACACAGAGTGCCTTGATGGTTGGATAGATCAAGGCCAAATCACTTGCCCTTTGTGCCGGTCTAAGCTATGGCCTGATCAGAATAATGGGAAGTCCGAGTGCAAAGGAGGAGATCCGTGGAGAGAGGAGAGGATGATTTACTTGTTTGGGGAGGATTTATGTTTTATCTAGTACTTAGTGTTCTACATAGTCCTTGGCATATATTTTCCATTGAATATTAGTAAATCTGGGTCCAGTTCATCCCTGATCCTTCTACGCTTTTAGATTCCACCATTGGGTTGCCTCACCCGTCAGCAGACACGAACTTATCTCTATATTCTGTAGTGACCTCAGGAGTCTGAAGTTCTTTTCCATCTCTGCTATCCATTCCTTTGCCTCGACGTATTCATTCTTCCATTGAAGGTTGGAGATTTGAGCTCTAGAAATTCCTTCATGGCGGTCACGTCTGCGGCGGGTGGTGCTGGGTTTGCGGTTTCTCCCGAGCCTGCCGATTGTTCTTCTATTTTGCCTCCTGGTTGGACAGATGCTTCTTGTCGTTGCTGTTTGTGGTAGCTTTAGAATTTAGGATTCTCTTCAAAATGTCTTAGGTTTACAAGTGCCTGCCCAATTTATGTTTTGTGTTTTTTTTTTTTTTGAACTATGGTTGTGCTTAAGCCTGACCAGATAATAAGAGAGCTAAAAATAGTGTTGTGGATGCAGCAAAGAGCATTGTTTTGCTTCTTGAATTTGAGGAATTATTTCTCAATTCTTATTACTAAGTTGTGGAGCTACGATGCGCCCCAACCCGAGTCCCCATGTTTGTTTTTCTCCGCCCGCAACCCAAGAAGTTAACTTTGCCAACATGACATTAGAGCTGTCCCGTTGTGAAATTTGGTTGGGAGTGTACATTTAAGTCGCCTATGTGGCGGAGACGATACGGCAGAGCATAGTAGGAGTAGGCATTTATGTAGTGGACTTCACATAAGTGAGACAGAGACTTCCCAACTAACCTTTCTAATCAAAGAAAAGTCTGAAATCCCACTCATTTTACAAAGATATATGCACACAGGTCATGCTACATTTACACATTTACACAAATACAGTAACATTTGAGGATGTACGAGGGTTACGAACTCTTCCCATGAAGACGAAAGAAGAAAATTGTGAATTCTAGGACCCACAGTTCCCAGAAGGGCAGGTCCGAGCTGGTTAGATGCGTGGGACAGAGGGTATGTAGTACCTGCTAGTGCAATTATGCAGTGAAAGGGAAGGAGCCTAAAGTGACCCCTCCTAAATTGCATTATCAGAGCCGAGTTAGGAAGGATCGTTAGTGGACACCCACCATCTATGGTCAATAAATAGGCATGCGAATCTATTTTTCTATATGATAAATCGCCACAGACCGCATTACCTAAGTTCTAGAGCTTAGTTTTTGGTGTACTATTTTAATGTGTGGATTGGTTCTCCCGGTTACCAATAAGAAGAAAGATTCGGAAAGCAAGACATCCAACTACAACTCATATACTCTTCTATTGCTCTGTCCTCTTTCCAACTAGAACAGCTAAATGACTCCCTTCATTTTTTGACGTACTGAATTTATGGCCCACCATATTTCTTTGTCAAATGCACTGGACTCATCAATGCCTTCATTGGCTTTACTGAATCACTTAATCCGAACACATTATATGAAAGCATGCTGACTACGTACAAGAAGACAAATAAGGTCACCCAAACTAAATCACACTAGAATAAACATGCTGGACAAGGAACTAGTTAAATAGACGTCAAGCACACCCTGGTGGTGTGAATATTTGTGCAAGTATTTGCATGAAGTGTACGGTTGTAGTGATAGTGAAATTGATTAAAAAAATAACAACTTCAGTAATATATCAGAATTAAGATCGTTCATCAGGTTCATAAGAAATATGGATATTTTCATACAACCGTCTAGCTAAATAGAAAAGTGCAAATATAAGAACACACTCTTCCTCCAGAAATTCGGATACAGATGTGTTTGGAACCATCAAATCAAATGCATGTGAGGTTCTTCAAAACAATGTAGACTTTGCGTGCATCGGCGGTTTCATACACATCTGTGTCCAAATCTGTGCACAGAATGGTGTATTCCTAGACTTTTTGAATAAAAAAAGGAATGGAGGAGACCATAGCCTGCTTCTTTCTTAAATCACCCCTAGAAATTCTCCTCGAAGAAAGGTTTTGAGACTTAGATTTAAAGATTCCTCCATAACCAAAAAAGCAATTTGAATCCCTGCCTTTATATTTTCTCTTTCCCTTGTGGAATCCCAGCTAAAGTCAAATAAATAATGAACCTTATCAGAATATCAAACCCCCCTTTCTTTTCTTGTCAATTTGTTTCCTTTTAAAACTACCAAAAGCAAAGGCCAATACATTTCCTCCTCATCTTTCCACTCTCAAACAACCCATCACACGAAAAAGAAGAAGAGAAAGTTTACGAATATAGACTTTCGTGCACAAATCCGCGAATAGATGTGTCCGGAACCATCTGAATCAAACATCAAAGTGATCAGGTGCAATCCAAGTAAAGCTTTACTTACATATATCATAACTAGTATTACTTGCAACTTCCACTCCTGTCATTCTTCATTATTTACATCAGCACTAACAAACAAACCAACATATCAACCGAAGAGCTTATTCATTGGATGCTAAACACCTTCGCTCATCTTCAATCAAAACACATTAAAATAGGGACACATATTTGTGTATCTCTTTGTGTGTGTGGCTGACAGTCGACGTGTCCCTATTGTTGCTGATTCATTAAACCATGGTCGAACACTGAGTTCCTTGCTTAGAACTCAGCAAACTTGACTCCAGGGTGGATCCAAAATCCATCATGGCAACACAATTGACATTCAACCGGTTTCTCCCGGAAACCCAAGTCCCCACCTTCCATCGAATCCTTCCGTTCACTTCCAAACTCATGACCAACTTCCCGGCGATCTTGTCCCGTCCTACTTCATACCCGAAAGAGGGCGCCACTGGCAGCCCATTTCCGACCAAATCCGAAGACAGAAAGTTGGTCTCTTCATGCCCTTGATAAAAAGGAGGAATAGTAGTATCGACGGTTATCTGTTGGCCTTTATAAGAGGCATAAACCTGAAGATTTTCGTAGTAAATGCCTACTTTCTTGTTAGGATTGTTGGAGAGTAGAGTGAGTTGAATTGATGAGTTGACAAGGTTGTGTGGAGCTGAGATGTTGAGTCGGTAGATATTGACTTCTTTGAGTGAGAAGTGAGGCTTGGAGGGGTGTAGGATAACCCAAACTAGGAAGATGACTGATAAGATTGACAGCAAAAATGAGGAGAAGGCGTAGATTAGCTTCTTGTAGTGCTTGTGATCAATGTTCAGTCCTTTCTTGGCACAGTGTTTGGGAGATTTAGTGAGGACTTGAGACATTTGCAGTGTGTGTGTGTGTGTGTGTGTGAGAGAGAGAGAGAGAGAGAGAGAGAGAGAGAGAGAGAGAGAACGAGGCTAAGGCAAGGAACTAGGGAGGTGATGGAGTTAATAAAAGGAGAGCAGGGGGAAAGTAGAAAGCAACAATAATTTTGCTGCTTTTGACTTGCAGCTACGATCAGTATGTAAGGTTACATGCACTTTACTAGCCACTAACTAGAGTAAGATCATATAAAATTCGAGTAATGCTAGAAACACAGGCTATCTGAACACATATCATCCGGAACCGCTAGATGCACGTGAGGCCCTCAATAATTCAAGGGTGCCACGTGCATCCAACGTTTCCGGACAGATCTGTGTCCCAATGGTCTGTGTATGTTTATTTTAAACCTCGCTTGGGCCAAGCGCTTACTTCTTGCTATACAAAACCCAGGAAATATGCCCAATAAGGTACGTATACTCATTATGTGGACAACCGCACAAAACTATATTTGAACCTGAATCACACAATTGATTTTTCTGTGAACTTTTTTATATATGCACAGATGGGTATGGAACCGTCGACTAAGTAGAGCTGACCAATCCAGTCTGCTCCTCTCCGTGGTCTTCTCGGTCCTCTATGACTTTTCTCCACTTTACGCATCGATTTTTAGCACCCTCAGTGTGAGTCCTACATAGCCCGGGGAATTCCTAATCTTGTAAGAAGAGTTGCGATGAGTTGACAACGAGAGACACTCCTAATGGGAGTGTGCTGCTAGGAGGATAAGCCAGCCTCACCTTTATCTCAAGATAGAAGTAGCAAGACTCTAGCACGACGATACTACACACGTCTTATCCCATCAATGATAGAAATAGACTCCAACAGGACTCTAAGACTCCGATAGATATAAGCACAAATCCCACAAAAAATGTATGAAGCTCTTGTAAACACCTGACTTGAGTATTCCTTTCACTTGAATTTTACATATTGTTTGCTTAGACATCGAATGAGTGTTAGCCGACACCATACCGGTGTCTTAATTGTAGGTCTGCGATCGAGAAGGCGCTGTGAACCGTGTTTCTATGCACTTACCTTCCCTTTATCTTTCTCGTAATGGCCCCAAGATGTAAGTCTTAACCTTGGACTACTAGACTAACACAGGATCATTGTTTCTCTCTCTTGTTTTGCGTAACACATCAACCGGAGTCCGGAGACAAGAATGGGACGTCAGACAAGTTTCATCTATCTCAAAAGCAAAAGAGGTTCCTAGATATTGATTTATATTACCTTGAAAATGCAAAAGCGAACATGATTGCACAGAGTTCATCTTTTTTGAAAGTTTTTACCTTTTGCACCATGAACCCTTCTTTAATAATGTCCATAAAAATTGAAGCCCCTGTATTTTACATTGGATTCGAGTGAAGAAAACTTGTAGTTGAATATTGGGAAGTTTTTCTTATTGAATATGCATGAACTTTTTGCCATCAAGGCTCTTTACGTGCTTATGCTTTTTACAAGAATATATTTTGAGGGATACTGGGATATCTATCTCAGCTGAGTATCAGATGGTAAGCACTTTAAGAATTATTGAAAGCAAAGGCTTTTGCATAGTGCTAAAGTGAAAGAGAGTAGCCAATTGCCTTTTCTATTGATTTGAGATCAATGAGCGAGAAATGGTGCAATTTCTTTTGACAATATGGTTGTCTTCCTGCTCCTATGGTGATTCTTGCACACAAGTTTGGTTCTGAGACCGAGGGTAGTTTTGGGCTAAGGACCTTTTGGCGATTAAGTCAGTAATCAATAGAGATGGATTGTATGCAAGAGAGGGTCTAAAGTGTGAGAAAACGTATATCCTTGGTCTTGTAGCCTCTTTTATGGGTCGGTAGATGGAGTACCTCCGATCACACTCCTATTTCCTTTGTTGGAGAAGTAGGTTATTTATTGAGAGCTCCTTCTTCGAAATTTCAATTGTTCTAAGGCACTAGTTTTGGGATCTTGCTGAGCGAGTTTCGCGATTGATTCCCCTTTGCTGAGCAACATGACTCCCAACAAACTGAGTGTCTGCTGATAATGTTGTACCCAACATTTGGAAACCAAATGGCTATTTACTGAGGGTAGGGGTGTAACCGGTCCGGTTTGGTAGAATTCATGGGACCGGATCGGTTGTCCGGTTTGAAAATTTTGTAAACCGAAACCGGATCGATTTTACCGGTCCAGTTTCAATCGGTTTGAGTCGATTTCGGTTCGGTTTGAACTTTTT
This sequence comes from Arctostaphylos glauca, assembly GCA_019985065.2. Lineage (NCBI taxonomy): Eukaryota > Viridiplantae > Streptophyta > Magnoliopsida > Ericales > Ericaceae > Arctostaphylos > Arctostaphylos glauca. The sequence continues at coordinate 28,433,956 of JAHSPW020000013.1, read as the reverse complement.
TATTTTTTAGATAATATTTCGGACCAAGCACAAAAAAAAAGAGGAAAAAATTAACAATTTGGAGTGATTTCCAACAATAGAAATGTATTGAATATTACTCTGAAAGATTGAACAATTTCAAATTACTCTTATTTTTTATACCCAAACTGGTGGTTTTCTATTTTCATTTACTCTCTGTAAATACTAAATAGTGATTTTTCATTTCTAAAACACGGTAATGGTCCTAAATCCTAATAGATTAAATAACTAATGGAGTAATGGGTTATAAGTTATAACATATAAACCTAAAAATATAACATATTTTTATTTATAACCCCATCCGGTCCGGTCTGGATTGAACCGATTTTATATTCCCTACACCAAAACCGAACCGAAAAATCAATTTCTCCAAACTCCCAAACTGAAACCGGAACCGTCAGTTCAGTCTGATTTTTCGGTCCGGTCCGATTTTCTTGTTTTTATTTTCACCCCCAACTGGGGGTGAATATTAAGTGAATTGAGTGTTGGATAACGGGATATTAAGTAATCGCTTAGAAACCGGGTGCAAAGCCGAGTCAATTTGGACTTATTACCTTGAATCTCTCTAATCTCTCTCTATCTCTCTCTCTCTATCTTGTTTCAGTATGTGAACAAGATTATTATACTCGGCTTAATTTAGGAGAGATGAGACTTTTCAGAAGCTCACGAGAATACTTCAAAATTCTTAGTTGGGGTGGCCGGGTTGGGGGGGGGGGGGGGGGGGGGGGGGCGGCTTTGGTTTCGAGCTAAGAAATGGAATTGAGTCGTTGGATTCAGCTTTTTGTTCATTGAACATCAAGCCGATTCTATTAATCAAAGTTAAGAGCGAATCAACGAATTACAGTGTGTTTGCAGACCAGTTGATGCTTAAACCATTCAGAGAATTCACATTCGTATGAACAGAACAGGAAAGATTTCGACACAGCCCCTTCATAAACACAGTATGCGCTACAAAATTTACAAAGCTATTCTACAAAACAAATACATGATGTTTACTAGACAAAGTAATGGCATCAACGGAATCCGTTAAAGCTTCATCTCCTCTAAGTTACTCCATTCCTTAATGATGGGTTTTTTTTTGCTAAGCAACAAAGTTACAAGCTTGAGATGATGTGTACAAACCAATCTAACATCTTGATTTTACGCGTCTAGGTTTCTCTGTAATTCTGATCGCGTTGTTTTTCAAGTGCAACATTCTCCTTGGTTCTCGGTCTGCTGTGAATGTAGGCCGAGAACAAATTCATCCTCTTAAAAACTTGTTAAAGGTGGATAGCAATCAAATGAATCAGAACTATTGCCTGTCAGTTTCTACAGGTGGCAGTTCGTTTAGCAGGTGACGTACAAACTGTCCTTTCACTCGAGGCCGCTGCTCTGCGAGTTTCTTCCTGCTTTCATAGCGTACCTGCGAACAAGTTTCAGATTATCAAATTGCTGTACTTCAGAAGTCTGCCCTTTAGCAAGGATACTCCCTCCCCTCTGACAGTCTAGTTTGGGGAATCCAACTTTCTATGAGATGCAGAAAGTCTCTGACGAATCTAAACAAAATAGACAGTATATAAAAAAAAACTTTGTGTAATCTGGCGAGAACCATTTGAATCAAGTAGTGAAGGCAGTCCAACTTAGTTGGAGCCAGAACGCAGAACTTTTAACTTAACTGCATCAATCGAGTAACTGCTTTTGCATTTCAATCAGTTTTACTCATTGATTGTCCTAAGCGTGCATACTTAATGAAAACCAGAAGCGAAAAGAACTAACAAAGAGGGATGGAGGAGTACCTTCTTGTCAAAGCATCTGTCTTTCCGCTTCAATCGAAATTTGTTTAGAGCAGCTTCTCTCCGGAGAGATCGATGGCATATATCATGACTAGGGACACCTTCCTCATTTCCACTCATCACAGCAGCCCTGACAACTGGAATTTGATCGACATTCCCTTTGCTTCCACAACCAATGCTATTAAGATGACTTGCTGTAGCACCGTTACAGAAACCGTTACTTGCACTCTGATCAGTGGCAGAAGAAAAATATCTCGGGTCCTCCGGACATTCCAAGTTTTGCCTCTGTTTGAGCTCTGTTTGGTTTGTGGAAGTGTCGACATTTGGATGAATTGGGTTACAAAGTTGCTGAGGGTTTCTGGTTTCAAGATTCGATGAATGAAACGCATTCACTTGAAAGGACAGTTCGTCCTGGCCTGATTGTGCACAAAATATTTGAGGCACCAAAGAACCATAGGGACTGCATAGACTGTCAAACTTTATACCTTTCACTGGGATAGGAAACACTTTCTGTTGAGGCCACGGAAAAGCACTTTCGGCTTGACCAGGTTGACTAGTGGCCACAGAGAGCATATGTTTCTGAGAACTTAGTGACAAACCATTAGGGTCAGAGTTATAATTCTGGGTGTGACTTGAAAATTCTCTATCAGACTTAGTTCCATAGTCTCTCTGTTGATTACCCATCGCCACTGATGAATGCGGAGGTTGCACTGCCCTGTTAATGTACCTGCATTGAGGATGGATCGGACTTTATTAGAACGCAAGTACAAGTTTTTGCCAATAGAGAGTCACATCAGGACAGAGATTTCCAGTGCAAAAGGGTTCATCTACCGAAACAAAACAAAAACGTTCAAACTTACCGCGAGAAAGCTGATGCGTCAGAGTGGTTCAGCATAGTCCTTCCATCACCAACTTGATTTACAGAGCCACTTGGAATAGACCTCCTCAAGGAAAGATCCAACAGTGGTGAAGAATCAACCTTGGTTGGACCGTTATTTGAGAAAGAGCTTCGATAACCACATCTTGGGTTATTGTCAAATGCTCCTATCAAATCAATGGCTTCTTTAGAAGAATTGGCAAGAGCATGATTGTTATAGCAAGCTTCACCGGTGACATTGCCAGGCCCCCTCTCAGTCTCAGTTGCCCCGTCATCTCCGTGAGTCATTGCTTTAACATCTTCACAGGCAGCTGCTCCAGATCCTAAATTAATAAAGGTACGAAAGGTCAGACTTTTTCCTGCTGATGGAGCAAAAGATGATCTACAAAGATCAAGCAAATACCAAACCAGGTAAAATGACAAGTATTTTACCCCTTTCTTCACAATCATTCTTCAGCAGTTCCCCACTTGATTTGACACATTCTTCATGCTGCTGTACCTTCATGCCACTAACTGGAGACCTGCTCCGCGTTCGCTGTGATAGATTGTGCACATTTTCTGGGCATTCTCTCTCCGCTTCCAAATCTGGCTTCGTACAAGAGCTCTGCACAAGGGACAGGAAATGGAGTCTCCATTAACTTCATGCAGCCACACAAAGCAGAAAATATTTACAAACGCATGGTTCGTAAACTTTGGATAACACATGAACAACATATTCCTAGGGTGGATGTGTAACAAAACACACATTCTAAATTCAGTTAATGGGCATAGCGTTTTCATAGCACATCTCATAGCTTCCTTCTTCATCGGCTAGAGGCAGCTAAATTTTGTACTTATGTAGACTCCCGTACCAATGTGGTTAGAGGCTTTACACCCATTGATGGATTCTCTACCCTCTGGTCAAAAAGATTTTCCGTAAACAGAAAAGGATAATATAGTTCCTAATTGATGATCCAGAAGTTCCCTTTTTGTATTCAGATTGATTGCCTATCCATTTCATCTTCTACAAGTTTTGGTGGCAGTATAAGGTGTAATGGATGAGAGAAAGGGTCTAACTGTCAACGTCAAATAGCAAATGCAATGCACCAGAAAACAGGGAATCTTCTTGTACAGATGCAACACTAGTTCAAGCACAAGAAGATACGACTTCCTGGATAAGGAAAACCCTTACCTGAGCATCACTCCCTTTCTCAATGCATTCCCTGTTTTTCTGAATGCAGGCCATGAAACCACTTGAATGATTACTCGCAGCATTATTTTCATTGTTCTCAGCTGTGGCTTCAACCTTTTGTTGTGCAACACTGTCATCTTGGGGGCCACTTCCGCCACTAGCAGACTGATTCAAGAATAAAAACAAGCTAAGATTCTACCAGAGCGTTAAATCTTTCGTTATCGAAGATGCAAATCAAAGATGTAATAAGTTAGACGAGTAAGGATTAAACATACAGCTTGTCTCCTCCAAACATGCTGCCACAAGTTCCTCAGCTCATTTTTTCTCACAGGCTTGACAAGAAAGTCTGCAGCACCTCTCAACATGCACTTATAAACCGTGGTAACTGAATCGTTTGATGACATCACTGCATGATCAGGACAGCAATTAAACTACATATATATTGCAAGAAAATTCATATAGTGTCATGAATCCAAGAGTTTGCATTCATAATCATACTTATAACTGGAATGTTTTTGCAGATTTCATGCTCTGCAATCAAGGTGAGAAGAGCGAATCCCGAGATTGATGGCAGTTCCACTTCAGTCAGTATGAGATCTACGTTATGGGGTTTTCTCTTTAGTAGCTCCCACGCCTTTAAGCCATCAGAAACAGCAGCAACTGCTCAAACATAAAATCATGTTCAAATAAGTATTTATATTATCAGAAATAGACAAAAAATCCAAAAATAGAAATTGTCTGAAGCAACTTCTACCTCTCCAGCCCTTTACTCACATATTGACCAGACTCAAATTTCAGAAAAAAATTCAAAAACCCTCTCCACTTCTTTGATTCGCACTCGTACCATAATGAGTAGTACTTGGTTTTTATTCTCACATCAAGGAGACTTTTTCTACTTAAGTATTTCAAGGCTTTGCTTTCAAATTTACCTCTCTGTCATCATCGAAGCTTCTGCTCAATCTTATGCTTATATCCAAGTACGATCCATAACATACGAAGTTTTTACTCAAATTTTTCTTCAATCTTAGTGACAGTACAGCGACAAGTTTGGAGACTGCCTTCCAATCACCAAAGAATCAAGGAATTGTCGGGAGAAAGAAATTATTTTGCTTACATCAGAAGTAGAGATTTTCTCCCCTCTCAACAGAAAGGAATCTTTAATTCTCTCTGTCGAGTTCTCTAGAATTCCACTTTTGGCAAATTGGAAAGAGAATTCAGTTTTCTCATCCCAGTAAAAACCAATCAAACAAACTAATCCATTGTTTCTATTGCCGATATTAAAAGCTACAAACAGAAGTTAACGTACTTAAAATTCCGAACACCAGATCTATCAAGGTCCACAATGGAATACAGATACCAAAAACCAAAGGTCCATTTCAAATCATGAAACTCTTCCACGATCTTAAGCTCACAGTAACAACATCCAATCAAAGTCTTCACACTATAACAACAGCTCTAAATTCCAAATCTTCATGCCATCACCAATAGCTTTCAAGACTAGTCTACTGGCTCCTAAATCAATTACCTTAACCCAACTGTTCAGGGGAATCAACTAAGCTATGAAAAAAAGGCTATAGATACAAAATTGAGAATGGTAACTAAACAACCAACCTTTGTAACTGCATCTCCTGAGAAGCGCAGCGATAATCTGCCGAGTCGAATCGTCAGCTTCCACCACCAACACTCTCAGAACCATTTTCGGTAGAAACCTCTCCCACCGCACAACAGAAGCCGCACCACCGTCTTCCTTGTTGTTTTTCTTGATGTTCCCATCCGTCTCTACCTCTGCTATCAGTTCCAAATCCATAGCTTCTCCTCCGCTCGACACTTCTTCTTCACCCATACTGCAGTAGTTTCTCTCTCTCTAGAAAACAGAGATATCAGTTGTGAAGCAAAAGTCTCGCAGCATCTCTCTCCTTCGCCAGTAAAAATGAATAAAAAAAACTAGAGCTCAAAATATCTGAAACTGGCCACTAGTTTGGAGAGAAATGGACGGCGAAGATGGGATGGTCGGACGGCTGTTGTGATGAGTTCTACACCTCATACGGGTAGTTTCTTTTTTTTTCTATTTTTTTTTCTTTTTTCGGATATTGAGGAGCCGAATTGGACGGAAAATATCTCCAAATAAAACGTGGAAATCTTTCTGTGCGCACCGTACAAAAGAGAAATCGTGTTAAAATACATGTCGTTTTAATGAATAAAATATTATCTGAACGAAAGATAATATTTGAACAATTTTTATACATCATTTTGATTTTTAAAACAGTGTCGTTTTAGCATGCATCACATGTTATTGTGTCACCGTGCACATCAAAATCCAAATTTTCTTTAAAATGGGAGATTGGAGAATGTTATATGCATCTTTGCACCATAACTAAGTGTAATCGGTCTGATTTGATCAAAATTAGAAAAGAAACTCAGATTAAATAAAAAAAAAACTTGATCTAGGGTTTGTTAAATCAAAACCGAATCAAATTGTTTCGGTTTGGTTTCATCGATTTCATTTTCCAATTTAGTTATGTGAAGCCAAATGTAATTAAACAAAAAAGAGGGGTAGGGGGAATGAGCCCAACCAAAAAAAAAAAAAAATTAGTGCAGCCTCGTATTTAGAGTTCAAAAATTAAAAAATTTATAAATAAAGAACCGAATTGAATTGATCCCCGCTAATAATTAGACCAAACTGTTGATTCGATTTGATTTTATGATTTGTCGATTTATCGATTTAGGCTTACATCCCTAACTATAACAGGTTAGTGCATCGAAATAATATATATTTTTAATATATGAAATTGCTTGGAATTTTAACTAATATAAACATAATTAAACTTTAAATGATTTTAATTATATTATTTTAATCAGGTGGCGAAGGGTCTTTTGCCCGGAATTGGGGGCCCTGCTGTGCATAGCGCACAGCAGGGCGTGTTGTGCACTAAAACGGCGTCGTTTTGGCGCACAAAAGACTGATCGAAAATTGTTCGGTCAGTTTTTTACTGTTCGGGCAGTGTTTTGTGGCGCACAGCACGGCCTGCTGTGCGCTGTGCACTTTTGCCCCTCTCTCCCCCAATCTTTGGTTTCTGTTTGTTGGTTGGCGCAAAATTGAAGAGGCCCCAAAAATGGGATTAAATTTGAAGGAATATGCTAACAATCATAAAAAGACAAAACAAACCTTGCAATAAGAGATTATTTTCTAAAACCTTAGAGAAGGACCTAAATAACTATTTGAATATTCTGTGCACGATAAAACGTGTTTTTCCTTTTGAAAAATTGTGCATATTCTGCTGTGCATTTCATTTTGAAAAATTATTCACACAATTATATAGCATTTAAACAATTTTTAATAATCAAAACTAATAGTGCTGAAAAATAATAACTTGTTTTTTATTTCTGTACACAAGTTTGATAGCCGGGAATGATTGTTGGTCGAAAACTCTCCGATAATCAAATTAAAATGAATTACGATTGGATAATCGTATGTCAACGGGTAGCAGGAATGATAGTGTTACTTGATCTCACGGCAAAAGTAAATTTTAGTGCCTTTTTTTTTTGATAAATTAAAAAAAAGAAGCAATTCAAGATGGACACGTTGCCACAAGACGAGATATTTAAAGTTTTAACTGTCATAGTTTTTCTACCCACTAGAGGACTTAGGATATTTTAAATGGGACACCTGTCCAGGGTGTGGGACCTAGCTAGGATAGATATTTTTGAGCGAATGGATAAGAGCTTGACACGCGGGACCAATAGATCCACGATTTGTGGCTGCTTTAAAATTGTCAAAAAAAAAAAAGTACTTTTTAAATTTCCCCGTAAAAGCAACTACTCCACTTGCTAATTCTGTAGTCGCTTCACTGCTGGAAATATCTGTACTCGCTTTTTGGTTGGTCCTGCCTGTTATATTCCTGTGGCCGAGGAAGCTTCTAACAGTTATGCATTCTTTCTCACTACACCCCTTACCTTGGGGTCCATTTAGCCTATCATAATTATGAAATTATGTTGACTCAAATATATCTTGAAAAATATTAATTACCGTTCACTAACCGATAGATAATGTATAAAAAATATATTAATATTCACAAAATACGTTAATATTCATGTTTATTTAACATCCTGGGTATATTAGCTTAATCGAGTTAATCGGTTTGGACTACATTAATTTTTGTATGTGTTGATCATATTTAATGCAGACTTTTATTTAATTCATAAGGTATAATGACGAAAATATTCTCGAAGTTAATTCTACTTAGATTTTCCTTTGTTTGATTCAAGAGGGCAATTTTGACTTTTAAACAAATAAAAAAATCTTTCCTTTATCTAAAATGATTTAATCCAAATAGACTATAATTTGATTAACCCAATCCAAAAGCCAACAATAACCTTATGCCTAATAGAGCCCAAATATGGACATAGGGAATGTTGTACGAACTTCACTACAGAGTTAGAAGGCTATCAAACTAACGTCACTTTAGTTTTGAATTGTTATCAAAATGTATATAATCAAATGTTATTTTAATTGTCTCGTAGCTATATAGTACAACACGTACCGGTTATTATCGATTCCATTACCTTCAACTCAACCGCTAGTCCCCTCTTTCTCCACTCTCCCTTCCTTTTTTCTGCCACCCACACCCTTCCTCTGTTTTGCTATCACCACCCAAATCACAAGGTGATCTCCTCTCCTAACCAATGTTTCCATATTCTTGATAAGATGAATACTTGTGTAATAGAGCCATGCAAAATAGAGTGAAAATTACAATTAGTTGAATCACTTTTTGCGATTATGATTATGTTTGTTGCGAATTTTACGAGCACAAACTAACCAATGCGTAAATAGACAAATTCAATTTTATTTATAACACATGGATACTTTCTTATTTATATGCTTACTAATGAGCATGTATAAACTAGATACGGAATCTTGTTGTGCACAACACATGATAAGTTGTGTCGTGCATTAAAACGGTACCGTTTTGACTATCAAAATAATGCAGAAACAACAAGACAATATTTGAATACTATTTGATGCTCTTCCAAAATAGAGTGTGAAAATTACAATTAGTTGCGTCACTTTTGCAATTATGATTATGTTTGTTGCGGATTTTACGGGTACCAAAACTAACAAATGCGTAAATAGACAAATTCAATTTTATGTATAAAAACTAGACACAGGATCCTGTTGTGCACAGTACACTGTAAGTTGTATCGTGCGTTAAAACGGTACTCTTTTGATTATCAAAATAGTGCCCAAACAGTAAGACAATATTTGAATATTATTTTATTGGCTAAAACGGTACCGTTTTGACGTGCAACATATTTTGCTATGCGTTGTTCTCAACAGAGTTTCCGAGTAGATATACAATCACTCAAAATAGTTTGGTACGCCACCAGCAACGACACACCTCCACCCGAAATATGCGATCAATTACATCAATGTTGTCTAGCGAGGGTAGTCCGGTCACAATAATGTAATTCACCAAATTAGGCAAATTAACAACACCACGGGTTTTGGTTGCCTTTTCCGTAAGAATGCAGCATGTCCATAGATATTTGTGGATATTTTATCCATGACCACTGAATTTTAACTTTTTGAATAGAACAGGCAATTGGATGAGCCACTCGTCTCCCCATGGCCCATACGGATGAGTCACTGTCCAAACGTGATGAAAAAGCATCACAGCAATCTACAATGCTTTTAACTGGGCTTGGGCTGTGAGCTGTAAAGTGCAGGGCTACAAGTTTCTTTATTACCGGACGAGCTAAGATCGGACTATCATGCAGTAAAAGGTGCAGGCTATTTCCATGGGCCATGTCTCCCGCACGTGTCCCTTACAAAAACATTAAAATCTAATGGACAAGCCAATATATGTCCTGGCGTGTCCCTGTGTCCGACACGGATACATCAACCTATGAAATATGAGCTTCCAAATATGTTTTGCGAATGAGAAAATCAAGCAACTAGACAATCTCAATCTATGAAGCACATATATAGGGCCTCTTATGTATGCACCTCATAAATCCAAATGAAGCTACCCAGCCTTGTGCACTTGGGGGTGTTTTCGGTCCCATTGGAACCATGTGTTTGATTTAGCATGAACCACGGGTGAGGGAAAGAGGGTAGCGAATACAGTATAGATAATGAGTTGATGGTGCCTCTATCCATTTGCTTTCTAAATAGCTCCCAACAAAGTCAGCGAGGTGCCTAAACTTGCGGAAAGTCCTTAACGCCATGAGAGGTTCGAATGGCTGGCTGCAGCAAGACGAATTTTTCCTGGTTGAGGAGAGTGCTTGACTATATTGGGCAGCCCCAGTTTTAGTACCGAAGGAAACACATAGCATGAAAAGCATAGTAAGACAGACACCAAGCTATCTCACCCGGTCCAGTTAGTCGAGGTAAAGCTAAGCATGGTAAGTAGGTCATTTTACTTCAGAAATCTGCTTGCTAGAGCACCATTCATTTACAAGCTTTACTGTATACAGCTTAACAATTTTTGTAAAATTTTAAGCTGCTACAGAAATGTTCCGTGGTAGAATTCGTAGCTTGATCATACATTGTTTTTCTCTTTCCTGTCCTCTCAAAGCTAGGACTCCTTGTTACTGAGGCCAGTCACACTACACTGGACTGCTTACAAGCTTTGTTCTAAATATTTGCGGAGGGGCTCCTTCTCAGAATGATGATGTGTTGGTTGCTTTTTTGAGGGGATAGATGAGGGAAGGTAAGGCCCAAGGGATTGGTGCATCTTTTTCTAGAGGGGGTGAGGTAGTTTCGGCACCAAAAAGATTGCATGAACCTTGATAAAACCCAGAAGAGATTAATTTGAAAGAAGATCAGGATTCAGATCAAATGGATAGCGTTCCCTTAAGATCTGTCTTCGGTTAGTAACATTTAGTGCAGAACAGCTACAAGTCAATTCTTGTGATGAATCATGAATTTTTGTTAACGTTCTAAATAAGCCTTTCCAGGAGCATCACAATCTGCAGCTCAAATGGTCTCTTCTATTGGTCTTATTCTTACTGTGGACCTTTTGAGTGCGTTTGAAACTGTGAAGGCAATCGCTCGGATTAAGGTAAGTGGAAAACTATGAGTCAGAGATTTGCACAGGATTTGCTATAGCCGTTTGATGTTAACAGGGAAAGAGAAGGAGAGCTTGTTAAGCAGATATATTACACATAATATTGCATAAAAAGGTCAAATAACTACCGAGAATGTAAACATGCTCATCTAAACAGTAAGTGCGTAGACATTCGCAACAGACATTTGATGTTAACACTTAACAGGGCAAGAGAAGGAGAGCTTCTTAAGCAGATATATTACACATAATATTGCATAGAAAGGTAAAATAACAACTACCGAGAATGTAAACATGCTCATCTAAACAGAAAGTACGTAGATATTCCTGCTCATCTAAACAGTCTACAATGCCATTGTTTTCACCCTAAATTTCTACTTCTCCGATTCAATTCAAGAACAAAAAGAACCAAATCAACGAATCCAAATAATTGTGGAAGCATTGTTAAAGATGTTTTCAGCTCCCTCCTGATAATGGTTCACCACACAAAAAAATAAGTTTCCTCCCAGAGATGATATCAAGATGCAAAAATGAAAATACCTGATTAGATTTTCTGCCATTTGTCTTCCTCACATTTTGCAGACACGCTACTCTTCCAAACTCTATTTCCATCAATATATTATGATTGCTTTGTCAAGGGTCTCTCCTCTCCATCTAATATTGAAATGTTCGAATCTTGTGCATTTGAATTGGTTAGAGAAGACTTCAATCAAGTCTTGAAGAATCCAATGTAACCATGGACACTCATCCATAATTTATTATACTCCAATTGTCAGTCATGACACTGGACTTTTCTCCTTCTTCTCCTTCTTCTTCTCTTTCTTCAACGAAAACCTTTCTGCTGATACACACAGTAGCTTGTTGATGGACATTCCTCCTCCCAAGGTCTTCTTCTTTTCTTCGTACCTAAACTTAATCCTACTATCAAGATCGTACCCAAGGTATGCAGGAAAAACCAATAGCTCTCCAATGTCACGACCCATCTCCTCAATCAAGTAATCCATCTTCTCCTCCAAAGAATCAGGATTGTATTGCAGTACCTGGGGTTGCTTCTTACTCATGATGAGAATGTCATTGCAAGATAGTCCATAGTTCAAAAACAGCCCAATCACCAACTGAAAATTCTTGCAGCTGGTTCTGGTCGATGCTCCCATTGCCGTCGCCAATTCCTTTGTTCTATTTTTATACCCAATCTTCACCAAAAATACCAACTTATAAGCAAGGTTCTCTTGAAAGGAAAGGCTCAGAAAAACAGGAGCTTTTACCAAAAATCTGAAGATATCATTTGAACTCAGCCCACATTGCTTGAGAAAATCTATTCTAGGGTGCAACTTCCTCTTCCTACTAGTGCTAAACAAATTCGGATACACTACAACTATCCTGAATATTTGTTGATCAGTTAGACCAGCAAAGGATCTAAAGAACTCTACGTGCTCTTTTAAATGATCCACAGTGTATGATAAAATTGCAGGGAGTTTACGTAACACAATTCCTGTGGCATCCTCATCTCTCTCACTAAGTTCGTAGAGAAACATAACTCTTGGGATCAGCTGAGTATCCAGATCATAATTTAGGGTAACAGGGCGTCGAACAATTAAATCCACACTGCCAAAGCGGTTCAAGAAAGTGATTGTCCTTTCAAGTTCTTCAGCTGACTTGAGACATAAAGCCTTGGCAAGGTTAACATTGTTAAGAACATGAACAAGCTTTTCTTGGGGAACTCCGTGTTCAAGAAGGAACTTAACCTTTCTCTCAAAACCCACAAAGAATCTGGGATCTGTCGTGTAGAAAAGGCGCTCAAGCTGGGAAGGATCAATCTTGCTCTCCAAATCACCCCTTACAAAGCGTACAAATGAATCAACTTCTTTTGCTGTTAATAAGTCAGGCTGCTTTAATATCAGACGACCAAGTGAGAGGCCACTGATTCCCAGCTTCTCCAGAGATTGAATCCGAGAACGTATGGAATTAAAGGTTCTGAATTTTAAGCCCGGTTTGTTCTCCAAAAGTTGTTCCGTTCCTCTATCACCAATTCCGATTTCTTGGAGGAGTGAGTGTAACTTTACCTCTGAGTTAGCAAAACACCAAAGACAGTGAACAAGGAACAGTCAACAATTGGATGTAATGTGTGTTTAACGCCATCTCGTATCCTTGCTCCTTCTTTTCATCACATTTTAGTATAATTTTGGCTAAAGCCAAAACCACTCCGGTGGTTCTTCATCAAATCGTTTTTTTTCCCAAAACAAAATCTCTACTTATCCCAAAACAAAACCCATTTTCACACTTTTGATAAAAAAAAATAAAATGAAAACGAAAATGAATGCTCAAATCCTAACTATATTTCTTCTTCTTTTTTTGGAAAATTTCAAGCTTAACCCCAAAAGCTTTTTTCACCAAATGTGGTGTCTCTTTCCTTGATTCGATGAAAAACTAAGTTCTTCCTCTTCCTCAATTTGATATCATCATATATAAACTCCTGAAAGGTTTAGTAAACGGTAGAGATGCCCTTTTATGGAAAATTTTCAGAGGACTTAAGGTGTTTGATATTTGGACTGAGAGAGAATATTACCCTTGGACGAGACGATAGTAGTGAAAGAGTTGCCGACGCTTGTGCAGTGGCATTGTACGAGTAGACGATTGGATTGTTGCAGCGGCAGTAATGGGGCCAATTCGCCCAATTTCTTTTGCTCGATGTTTGTTGTTTTGCTCAATTTTAGGATAGACAAACATCCATTGTGGTTAAAAGTTGAAGTAGGAGCAGATGCGGGGAAGATTTTCGCCGGAGGGTTTAAAGCTCGGGAGATAGAACAGGAGGAAACAGAAGGTGAAGAAGGTGAAGGAGAAGATGGTGATAAGGAGCTTATGGTCATGGCCAGTTGCAGCAAACCTTTCTGGGGGAGGTGAGGGGTGCTATCGTCGTTTCAGATAGATATGATTCCTTCTCCTTCAAAGTGCGGCGCACAAAGATGTTTAGTGCGATCAAATCCGACAAAAAAATGTATAAATTTCTAACATAGAAATTTTATTTACAAATAAAAGTGAATAAATATTTGACATTTTTTAAATAAGTAATTTGTCTTAAAATTCAGAACTCTTCAATATTTAACTATTTATACTATATATTAAGCACGTTTCATTTATATTTTTTATTTTAAGAAAACCTCATCAATTAGAAGGAAAAAAATCTCGACGTCCTCCTTTCCCTCCGCTCTCTCTCTCCCACCCACGTTGTATTTCTCTTAGACCATATATGATTATATATAAATATTACAAGTATTGACTATGGATACTGATTGAGTATCGATTACAAAAGTAAACACGGTGAACAAAAGAAACTTTAGCTTTGAGGTGGATGGAACCCGCTGTCAAATGATGTGATTCATATTCAATCGATACATGTAATTTGTACGCATAGTATTATTGATGATTGTAGAAAATGTCATAAATTGGAGAGCACAAACTTTTTTAGGACACAAATCTGAATATTATGTTACAAATTTTTAAGAAGTCTCATGATAAGAAAGATTTAAGTTTAAGAAAGGGAGATCAGACTTGATTTTCATGTCAAATTCAGCAATGAGTCTTTCAATTGTTCTTAGAAAAATTGTGAGAGACCTATAAACTAACTTATCAATTAGCTAATCATTGATGAGATTTTGTTTCTACATAAATTATCATAGTTGATTTGCCTCTCAAGCTGATTATAAACGAACCGAGCTTAAATAGATATGCATTTTATACATCTCTTTTAAGTTCATATGTTTTAATCGAGCGAAGTTCAAATACAAGCGAATGGGTAAAATTTTCCCGAAGCACAAACCTCGCGAATCTACAGTCCTAAAACCTTTTAAACTGATTTCATGAGATGGTATGCTTTTTTTTGCCAGTGACATGTCACATCGACCATGCCAACACAATTGCTTTGCACATTTGTAGACAAACGACATGCTTTCTTTGGCCGGCAACATGCATGCCTACTAACGCTTGCGCATTTGCCTTGCCTTGCCTTGCATTGCATATTCATAGGCCATTTGTCTTGACTTGCACGTTCACATGTCATGGCACGCCTACGTTGTTTTGCCGGTGACACGACAATGACCCAGCCTTTTTCCCTGACTCCAAAAGATCAAAATCTAACCATCACCAAAGCCACAAAAAGACGGCAAAAACCATCAAAGTTTTGCTGCACCTTCACAGCAAACTACAAACCCAAGAAATTTAGACGAGCCATAAGAATCATGTCACTGCAAATTACACAACTGTAAAAGAAGGGAAGCAGCAACACTATCTGTCCAATCACACATAGCCCGCAAAGTAAACAGACCCAAAACATACGAGAGATAGCTTCCATTGTAACATCCATTACCATCCAGGCCGTAAAAATCAGTTTCTACTTGGTTCTGCTGTTCCTTCTTCCGTATTGGACAGATCTCATACAACTAGGTGTTTCGAACTTAATTCAGGTATATTAATCTCAGATAAACAATACAGGGTGCGTCCTTGTATCTCAGTTTCTCTCCCCCGCGATATCCATATATCTATTACTACTCAAGAACCAATTCACCCAAAATGATTCTTCATAAACTGCCAAGTATGCAGGAAGGCATAGCCAATCAAGGTCACGTTGAAAGAGAGATGATGACTGCACATTGAAAGGGTTTCAACAAAAATTACTCAACCACTCAGACATTGTTACGTCCTGAATTCCATCTACCTATGCAACCATCTTACAAAGACATACCGAGATTAAGCATCTCAATATGTGAGTAATAATTCCATAAAGGTGAAGAGAGAAACATGGGAACATGTAAAGGAACCAATGATCGACCTAGAGGCCATGCACTTCTCTAGGAGGTCACAAATTTGAACCTCAACCCTTACAAAACCAATTCAGAGGTTCACAAAAGCTAATAGGACCAAGTAAACGAAGTCCCGTTCATAAAGCTTAAAAATGAGAATCCATACACAAAACATGCATCAATCCGTCTCTTTAGAAATAAACCGACCTTAACAAAACCATATTCATGAAAAGAATTCATTCCATGTCTACAAGTGTCAAGAAAAACAACTGCATTTCTAGCTACTGGAAAAAAAGTACAAAATCTCAACTGGTAAGTGCTCAGATGGGTCTGAAATTCCGCAGTAGGAAACCCTACCATACTGCACGGAGCTTCTAATCAAACAAGGAGAATCCCATGTCATCATCACTCTCTTCCTTTGGTTCTTCCTGTCAAAACATTAAAAACGCAAACCATTATCTAAATTGAACCGGTAATAGACTAACCATATAAAAAGAAGTCAAACTACGTAAATCATAAACAACTAGTTAACAGAACTATACCTTCTTCTCTTCAGCAGCAGCAGCTGGGGCAGCAGCGGCAGCTCCACCAGCAGAGGGAGCAGCAACGGCAACGGCTGCACCACCGCCTCCACCAGATCCAACGTTCATGATTAAGTCCTCAATATTCCTCTTCTCAACCAGCTTAACAAAGAGGCTCGGCCAGTATGATTCTACAGACACATTTGCCGCTTTAACAAGTAGGGCAATCTTATCCGCCTGCCATCAACATTTAGAGCTTAAGACATACATTCCCATGTCCATAGTGGGTATATATATACCCATTGAACAAAAACAACTAGGAATGAATTTACGACGGCACCTAATTTATTCTTCATTCACCATTTTTTTACACAGATTATATAGATAGAGAAAACACAACCATATAGACGTAAATAACAATATCAGTATGAATATACCGACTTTTTCCACCACATTTGATACGAAAACATTTGCCTAGCTTCTCTATTCATGCAGGAATATCATTTTCCAAACTTACGAAACCAATCAACGGAATCAATCTACGACATAAAACGGTGACCATTTCTAATTCAAACGTAACTAGATAAACATGGAGAAAAAGTAGAAGGAGAAGTTTACGGTGATCGGAATCCCATCATCGTTGAGGATCAAGGTAGCGTAGGAGCAAGCAATCTCGCTGACAGACATCCTTTAACTGAACTCAGAAAATCGAACACCAATTAAGAATCTACAGACATGGAGAAACGATAATACCACGAGCTCAAAACCACAGAGGAGAGAGAAATGTAGAGAGAGGAGCGGCATAAATCCTTACTTGAAATCGTGCAAGCTTCCGCTGCTGTTGCGAGATTAGGGCGTCGAAGGCTACACTGCTATGAATGTCTGATACATATAGTATACTTGCTAATGGATCAATGACTAGGGCACAATCGATAATAGGCTTACCCTTACAGGCCCATATTTTCGTGGGCCGGTCTATATTAGCCCAGGCCCCATTTCTCCTACCACCCATGAAACAAATTCCAAACAAAAATGAAGAAGAAAGTATTAAAAGGGAAAAAGCTCGGGCTTGGGCTCCTAGAACGAGTGATAGTAAAATGAACTCCTAGAATAAGAGTGACACAAGGTAGTATTGAGAGCTCCATGCAGATTGGTAGTCGACGAGTCTTTTGTGTTATCCTATCCAAATTGACTTATAAACTATTTGACCAACGATCATATAATTCTTAAAAAAACTAAACCCATATGAAATAACTACCAAGACTCTTCAAATCATTCTTTCTATCAACGGATTAAGGACTTTCACCTGTTTTATTTTGTAATTTGAAAATATTTTCTACGACCTATCATCCAAAGAAGATACCTGTCAAGAGAGTAAAAATACACTTGAACTCCCAATGGCATCAAGAGACTCAAAATCCCTCAAACCTTGCCTCAAAAAACAAAGCCTAATCCTATGTTGATTTGGCCATCTCTAATCATGTGCTGTTTTGATAATTAATATCAAATTATTCTATAAAAATATTTACAACTGTAGGAATTGAAAAATATTTTCCAAAAATGTAACATAATATTGTTTGACATTATAATTGAACAGAAAGAATTTGTACCCAAATTTGAAGATGTCGAATTGTCATGCACAGTCACTTCTCTCCCCTTTCTCCTCATATTGTTTGTTACTTTTTTTTTTTGGCTTGTTCATCTCTAATCTTAACTTCACATTTAGAGATTAGAATATTTTTAATATTTTAATAAATTTCACATATAATATTATGCACCACAATTAGATTACTTTGTGGTCACATGGCAATGGCAATGTGAATGAAAGTTTTTATCCCTTTTTGGCATGCTATCAACCAAAATGTCCTTTTTTACATGCTACTCAACAAAAAATGACTATTAAATGCTGAGCAAGTTGTCACATACTGTGCCAAATTTGACACGAGTTGACAATTTTGATTTTGTAGTAACAATTCTTACACAACAGTAGAGGAGAATTTATCTTGCTATGATTTGACTTCAACAAATCAATAGCTCTCTGGTAGAGACTTAAATCTAGAGCCATTTTTATTGACTCTTCCAAAAAGAGCCATTTCATCACCAAACTCAACAGGACCAAGAGGAAACCACCATTGGCAGTACGGTAAAGCACTCGAACTCTGGGAAATAAGGTCATGGTGAATCTTATACGGAATTGGAGACAATGCAGTGCACTGGAATTGGGGAGACTATTGTGCTATACCAAAACATCATCGTTTTAGTGCATAAAACACTGACCGAAACAGACACATAACCATATCTTCCCATTTCAGCCAGGGGTTTGTTAATACTCCAGATCCGAACAAGAGCAAAATTGTACAGTTCTAGTCCTGCATTAAAATTTACCATGTTTTGGACTCCGGACTCCCACACCATTCAAACACAACAAATTCTACTGTAACAGAGAGCCACCTCAATATTTCAAACTGGGAATCCATGTAACCAGGGTCTTCACTTCACATGCATACAGTGCTTTTAACTCCAATGTGATAAGAATACAAAACAGAAATGTCGCATTTAGCCGAAAGACAGATTCAATAACAAACATCATTCCACACCAGGTTCTGAAGATTGGTTTTAAAATGACAGTTTCAACTAACTAGTCCAACTCATAATGCCATAAAAACACATGCTCTCCAACTGTCCCATCAACAGAATAGGCCAAGAACCACTTGCACTCAGGTTGTATAGGAATAATCACATACTACCCGACCGCGCCTGAAACAAGATCAAGTTTTCGAAGATAAATCCATGAGATTCCATTTCGAGATAATCCAAAGATAAGCTACTGATAATTTTCTCCTTTTTTATAAACAAGGGCAGAACAGTTCTAAAAAATCAGTAATAATTCAGGAGGGCAAAGCTAATATTACACTAAGATCTCATCCAGAGTTTCCTCTAAAAGTCTATCCATATCAAGGGGTTAAGAAAATGAAAATGGTAATGGAGAAGTTATAGAATCTAACAGCTCAAAACAGTTAGATCCTCTTAGTTTCCCATTTCCTTCCCCAAATCATTGACCAAGTTATGCTCATCAACACGCTTAAAGCAAGAAATCATTTGCTACGCAGATTCAAATACGTTTTTATAATGGTCAGTGTTAATCTGCACACATCTGTCGTGCATGAGGCAAGCTGTTACACCCCAAAAGATCAGGATCGTTACCTGGCGAGGAGGAGATCCTGACTTCGACCTTGACCTTGGTCTACAAATTTTGAAAATACACACCCCAAAGAATGGAAGTTAGAAATGGCACTCAGAGAAACAAAGAGCAGAGATGAATAGTACCACCAAGCGCATGTACCTCGATAGTTTCACAGGAGATGGGGATCTGGACTTTGATTCTGATCTGGATACAGAACGTTCCAGCGACTTGCTGTAATAAGGTCACCAAATATATCAGATAACAGAAATCCTGTAAATGAAGCAAACAAATAATCAACGTATGTAATACCTCCTATTCCTCCTTGGACTTCTGCTTCTGCTGCGGCTCCTTGATGGACTGTCCTCAAACCTTGTCACCTACCACCATTCATGTACAATCAATCAACCGCACAAGCTTATAAAACTCCACTTCTAAGCAAATCTCTCAACATATTAATTTCATGCATAAGCTTGTGTTATGACCTAGCACAGATGCTTTTTGAGAAAAACTTCTTGCTTTGGGCTGCTTTGCTAGCTATAATTATGTGATTGTTACTCTCCTAAAGAGGTCAACCCCTAATCCTTCATGTAGAAACAGTTTTTTGACCAACAAAGAAAAGGCCAGCGCCGCTCAGCCTAGAGGGAAAAAGTTTGTACTCTATCATACAACAGGGAACTGAAAATACCCGAATATAAGATTTTGTCCAAGGATTTTTAAATTCAGTGTCATCAAGCTTCCGAATCTGAGTAACACAGAACACACATCAGAAACAAAATTTAAACGTGGACCGAAGAACAAGTAAACAAAGAAAATAACAAAATCAAGGAAGAAAATAAGTCTATTGCTGACGCAACTTACAGCATATTTCATGTCCTCATAATTGGTATAATCAACCAGACCAAAGGTTCCTGAAGAAAACAAGAACATTGTTGTAGAGTGAAAATTGAACCAACTATTTTAAAACATGTAATCATGGCAACAGAAAGGTAAAATAAAATTACACCACTGAGTAAGCACAGGAAAGAAATGAATGAACATAATCAAATGTAACACTACTACTACTAGTGATATGACTGACATCTTAAATGCAATACATCCAACACCTCTGTTAAGTGTCAGGTAATTACCACTTTGAATATGGCATTAAACACAGCCTAGGACAAATAGAACATCTGAAACACAAGGAACGAACTTACCCAAGTCACAAATTTGCTTCCCTCTCATATCTTGGACTATAAACAGAGTTCCAACACCTTCTATAGTGAAATATTTACACTTTCATTCAATACATAGTTTCTGGATTTAAACTGTTCCTATTGATAGTACTTAAGTACATATTGTAGTGACCTCCCCTCCCCAAAGAAAGTAGTTTAATAGTGCCCCTTTCTACACACACTAGGTATTACAAGCGGACCAGGATGAATCCTTTTGGCTAGATCTGTACCTGCTACCAATGTCATTCGGCAGCCTAATTAGGATCCAGAAGAAACATGAAGCTTATTATTACCTGCATACATTATACTTCTGAACAGGCAATAAAGTTATTTGTCATCCCATACCATAGAGATGCCACACAGCACTTCCTAATTACGCTACAATGGCTGTGGTTAATGGAAGTTATTCTTTTCATTTTACTTGCCTAATTTCACCTGAAAAAATATTCACTCTCCAACACACACACACATGCCTCTAGATCAATGATCCTACGAAGCTTTAAGCTCTCATGAGAACATTTATGTTCTTGGTCAATATTCCAAAAAAAGGTTTGTGATGTAAAACATATGCCTCAGGAGTGCATAAACGAGAATAGTGGTGGGTCTTCAATACGAGAAGTTTCTAGGGCTAGAGTTTTATAAGGCACTAGAAGGCTTCCAGTACTTCTAGATGCAAAGATGGGAGGAGGATTTTGTTTGATTTTCAAAAGTGCAAGTATGCTAACTGAGGCTATTTAGGGCCATAAAGAGCAAGTACTTCTGGGCATACTGGTTAAACAGTGTAGTGGAAAATATCTAATGCTGACTCTGCTTGCCACTATGTTTCCAACAACAAATTGAACATCACATTCGATAGAGGGCTCAATTTGATATATAGTGCTCAAATGACCAATATTATACTCCTTAAGCAACACGTCGTCTTTATTCTATAACCCATAAGAGTTTCCAAGAATCTCAAGTGCCTGTATCCCTCTGCTTCTCCTATTGCCTCTTACTCCTTTATCCAGGTCTAATGGATGGATCACAATTCCCATCTTAAGCATCTAAAGTTACATAGAAGAGTTGCTTAGTATTCATTTCCGAGAGCAAGTCTCCAATAAAAAGGAACACCATCGAGAGGAAGATCTTCCACATGCTATGATTTGCATACATTCCAAGCACATTAAGTGGTTATTTTAGAACACACCAACAGATACCAACTCCCACAAATCCATAACTTAGTTCTCTTCATGCAAGATACAAAAGTAAAGAACCACCTTAAACAGTCAACCATTAGGCCATCCCTATTCTCGAAAC
Source organism: Arctostaphylos glauca (assembly GCA_019985065.2). Classification (NCBI taxonomy): domain Eukaryota; kingdom Viridiplantae; phylum Streptophyta; class Magnoliopsida; order Ericales; family Ericaceae; genus Arctostaphylos; species Arctostaphylos glauca. The sequence continues at coordinate 28,412,043 of JAHSPW020000013.1, read as the reverse complement.
GAAATACACTTATATGCAGCGTAAATCTCAAACCTTCAAGCCAATATCTTTTAGCTTGCATCTGTCAGGTATGAATACACATTGCATCTCCATCATATTGGGTGTTCCCGTAAATTTACAAACTCAATCCTGTCCTGAAAATTTGTCTCCAAGGAATCTAGCTTCAACCAACCTATCATAAACTAATGCTTAAAGTAGATGGAACATCTGACATGATCTTAACTTAAAGTCCTACAACGAAGGGGAGATTTGAAGGGGAGAGAAAAGATAGTTGAATCTTTTCACTAGAAAATCTGAAAGCCTGCATTGCCCTAAAAATGTACATAGGCCTCGTTTGTTAACCGGCTAAGTAACTTGGGATAGGATTAGTAAGCCTGGGATAAGGTTCTGGGGTGTTTGTTTTGCCTAAAACGAACGGACTATTAAAGCCACGGGTTAGCTAGTCCAGGGATTAGGGCGTATTACGAATACCAGGTTGGACCTGGTATTGACAATCCTTCCACCGTTCGGCTATAAAGAGTGACGGAAGTAACCCTCTTCTTCGATCGTTGCTTATCACGCCAGGTGCTGATATATGGGTATGCCTGGTGCTGATATATGGTGGCTGATATATGTTGGCTGCCATGTCTAACTTTTTTAAGAATATGGGTATGCCTGGTGATACAAATGGCTGGTGATATATGGGTATGCCTGGTGCTAATTTATGAATTTGCAGCGTACAAATGGCTGATATATGTTGGCTGATTCTTGCAGCCAACTAGCAAATAAAATTGCTCATATTTTATTTTTATTTATTTCCTAGATAAATATATAAATAAAACTAAGAGATTGCTCATTTTTTATTATTTGGACCATGAACTTTATTTTGTAATTCTTTTGGAATGAGTAACATAAATAATTAAACAATTTAGATGAGGGCAATTTGGGAAATTATGTAATTTAATCTCATCCCTTCCTTTTGTAAACAAACACCAACCCAGCATTATTAATCCTATCCCGAGTATAAACAAACATACAACACAGTTTTTAATAATCCTTTGGTATTACGAATCCCATCCTAATCCCACCGTCTTATGAATCCCAACCTACTAAGAAGTTTATCAAACGAGGCCATAGGTACAACTTGTAAAGGTACCATTCATCGACTCCTCTCCATGTACTCCCCATATATAGGCAATATTCATCAAAAGTTCAATGCCATCGGCGAATATGTTGCACATATAAATACACCTCCACCTCACTAAAGATCAATTTATACAAGAAAATCTTACACAATCTAGTCTTCAAGTCTCGGTATGAAGCTGCGTTACTTAAACCTCTTTCAAATCCGTAACACAACTGAATTAAATAGTGATGGAACTCTAAGCCTCCTTCAACCTTGGGATAAGCTATCATAACAAAAATGCACCCACCATAACAGGACAGTGTTGATATGCCATTGACAAGTCACCTAGTGCATTAAAATCAACAACACATCTTATGTCTGCATAGCACAGATTTATGATATATCACTAGTCTTTAAAGTTGTTTAAATCAAACAAAAGGGGGATCAAGTGGAACTTCTTTTTCCGATGTAAAAAGCTAAAAACAGAACAAACTTATTGGGATTTTAAGGAATATAAGACTAAGGTAGAAATGGGGGACAAAACATATAGTCATACCATCCCTGTCACGAGAGACTTCAGCAAAGCAAACGTCACCAGCTTTTCGCATGTGATCCTGATATAATCATGCAACCAAGATTAACACTGGCCAGCACAAATAGAAGAGGGAATGTGGGAACTGTCAAACATTTTTTTCCATATTTAATAACCATACTGACCTTTAAGTCTTGCCATGAAGCAGATGATGGGAGCCCGCGGACAACAACTGTACAGCAAAATAAAATTGCAGTCAAAACCTCTTAAGGATTATTAGAACAACCTACAATCAGATGCAAAGAGTACTCGCGTATATGAGAGTAAAATGTGCATTAGTTGCACCTCGGAATTCAGAATGACGTGAAATGCCATAGCGCCCGGCACTACCACTGCCGCCGCCGCCGCCGCCACTGCCGCCGCTGTAGCCAGAGCGACGATCGCTTGAAGATGATGGCCCTCTACCACCATGTGCAAGCTCAACCTGCATTATAGTATTTCTTGAGAAAACCATAACTATAATAAGATACAGATCACCTGTAAAAGAAAGTGAATTATTACCCTCAAACGACAACCGTCAAAGTTATAACCATCGCGACCTCTGATTGCATCTTCAGCATCCCGAGAATTCTCAAACTACCAAGTTAAACAGGACAATAATAAAAATCACTGAATGTGCTGATGTATCCAAGGAAAAAACCTTTACAAAAGAGACATACCTCCACAAAACAATAACAAGGAGGCCTCGGAGGAATCTTCAATTCAATATCCAATATACGGCCATACTGCAATGCCAAAAACAAGAATTACAAATCTCAAATGTTCCGCGATAGATGCCCAAAAATGAACTGCTAAGAAGAATAGCTTAGAGAATTTTCCAAGGCGGCAATGATGCAATCTAGTGGCACAATCCTACTAACTATCTCTATTCAATGTTCCTATGTTTCCCTTCTCTCCACATTGTTTAACCAACAATTATCAATTGCATACAAATTGGTACCATGCATGTTTAACAAAGCCTTGAAGACTATGTCAAGAGACCGCAGCATAAGGGGTTCATTCACACCAAGCTTCCTACCAACGCCAACTGGAGGAGGGAGAGGACGGGGGGAAGGGAATTCTGAAATTATGATCAATAAATTGTCGCCCCTTTCTCATTCTTCAACATCCCCAGCCACCACAGCAGACACAAAATTGATTGAATTTACATATTCTCCCACAATAAATACCCAAGAGAACAGAAGGCACAAACAAAAGAAGGTAATATGCATCCAAAACAATACTTCAAAGGAATTCTAACAGGCCAAAGTCATTATAAGGGCAGGATAAAATGGCTTAATAGTTCAACACAAAAATGGTAAAACTTTTGTATGAGAACATAAGTAGATAGCGGGAAAGATATTAACTCAAACCTTGTAGAATAGATCTTCAACTTCCCATTCCCTTATATCGGCGGGCAGGTTGCCGACGTAAATCATTCGTGAAAAACGACCACTCATTTTCAATGCGTGCGGGACTGCTCGGAGAACACGTTCTGCTGCACACAGAAAGTAATAAATCTTGTAACTGGAGCCATCTCTAAGAAACTTTTCAGAAGTATCACAGTAACGTGGTATTCAGTCTTGATAGCCATGTACTCAACTACATAATGACAGAATTAAAGTAAAACCATCACTATGAAGCAATCCTTGCGGTGAGCGGTGCTCCACAAGCTCCATAGCTCATAAGCTCCAAGATGCTCCACAGCTATAATTTATTCGAAATAAAATTTGTCTCCTCATCCTCTCTTATTTTTTTCCACATGTAAAGATCTTCTGAGTGTGAGCAAGAACCTCCAACTATAAACAAATACCCTCAACTCCTCCCTGTTTCTCTCCCATTCCCAAATTACATCCCTATGTATGATTCCAAAGCTCATATTTGTCCAAGCGCTTGGCATCTATCATAAAGAAAGCATCACTGTCATGAAACATGGTAAAATTGCCACACATTTATACATTACCTTAGTCAGATTTCTTTTAATGCATGAAAGAAAAATGACATAAAAAATATGCAACACATCCCTTGGCATTCTAAATCTTTATTAAGTGGGAGGTAAAGTCATATTCAATATGTAATCAGGTAATTTAACGGGTAACAAAACCATAGTCACTCTTCTGTTGGTTCATATGCAGTATTTTGCACTTAGAAATACCTGGATGACCATGGGCTCTGGAATCAACATGACAATGCACGGTAAATAAGTAAACTTACAACAATTTACCATTAGGACCGTGATGAGACAATACTAGGAATATGAATGTTCTGGTTAATTGATCCCTGGAAATAATTTTCAAAAAACAAAATTGAACGTACAACTTGATTGAAAGTCTTTTTGAACCACTTGATTATCATTCCACACACACATATGCATTAATTTAGGTATAAACTGTCCAAACGTGTAATAAATCTCTAGCATCTTCAATTACCTCACAGTCGATCATCCTCAAAATATAAATTATTATCGACGAGATGTAACAGTAGTCAAAAGAAAAGAGTGTCATGCCGTTGTGAAAATGGGTAACCACCAGCCTAGAGGCAGTGTGACATTCCATAAAATCAATTCATAGAGTTGAATTTTTCCCAACTGTAGCCTAAAAGTGCTAAAAAGTGCTTGTACACATCAAATTTGAACCAGCATATCTTTTCTAAGCACAAGTTGTGGTTGTCTTTCGATAATGCAAACTATATAAGATAATCAATAGTCAAACAAAATGGAAGTATGGCTGATATTTTCCCTTAAACCCGCAAATTCAACCCGACAATAAACACATGATAGCTAACCGCTGCACTCTGTAGCAGACGCACGAGAGCTGATTTCAATGCACTGATTTAAGCATCTCCCACTCTCTTAGTCCACTCCGCAGTCCACCTCCACCCAAAGCTTTCTACTGGGAAGCTCGAATTCAAGCACTCCCTCAACGTTCTCTTCCATTTCCCAGTAAATTGACTTTGCACCGCGCACAGGCGTATAGGTAGAGCTAAACATTGTTTTTTAACTTTATTTTATTCAATCTTTTTTAGGGTTGGGCTTTCTTTGAAGATACAAACACACAAAAAAAAGGCACTTTCTTCCCGATGAATCAATATCGCTACAGATACAACCGTACAAAACAAGGACCCTGACAGAGAAGTGGGTGAAGGACCGACTTTTCTTCCTGATAAACAGCTATGGATTAAGATACAGTCCTAAAAAAGCAAAAACCCTAACAAGAAAATAAAAACAAATCTAGATAGACACAGTGCGACCACCTACAAACAACATACCAGATCTACGAGATGACGACGGCTGAAACCACGGACAAATATGCGTTTCTTGGACTTCAGCAACCAAATCGTCGAGCTAGGGTTTCTTCCTCTTTCCAACTTCCTACAGAAATTCAAAAGTGGTATACAGCACCAAGGAAGCGAAATGGAAGGCGGAAACTAGGGTTCGGCGAGGGTTTTACCTTCGGGGTGGACTAGAATCTGGTTGAATGAAGCGTGAGCCGATGGATCTGGTGATCACTCGCCCTCTGGGTGCTGCAGTGAAAGATAATTTACGGACCGATGCTGCGTTTCCCCTTTTTTTATACTGGATTGGCCTGCGGTCGTGACACACAGGGGTCCGGCTTAATAAATCAATTTTCCTAAACGCACGACATAAATAGACAACACAATGCACAACAACATCAAAACGACGTCGTTTAAGGTAAAAAAAATTAAAAATCAAAACACAACTCTCTCTCCTCTCTTCTCCCACTGCTATCTCTCTGTCTCACGCGTCATCTTCTTCCCTAAACCCTTCTCCCCGCCCGACGCCACCGGTTGAAATATAGAGAGAGAGCCCCCGACCAGTGGCCGTCGTGATGTTGGGTTTGGTGGCAAACCCAGTGGCTGTTGTGGTGGTGGTCGTCGTGGGTTTGGCAGTGAACCCAGTGGTTGTCGATGTGGTGGTCGCGTGGTGCCCGATCTGTGGTAGTCGGTCTCTCTCTCTCTATTTCAACTGGTGGCGCGGCGGGACGGGGGGCGGAGGAGGATGATTGGGGAAGAAGAAGATGCATGAGACAGAGACGTGAGAAGAGAGAGAGGGGTGTCTTGATTTTTTATTTTTTTACCTTAAACAATGTCGTTTTGATGTTGTGTGCATTGTGTTGTGCGTATAGCAAAATCCTTAATAAATTTCTTCGAAATATCATTATTTTTGTACTCAAGCTTTAAAATATCATTTTGTAAAGTTTGTTTTGTTATTTTATTTAGATAAAATAAGCATTCACATTGATGATAGTGGAAATTAGACGGTTGTCTTCGTTCTCGTTTTTGTACTCAAGCTTTGAGATGGGAGAATTTTTTGATTAAGGATATTCCGACAATCACATCAGATGATAAGATAGAGAGATAGTACGTGAGAAAATAAGAATAATAGAATGTGAAATACTTCAACCTAAAATAAGATGAGAGATAAATTATTGGCGAACTTGTGACTGTCGATCACACTCTTCTTTTATACTGGGAGAAATGGGTCATTAAGTAGTTACTTTGTTCATGAGAGTTCAAGCGCTCAGAGACATTGTTCACGGAATCTCCATCATCCATGATTGATTCATTTTTATAAAACATAATGGATCATGTCTGATCGGGATGCACCCCAAGGCAAGCAGGATGAGCTTTAGCCAATCGGTTAGGTTTTACAAATAATAGCAAGTCGTGTGTTCAGTAGTTGAGTAGTCATTTTGTCTAAGTAGGTTTGTTGTTTAGTGATTGAATAGTAGACAATTATCAATCGAAGTCATCGACTGATGAGCGATTAAGCGTTAAGTTGAATCAATCCAGATTCATCACACATGAACGCACAACGTAAACATATCAAAATGCGTCGCTGAATCGCACTACAATCCCATTAGTGCATTTGGATACTACAAAGACCCCAAGTTTGATCCGACTCATATATTGTATTTCGCTAATTGACCTATCGTTTTCATGGGATTACTTTTTATCTTTATTTAAAGTTTTTTTCCTCATGAATTTGCATTGTTTTTTTTTCATTATTACTTTGTATGCATGAATAAATAAATTAGAAAAATATAAATATATGCTCAAGAGTTTTGAAAAGGTTTACTAAAAACAAAAATAATTCAATACAAAAAAAATTTCAAATTATTTTGTATATTTTTTAAAATTAAAATTAAATTAAATCAGGATCCTTTCTACCTCTTCGACTTAGCATTTCATCTCATCCACTTTTTCACATTATGTTTTCATCCTATAATTGTATGGATAGACGATTTTACCATTACTTTTGAGAAAGAGTTTACTATCTTACCCTGTGTTTAGTTAACATTTGAATTGTTTAGGTTAAATCTCTAGCACTTTTTTAGGCTTAATTATGGGATTACGATTATCTTTAGTAATATTAGTATAGATGTACACGAAAATTTCTTTAGTTATATGGCAGTTGAGATTTCCTTCCAATCATATTCCCAGATAAATTAGATTTAGCCAAAAAATTACCATACCGATTTCCCGAATTGAAGTGGTATGGCCGGAAGTGTTCTATTACCGGAACTCGAAGCTCTCTGACCGAAGTCTACAATCACCGAACTGGACTGAACATTGTTCTCTGCAATAATCGAAGCACTAAACAAAATGTTAACATTTGGTAAGTTCCGATGAATACTTTCATTTTGTCATTGTTAAGGTGGTTGATGGTGAAACCAGGGATATTGCAATGATTACGGTATTGTGCTTCGCAGTTTCTGATTCGCTAGGGGCACCGGAACCCGAGGCTTTGTTCGTTAATCAAATGTATATTCGTATGAACACTGTTCGGATTGGATGGTGAGAACCATTTTGTGAAAAACTAACCATGACTTGCTGGCGTTGTTTACTGTCTGCAAATTTACAATGATGTTTACTAATTTCGCCATGACCAGATTGATTGGTTTTTACCATAACGTGCATATTGATAGAGTTGTCATGTAATTTACCATGAAAAATGTCTAAATTTACCATGACCTAAGCAAATACAACATGGATTACAAGTGTTGTCATGTAGTGCGTAAAATTACCATGAAATACGACAATTTACCATTTTCACCAATTGCGATGACAAATCTATCGTAGACTGCCCGAACTTGATGTTTACTGTCTGTAAATTTACCATGATGTTTATTAATTTCGCCATGACGTGCAAATTGATTGGTTTTTACCATAACGTGCATATTGATAGAGTTAGTCACGTAATTTACCATGCAAATTGTCCAAATTTACCATGACGGTAATTTACCATTTTCACCAATTGCGATGACAAATCTATCGTAGACTGCCCGAACTTGATGTTTATTGTTTGTAAATTTACCATGATATTTACTAATTTCGCCATGACGTGCAGATTATGTAATATCCCGACCCGATTTAATTATTCAAATTTAAAAATAGTGCGGATAATTACAATTATCGCATAATTTAATTGATTTTATTTTATGTTATTGATTTTATCTTATTTCGGAACCTACGCTCATAAAAACGTTAAATTTTAGGACGTTTTGAGATGTCAGCCTACCAACGAATACTTGTAAGAGGAATTTGAGCACACCATGACGATCCTCGTAATTTTCTGAGTCACCCGATCTATTTTCGTATTTTTTTGAAAAATCAGTATCGGAACAGTTTCTCGGGATTGCGTAGCATTTTGTGCACGCGCACGCGACCAAGCTCTTGACCGATATAAATCCATCATGGTCAAATCAAATCTCCTTTTCCCTAAATTAAGGGGCGTGTTCCCTAATTTAATAATTAACCTAGCCTAATCTATATGTATTTATTATTTTATTTTATTTTACTCCAATTAATACATATATGTTTTGTAGCAAATAAGAAAAGGTTGGAATTGGATTGGAGACCTCTCTCTCTCTCACGGCAGAATTTTTCCCCTCTCTCTCACTCTCTAACTCACTCTTCTTCCACTTCTTCTTCCACTTCTTCTTCTTCTTCCACCTTCTTTTCCTTTTTATTTCTTTTATCACCACCTTCTACCATTATACAACCACCACATCCACGTCACCACGTGCACTAAGACACACCGGAGTTTCGCCTAGATCACCGTATTCGTAGCCTGAGCCACCATTTTCGTCCACCAAGCGTTCCGGCAAGGAGGAGGTAAAACACTCTTGTTAAATGCATACTTTTTCTTATATTCAAGGCTTTAGATCTTAATGTTTTATATGGTTTAATTTAGATTTCGTTGTTAGAACTCGTAGTTGGACACTTAGTCTTCGAAATAGATTGATTGGATCGACTCTCGGACCATTGGAACCCATAGAAATCGCATTACGAAAGTCACCGTAAACTTGAGTAAACTGACTTTTTCCCAGATTTTTAGCTAACTTCGGAGACTTATATCTTGATGTTTTGTTGCTCGAATTACGTTTTGTAAAAGACGAAAGTTTGAGACGAATACTTTATCTTGAACATAGACAGAATGGATTTGCTCTATGACATCTTGAACGTGTTAAAATCATACTACAAAAATGACTCGCGGCCTTATTGAATACTGATTTTCCAGATTTCCCAGATTTTTTCAGATTTTTTGTCAACTTCGGGCCCCTTGAATCTTGATGTTCGGACCGTCAAAATCCATTTCTTAAAACACGAAAGTTGTAGACAAACATTAAGTATTGAACCTAGATAGATTAGATCATCCCCGAGACCTACGTAACTCACAGAAACCGACCCCAAAGACACCACGAAAAATAGCCTATTTCTGGGAGTTTTCTCTCTCTAGAAACCCCACTCACGCACCCACTTAAATCGCCACACCCGTTAGCCGAATCACGAAATTGACCTTACCATGATGAAATTGGGGTTAAATAATGTACAAGACAAGTCTCGGTCCCGGGTTTCGGAGACCGAGGAGTATAATTACCAAAACGCTACTCCTACTTACTTTTGGCCTACCGACACTAAAAATCACCACACGAACGAACCGACCATGGAATTAGGCTTTGAGTATGAATAAGGACTGAAAATAATATGGGTCCGACCACGGTTATATTTTTGGACGGCCGATAGCAAAATTACGAAAATACCCTTTTACGTTTTAAGTAACCGGCGATCAAACCGATCGAACGTGGGTCACTCGAGCCTTAGTATATACTAATGGGACTAACGACTAGGTAATAAAATTGACCCGAATCCCGATGAAGCTCTCAGGTCCACTTGTTAATTGGGTAAATTGACCACTTTGCCTTAGAACCCAAATTACACTTCGTACCCTTACGTATTAAGGAGTCCGAATGATTATACGATTTAAGTCACTAAATTAGTATATTCTTTTAAGAGTTGTTGGCAATAAGTACTTTTTACTTATCATGATAGATTCGGGAATTGGAGATCTTGGGCCGAGTTAATATAAAAGAAGTATAGACTCATTCCAGGTGAGTCTTGTGTATGACTTGCTTACTTTCATTTTATAGTAGAACTGAATGACTCTCTTTACTTTGATACATACACATCTATGCCACTGAATTGATAGTAGACTGAGCATGATATGTTAAGACATTAAAAAGAATCATGGCATCATGAAAACATAAAAATATTTATGGCATGAGATCAATACGGCGCCCCGGCCGCTAGGGGGCAGATGAAGATTCTAGCGATGAGGTGAAGTAATAAGAGTGGGGATTATTAGCCAGGTAATCCAACGGGTGATATCACGCCAGCTTATATTTGGGGTCGCTCCCTAATTTACTAGTGGGCCGTAGATCATATAATGTTACCATACATGGTTACAGCGTAAGCCTAAAAGCTAAATTCATACGTCACATAACATGATCACTTGATAGTGTGCATGGTTACAGCGCAAGCCTAAAAGCTGGATTCGTATATTGTATAAAGTTGGCATTTAATTATAATGAATTTCAAGAATACGGGTTATCTTAATACAAAAAGTTAGTAGACTTGTCATAACTAGACTCACACTAGCCTAGTGCTAATGAAGTTGTTCATGCAACAGGTTTTAATTAATGATGCTGACCATGCTTGAATTCTGCAAAGTTGTATTCGGATTGAAGTATCTTTTGTAATTTCTAGATTTAGCATGTTTAGATGTAACTTGATCTTAATTGTAATGTATTTGGTTGACCGGTCGAGAATTTGGACCGTAGTCATGGTTTGTAAGCCCATAAGGGTTGTATTGTTGCACTTTATTTTATGCATTGAACTCTGGAGTTAATTTTATTTTTCGCACTCTGATATCAGTTATGTTGATAGAAAATCCCTAAACTGGTATATTTTTAAAGGGCCTTACGAGTTTCACTCGTGGAAACTCGTGGCCGGTCACGTGCCTCAACCTTTACGGGATGGGTCGTGACAGATTAATTGGTTTTTACCATAACGTGCATATTGATAGAGTTGTCACGCAATTTGCCATGCAAATTGTCCAAATTTACCGTTACCTAAGCAAATACACAATGGATGACAGGTGTTGCCACTTAGTGCGTAAAATGACCAAGAAATATGACAATTTACCATATATTGTATGTGTTACGTTGCTGCTTGACATTTGAACACCGATTTTCCCGTTTTTGTTCTACAGGATTGTTGCAATGGATGGTGGTTTGATACTGATTTGTAGGCATAATGGAAAGATTGCTGCAATTCACAAGAGCACTTACGTATATGTGCCATAAAAGTTGACAGTGGCGCTATGCAATTTAACGGTGCCAACTAAGGTATTATTCAACTGCGACAGTAAATCAAATAAAAATGGTAAATTTCTTACAAACATAGTATTTGGAAACAAACACATATGGTAATTTGCATTATGGAATATGCAAAAATGGTAAGATCAACGTTCCCACATATGGTAAATTTGCAATACGTAGTGCGTCAAATAACAGAATGGGTGAAGACAAATTCCATCAAATTAGTCATCATTCCGCCACTCTAGCTATAGGTATTTGGTCGGCCTTATTGAGTTTTAACATTTTCCTATTCAACCACTATTAAGTTCTTGTAATTCAAACATGTGTCGAAATTTGGGTTTGTGTAAAAACTCGGAATAAACCCAGATCATCAAGGCCAAAGAGACCCACTATACAGACATCGGAATGATCGACATGGTATATTTCAAGGAATCATGTTAAATTTTAAAAATATGTTCACAACATGGTACATTTGCATGGCACTAGACGTCAGGGTTCCTAATTGTCGTTTTGCAAAACAACAACATGGTAAATTTCAGAAACTGAAAAACGAAACCCTTTCGAATCACAAGAACCAACGTTAGGCTATTACACACACGAGACTATTAACGTAGACAACTAACATTTCGCATATCAAGGAACTCCAAATATGAGGGGTAACACACAGGTTAATGGACTATGAACACTTAAATGACAACGAATGCAAACAGAACTTTGCCCAGTCTTAGGTAGATAGTTTCTATGGGGCGTAGACCTCCCAAAAGGTAACGGAGGTGTGTAAAGGTTTCCTTGGGCCGGACGGAGATTGGCCTTCGAGTGTAAAGGCAGAAGGGAGCTTGACTGCAAGACCCACCCGTCGAGCAGGGACGAAAGTCGGCCTTAGTGATCCGACGGGGCCGAGTGGAAGGGCTGCACAAATAAAGACATGGCAATAGTAACATTCAAGTCCATCGTCATTCAAATCGTACCTTTTACGTTCTTATAGAAATAAACCATGTACGAGCCATTTTTATGCAAATCAAACATCTACCCAACATTTTGTACCTCATACTGGTCCGCAGTCCGACGCAAAATCGTTCGATCGCCGTTATTCTGTTTCGGCAGCAGTCAAATTAGGCAGTCATTTTTCGTCGGAGTCCTGCGTATTTGGTCTGCGTTTCGGATGAGTTGATGAAATCTGAAGACGTAGATTTGTGGAGAAGAAACCAGACGGTCTTGGGCGGATTTTTTTCGGTCGCGTGGTTTAGGGAGACATCGTTTCCTATTTTGGAGGCAGAGGCGCTATTCCGGTTGCTGTTTTTTTAGGAAGTGAAGGCAAGGGTTTCCGGATTGTATGTAATCGCGGTTAACCAAACCAAAGGACAGATTTGATATTATTTAGAAAAGGGACCAAAACTTAATGTGATAAAGTGCATGGAATGAAAACATAATAAACATTAATAGAAAAGACTGAAATATAAGTTCCCCAATAAAAAATTATAAAATGAAATTAAAAAATAATCTAATAATAAAGTTAGCTCAAATCGTGATCGAATGCGCGAGAACAAACTACTAAAAGGACTTTAAAATTGTAAAGAAAAAACACCCTATAATATTAGATATTCTACTCCAAATTAAAATATAAACATAATTTCTTAAAATTCATTTCGGTCTTTAACTAAAATATATATTAATAACAAATCAAGACGTATCCAAATTGTACAGTTTCTCTTAAATTTGACCAACTATTTATATGAATTTTTACTAGATTTGAATTTGTCCATACAAGTAATTCGCAATAGATAAAATATTTACTAAATTTTTTGGTCAAATTTAGATAAACACTTGAGCGGTCAACAAATTGCCCCCCCATCCGATCCAAGGAACTTCAAACGGCACCGTGGCTAGTGTCCTTCTCAAAGGAGAAACACGTGGAAGATAAAAGCAGTCGTTTATTCAGTGGATAACGATTGCCCTTCTAGAGACAAAACAGAGGAGTAGCTTTTTAACGGGTAGAATATATGGACAAATACATCTCTCTCTGTAACACTATCCTTATTTAATAATATTGGAATATCGTAAAACAATATAACCAACAAAATTTTTTTCCATCTCAAATCTTATATTGTGCAATCAAAAAAATACCAAAATGGCAAAACATTACTCATAATGCAGTTGACAGCGTTTTCTCGAATCGCAAACCAATCAAATTTAGTATATTACTTTTCTAATGCTTAAGTCGGTAATTCCTACAATTCAGGTGAAAAAAATACTCAGATCAATAATACTCGTATGAAAATAATATTTCAGGTCAAGTGTTTACAAATGTATCGTATCTCTTTAACTGAATCGTGTTGGAGTCTTACTGTTTGTATCTCTTTAACTATATGTCTCTCGTCTTAACTTCGTGTAAGTTATTCTTACAACATTAGAACTTTCTCATGCCAGGCGAGACTCGCGTTTAAACTGTTAGGAACCACTTCATAAGAACGAAAAAAAAACATAGACAACCCATAACACCATAACCCAATTCGACCAAGAAAATCACAAATAGAATAGTAGATCAAATTAGTCAACTCTACTCGGTTGATTGTTCCATATCCATCAACTATATTTGTATCATTTGACTTGTGGTGTTTGTGTAATTTCCAAATTATTTTCTACCCAAATAATATATTCATTTGGTCTAGTTTATTTCTTAAAGAAACCCCTGCTTGTTTTTTTTTCTCTTAATTTGTCATATACGATACAGAAAGTTGAAAGATAAAAATATTCATACATATCATAAAATCCTATAAAAAGTACTTCTACATGCAAAGACAATTCGATCATTGCTCGTTCAAAATAAAATAAAATATTTTATTAATTATGATCAAACAAAATAATAAATAATTTAATCTAAATGAAACCAACTAAATTACTTACATTTCGAATATTATAATTTAATAACACTACGGGTCAAATAGGCTCATTATTAGGGCACTACATTCAGGTGATGTTCCAAGAGCATCTAATAATTTTACCCCAAAGTACACATGAAATTTGTGTTGCCTGTTACTACACGGGGTCGCCATCTGCCACGTATGCAATACGTAAGCGATGCACATGGTCATGGGTATACACCTTTTCAGGTTAAAGTTCAGTCCCCCCCTCATAGTTTGCTCATTTTGCAGATTACTCCCGATAATTGGAAACGGATAATTTACTGAGAATTGGAAATTGCAATGCGACCTCTGCATATAAAGCTTCTTTTATAATTCCTAATTTGGAAATAAAAATTTACGGTTAATTCTTCTCAATTACTTTTCTTTGTTTTTATAATATATTTTTTGGGACACCAGACAAGCAAAAATAAATTCCTTATAATTTATATCTAAATCCTTATTTTGACTATTTTCTCAAATTACAGACTTAAGAGTAAATAATTGAGACAAATGTGGTGTCAATTAACACATCTCCAATACATATTTTAGGAACCTATTAATTTCAGGTAGAAAATAATACCCAAGTAAGGGATTTACAAGAGCATCATATATTTTCTCGATGAGCATGAACACGATGTATGTTTAAGTCTTAAAGCTCTGTTGAGTTACCCAGGGCTTTATTGTGGAGCGAGGTAGATGTCTACGTCTGACTTCAATTTAGACGTTTACTCTCCTAATATCACATCCCTGCTAGGATTATGCCTCTCATTAGTGGCTATTCGCTAGTTTTTTTTTTTACGAGATTATGCCTATTTCGTACTATGAAGGGCATGTAAGAAGGTTAAATTGGGATAACTGAAAAAGATCAAAAAATCATATATGGTTGAGAACATCGTAATTGGATATAACAAAGAAGGCTAACAAGAACACACAGTCGAATAGATCAAATAAGTTTGCTTTGCTTCGTGAACGTACCCATCGACGTTGTCTTCCATTATCGACACCAGAGTATGAGATCAATTACTCTGTTGAAAGAAAAACAACCAAAATTTAGTGATTTATGTCTTATTCAAGAGCGGAAACAATATTTTATATTTGAGCGGCAAATTTTTTTAAAGAAATAGAAGGGGGTGTATGCAATTTGAATGGGTTGAAATGTATTTTTCTTTTTAATTTTCAAAATTAATATATATATCCTAATATCTTTTAAATATTTTTGAAAGAATCAGACCCGTCTTCACGTAGTTTCGTCCTTGGTTTTATTGTTAACATTTAAAAGTAAAAAATATAACCCCTATACGCACATGTCTCACACTTGTGCTAACTTGTATGAAATACCCTCTGGCATATGGGGAAAAAAATAATTTTTTATTTTTCTTAAAAAATAAAATGTGATGTTCAGTTGACGAGTCTTTTACTGTTCATCATCGGGGGACGCTGGTGAAGAAGGTCCAAAAAGGTGTGTGGCGAAAGCGGACGAACCCAACCACAATCTATTTCCTCTCTCTCTAAAAAGCCTCCATCATTTTCTCTCTCTATATGTATTACATTTTTATATCAGCTGAATCAGTATAACAATAGTACATATAACAATAGTACAACGCTGATAATCTGAGTATCTGATCTGTGGATAAAGACTAATCTGGTTAAGTTTGTTTATTTTTCTGTAGTTTCTCGTTTATCGGGTAAATTTTCTGTCCGATCGATCGGAAAATTTCTGCAGGACTAAAATCGGAGGCCTCTTTTTTTTTTGAGTTTTCGGTTCGATCATGGGTGTAGTGGAGAATGCTGGGATCAACGGCGTCTCGCCAAATCGGACTGACTCGCACGCGCCGACTGATGTTGATCAACCGAAGTCAAATCACAGCAACGGCGATCCTATTTTGAGGTCAAATGATCAGAATTTTCACGTGATCCTTCATCAGCAGCCGGCGATGGTGAGCACTGGTCAGGCGAACGGGACTGCTAATCATAAGACTCAGATGAGTCTAGTGCAGCACGGTGGAATCAACGGCGGCTACGGTGTCCAGAATCATCAGGTTGTGAGAAGTGGAATTGATGATGGTGGCGAGGGTTTTAAGCGCGAGATGAGGGATTTGGAGGAAATGTTGTCCAAATTGAACCCTATGGCCGAAGAGTTTGTTCCGCCGTCACTCTCGAGCCACAGACTAGTGCCGCCGTCTCCTGGCCACTTTGGTTATACTAACGTCTTTGACAGTTTTATGATGCAAACTAATTCTGGCATTGCCAACGGAAACATCGCTAGACGGGTATGTATAGATAACACACTTTGGTTATAATACAAGCGAAAATCTATACGTCACATGATTGTGATTAGTTTTATTGTTGAAAAAGTTTAGTCGGATAGAGAATCACGGTGATCACGTCTTGTAAAAGAAAACAGATTTGGTGACATGTACCACCCCTCTAAAATAGTGCTAAATTTTTACTTAGCTGACTATTGTGTGGCATATTTGGAATGAGTTGATTTGGGGAACATAAAAGAAGAAAATTTTAAGGTATCCAAAATCAACTTTTCTTTCCCAACAAACAAATTGTGATGAATATATCCCTTGGTGTTTTTAAGGTATCATGTTGTCATACTTTGCTGATGGTTGTACTTTGCAATTTCGTGCTCAGAAGAAGAGTAACTACAGTAATGGGAAGAAGAGGATGAATACCCGTACCAGTCTGGCGCAGCAGGAAGAGGTAATTAGGAGGACCGTGTATGTATCTGACATTGATCATCAGGTAAAGAGTTATGCTGGTTCTTGGATTTTAGTTTACGTTTCCTTGCTTTTGGATATTTAGGATTTATTTTAAACATAAAATGGTTTTCAATATTGTTTTCTTCCACTCTGATTTAGGTTACCGAAGAACAACTCGCCGCACTCTTTATTAACTGTGGGCAGGTAACTGCCATTTTATTTGATCATATTAACACCCCTCTGGTGCTAATAGAGGGTTACATTTCTGAATAATTTCCTTCAAATTTTGGGTTGAAGGTGGTTGACTGTCGTGTATGTGGTGATCCAAATTCTGTTCTCCGTTTTGCTTTTATTGAGTTCACTGATGAGGGTACGTTGATGACCTTATTTTTATGGTGTGTTTAATGGTCTTTATGATCTTATTTATCTACCTGACACGTGTGTGATGCATTTGGGCGGTGTTGCATTTTAAATGACTGCAGAAGGTGCTAGGAATGCTTTGAGTTTGGCGGGGACTATGCTTGGATATTACCCAGTCAGGGTGCTGCCTTCAAAGACTGCAATTGCACCAGTTAATCCAACGTTTTTGCCCAGGGTGAGAAGTTCTTCTACCAATTCGCTCGCTTACAGCATTCATGTTCATGCTAGGACATAAATTGTTTATTTGAAGCGATGCTGAGACAACTTTTATGATGCTCTCTAGTCTGAAGATGAACGAGAGATGTGTGCAAGGACTATTTATTGTACAAACATTGACAAGAAGGTAAATGTATAATTTAGACACGCCACTCGAGTATGTCTTTAATGAGCATTAAGTGAAGAGGCTATTATTGATCTGTCTGGATATCGGATGCAGGTTACTCAAGCAGATGTCAAACTCTTTTTCGAATCCATCTGTGGAGAGGTTTGTCTCTGCTCATGTGAAAAGTCTGAAATATGCTCCTTCTTCGTGAATTCCTGACCATATGTTGTCAAACATCTCTTCGTGCCATAGGTTCAGCGCTTGAGGTTGCTTGGAGACTATCATCATTCAACCCGTATTGCTTTTGTTGAGTTTGTAATGGTAAGTATCGTACGTTTGTTCACTTGCTTACTGCTTGATATGTCTATATGCGAAATGAAGAGCCTTTCTCCCTTCATCTGCCTTGGAATGAACAAGATGCACCCCCTTGTGGTTAATTGTATTATCTTTTTTTGTTCTTTCTTATGCACACTATAAATTTGCATAATGCGCATATTTTCATGAGATTTATCCTTTTTTCTGCTACTTTATGAATGTAATTAGAGGTACTGCTTGATGGATGTAAAAAGTGTGAAATACATGGAGAAGGAAAAGAGCTATTTTGCAGGGGCTATACATCTTCATAACTTTGTAATGAAGACAAGGAACCATGCTACACCATGATACATGGAAAGCATCGTTAGTTATGGAACCAGGTTCCTTTTATGTAGAGGCCTTATCTCATCCATTGGGGTTCTGATACACAAATCATTTATTGCTGTCTGGTTACTTTTGGCGAAAACTGTAGACAGACCTCTCACGAGTATCCCTTGTTGATTATGACAAGACTCTTGTCAAATCCAAGTTTACAAAATCTTCTCGAGAATATATGAAGGGATGTAGCTTGCTATAGCCGTTACTAAATTATTTTTTCCTTTTCCATTGATCGTGGATGGACGGAAGGGGTAATTTTTTGGGCACTGCTGGTGGTTGTGGTGGTGGTTGTCTGTTATTTTCTTCTTAGTCGAGCTGCTTTGTCTAGTCTCTGGCTACTTTTTGTTGTTGATTTTTATTTTTTGTTGCTTGGTTAATAATTCCAAAACAACTTCAATCTAAAAGTAGTTTCACACTGAAAACTAAATCTCACACCTGAAGGGGTAGGAATGGCTATGTAAGATTTTTTTGTGCAATCAAGACGGCACCTGTTTGCGCACGTGTGTGTTGTTAGCCGCGGGAATAGGGTTTGCCACTTCCCATCTTGGCCATCAAATTGTCAACACAACTTTCTTTAAAGTGGAAGTCACCGTAATGATTTAGGCGTATGCTCCTTTTGGTCTTCATTTTATTCTTCTTTTGAGATGTTAATCACAATAGGGAACAAATAAATTGGGATGCGACCAGTATTTTCCTTTTGTGCTCTAGGATCTTGCCCAACTCTGAACTGCTTTTCTGCAGTTGCAAGTTCACATCCTGTATTTCGATTAGATTGGACGGATCCTCCTCTAACTGAGTGGGAAATGCTTAGAAAGAAATTTGATATATATTACATAATTTTGAGTGCTTGACATTATAGTGGTGAAAAATGGTGTCTTGGCTGAAGTTGAGCAAGTAACTTGGTAGTATTGGATAGCTTGTTTGTTATTATAGTTGGGTTCGTTCCCTAGATGTTTAAGCTTTTGGTGCAGTTAGTAATCTAACATGGTATCAGAGTTCAAGGTTGGGGAGGTTTCAGGTTCGAATCTCTCCACTTGTAACCATATTGCACATCTCTCTCTCTATAGAGGTTTTCATCTGGACGGCAGGATGAGTTGCACGTGAAGGAGGGTGTTGGAGATCTTGGTATATATGTTTGGCTCATTTCTAGCATCTCAAGCTTCTGGGATGGTTTGGGGTCTGACAAAGAGGAGGTCTCAAGAGCTGGGAAACAACTTAGAGGTGTGGGATTCAAATATTCCCTTTAAGTGAGGCGTTGTTGGTTACATCTTCGAGGTCAGCTTAAAATCGTGGGAGTTGGTTCCGAAGAAATGGTAAGACATGGGTAAGAGTTTTCGCGGATCTCCCTATTACCGGGAAACCTACAGAAGTTAGAATGGGAAGAGGAAAAGGAAAAGGAAATCCTACGGGTTGGATTGCTCATGTGTCCACGGGGCCTTAACTGCAGACAATTATAAGTTCCGTTCGAAGATTGCAGCATCTCTACATGTTTTGCACAATAGTCATGGGGCAGTGGAGTGCTGTTCTCTCCTAGTGTACGTAGGTTTTGTGGCTCTCACTAGACAAGATTTTTGAGTCCTTTGTGGTCCTTCAAGTCCTCATAGTGTCTAGTTTTCTGCTGATGCCATGGTGCTAAGGGCAATAAGATCTACTTTCTGGTTAAATGGAGATTTGCTCCATTGGGAAGCAGAATCTCATCAGAGAGAGAGAATCTTTAAGGGTTTTGTGTCTTTCTGCTCCTGCTTCTTTGCCAATTGATTGATTTTGCCCTCGCTTTGCTTTGATGGTTTGTCTAGTTGGTTAGGAAAAAAAGCAGCAGCAATATGGGTGGGTGAGTATGGAGCTTGTGCGGAGCCTTATAGTGTTTCTCGAAAGGTAGACACACGACTGGTCCTGTGATTCTGTCAGTGATGAGCAGTTTCAGAGATGTTCAGACTCTAATTGCTGCTTTGGAGAGGTAGCATTTGAACCCCCAAGTGCAAGTTTGTTTAGAAACTTGCGGTTGGATAATATAGGCTATTTGAGGATGTAACAATGCCATCCCAGCTTGCATTGTGTCTAACGTGAACCACCTCCTATCGTGTGGGGTAGATGTCAGACATTGTACGCATAACAGAGCCAACCAAGTAAGATTGATTTTGTTTCGGATTGGGCCTACATTTTCCATTAAAATAGATTTGTGTTCCCTTCAATAAACAATTTTTTATTCTGCAACGTAGTTAACAAAGGACTAAATTTGCTGAAGACGTCATTAACTGCTGCTCGTACATCCTTTTATTTTTTTCGATTGATAGAAATAAGTAATATTATTGTCATCATTCCTCACCCGATCTCTAGATTGATCAATGCTATTGACACACATCACATGGATCTATTTCTTATACCATGCAATATTTTTCTTCCAGGCTGAGAGTGCAATTGGTGCTCTGAACTGTAGTGGTGTGGTTTTGGGATCACTGCCAATTAGGTCTGTTTGCTTCAGCTATCTTATTGTTCCTTTTCCTTTTTAGGGAACTGGTTTGTGTTTTAACTTCTTAGTTGTTATTTATCTCAGAAATGTTTTGCATGAATGAATGCAGGGTAAGCCCGTCGAAGACTCCAGTTCGGCCCCGTGCTCCTCGCTCACCGATGCACTAAGCTTATTTCTTCTAATCTGATGATCCACTGATCCGTACATCTACATATACATATATATAGATACAGAGAGACACAAGGTATATATACTTGTGGCGTTTTAAGTTATTTATGTTCATTGAGTCTGTTCTCGGTATCCGTCGCCTATAGAGGGTTGTACTGTGGCTTGTTCTTTTGGCGTGGTAAAGTTGGACGGAATTCCAAGGGTAAGTTGGCTCAACTTATGTTCCACATTATGTCGGAATTTCTGTAAGCTGTCGAAAATGACAGATGTTGTCCTGATGTTTCTAACTTCATGAAGTGCTTTGAAAACAATCTTTTTACAAGTTTCCATTGCATTGATTTTGTTGGGATGTGTGTACATATTTGAGATGCTTCTTTCTCTAGTCCTTCAGATTTCTTTAGCCCTAACAGAAGCTGGCTAACCCCAAGGGGTTGCCCGAGTGGAGAGCAGACCAGCCGTAAACCCGGAGGTCCCGCGGTCGAAACTCGGTGTCAGCTAGTCTTGAAAAAAGACACCTTGGGGCCACTGGGGGTGTACAACCGGGCGACCCGCCAGGCCCTCGAGGATTAGTCGGTGGATGCTTGGGGGACAAGAGGTTCTAGGTCACCATGCCGCTAAGGGCCCCCCACGCCGCTGTCGGATACCTCGGTTATCAAAAAAAAAAAAAAAGAAGCTGGCTCCTTGTTTCTATTGACCCAAACTGATTGAAGATGTGGGTGACCCATTTGCTTTGCACTTGGACACTGGAAAACTGTGAATCATTTTGAGTCTTAGGAAACTGTTGGTCAGTTGAATCTGCGCCGAGCCTTCCCTACCACTGTGTCCTTTCTTGTATGTATAAAGCGAGTGCACCTGAAAAAAACTGGGTGAATCTATTCTATAATGAAGCATTCTGAACCATAAATGTGCACTGATATGATCTTTGCCGAGAGATAAAGAGCATTTGGTGGAACTGGTGTCCCCTTAAGGCTCGTGGTACCTGTTGTCCCCCCTTTCTCCTCTACTCCAAGAATCGCGTGAACGGCGATTGATTTTTTCGTAGGAAGAGTCATTAGAATAAATGACAAGCAAGAACAAATAAAACATAGAACAAAGAAGTCACGGCTTACGGTGTCTTTGGAAAACTTCACCAAGTACATTTAATCCGCTACAAAACAGGCTCGTATTTGAGTCTCGTTGGACTCAGCAGAAGTGTAAGATATCAGTGAAGAGATTAGAAAAGATGAAATTTGTCCCTTAGCCTAGTTTATATTCACAACGGTTGATAATAATGAAATACTTTCATTATCTAAATCTAAGACATTTCTTCTATACAAGATAACTGAGTTCCGAGTCTCGAAAAATTGTTTGTCAGTCAAATCTGTCTCAGGCTCCCATACTTCAACCAAATTTTTTGTTGAAACATGTGAATCTAGAAAAAAGAAATCTTACGGATACACCATTTTGTGTACAAATTTGGACATAAATGTATTCGGAACTATTAAATACACGTAAAATTCATATTATTTAAAAGCTCCACATGCATTTAACAGTTTTGAATACATCTGTGTCTGAATCTGTGCATGGAAAATTTATTCCTAGACTTGCTCATCTAGAAAATGGTCTTCCTGGCTCCAGTAAGTTGTAATGTAATCTGTTTCTACGAAACTGTGACAGGTCCGAAGAAAAGCATGTGAGGTGCAGTAACCAAACCAAAAATGGACTAAAAGTTATTAGAGCAAGTCTACTCACTTAATTTTCGTGCAAAGATCCAAACACTATGTTTCTGAAACTGTTTAATAATAGACATTAAATCTTTCATTATTTTGTACCGCATCGAATGGTTTTGAACAGATCTATATTCACAAACTTTATGACTACAAAAGTACGAAGCCTATGGACTATCAATTCAAGCATTAGGATCTCCAGATCTCATGAATCCAATCTCGAGTCCTCCGAACGAAATTACAACCACGTATCATGCATCAAATCCCAAGACCCCGAACGAAATTACATAACTGTAAAGGAAGAGAAATTCCGAAACTTAAACCCACTACTCCCTATGTATTCCCGACATATCTATATTCAATCACGACATCGACGATGTTAGTGTTACTCACAAATTTACACACACCAATTCACACGCACTTGCACATACATTTGCATACAACTTGTCAACACAAACATGGTATCAGCACGGTGAAGTTAAGCTCGAAAAACACACACATGTTACACATGTTCAACATTTTTACACACGCATACGTCATTTTACACATTAGGAAGCAGCAGCCCAAGCCTAAGATAACATAAACACAAACTCAAAAACCATAAAAACAAAACGAAGCTACAGAGCCAAAACAGTAAGGCAGAAGCGTCGTTTTACTGGATGTCTACGTCGATTACCTTGCGCTCGACCTTGGCCTTGGGAATGGAGATGAACAGAACCCCGTTCTTCAATTCTGCTTTGATTTTATCCTTCTCGCAATTATCAGGGAGACGAAGACGAGTATAGAAGGCACCGTAACTCTTTTCAGACCACGATTCGTCTCCGTCTTGATCCTCCTTGTGTTCTCCTTTAATAACAAGCTCGTCGTCCTCCATGTAGACCTTGATATCTTCTTTGGTGAGTCCGGGAACATCGAAGCGCATCTTGATTTCGTTTTCATCTTCTTTGACATCCCACGGGGCACGTAGCTCTGCTGCTGGGAATGTTAAAGCATCATCAAAGACCCGATCGATTGTGTCGAAGAATTGCCGGATTGTCTTCACTGGAGTGAGGGACTCCAGTAAACCTTTCACAAAAAATCAAACATGTCTGTAAATAAGAGTCCATGAAAGAGAATAACCACTACTTCCCTACAAATGACTACAATTCATATTAGGAATAATAATATAATCAAGTTTACACATACCACTTGCACAGATCCGAATACAATATATTAGAAACCGTCCGATTCATTTATATTTTTAAAATTCCACGTGCATCAGACGATTTCAGACACATCTGCATTCGTATCGTGTAAAACGAGCGTGTTTGTAGTTGATAGTCACACACACAATAAGGTACGACTAAAATGTACTAGTTAACGAAATAAAGCTGAAATCAATAAGTCTTGCCTGAGGAAGCAAGAAGCGTATGTCCAATCAGAGTACACATTTAACAGTTCGCTCGGCTCACTTAGGTTGTTGTTTTGTCAACGATGGCACATAATTCAAACCAAGCCAACTAGTCAAACATTATCCAAAGTAAGGTGTCTTGGTCGCTGTTTCTATTTAGAGTAAGAGTACACATCTAGCGGTTCGCTCGACTCACTTAGATTGTCTTGTTGTCAAAGATTAGGACATGCACATCTCAAACCGAGCTAGCTACTCTACAATGTCCAAAATAAGATGTCCTGTCCCGTTAAGCCTAGTTTGAGCTTAACTCAGGAGAAAAGTGTCGGAAGAACAACTCGACATAGGATTAACTACTTATTCTCTCTATCTCCAAATGCCAAAATGCATTCTAGCATTTGCAGCGTCAATGCATAGTAGTGGCAACCACTCTTTATGTACTTGTAGTTGAGTGAAGGCGGTAATCTTCAAATCTCTTATTCTATCTTCTTTTAGTTCCAAAAGAAAAATTCTGTAACGAGAATCTAATTATATGTTCTCGTTGCATAATCTTGATTGGGATTAAGTGAGAGAGTACTAGACTTACCGTAAGGTGATACATCAAGGGTCTGCCGCCGAGGCCTCACCTCCATTGCCTGCTCTTGTTGTTGTTGGTTGTTGCCTTGATTTTTGACGTCGAGAGCCGTGTCTTTGTTATCTCCGCCCTGCTGCCGCCGTGGCCGGTGCTCCTCCGTCTTCCTTGCTTGTTGTCGGTTTCCTTGATTTTTGACACTGACGTCGACCGCCGTGCCTTTGTCATCTCCGATGCCCCGAGCCCTCAGTGATGACAACCTCGAAGGCCTCTTCCCGTTACATGCAGACGGAAAGAAGACGGAGCGCGGCCAAATTGAGTTCACCGAGTCCGAATGCAGCCTGGCTCTGTTCGATACCAGAGGTGAAGAAGGGCATGCAAATGTTCTTGAAGCCATTTTTCCACGCGAATTACAGAAATTAAAGTGCGAGGGAGAAAGCAGAATGGGGACAGTAGTTGTTGTCCCTGAGGTGTGGAGATATGCTTGTAAACTTCCACTTGGGAAGTGTATAGGGAGGGAGGAGAATCGTGAGGAGAGAGAGTAGAGAGAGATGAAGCCTGGGAGACACACACCTGTCCCACCTCAATCCATTTTGCCGTTCCACGTTAATCAATTCGTTTTGTGATTTTCCTAGTTTCACCTGCATTATTCAGGAAGCATCCCGCATGTTAGATCATATACGTGTTAGATCTCTCATTTTTTACCCCATTTTTTTAAAAATCTTGATTCGTCTCGATCTTACTAGCTAATAACTGATATAAGTAATTTATTAGTACCATCATCGATATCAGTTGAAAAACACTCTGATATTTAAATCTCAAGAAAGAATTCATCAATTTTTCCATCTCGTTCAAGCACAAAAGGAATATCTGCACTTTAGTTAGAACATATATTTCCGTGTCATTATTTTATAATTGATTCTGACTAAAAGTGCAATTAAGATTCCTTCCAAATCCTCTTAAAATCGCTTCATAATCATATGTTAACGTCATCATCACACTATCATACATCTTCTCAAGATATTTTGGAACCCATTTGTTTGGTTTTCCATCCAAACCGAATTATTAACCCGATCCTATATCGGGTCATGGGTTAAGCCCTGCAAATTTTGCTGGCTCTTCGACCTTGTCTGTTCATCTCTCGATTTGACTCAATCTTTTTTGTCACAAACTTACCTTTTATATCTCCTAGTAACAAGAACCGTTTACCATTTAGGCCCACCATTTTAGCCTACTAGATACTAGTAACTAGTAAAGGTAAATCGCTCAAAATAGATTTGGATTTTTCTCAACACAAAACGACATCGTTTTGAGTGATGTGTAAAAGTGATGAGTGTGTAGCATTGTTGTTGAATAAGTAAAGATTTTGCATATAAAAGAATTAAAATAAATAGCAATAGGAAGAAAATAAGTTTAGAGAACTAATCAACAGGGTTACCAAACGGCCCTTAAGAATATATGCTAGTGTCATCACAATTTATTAAGTATCGTGTTTTTTGAATATTATTTTTATAGGCCAATGTATTTAAAGAGTAGACTCATTTAATCATTATATCATATAGTATCAAATAATTTTTTATTTTGTAAGATTGATATAATCTTTGGTGACATGTGATTCCTTACCTCTTAATTTCATACCTAATTAATAATTATAGGGTCCATTTGCCATGTGCCTATTATTAAATTATACTGTACGAAGTAAGATTTAATCTAGTTCAATTCGTTTGGATTAAAGAATTTATGGTGTATTTTGATTGAATTTAATGCATGATTTTATTTGAATTCGTAAAATAAATGACAAAATATTTAGCCTAAAATGAAAGCCAATAAGTCAATAATTGATGACTATTGCGTCTTTTACTTTCATTGTATACTCTGTCACGTGGTACAAATTAAAACTCAAAATCTTACTTTACGTGAGACAATTTAACACAAATATATGTAAGTTTTTTGAGAATAAAGTAGTCAATAAGCCAATAATTTAGTTTAGTCAAATAAAACATATATATAATTTCTAAGGAAAAATCTTAAGAATATACATATCCGCATGATACATGTTATGAGTCATTAAAGATAAATAAAAATTTTGTTTAGCACTAGGAGGTGCTATTTTAGAGGTACGCAGTTCAACCTTGACTCACTCTATTGAGTAATTTATTGTTGCATCGTGACTCATCTCATTTAGTGCAATCGTCACTCACGCTATGCCTGGGCATCATGGTAGCTGTCACAGGGTCGAATTTCTAACCGAGGTTCGGCCTGTGGTGGCACTAAGCTTCCACCAAAGAACTTAGTCAGCCAATTCGCGGAATAAAACGAAATAGAGTCTAAGCAACAAGTTTACGGGTAATCCTTCCCAACCAATGTTTATTCACCAAGAAAAATACACTGGAACCTATTCCCAACTTAGACAGAATTTCACACACCCTCCTCTCTGCCTATTTGTGCCTCAGCACTGCCTTTTATAGGCTACAATCTGAAAAACGTGATTAGCATACAAATGGGTCATGGACATGCCCCATGATCACCATGATCTAGCAGTTACAAAATAACTACCTAAGGGGCTGTGCTGGACATGGCCAGATCCTGCCAGCACACCGAATTTGAATCTGGATGAAAACTGCCTGCTGGAACCGCCAATAACTGATGCCAACAAGGCTTGGAACACCTGTCCAAGCTTCCTAGATTTCAGCCTGCTGCCAAATCCGAATTCCTTGCAGCCCACTTGTGCTAAGCCCAACGTTTTCCCAATTGCTTTGTCCCACAAGCCCACACCTTTTAGCATCCATGCCTCAATATTTCGGGCCTTCACCTGCGTTATCAGTCGTTGCTTGTCTAAGGGACCAATGCCACCACAAAGTCGGCATTACCAAGTCACCTTTGTCAAGACATGTCCCCGTCATGTCTTTGCTCGTTGTGTCTTCCGTCCGCTACGTAGACACGGGTGCAAGGTGCCACCCTTGACCTGCTAACAGTAGCCGTGCTAGTTGCATGCCGTGTGGATTTTTTTCAAGCATTCGGTCCACTTATAGTTGAAGCGACTGGGCCAAGAATATATAGTACAAGTGTAGAAGAGCGAGTTTTTAGTGCTCTTTCAATTTGACCCATCGCTAAAACGAACTGGACAAAAGATCCGTAACTGCCCTAGCCCGGCCTGCTACAACCACACCCCACAAGGGCCGAATTCGGCCCAGCAACCCGAACCCACTCTACGGCGTAACTCGGCGATAAGAGGAGAATAATCGCGTTGAAACATCATCCTCCGTTGCTGCTAAATAACTCATTCTTTTTTCCCTACCGTAACCTATAAGCAAAACCTGCTTGCTTGACTTGACCTGTTCTCTCTCTGTCGGTGCGTGTCTGGTGAAGTCTCCCTCCCTCCCTCCCTCCCTCTCTCTCTCTCCCTTTCCACAAATTCATCAATAGATTCAAAAGAGAGCTGCTAGACAGAGAGAGGAAGTTCCGAAAATGGTGAGCGTTCGACTCTTATCTCTCCTCGCCATCGCGATAGCTCTCCTCTTTACAACAGCCGTCGCAGAGATCCGAGTCATGGAGATTCGATCCGACAGCCGTTCCAATATCCCCTTCGACGAGTTCGGATTCACCCACACCGGCCGCCTCGAACTCAACGTTTCCAAAGTCTCTCTCTCTTACCCGAACCCAAACCCTAACCGCAAGCCCGAACTCTCCCAAGTCGGGTTCTTCCTCTGCACCCGTGACTCATGGCTCCACGTTCTCGAACAATTCGCCGACGGCGAGATCACCTGCCCTTTCCAGTCCAATCTGATAAAGCCTGTATTCACGTTCGACAAACTCGGAACCCTAGATAGCTATGGCGTGTCATACAGCGTCTCCGACGCCAATCAGTTCACTCTTGTCTTCGGAAATTGCGTTCCCGATCTCAAAATCTCGATGACTGTTCGTTCCTCCATGTACAATCTGGATTCTAAAACCAACGTCCGTGATTACTTATCTGCTGGTAAAACAAATCTTCCTTGGATTTTCTTCTTGTTCTTCCTTATTTACTCATCTCTCGCCGGCATATGGATCTACATTCTTTATAATAAGAGATTGTCGGCTTTTCGAATTCATTACTTTATGCTCGCCGTTTTAATCATGAAAGCTTTGAATCTCTTGTGTGAAACCGAGGATAAATCCTATATTAAGAAGACTGGTACGGCCCACGGTTGGGATGTATTGTTTTACATATTTAGCTTCCTAAAGGGAATCACTCTCTTCACTTTGATCGTGTTGATCGGGACTGGTTGGTCGTTTTTGAAACCTTATTTGCAAGATAAGGAAAAGAAGGTTTTGATGGTTGTGATACCTTTGCAAGTCATAGCCAATCTTGCCCAGGTGGTAATCGATGAGACTGGTCCTTTTGGTCAAGATGCGTACACTTGGAAGCAAGTTTTCTTGCTAGTGGATGTTATTTGCTGCTGTGCCGTGTTGTTCCCTATTGTGTGGTCGATTAAGAACTTGCGTGAGGCTGCTAGGACTGATGGGAAGGCCGCGGTGAACTTGATGAAGTTGACCTTGTTCAGACAGTACTACATTGTTGTTATCTGCTACATTTATTTTACACGCGTTGTGGTCTATGCTTTGGAGACGATTACATCATACCGGTATCAGTGGACGAGTGTGGTGGCCGCTGAATTGGCTACCCTTGCTTTTTATGTGTTCACTGGGTACAATTTTAGGCCAAAGGTGCATAACCCTTACTTTGCGATTGATGATGAAGAGGAGGAAGCTGCTGCTGAGGAACTGAAGAAGCTTGAAGATGAGTTCGAATTGTGATTGACCTATGGGTAACTGTACCATGTTGAGATGATGGATGGTGAAATTATACAATTGGTAGGGCCAAGGTAGGAGTTTTTCTACCTAGCAAGTTTTATGTCTTGATGTTGATACTTGAACCCGTCGCTTAGTATATCGTGTAGCTCCACCCATTTGCTATTGTTTATTTTTTTCCTTTCTGTGTTTTGGAATTTTTGATCATGAAGCTTAATGTAATAAAAGTAATTTGGTTGTTCATCTGATAGAGAACTATTCAAAACAAACTCGTGGGTTGCTTATGCCGAATGATTATCTGTTTGTGTCGTTCAAAAGATGCAAATTAGCGTTGTCTATACTATTCTGAGCACACATACGAGAACCTGTTGACAAGTAACCTATCATGCGATAATGTGTGAAATCTCGTGAATCTTTTGTAGGCTGAAACACCTTAAAAGATTTGAGTATTTAACCCCCATGGTTCACATGTGTTTCTTGACTTTGAGCCACAGTTACCGTGTTTTTTCCTGCTCTAAAGTTTCTTGCTGTAACAGTTACTAGGAATTGGTTTCATGGTTGATAAAATGATTGATAGGTATGCATTCCCTTGCTGATTACAAACATGTTTGTTATTGGTGATTGTGTTAAGAAGGGGTGGCAGTGCTCATGGATTGGAATTCTGTATTTGAGATTATATGCATTCCTCGTGCTAGCTTTTAGATTTGTGACATAAGTTCTGTGAATTGTTCTTTGAAGGGTTTAATTTAGTTATGGTTTCTGTTCCTGTGATGTTTGAATTGTATTGATGCAACATTTCACGTCGGCTTCCATCTGTGCAATGCTAATTGGTTTACATGTTTTTTGGGAGAGATTTTGGGTGTGCAAGTGTTCTCGTTATACTGCACTTGAAAGTGTCTCTCTCTTGTCAACCATTGTCTTGGGGGCCGGTTTGGGAAGACTCACTTTCTCTGTTGAGTCTTCTGTATAAATTACATATACAGAAGCCGCAGCCACCCTCTACCATCGTTGGACCGTGGCGATGGACAATCTCTGTCACCATTTTTTGACCTTGAAGCAATACGTTGATGTTTAAGGCAAGCCGATATAGAAGAAAAGGAATGAGAGACGCAAAGAAATTAGATATCTGAGACCGAGAGAGAAAAAAGCCTCATTGGGAGAGAATTTATTCGAAGGCAAGGAAAATCATTGATGGAGAAAAACACCCATAAATGGGTAAATCTTCCCCTCCGGCCACTGCATAAGAGTGATGAAAACCCCTGTGGTGTTCGTCGGGGAGGGGGGGGGGGGGAAGTATTTTTAGATGTCTTACTTTTAACGAATAAAGAATAAAGAATAAAGATAATCCTGAAGAGCTGAACAACCGTCAAATGCCAGTCTTCCCCAGCTTCCCTTTGTGGCTTCTGGCGAAACTGCGAGTTAATGAGAAAGTGAATAAACCAATAATATCCTGCCCCTCTTTTTATGATGGTGGATACATCGCAGGACCATTCCCCCAGTGATACCATGTCTTTCTTAGCGTCAAGTTGCCAACAAATTTATACCCCCAATCACTTGTCGAACACCAAAGTGCATCTTGGGTATCAGATATGCATCATCAAGATCTCATTTTTAAGATAAGAACTTGATCTTCTTTATCTCGATTTTATGTTATTATGCTTTTTGCCCTATTACTTGACACTTCGAATTTCGTGAACGTTAAAGTGACTCTTAGATATAGTAAGCCAAGGAATTTCTTTCTTGCTTGCTCTTCCGAGAGCATGGGCAAGCACTTTGTGAGCTTGGTGGTTATTCTTTTCTTTATAGGGGGCTTGTCTCGCATTATTGTTCTGCGTTCAGGGTTTAAACTCAAGGGGTCATAGATACAAGATATTTGTTCCTGATCTAAAAAAGATCTCAACCAATGAGCGTTGCGAACATTTTTTCTTCGTCGCCCGATTATTAGTACCCTTTCCAAAGTCAACCTAACCGGTTTCCCTTTGGAAAGTTTTGGGGTATACAGCTCTGCATATGTAGATTTTTGTACATAGATGTAGGTAATGATCAGACTTTCTTGACTTTTCTTGTAGTATCACTATTCCTTTTCTCCTTGATAGGAACCAAAAATGTTGGTTTCCAGGAATGAGTCTTTGATTTTCCACTCCTGGAAATGTTTGTGAAGTTTCATATGGAGAAATCTGCAATGATTATTTTGATGTTTGGTCTTTTTTTTCTTCTATCCTCTTTTCCAAGAATCATACAGTTTGAATAACTGGATGGAATGGACTATTTTGATCAAGATCATACCCAAATATTCTCCCAAGTGCATTAATTTCTCACACCAATTTGGAGTTTGTCAAACAATTTGCAAGTGGATTATCTTTAGGAAATTCGTTGAACCCAACTCCATAGAAAAATAGATGTTCAAGTGGCTTTGTCTTGGGAAAATTACCTATCTTCATCAAGTGGGCTGCAAATTTGTGCAAGCAAGGCATTTCATGTATGAATTTGATGAGTTCAGATTGGCTCGATTTTTCATCTCTCTTTTGCTTAGTACTCAGTTACTCAAAACACTTATTTGCACGACACGTGACCGCTCAAGTTTTGGCTGTTCGGTATTATATATTGTGAATTGGTGCTCGGCCTTCAAGAATCATATCGCTTAGTCAAGAAAAATTACGGGATTTGTTCGACAGGATCTCGCAAATAAAGTTCAAGAGTACTCAGAATTTTAAAATCAAAATTCCCAAAAAATAATCGGCTTTTCCAAAAAAAAAAATATATATATATATAGAGCATGATCGGTAGCCGCCAGGCTTCCTAAATTCTTCTATCCTTCACCCTATAAAATAGATGCCAAGTCAAAGTCAAAGTACATTCTTACACGAGGTCGGCGAGGGGTAAGCCTCCGACACAGGGCAACTGTTTTTTTATAAATATAAAAATAACAATAGAAATTTATCGAAAAAATTATTAATTAATACTAAGTAAGCAATCAGGCTGAAATCGGATTTGAGCAACCCAAATGTCGAGGTCGGTACTGTTCTCACAGTCACCAATTACATACTTGCATACTCTCTCTAATTTGATCGTCGAATAATACTTAACTGGCAAACAACCCGGTTTAAGAACTTGTGATCAAGAATCACAATAGAAACTCGAGAGGCCACTATCTAAGTTTCAGCATCATGATGAACACCTAATTATGGATTTTTTTTCTTATGTATGGGTGCTCTTCCTCAAAAGTCAATATTTTTACAGGAAGGTTCGCACCAAATGTTTAGTTTACTGATTCAGAGAAAGGCAACTTCCAAGTCAATGCTATGGTGATCAACCAAACATTATTAAAGGAAAGAATCTCACCAAAAAATTCTACAATCTATTGCAATCTAGGAATAGAATGAGGGGTCGGTGAGCGTTGAATTCTCGACTTGATAGATGGAGAAGCTTCAAAGAGCGAACTGAATCACCGAGCTATGCCTCAACATCCCACACCTTTATTAGGTTGTGCAAAAAAAGAAAAAAAAATTGAAAACAGGTTTCCGAAACAAGTTCGTCAAAATCATCTTTTTAGTTTATTTTGATTGCATTTAATGTAAAATTTGTTTGACTTGTGAGGTATAATGACAAAAATGTCATTGGAGGTAAGCACATTTAGACTAAATTATTTTTATTACAAGGTGTTTTTGTTATTTTTAAATCCTTATTAATGGGTTATGCGCAAAATGTTTAGAAAAGTCTTGCCTTTCGACAACAATAATTTAATCCAACTGGGGTGAATTATTAATTAGGTCTCCAATAAAATTTTAACAAATAACTGGAGATTAAATGGAGCATTAATTTTTATTTTTATCTCCTAAATTGAGTCAACGGCTAGAATGAGGTGTTATTCCAAGTTTCATCTACACGCACAATTAGTTATAATAATGCCGACGACTTTTTTGAAAGTTTCTGTTGGGTTCCTGTAAACAAGTTCACACTAGGAGTGTGTTTTTTTTGTTAAAGGACCTTTCGACGACGATCAAATTAGATCTCGAGAATACGTATAGGTATGATGGCCATTAATTTCGTTTCTTATTTTGTTGCAGGTAAGAGCAGGTCATTTATTTAGGGCTTTGTTTTGTCTTCGAGATTCAGAGTATACCCTTAGACTTCATTTTTAGGATCTCACCTAGCGGATTCCGTAACTTGTTTCTTTTGGCCGAGCAACCTGTCTCGAATATTGGGTTCTATATAAAACTGTGGATAAGTTAAAATCGCACACCCAAACATTATGATTAGTTCTTTCAAACTAACCTTGTGCAAGCAAATACCATTTCATAAGAAAAATCCAAATACTCATACACCCTTCGCAACTAAAGGACACACCAACACGCAGTTGAAATTTGATGATCAAATGCTCGGACTTTAAAGAAGAAGCATAGTACGTACTAATGAGCATCCCGAATATCTACTGTCATCAAGACTTCTTCAAGTTTCTTCGTACTCATAAACAATCAATTTTGATCAAGATTCTTAAAAGTTATATCTCTCAGAGGTCAAAAGGTTAATGGTTTGTACCTAATAACACAAAGCCTGATAACTTGAATAAATAATATAGGTATTGGAAATGAGTTTGTTAGGCACTATGTAGTGATCTAATTGAGGAATTCTTTTCTTATGTATGGGTGCTCTCACCAAATGTTTAGTTTACTGATTCAGAGGAAGACAACTTCCAAGTCAATGTTATGGTGATCAACCAAACATTATTAGAAAGAAAGAAATTGAAAACAGGTTTTGGAAATATATGTAAGACAAGTTTGTTAGTTAGGCCAATTTCTACATCGGGATAGATAAAAAGATCGGTGACAGTTGAACTCTCGATTTGTGAAGGTATATAATTAACAGACTATGATTCTTTCTTTTACAATTTAGCGATCTCAAGTAAGACTCAATCAACTAATAAGCTTTGTCTCCTCCCATAAGACATACCCTATGAAAGAACAACAAGAGTCGCCTCCCCCAAAATTGGAGCGCTCCTACACTATACAACTTTTTGGTGACGCCCTATCTTTCTGGAGGCAAATTTTCTAAAAAAACCGGTGGATTACTTGGATTGGTTCTCGCGTCCCTGTGGCCAAAAGGATGGGCGAGTTCGGTTTGAGTGTTCACCGATCGAGTAGATCTATATGCTCCGGGGTGGTGAGACGAGGTGTAGTGTAGTCTGGTCAGCGTATTTGTTTTGGTACAGAGGGCCATAGGTTCGAATCCTATTGGGTGGGACTTAGCCTCAACTTTATGGATTGTGCCCTAGCATAAGAAGCAAACTCAATCACTGAGCTACGCCTCAACATCTCATACCTTTATTAGGTTGTGCATAGAAAGAAAAAACTAAAAACAAGTTTCGGGAACGTAAGACAAGTTTTTTGGCCAAGGCATTCTGGCCCTATTTGGCCAAACTAGATTTTTCAGATTGTATAGATTATTGAGCAAATAATCTAGCCCAATTTGGGCTAAATTATATACCCAAAAAATCTAGATTAATCTAGTCCAAACACAACATAATTTTACATATCTACAAATAATTTAGTCCAAACACTTTGAGCTAGATTATTCCCTACGGAACCCAACATAATCCAATAATCCCATAATCCCATAATCTAGTTACGCCAAATGGACAACATCCATAATCTAGGGATAGATGGAGGGATCGGTGAGTTGAACTCTCAACTTAGTAGATTAAGGAACTCTTAAGTAGCAAGTTCAATCATTGAGCTACGCCTCAACATCTCACACCTTTATTTGGTTGTGCATAGAAAGAAAAAACTGAAAACGAGTTTCGAAAACCATATGCAAGACAAGCTTTTTAGTTTAAGGCAATTTTTACATCTATTTTAATCTAATAGGATAGATGGAGGGATTGATGAGAGTTGAACTCTCGACCTGGTAGATGGAGGTGGTCTAAAGAACAAGCTCAATCTCCGAGCTATACTCAAACATCTCACACCCTTATTTAGTAGGGCACGATATGCACTCTTGAATCGCTTTAAATTCATAAAATTTGCATCGAAATTGATAATATTTGCTTAAAGATTTGCAGCGTCAAGACAAAAGATCATCACACACGAATCTAAGAATACAAGTTGATGATGTAAATTTGTGTACAAATGTTATGAATTTCACTGCAAAGGTTAAATTCAAGATCAATTTTATGAATTTAGATACAAAATATTATGAATTTAAAGTGATCAAGATAGAGATAGTTCAACTTTATTTTCTATGGAAATTACCATATGCGGGGAAAAAAAAAAAACTTTCATATACAATATTAGTATCATTCATCTTCTACATCCACACAAAACATAGAAGAGTTCAAAATAAAACCCCAAAAAAAAAGAGAAAAAAAAGAAATAAAAACACTAATTTACATGATTTTTGGAAGCCGATTCATCTCCTATCTGGTTCTGAGTCTTCAGAATATACCAAAACTCTTTCAGTTTCAGACCTTGAAGCACAAAAGATGGTGGTGGTGGTTGTGGTGGTGGTGAAAGTGGTGGGAATTTTCTTGATCAATCAAGCCCTGTACATGGCGAAACTCCTCCAGATGGCAAGGAATATTGATGGGTCCCTGGTGATCAAACCCATACTCTTCCTCAGCTTCCTTCAACAGCTGCATAAACAGAGGATGATTGATGTAAATCAGAGGGATTATGATCTTCTGTTGCTCCTCTCCTTGACCCACAACAATTGCTATGCACCCTTTGGGAATTTCCTTCCCCTCTTTCTTCCCGTGCTGATGGTGGTGGTGGTGATGAAGATGGGGAACGTGGAGATGGAAAATCTTGTCTCCACTACCCATTTCAAGAAAAACCATTAGGGAAAGAAGAAGGAAAAAAAAGAAGAGAAAATCTGGTGTTTTTTTCCCTTGAATTACAAGAAGAAGAATAAGGAGAAAGGCCAAGGATCTGAAGCAGAGATGGCTAATTTGAAGATGGTCAGAGCAGAGTCGGTTAAGGATTTGGGTATATTGCTCATGATATTTTCAAGGTAAAACACATAGGGAGATTTGGGTTGAGAGAGTTTTAGGAGTTGGAGAGGGCTATATATATACAGATGAGTATAGAGAGAGAGAGAGAGAGAGAGAGAGAGAGGGGGTGTTGTGGAGAAGGATCAGCTGAAACCGTGGTAACTTGGGCGGGTGGGTTATTAATTGCCGTCCTAAAACGGGTTTCTTTCTGAGTTCCTGTTCGTAACCGGCAATGTACAGAGAGGCCTATGCAATTTTGCTACAACCAACGTAAAAAAAAAAAAAAAAATTATACTAGAAATGTAAAAGCAAATGATTCGGGTTATCTTTTAAAAGTAAATCGATTTGAATTTTCAGTGAATAAATTACGAATGCTAAATATTATCTGTGGGTCAATACTCGATACAAGTATCACGAACGATTTCATAGCGTAAAAACTTGAATCGCTCCATAATAATAAAGAGGAAAAGCTAGAAAGATTTTATCATACAATGTTATCTGTTTCTACCTCTGTGTCTTGGACGCATACAAATTCCAATCTCAATGACGTATGAGTTTGACCACATACATTTTAATAACAATTCGGACTCAAGATAATATCTTTTTAACTGCACCATAGGTCCATAGGACTGTAGTGCGGGTTGCAAGCACAACTTCTAGTATCCTTATTTCGTACTCATCAATTTTATTTCCAAGATAAAATAAAATCCTACTTAATGGGTCACCGGGTCATATCTACATAGACAATTTGATTTTGTCCTAGTAAAAATTTCATAGAGCTAACTCAATTTTGAAAATTGACTTGTAAAGTAAGAATTGTCCGACGCAAATTCCAACACCCCACACACACACAATAAATACAAATATGAGATGGGTCCCCACAGACATTGGACATACAAGTGTATGTGTATAAATTAATTTGTGGTTGCAGAGTTTTGGAGGACTATGTCCAAGTAAAAATGTTGGTTCCACCAGGAATTCATTCTGTAGTTATTGCGTCGGCTGTCGTCGACACTACGACACGAAGTTTCAATCAAACCACTGTTTTTAATATAATTAAGAAGAAATTAACAAAATAGCTTTTTTTTTTGTTAAATTATTGGTTAGTTTTAGCTCAGCTATTACCGATGAAAGTTCCTACGGTTGTTTGGCTGAACTTGTTGGCTCTGGGCTCTATGGGATCGAAATCTAGTTCCATAACTTTATTATTTCATAAATTATCTTTACTAAGTCATCGCCAACAATCAACTCCTATCTCTTGGTGTCAAAGGGCGAGTTCTTTTTTTTGTCTTGCCTAATAAGTTTTTTTTTTTTAATGCTAGTTGGAAAAAGACTTTCTCAACTCCAGCGACAACACGTCGATACCAAATACCTCTAATACTATATCGTTTTAAATATCGGCCCGGTACTGACCGTATCGGTTAATACCGGTATATATACTAATTGAAAGCAACACATTATCTACCGATAAACGAAAACATATTACTATTAACTTATTGATTATCTATCAATCATTGGAAGATCATCATAGCTTACATCAGACGTCAAAAAAGTCAAAGTTTGGAAGTGGTAGGTTTTTGGGATAAGTATGAGGTGGATTAAAACACCTGTTTAACGAGCCAAAACCCATGCGCCGCGTGGGCGACTGTACGGTCAACTCTGTTAGTTTTGACCGGTAGTGAGGGCCCGATTCACACGTCAGCTTAGAGCCAAGCCAAAGGCTAATAACAACTCTCCAACACTACAAAAAAACAAAAACACAAATAATTACTTTAAAAAATTTGGGTTTAATAAATCAATTTACGTCACGTTATGAGGTGACTCTGATTTTTTTAGATTTCCTCACCGGCAATAATTAGCCCTCATCTAATTGAATATAACACAAACAATTAACAACGACGGTGGGTTAGATTGGTAATAAGTATAGACTGTGGTTTGGGTGAAATTTATTGGCACGGCAAGCGCCATGGGCTGAGCTGAAGCCCAACGTAGCCCACATAATCTTATGTAACTAGTACGTTTGGCGAGCGGACATCGTGTGGGCCGAGCCGAGTCAGAACCCAAAAGAGAGATACTACAACATGGACGGAACAATTAATCCGTTTTCACATGGCCTCTAAGTAGCTTGACACGAGTACGTGACATCGGATTTGACATTCGATACATTCGTTTTACTAACGTCGTGGAGATCACTCCAAGGTATAGTTCTATACAAGGCTTATCTCGACTCATCTTTTGTACGATGTGAACAATTCAACTCAATTCAATATAATATTATTTTCTTCCCAAATACACTAATAGTGCTCACTTAAGCCAGAAAAAATTGATAAATATAATTTAAAAGTTACTTATTTCCAATTAATTATAAGTTTGAACACTCCAACAAATATCACAAGAAATCAGAACTAGGTCTTGGATGACCTCATCTTGCGTTCGATCGAGTTTCTGCTCGGGTCAGTTTCTTTACTTCCTCAACCAATACGTCCAAGTAGAATTGGTCAGCCGCACGTGAAGAAGAATGCATATTATACTTTACTCCGCATCGCTCGTCTAAACTACACAAGTTTTGTCCATATAGTTTAGAAGATATTACATCTATTACCAATTTGTATTTTTACATTAAAATCCTCTAAAAAAATCTCAGATGGAGCATGAGTTCAAGGTGCCCTAAGAATTATAAGCCGTTCGATCGGCTCAAAAGGTGGGATAATGTTCCAACTGCTTCCCACTCCTCATGGACTTGCAGAACTCTCGCTCGTTAATTAATCCAGCGTTATGAGATGCAGGAGCGGAATTAGGATTCGAGGTTTGGGGAGGCCGAGATTTTTTTTTTTTTTTAAAAGGAGGGGGTCAAATATAATTGGGGAGGCCAAAATCTAAATTTTTTCACCATTTTCAAAATTCATACCTAAGTATTAAATTTTTTTGAAACTTTTGGGGGGCCCCGGGCCTTCCGTAGTCTCCATGTAGTTCCTCTCTTG
Organism: Arctostaphylos glauca; assembly: GCA_019985065.2. NCBI lineage: Eukaryota > Viridiplantae > Streptophyta > Magnoliopsida > Ericales > Ericaceae > Arctostaphylos > Arctostaphylos glauca. Next base: position 28,372,579 of record JAHSPW020000013.1, on the reverse strand, counting down.
ATGAGATATACGGATGCGATGATGATCTGTTATGGGCCAGGACTCTTTCTCTCTCTCTCTCTCTCTCTCTCTCTCCGAGTTTCGTGGTAAACAGGTATGTGAATCCATCACAGAAATTCGGTGAATTTAATTAATAAGAAAAGATGCCATGAAATGTTTCCGATTTACAGAATATTGACTTTAGAGGCGTCGTTAATTGTTAAAGAAGCCTTCTCGTGACTTTCTGCAAAACCCATACTAATTTCACATGTTTTCATGCTTATATTTGGTGTCGTTACTTGCCAAAAACTAGCTACTGCCAAACAGAATCTTTAACTACACACACACACACATATATGTATATATGTATGTATATATCATTTAAGAATTGATACTACTTGTGATGGTGCCATTACACACACGCAATTGTAAGGAAAATACAGACAAAAGATGAAATTGTTTCTTACGACTAACTTTAAAATCGATACAACGATCTTGTAGCGCACTGTGTACGGCAGAGTTTTAATTACGTGTAACATGTCTCCAAGACACCCTGTAAATGCATTTTGATCGAGTGACGATCTGCTACTAGAAGTATGATCAGTATATGAGGAAAAGATACAGGTGGAGATGCTTGGTCAAGATCTAACTCTAATATTGTAGCTTACATAACTCAAGTCAAGTGCGTCTACACACTGGTAACTTTAATTAGGCAAAAAATATAGTACATGCTACTCTATCTAAACAGTACTTTCAGATTATTCTTCTGTGTCACGGACTGAATTAAGCATTTCAGTACCTTTTGATTGACATCGTCCGTATGATACTAATCAATTCTTACTTGTACAATACTAAAAGAATTCAAAGAAGCTTATAAATCAAGTACGAATCAGAAGAACGTCCAATTAAAGAACTCCGCACTCTCCAAAACTCAGAAACATTGGTTTACAAACGTCACCTTATTCTCTATAGAATTTCACATCTTCTCATATAGGTAGCTAGAGTAGAACCTTATTTATGGTGGTTGTGCTTAGAATTTTGGAGGATGGGCAATTAGTAAGTTTAGGAAGATAAATTATTCTTGTATATCTAGACATAAATGTGTCTGAAATCGTTGGACGCATGTGGGGTCCTCAATAATCATGTGAACTTTGTGCGCATCTGACGATTCTGAACACATTTGTGTTTAAATGTGCACGAATAATTTGTGTTTTTAGATATTTTTTATGGAGCAATATATAGATGACTTAGACGTCACCCAAAGGTATCAAAAACTATTGGGTGTGGTTGATGACCTTGTAGTTTTCAACTCAATACCCACCAAACCAAAAGGACAAATAATTACGGCAAAAAATAAAAAAATAAAGAGATGAGAGGGAAAGGCATTATAATAGTGAAAAGGTGTAAGGAGTAATTGCAAGGTGGCCAACACGCGTGTGGTGGGTTCTTGCTTTGGGACAAAGCTAAAGATAAAGAGAGGCTCACAGCATCTCCAACCTCACACCTTGTATATCTCTATTTTAAAATTATAAGACTAATATTATATATCTATATCAAATGTAATTTTATATTACAGTGCGTCACGTCGATATCAGATTTAGTCGTTAAGTGAACGACATTCAGCAACTAAACAAATTCAATGGGCTAGACTGAAGCTCGACGTGGTCCGCGTGTATGGTCTTGCAAAACCAGCCCGCTTGGTGGCTACGCCTGTTATTCGCATGCCTTCTATGTGGCTTGCCTCTGACACGTGGTGTCTGACCTAACGTCAAGAGTGACGACAATTGTTTCTAACCTCATGAAGCGTGTTTCGGTCAAACGAAACTAATTAGTTCTTGCTTTTGCAGTTCATGAGGGAATTTTGAAGAGACTCTGAATCGAGTTCGAATGAGATGAACAACCGAATAAAAAACTCCACACATACACATTACACACTAATTTGGTACAAAAATAATTGTAGGAATAAAAAATTGAATCAAGTAAAAATCAATAAAGTTTCGTATTTTATATTTAAAGGAAATCTTCTTTTTTTATCTTCATTCTTTATATTTGGAGAATTAGAATGATTTTCCTCCCGAATCGGAAAATAAAAATAAAAGTAAAGATAATAAACTTGGGGTGGAGATTCCCCGAGGCATGATGAAAGGCATTTTTGTCCTTTTTCTCAAAGGCAAGGGTCCTCCATTGTCTCCACAACTCTCCAACTTTTTCGGAAAAAACAAAAGTTTACTGTTCCTGAAAATAAACCCGGAAAGTTTTTCTGAGTTCAAAATCAATGGTCATGATTTATTGGACTATTAATTTCAGTAAATTATTACCATTATTTTGAATTTAGAAAAAAATTCTTGGTCTAATTTCTGAAACGATAGCATTGCTCTTTAGAAAATTCTCTCCACCTAGACCTAGATAGAGGCATCAATATTCCACCATTTTCTACCTCTATTTTCGAGCATGCTTTTGCATTAACTGAACTGGTCCAGGTTGGACCCTGCAGCCTGCATCTCATTTATTAGTTTTTCCAATACTTTTTGACAGAAAAAGTGGGATATGTCAAGATTCATTTACAAATTTTTTACTTATTTCAAGTTGTTACAATAGAGCAATCAGGCAAAGGCTATAATCTCTGTGATGACATACAAAATCATAACTTGCAGAAAGATCAATCACAAACTCCCTTCTCCAATCAAGATCATTCAGAACCATATGTCAATGCTATTTCAGGGGTGATAAGTATAAAAATATTAACTGAATATGACTAATGAAAATATTAACTGAATATGACTAGTCTTCTTGGATGTATATCCCCATTCAGATATTGAGGACGACATAAAAAACGGTATAGACTTATTCTAAAATACTAATCACTTACGGAAACAGAACTTTGAATCCTAAGTCGAGTAGGATTCAAACTCCTAAGGATAATGAGATAACTAAAGCTTATCTACCACCACGTGTCAGCCCAATCTATATTCCTAAAAAGAGATAGAGTCCTAGTAGGACTTTGCCCATCGATCTTATATAAAGGGCCCCCCTTCATTCTCCAAGTATGAAAACTCTCTCTAGAAAACTCTACAGTTCTCCACTATGTACTTTCTCTATAATATCACTTGACTTAAGCATAAGAGGGGTGTTGGTTGACATCACATCGGTGTTTTTAGTATTTTTTTGCAGGTATTCAATCTCGGCTCGGACCATCTAAATGATTAGATGAACAGTTGATAGCTCGGCCTCGGAAGGGCTAAAAATCGCTTCATCAAGGGGAAAGTATCTTCTTTTCAATATACATCAAGTGCATTGGATACAAATCCCAGCAGCTGACCTAGGAGTTCGATTAATCTAAGGTTTAGGTTCAAAAAATTTCAGATGCTATCAATTTTTATAGGATCAATTCATGAAGAGCTTTGCCCTGAGTTTAATTAAGCCCTCCGCTAGTGGATGGCGAGATTAGTCCCAAGAGATTAATTAAGTTTACACATAAATTGGCTTAGACATTCCGAATTATCAACAAAAAAAAAAGAAAGTGCATCCACAGCATAGAAGAGCATCTGGAGGTATGGCGGCTTGTGTTGTGCCATCATTTTGGATTTCCGACCAATTTTGGCACTAGTTAAACGGGGTAAACTAGTTAAATCTTAAATCAACTAGCAGATCATCAACATAGTAGCCCCATAAGCAGACAAAACAAGAACATCAACCATCTTTGAAGGAATTCAGGAAGACTACAGTGCAGTTTTCTGTAGAGTGCTCGTAGTGTGGACAAAACGATATAGTTTTACTTGTTTTGCTCTCGAAACTACATCATTTTGATCTTCATGCATTTTGATAACAATTCGCATGATAAAACAATATACCTTTGAGGACAAAGCAGATAAAAACACATCATTTTACCCGCAGTATAAGAAACTGCACTACAGTTCTCCCCGAATCCTATTTGAAGATATGGCATTGCATGGAATGTAGTGTTGAACTAAATTGTAATCCTTTTGTTGAATTCAGACCATTTTAAAGCCAATCACACGAAAAATAAAATGATAACTATGAGGCGCGAATTAAAAAAAAACGATCTTTCCACATAATTACAACTTAAAACTCAGTAAGACAAGAATTTAAAACTCAAATTTTACCCAAAAAAATTTAAATATATAAAATTCGAAGAATTAACTCCTAACAATAAAAAAAGAAGAAGAAGAAGAAGCCCATTTCGTGAATTTGGGGCGTATCCAGTGGTGAGGGTCAAATGTTTATGATTTGTCACAAGCAGCACCCCCGCATGTCCACAGACAAAGGGCTTGCTAGGTTGGTCCAATTTGCTTGATTTAAGGCCTACTTTATGATACAGATATGGTCCCAAAATATTAAAGCGACCCAATTTCAACGATAAACACGAGTTCTGGCCCGCAACTAAGGACGGACCACAGGTCACTATTGCCACTGACTTTTTTAATAAATGTACATTTTTTTCACATTTATTTTAAGATGGTTACACTACTAAAAGACTTGCAAAATGAACTCTTCTTCTTTTTTTTTAATAGCGAGGCATTCGTCCGGCTTTGGAATTACTCTCAGCCTAATGCTGACTAGTTCTTGAGGAACCAATCCCACCGTCCACTTGAGAGTTCTTGCAAAATAAACTTGACTATAAATTTCATTTACTGTTTTTAATTTGTCACCTCAGATTTTTGTTTTCCTAAACCACATCACCCCATATGGCCTAACTATCTTTTTGTTAGATTCGTCAATTTGATTTGATCTTCCTTTTTTGATTCATCTTAATCGTACGAGAGAAAAACTCGTTAGTACCACCCGACTGATACCAGTCGAAGGGTAGTCGAATGTTTAAGTCAGAGGAATAAATACAAAAAGTATAAACACTTTTAGTCAGAGCTTACATTTCTATGGTTTTGTCATCCCTTTTATAAATTGATTTAGACTTAAATGCGATCTCTTCAAAAATCCCTTCGAGATGAGGGATCTTTTGGAAGTCCCATCGGTTCAGGTCTCCATCTGGACTAAATTGCCATCCTACCCCAGTATCCGATAATAAGTTAAAATCCACAGGCTTTGTTGGGCTTCCGGACATGCCAGTCCATATCGCGGTTCAGCCCAATCCTTGTTGTCAAGGTCCGCATTGTATTGTCTAAGATCGTGACCTTTCACCGTATAAAGTTTTTGAAACATTTCATTCACTTAAAGTAAAAATTATACGCTTGGGGTCGAGAGTAATTCGTTAAGAACACAAATACTAAAAATTGCGCTCTTTCTAACAGTTTAAGCAAGCTTGGGAATACATATTGTTATAGAAAAGAACAAGACTATGACATAAATCATGCAATGCTTTTATATTTTAACACCCAACACGATTGACATTTTTCTTGATGAACAGACCTACACCCAACTTAGTTCCAAGAAATACCTTGCACGAAACTTCTGCCTCCGAAACTATCCCCTTGGCTACCCCATAAGATTGGTACAACTATCCCCTTTACCCAACTGGGAAGAATAATGAAGGCCGTCTAAGGACAAAACTGCATTGTCGTTTTCACAAACAGTTTGTGGGCATGGCTGAGGCTGGAAACTCTCTCTCTCTCCCCCTTGTTACAATTGAACGCCATTTTCCTTTTCCGTGGAGTTTTGGCATCTTCTCCTTGTCACATCCCCAGCAATAACTAGACATTACGAGACAAGTGGTGGTGGTGATGATGATATTGACGTGATGCGGATGTACAACTTTAGTAATTTGATGGGAGTTCTCTTTTACATTCATTTCTCCGTCTTATTTGACTTTTCTCCCACTTCAAGTATTACAAATCAAATATTATCTCATCAGTTAGTACATCAATCCTAGGATGGGTCTAATCTCATTATTAATTCGTTTGTAGAGTTGTAAATCTGGGCCATGTCGGCACGGGCACAATATGGGCACGGATACAAGATGGGCACGACGAAGATTATAAGCGTGTTCATGGGTCAGGATGGGCCTAAAGCATACTAATATGGATCGGCACAACACGATACTAAAAGTTTAATCAAATGGTGGAACTAGGCATGACACAAAGAACAATATGGGCATGGACACGAGATAGGCAAGGCAAAGATTATAGCGTGTTCATGGGTCAGGTTGGGCTTAAAATATACTAATATGGGTTGGCACAATATGACACTAAACGCTTAATCAATTGGTGGAACTAGGCATGGCACGAAGCACAATATAAGCACGGACACGAGATAGGCACGATGAAAATTATAGCATGTTCATGGGTCAGGCTAGGCCTAAAACATACTGATATGGATCGGCACAGAACGACACTAAACGTTTAATCAATTGGTGGAACTAGGCACGACACGAAGCACAATATTAGCATGGACAGCATGACGAAAATTATAGCGTGTTGATGGGTCAGGCTGGATCTAAAACATACTAATATGGGTCGGCACAACACGACACTGAACGTTTAATCAATTGATGGAACTAGGCATGACACGAAGCACAATATAAGCACGGACACGAGATAGGCACGGCGAAAATTATAGCATGCTCATGCGTCAGGCTGGGCCTAAAGCATTACCAATATGGGTCGACACAATACAATACTAAATGTATGAAAATAAATAGGCTAAGCCGGCACAGCACGACCCATTGTTCATTGCATATCATTTATCAGTATCACTTGTTCTTCCTTCTCCAAATTCAATCCCGCAAAACAAACACCAATATGTGCAGATATAAATGTTCTATTGAAAATTGGGCGATCAATATTCTAAATTGCTCCGCTTAATTCCAATCCCCAGCCCCTTCCCTCTAATTCAGTACTGAAATTTTTACAACAAAGGTAAAAGATAGTGATATGATGGGGACCCAAAAGCTAAGACTCAATCAAGAAACTTGTTCAAGTCGGCAACAATGGATCTGACTAGAAAGGCTTGTCGAATTTAGCAACAGAGAGAAGTCCGAGGTCGGCCATAACGAAACTTAGCTGATTCAGTTTTCAGCCTCCAGAGTTTGAGGTTAGCCGCAAGATAAGTACGTTCCATATCTATAGGCTTAGATATCGGAGTCTAGTCAGATGCTTTAGAGCTAATTATCGATATGACCAATCCTCAAAAAACACAGGAGGGGGAAGCGGAGGCTGATCATCACTCTGATATACATAAGAAAAGGTACTACACTGAGGAGGCAATCCTAGTCTTCATCTAAAACAAAATCCGAATTTCCGCATACTACTTCGAGAGATTAGCTTGTGCGTCGGAGGATCCTTGCTCTTTCCTTTAAACTAGGCGCGCTCGGAGTTCAACTTCAAGCTCGTAGCAAGCTAGTCTTCAAATAGACAACCCTCAAAAACAATTTCTTGCCCAATGATTAACCACTCCCACAAGATTAATCAAACTGAGCAGGTGGAGCAGGTAACCCGAAAGGCACTAAACCAAGACCCAGAAGCTTGACATGGACAAGGCAGAGTGTGGGGACACCTCGGACAATGAAATACGGACACGTGACAAGGAACAGAGAAAAATCCAACTCTGGTGGGGTTGAAGTATAAGGCTGTGAATGAAGGCTGAAGAACAAAAGAGAGAATCTTGTAATGTACTTTTTAGACAAACGTCTGCCATATGATTAGCCTCCTAATAAATGTATAGAAGTTGAAACCACCTTATTATGATTAACGCAAGAATCTAAAGTCTCTCTCTTTTGTTGGTATTAGGCAACGACTATCATCTTTCACTGTCATGTCCCTTTTGACAGCCTATCCGACGATGCCAATGCTCCGGTTTGAACAGATGACTCGTAAAGAGATAAACATCCTCTCGCAAAGAATTCCACGTAATATAATCACAAATCTTATCCTTGTACTCTGAAAATGTCAAAAAAAAAAAAAAAGAAGTGAAAATAAAGACAAAATACTTTACAGTCTTTCAAGGAGAGTTTCTTGCTTAAAAAAGAAAAAATCATCATTAACAGCGTAATTAATGGGCGTACTAAGTCAAGGATTCTACTAAGGGCAAGACTTTGTCTTTGACTACTAGCTCTGAGCATACAATCAAAAGACGATTATTCTGAAGCCGATTGGAAGAAGTTGATTCCTGAGCACTGAGCAGTAAGAAATAAGAATTTCGTGTAAAAAGTAAGTAGCTAGCTACGAAACAAAATGAAGATGCTTTTTATGCCTGCAAGAGCAAGTATTGTGTTTCATTGTAAGAAGGAACCAATCCCATCCTTAAAAAACAAGTATTAATTTCAGTTATTTGGACCCACTAGAAAATTTCTCCATTTGACACTATTACAAGGCATGAAACTGGTAAAAAATAATTTATCTTTCCACTAAGAGAAAAGTACGCCCACAAATTGCGTTGGAGTGGTAAATTTAGTAAAACAGGGGACCTTACCGTGCACCATGTTGCGCATCAAAACGGTGCTGCCCATACACTGCCCCTCCGTTTGGCCAGACATTTTGGTGGCCAAAACGGCGTCATTTTGGCACGCAATACACTCTTTTTGCACAGCAAGATCCCATGTCCTAAATCTAGTTTATTTCTATTCTCACTACTACATCCGTTGCAAGAAAGCCATAAATCCAACGGACTTCAGCTCACAATAGATTAGAAAGAAAGACAAGGAAAAGGATAGAGATGTCCACACTCCACAAGGGAAGAAGAGCAAATGCCACAAGAAATCCAATCCCATTGGCTACAACCAACCAACCAATCAAAACCCCCCAATGACTTCTAACCAGGTGTGCTAGATACAAATCACTGGACTATATATTTTGAAGCCTAACCTCTACAACAAGGTTCTATACGCCAATATCACCTACAACACAATATTATATTATGAGTACTAATCTTTCAATAACCCAGTATTTTATAAAAAATAATGATGGAAGGAGAAGTGACTCCTGCATCACATCTACCAGAAGCAGCTATGGGAATTGAGCCTTCAACCTGCCCTGAGGGGCTCCCAAATCCAAGGAAGAAGAAAAGTAAGAACAAGAGGAGGTTTAGTGATGAACAAATAAGGTCGCTGGAGTTGATTTTCGAGTCGGAGGCAACAAAGCTTGAACCAAGGAGGAAGCTGCAGCTGGCTAGAGAGCTTGGACTGCAACCCAGGCAGGTAGCTATATGGTTTCAAAACAGAAGAGCAAGATGGAAGTCCAAGAAAATAGAGCAAAGCTACAGAGTACTTAAAGCCAATTATGAAAGTTTAAATTATCAGTTCGAGTGTTTGAAGAAAGAGAAACAGTCATTGATCACACAGGTACCAGTATAATCTTCTTCTTACTTCAGTGATGCAGCGTTTGTACTTGAGATATACGACTAGGATTTAGCATTTATATCTCATTCTATTCCTACAGTTGCAGAAGTTAAGTGATCTGCTGGAAAAAGGCCATGATCAGAGCAGCAGAAGCAGGGATTCTTGTGGAAAGAGCGCTTCCGGTGGCTCTGAAAGTGGAGATACAAAACACGACTTTAGAACAAAGCCCAGTCGTTTGAACGAACTTCCAGGGCAACCGGTCACGTACTCAGATGATGAGGAGGAGAAAAATACTGACTTCTTTCAGCAGGAAGAAGCAGAACTTCAGAACATGGTGGTAGGGCAAGTAGATGGTTCCTTGCCATTGCATGACAAATGGTGCAGTTTGGACTCCAATGGTCTTTTTGATCAGTCATGTGGCAGTTCATCAGACTGGTGGGACTTCTGGAACATTGACAACAGGTGAAAGAAGCAATGGAAGTTGGAAACTTATGAGAGAGCATGTTCAGGAGCAGTGCCGTTAAAGCTCATGCATCCAAATTTGTGTGCAACATTGTTAGTTTGTAGTGTACTGATAACATGCCAAAAATGTAGCCCAGAGACCGAAAATAATTTTGTGAAACTTCATCATGGTTTGTTCATGGAAACTAGAATATTGAGCTCATTAAAGTCTACTTTCTAAATTTCATTTCTTTTCTTGGTGAAAAAATTGGAAGATACAGCAGGATTGTCCTAAATTTAGGCCTCATTCGAGTACATTACTAAGAACTTTGACATTCAAACATTTATAATAGGAATACTTGGATATAACCATTAATCCTCATCATAATCCAGGTTGTAAGAGAGCAAATTTTGAATTCCGCTTCCTCCTTGCAAAACAAAGGTTTGAACTAAAGCCAACCATGGGCTTCGAAAACGTGAGAAAACGTGAGTTTGGAGGAAGGGCAGCGCAAACAGAGAAGCTTAAGCTTTAGTAAAGAGAGATGAGAGAGAGCTAGCTTTGGGCATCCCTTACCTAAGCCCGAAGAGAAGGGATGTATTTAGGTTCAGAAGCATCAAAAGCCATGTACTGGCGAAACTAAATGGTTCGGATGGGGAGAAAATAATAATAACTTTATATACCTATTTTTTTTTGGAATTGTAGTTCAATCGGTCAGAACACCAATAGGCTTAAGGGTAGATATAAAAAAGCAAGAATAGCACCAGCCACCATGCGTACCCATTTACCTACCACATCCACATTCCTTAAGCGAGTGTTTGGGGAAAATATCAACCACGAGATAATAACTACAGGAAATGTGGATTTTTCTGTCAAGAATTCCAATGTTCCTGTAAATTCATATGACATGTACTGAAAGTCGTTGACGTAATCATTTGCTTACACGAGCATTCTGAAGATAAAAAACAAAGTCTATTCATGAAACGGATTTGTGATCGTCCCCGGCCAACCTGCAAAAACAACTTGACACCGGTGTGGTATCTTGCCAACACCCCTCCGATGCCTAAGTCAGTTCTAGGATGGAGGAATAATGTAGAAAAGCTGTATCAGTAAAATTGGACAGAGTGTACGTACCTTGTACCATAGAGCTGCCTCTATTATATAGAGATATTGTTGGAGACAAATTAGGAAGGGACGTGGTCCACTCCTGGTTTGGCGGAGTAAATCAAGGTTAGTGGCCTTTGATTTGGTAACTGAATTCCCAACGGTCACCTTTGCCTTAAATAGCGGGAGCGGGTGAAGATGGCGCGCAAGAGGTGGAGAGATCTTTGGGATCTTCCTTTCCTTGTGGGACGATCCGTTTTAGGCAGATGGATCCCAGGAAATACGGAGATTGATCTGGCAGAGTAGTTCGGCCAATGGTCTGGGCTGAGCAGAGCAGACAGTGGCTGAGCTGAGGATACCGAGACCCTGGCTGAGCTGAGGATACCGAGACCCTGGCTGAGCTGAGGATACCGAGACCTTGGCTGAGCTGAGGATACCGAGACCCTGGCTGAGCTGAGGATACCGTATAGAGCAGACCAGAATACCAACCGGCTCAGCCTACACGTCATGACCCATCAGCTATCTACCTACCCTTTTTCTGTACCTTATCGTCCTAATTCCTGACACATGGTAGAGAACCTCTTCTGTATGAATTGATATTATCATATTCCAATTCCTTCACAACACCTTCCAATGAAAATATCGAATTTGATTCCAAATCTAGTAATCTACTATGAGTTTATCCATCCTTTTGTGCTCTCTTCGAATAGAAATTCATTTTCTAAAAGATTATGGGTTTCGTACTTTGGTGAATCTACGAGATTCTTTCGACATCTACGTAATCTGATCGGTTGCTCTAAATCTGCAATAGCAATGGAACCGGAGAAAGTACAGACAGGGTACAATTCACTGTTACCAGAGGAATTTAAAAAAACTGCATTGTTTAGGGTTACAAGCCAAGGGGGTAACTCTAGCAAAGAAAGAATTCGCCTTGTATGTTAGTATTATGCTAATTTATCAACGTGAATACCAAGTGAAACTGAAGTGCAGAGGGGGTCAATGTGCATACACAGATAACTATTCAAGACCCAAATACCTACGAATTACAAATAGATTAACAATAACCCATTTGAAACCACCAAAAGGCCAAAAAAAAAAGTTGCAGATACAACCCAACTAGGCACTAATTGTGAAGAATACAATTGTGTGAAGAATTCAGTTGGTTGCTGAGCTGGTCTTTAAAGCTGATGTGGCATATGCTGAGCTGGAAGTGCTGTATTAGCCATCTTTTAATTAGTGCTTGTTTTGATTAGAATCGGTTAGTTAAAGTCGGTTTGTTAGGTCGGCTTAGTTTTATCAGTCGGTGGAGAGGTTTATAAAAACCCCTCTGAATCTCAGTGTTAATCAGTGAGGAAATACAGAGAATTATAAATGGAATCTCTCAATTCATTCTTCTCTCTCTTCTTTGTTCTCAGATTTTACCTAATTTTCAGAAATCCTCACATGGTATCAGAGCTTACAAAGACGAAAGTCTGAAGATCGGGGACTTCAATTTCCAAATTCAGTTCAAATCTGAACTGATAGGGTTCGAAGTTATCAATGGAGTCGACAAATTTGGTAACGATGCCTCAGTCCTTAATCTTCTTGGTCTCGAATTTTCATTCTCTAGTTACTGTGAAATTAGAATCCACAAACTATCTGATGTGGAAAACTCAAGTGCAAAACGCAACGAGAGCAAATGGATATTTCGGTTATATAGATGGTTCTATATCGTGTCCAAATGAATCAGACACTGAGAATAACTCAAGAACAGGTTGTGTTCTTTGGAAGTTGATAGACGGACAATTACTCTCATGTTTAACTGCTTCTCTACATGTTTCTGCTCTATCTCATGTTCTTGGATGTGAACATGCATTTCAAGTGTGGAAATCGCTTGAAATCAAGTATAATTCATTGTCCAGATCTCATGTGCATGATATAAAACAGCAGTTGTATAATATCAGTAAAACATCAACAATGGATAAGTACATTGATGAAATCAGGGAATGCACTAATAAGTTGGCTGCAGCAAACTATATAATTGATGAAGATGACCTGATATTTTACTCTCTTCATGGATTATCCTCTGAATATGATCAGCTTAAAACTTCTTTAAGAACTAGAGGTGATACAGTTAGTTTTGATGAATTGGTTAGTATTTTAAAGGCAGAAGATCGACACTTGAGCAAAAAGCATGAAACTGAGAAGACTAATTTGTTTGTGGCCACAAACAATGGAAGTTCAGTGAATATTCAATCCAAGTCCGAAGTGACTCCTAATATGAGTGCACAAAATGGACCTGCACAGAATAATAATCAGTATTTTCCTCAACCATTCTATAGTCAGCAGAATCCATCCTCATATGGTGGTCAAAATAGAGGAAGAGGAAGTAAAGTTGCTTGTCAAATTTGTGGAAAACCTAATCATACTGCAGTGTCATGTCGTCATAGACTAAATTTGCAGTATCAATCTGATAGCATGAGATGGAGAGGTGGATCTCAAGGTATTATACAAGGCAGTCAGGGTTATCAGTATCATAGGAATCCTTTTGGTCAAAATTTTGCTCCTTCAGGTTATAATACAGGTCATACTGGTGTGATGTCTCAACATATTCCTCAAGCTCATTTGACAACTCAGTCCAATATACCTCCAATGTATCAATTTCCATCAGAAATTGGTTCATATCCATACAGTCAGAACTGGAATTCTTGGTTACCTTCACCTCAGTTGAATGTTCCAAGTACTCAGGGAACTTATGTTCAAACACCACAATCTGTTGTGACCTCTTCAGCTGGTATTCCTCAGTCAAACTGGTATTTGGACAGTGGAGCTACAAATCATGTTACTCATGATGTTACTAATCTATCTACCTCTCAACCATGTTTTAAACCAGATGGCATTATGGTGGGAAATGGAGCATCAAATTCCTGTGTTGAACACTGGTAAAGGATCCATTGCTACACCTTGTGGACAGTTACATTTAAATACCATTCTTCATAGTCCACATATCTCTCATAACCTGTTATCTGTACATCAGTTGGCTCGTGATAACAATTGTAACATTATCTTTGATGCTACTGGTTTTGAAATTCAGGACAAACAGACCAGACAAGTTATGTACAGGGGTCCTTGCCACAAGGGACTATACACACTCCAGGACCAATGTAAAGTTTACTCACCTCAAGCACTGGTATCTACTTCTGCACTTCTTTGGCATCAGAAACTTGGGCATCCAAGCCTACCTCTGTTTCAATCAGTGGTTTATCAACATAATTTACCTGTAGCAAAACCTTTGCAGGTAAATTGCATGTGCTGTAATATGTCCAAAAGTCACAAACTTCCATTTACCAGATCTCTGACTCACACTAATTCTCCGTTTGAGCTTTTACACCTTGATGTTTGGGGACCTGCTCCTGTTGTCTCATTTCAAGGATACAGGTACTATCTGTTGATTGTTGATGATTATACTAGATATTCATGGTTGTTTCCTCTTCGTTTGAAATCCGAAGTGAAGGTTGTTATTGAGCAATTCAAGGCATATGTTCAGAATCAGTTTGGATCAACTGTTAAACATGTTAGAACAGATAATGGGAAAGAATTTGTCAATTATTTTTTGACACAATTGTTCTTAAGTGCTGGAATTCTACATCAAACTTCATGCCCCTATACTTCAGAACAAAACGGTTTAGTGGAACGCAAACACCGACATTTGATTGAAACAACCATTGCCTTACTTACACAAGCCAATTTGCCAACAACTTTTTGGTTAGAAGCTTTGATTACAACTGTCTACCTGGTTAATCGTCTTCCACATTCCTCTCTTGACTATAAAATTCCATATACTCTGTTGTTCAACTCAAGTCCAGACTATACTCTCCTTAAACCATTTGGTTGTGCATGTTTTCCCTGGCTACATCCTTATAGATCTAATAAATTGTGTCCTAAATCTGCTCCATGTATATTTCTTGGATATTGTGACAATACTAAGGGATATCGATGTTATAATCCTCAAACTAATGCTGTTTTCATATCTCGACATGTGAAATTCATTGAGGATCAGTTCCCTTACTTATCTTTGCTTCCCTCTTCTTCAGAGTCCTCTTCTTCCTCCTTCATATCCCCATTTAAGGTTCCTCTTTCCACTTTTGAAGAATTCCAAATTGCTTTGCCTATTCCATCAGTACCTTTTGTTCCTGCTGTCACAGTTGATATTCCTCCAGATTCTTCTTTCTCTCTCCCTTCTACCCAACCTTCTTCCTCTTCTGTTGAAAATTCTTTGTCTCATGCACAACCTTCTGTTGTTTCTTCTTCTCATTCTATGCAAACCAGATCCAAGTCAGGAATCTATAAGCCCAAACATCCTTTATCCTTATTAGCAGACTCATCATGTTCTGCTCCTTCTGTATCTGAACCAAAGCATTTTGGTGAGGCTATAAAACAGTTTGTGTGGCAACAAGCAATGGCTGAAGAGTATAAAGCCTTAATGGACCAAGGTACATGGACTTTAGTTCCACCTCCTTCTCATGGTCAAGTGATAAATTGTCAGTGGCTTTACAAAATCAAGAGACATTCAGATGGAACCATTGCCCGTTACAAAGCCAGACTTGTAGCTAATGGTAATCAGCAAGAAGAAGGTTTAGACTATACAGAAACCTTTAGTCCCGTGGTTAAACAACCAACTATTAGAGTGGTTCTTAGTTTGGCTGTTCATCACCAGTGGTCATTACGTCAACTTGACGTTTCAAATGCCTTTCTTCATGGTCTTTTAGATGAAGAAGTCTTTATCAAACAACCAATGGGATACAGAAGCCTTGATTTTCCTCATCATGTGTGCAAACTCAATAAGGCTCTCTATGGTTTGAAGCAAGCCCCTCGTGCTTGGTTTTCTACTTTCTCTAGCTATCTGTTGCAGAATGGTTTTGTTCATAGTAAGGCTGATACATCCTTATTTGTGCTACGTGATACTGATGGGTGTCTCATTTATGTACTTGTCTACGTTGATGATATCATTATCACCGGGAATAATGCTCTCAAAATTGATGAATTCATCTCCATGCTTAGTGCTAAGTTTGTAATGAAGGATCTGGGATATTTGAAGTATTTTCTGGGAATTGAAGTTCTGCAGTCCACTTCCAGGTCTTCTTTATTTCTCAGTCAACACAAGTATGCCAATGATTTACTGATTCGTGCAGGCATGGCTGATTGCAAACCAAGTCTCACTCCATGTTCTATTAAACCCTCTTCATTACTTCATGATCCAGAGTTTACTGATGTGAAATTGTATCGCACCATAGTGGGCAGTCTTCAGTATCTAACTCTTACTCGACCTGAGATTGCATATTCTGTTAATGTGGCCTGCCAACACATGCATTCTCCCAAATTAAGTCATTTTGTGGCTGTCAAGAAGATTCTTAGGTATATCAAAGGAACTCTAGATGCTGGTCTTCAGTTTAATCATGGTCCTCTTGTTTTGGAAGGATTTTCAGATGCTGACTGGGCTGGAGACAGTCAAGATAGACGCTCTACTACTGGTTTTGCTGTTTTTGTTAGCGTATAGTATCTTGGTTGATTGTAATTGATTGTGTTTGATTTGATTCTGATTATGTATATCTTAGATTGTAATTAGGTTGATTTATTTCCGTAATTAGGTCTCCTCTCCTTGTATAAATTGAGGAACCAATGTACAGTTGAAGGATAATACAAATTGATCCAGTTTACATGGTATCAGAGCGTAACAGCCTCTTCCGCTAGTTTTTCCGACTACCTAGGGTTTACCCGTAGTCGTGTTTTTCCCCCTTCCGCCAAAGGGTCGGAGTTTACCCGTCGTCCTGCTGTTATTCACCATCTCCGTTCCGGTTGTTGTTCGCCTGCGCTTGATTCCGATCGCCAGACGACCAGGTTGCCGACCAGACGCCGTCCGCCTGGTCTTCCTTCCTCAGACGCCATTCCGACGCCGATCAGACCTTCTCTTTGGTTTGCCGATTCCACCGACAGTACAGCACAGGGTCCATCGACAGGGTTTACCCGTCGTCTGAGACTTCTCTTCGTTGATTCACCGCCGACCAGGGTTTACCCATCAACGTGACTTCTGCACCGTTGGCGGGTCCTGGTCTTCCGCACGTCGCGCCGTCGGCGTCGTTTGGCCTTCCGCATCTCACGCCTGATCCTTGATCTCCGCATCTCACGCCTGATTCTAGATCGTTGATAGGGCCAGTGGTTGTTGGGTTTCCTCAAGCCCAGTGGTCGTGTGTTTTGTTCACTCAAGCCCAGTGGTGTGTTGTTCACTCAAGCCCAGTGGTAGCCCAGTGGTCGTTTGGTCTTTGGATCCTGGATCCTTGGTCTCTGGATCTCAAGCCCAGTAGTCGTTTGGGTTCCTCAAGCCCGGTTTATTCCCTCAAGCCAGGTTTATTTGTTCCTCTCTGATCTCTGTTTTTTATACCTGATCCTTTGTTTTTTTTTTTTTGGGTCCCACGGATTATTCGGTTGGTATTATGTCTGCGGAAAAAGTTAATGAGCAGAAATCAGGACTGAATGAAGCATCAGGTACACCGTACACTTCTGGCCAGTTTAGTAAGGCCTTAGATAGTGCTCCTGTGGATATTTGTCCAATTAAATTGGATGGAACAAATTATATGCTTTGGTCACGATCTTTTACATTGGCTATTGAGTCCAAAGGAGTGTCAGAGTTTATTGAGGGTCCTGTTAACCCACCTACAGATGCATTGGAACTTAAAAAGTTTAAAGCTCAGCGATCCCTGGTTATGACATGGTTGTTCAATTCTATGAAACCTGATATCCGTAATCCTTTTCTGTTACTTGAGAATCCATACAAGGTGTGGACAACTGTTTCTAATATGTACTCTCAGCAGGGTAACGATGCTCAGTGTTTTGACCTGAGAAAGAGACTTCGTTCTATGGAGCAAAATAATCGTCCAGTTGCTACATATTATGCTGAGTTGTGTGGAACATGGCAGGAATTTGATTTTTATCAGGGATTTCAAGCTGCGTGTGAAGCTGATGCTGCTAAGTGGCTTAAACGGATTGATAAAGAGCGTGTTTATGACTTCCTGGCTGGCCTTGATAGGGAGTATGATCAGATTAGAGTGCAGGTATTGGGCCGTGTTCCATTTCCTTCCCTGGCGGATGCATATGCCATTGTTCAGCAGGAGGAGAGTAGGCGAAGTGCTATGCTGACTCCACCTACTTCTGAGCGTTCTGCTTTAGCTGCTATACCCTATCCTAGTGTTGGGCAAGGATTCGGATCTCCACAGAGTGGAAAGGTACAGGTTGGACATCATGGTGGATCTAGTGGAATGCGTAAATGTGATTATTGTGATGGGACCAATCACACCAGAGACACCTGTTGGAAACTACATGGGCGTCCTCCTCGTAACACAGGAGGTGGACGTCGTGGTGGTGGTGGTCGTGGCCGCGGTTATGGACGCTCTCATGGCCAGGCTCACTTCACAGAGTCTGCAGCTGTTACTGTGACTGATCCAGGACCGATTATTGGGGTTCAGCCACGTGATGAGTCTCATGGGGGTCTTTCTCAGGGGGAGTTGCAGGCTATCAGGCGTCTTCTGTCAGCGAGGGCTGATTCTTCATCTACTGTAGCCCCTACTTCCACACTCTCTACACCAGCTCCTGCTTCATCATATTTTGCTAATTCAGGTATACTGTCCAGTGCTTTTACAGCTTCTTCTTCCACTCCTTGGATTATAGACTCTGGTGCTTCAGATCATATGACAGGTTGTTCCTCTGTTTTTGATTCCTACTTCCCTTGTTCTGGTAAGGATAAAGTTAGAATTGCAGATGGATCATTCTCTGTCATTTCAGGGAAAGGTTCTGTTCGTTATTCTCCCTCCATTTCCCTATCCTCTGTCCTACATATTCCAAATTTTGCCACCAATCTACTATCTGTTAGTAGTTTTACACGGTCTGCCAATTGCTCTATAACTTTCTTTCCTACTCATTGTGTATTTCAGGAACTGAAAACGGGGAAGGTGATTGGCAGTGGTAAAGCACATGGTGGCATCTACTATCTGGAGAATGCTCCTTGTCCTCAACCATCAGTATCATGTGGTTAAGCTTTACAAGCTGATACGGGTTCATCTATATCCTTATTGCACCAGTGGCATCGTAGATTGGGTCATCCCTCTTTCGGAATTTTAGAGAAACTTTTTCCTGCTTTAATTAAGTCTTGTCCTAGGAGTCAATTTTTTTGTGAAGCATGTGAACTTGCTAAACATAAACGCTCATTCTATGCTCCTATTAATAAAAGAAGTGATTCTCCTTTCACGATTATTCATTCTGATGTTTGGGGTCCTTCCCCCGTTACTTCCTTGAAGGGTTATAGATGGTTTGTCACTTTTATTGATTGTCATTCTCGTGTTACTTGGGTGTATTTACTTAAGACTAAAAACGAAGTTTTTTCGTGTTTCACCTCCTTTCATAAAATGGTCTACACCCAATTTGATACAAAAATTAAGATTCTACGTAGTGACAACGGTACTGAATACATTGATAAAATTTTTCGTGCATATCTTGATGAACATGGCATTCTTTTCCAAACAACATGCGTTGATACCCCATCCCAGAATGGTGTTGCCGAACGGAAAAATCGCCATCTGGCTGAGGTAGCACGCTCTCTTATATTTACCATGCAAGTTCCTAAATATTTTTGGGGCGAGGCTATTTTAACTGCTGCATATCTCATTAATCGCATGCCATCGAGTGTGCTCCAGTTCAAAACACCCATTGAATGTTTGCCTAGCACTTGTCACGCCACATCTATTCCTCCACGTGTTTTTGGCTGTGTATGTTTTGTTCATGCTCCTCATCCTTCTGGGGGGAAGCTTGGGCATAAGGCACACAAATGTGTTTTTGTTGGGTATTCTCCTACCCAAAAAGGCTACAAATGTTATGAGCCCCGGTCTAGGAAGTTTTTTGTGTCAATGGATGTTACTTTTTGGGAGACAGAGTCTTTGTATATCCCTTCATCTCTTCAGGGGGAGAGTGTTAGTCCGGAAGAGATGAGAGAGGAAAGGGGGGTGCTCCAATCTCTGGAGTCATCATGGTCTTTGTTGCCTTCCTCTTTTCGTAGTGAGGGGGAGAATAAGGAAAAAGACAAATTGGTATCTGCTGAGAATGTTCAACCACATGGTATTGATGGACGAGTAGATGAGAACATGCATAGATTGCCAAGAGAGTGGCCTACCACCTTGGCAACATATCAAAGGAAAGCCAAAGCTCCATGTGCTCCACCACCTTGCCAATCAGCAGAACCTACTTCGGTTCCAGAATCATCTTCAGTTTCAGACTCGTCACCTAACTCATCTGGTAATGAATCTTCTCCAAGTGAATTGCCTCATTTTGATTCTGTTAGTGCAACTAACTCCGTTGAGTTTGATGACCGTCCTATTGCTATTCGAAAAGGTGTCAGATCATGTACTCAGCATCCAATTTCACATTATGTCTCTTATAATCATTTATCTCCTTCGTACCGTGCCTTTGTTGCTTCTCTTTCTGCTATAACTGTCCCACAGAATTGGAGGGATGCACTTGTGATACCTGAGTGGAAAGGGGCTATGGTGGAGGAGATGAAAGCTTTAGCGAAGAATGGCATCTGGGAACTTGTAAAGCTTCCTGAAGGAAAGAAACCTGTAGGCTGTAAGTGGCTTTTCACTGTTAAGCATAATGCTGATGGTTCAGTTGAGAGATATAAAGCGAGATTGGTGGCCAGGGGTTTTACGCAAACGTATGGCATTGATTATGAGGAGACATTCGCACCAGTTGCGAAGATGAATTCGGTGCGTACATTACTTTCATGTGCTGCGATCTTGAATTGGCCACTTCAGCAGTTTGATGTGAAGAATGCGTTTCTTCATGGTGATTTGGAGGAGGAAGTGTATATGGAGGTTCCTCCAGGTTTTTCTTCCCCAACTAGTGCAGGGAAAGTGTGTAGGTTAAAGAAGGCTCTTTATGGTTTGAAGCAGTCGCCTCGAGCCTGGTTTGGCAGATTTTCAAAGGCTATGGTTAGCTTTGGGTACAGGCAGAGCCATGCAGATCACACGATGTTCATAAAGAAAGGTACTGATAAGATTGCTGTCCTTATTGTCTATGTTGATGATATAATAATGACAGGCAATGATGTGGAAGAGATCCAGATCCTTAAATCTCGTTTAGCTCAAGAATTCGAGATCAAGGATCTAGGATCAATGCGGTACTTCCTTGGCATGGAAGTGGCACGGTCTGATAGAGGGATTTTTATCTCCCAACGGAAATACATTCTTGATCTATTAGAGGAAACGGGTATGTTAGGTTGCAAGCCTGCAGATTCACCTATTGAGGTGAATCATCACCTGAAAGGAGATATGGGAGAGCGTACTGATAGAGAGAGGTACCAACGACTTGTGGGTAGATTGATCTACCTAGCTCACACTAGGCCAGATGTTTCCTATGCAGTGGGGGTTGTTAGTCAGTTTATGCATGATCCTTGCATTGCCCATCTTGATGCGGTTTACCGCATCCTGAGGTATCTCAAGTCAACTCCTGGAAAAGGTATCTTGTTCTTTAATCATGGTCATTTGCGTTTGGAAGCATTCACTGATGCTGACTGGGCTGGGTCTGTGGATGATAGACGATCAACTTCGGGCTATTGTGCTTTTCTTGGAGGAAATTTGATTACATGGCGAAGTAAAAAACAATCTGTGGTTGCTAGGTCCAGTGCAGAAGCCGAATACAGAGCCATGGCTCATGGTGTTTGTGAGCTTCTTTGGCTCCAAACTTTGCTGCGTGATTTGGGTTTTAGCAATGGTGGTCCAATGAAACTCTATTGTGATAATAAAGCGGCCATAAACATTGCTCATAATCCTGTCCAACACGATAGAACGAAGCATATAGAGATTGACAGGCACTTCATTAAGGAGAAACTCAATGAGGGTTCGATATGTATGCCTTTTGTGCGATCTGGGGATCAACTGGCTGATATTTTCACAAAAGGACTCGGCAGCAAGAGTTTCCACACTATTGCATCCAAGTTGGGCTTGATTAATATCTTCGCACCAACTTGAGGGGGAGTGTTAGCGTATAGTATCTTGGTTGATTGTAATTGATTGTGTTTGATTTGATTCTGATTATGTATATCTTAGATTGTAATTAGGTTGATTTATTTCCGTAATTAGGTCTCCTCTCCTTGTATAAATTGAGGAACCAATGTACAGTTGAAGGATAATACAAATTGATCCAGTTTACAGTTTTCTTTGGTGGTAATCTTGTCTCTTGGTGTGCTAAAAAGCAGCCTACTGTTGCTAGATCATCCACGGAAGCTGAGTATCGTGCTCTTGCTCAGACTGCCATGGATATTACTTGGCTTCAACAACTTCTTCAGGACTTAGATTGTTCAGTTGATTCACCTCCTATGATTTGGTGTGATAATCAATCTGCCTTAGCTTTGGCTGCTAATCCTGTCTTTCATGCTCGCACTAAGCATATAGAAGTCGACTATCACTTTGTTCGTGAAAAGGTGTTATCCAAACAACTTCAGGTTGCTCATGTTTCTACTCAATTCCAGGTTGCTGATATTTTTACAAAGCCTCTCTCTGTGGCTCGTTATCAGTTCTTGAGGTCCAAACTTCTGGTCAGTTTACCGTCCATCAGTTTGCAAGGGGGTGTGAAGAATACAATTGTGTGAAGAATTCAGTTGGTTGCTGAGCTGGTCTTTAAAGCTGATGTGGCATATGCTGAGCTGGAAGTGCTGTATTAGCCATCTTTTAATTAGTGCTTGTTTTGATTAGAATCGGTTAGTTAAAGTCGGTTTGTTAGGTCGGCTTAGTTTTATCAGTCGGTGGAGAGGTTTATAAAAACCCCTCTGAATCTCAGTGTTAATCAGTGAGGAAATACAGAGAATTATAAATGGAATCTCTCAATTCATTCTTCTCTCTCTTCTTTGTTCTCAGATTTTACCTAATTTTCAGAAATCCTCACACTAATCAAAGTACAGTGCAGAAAAAGACAGTAGCAGAAGACGAGAAGAGAAGGGAAGGAGAAGGCGACTTCTGACCTGAGAAGTCCTAGTGAAAAACTTGCGAGAAATCGATATTTGGCTGTCGGGTAAAGGGATGATGAGTGAGGAAGAAGGTTGCAATGGCGTGAAATTATGGAAGTGCGGAAGCAGAAGAGAGACGATCCCGGTGACTGGTAAGCTGCTGTTGGGTTCGGGCGTGCGTGTCTCGGACTTTTTGCACGGATCGGGTTCTCAATTAGAACGGTTTAATCACCAATGTCGGCCCATCGACAATCTAAACCCATCCAAAACCTGTTACGTTCGGTCCAATGAACAATCCATTTCCATCCTCTGCGACCCAATGCCCCGTCTCAGGAGTCCGAAATAAACCCTCAAACGCTTTTCCTTTTCTATCCACACACTTCACAGCTGTGTGTGCAGAGGTTGGTAGAAGAGGAGACACGCCATGGTTTTCACCATGTCTACGACTACACCCACTGCCCAAATCAGCTGTTTTAGCGCTTCCAATGAGACCCTCCTGTCATTCCCCACCTTCAAGTCTCTCAAGCTCCCTCTTTTCTGGCCATGGCAAAAGGCACTCTTCTCCAAACACCTCTCTGTTTCTCTCTAACTAAACAAACATGTATGTAATATATAGCGTGTATATCATGTCTCGATGGTATTGGCAGGTGAAAATGGGCCCATTGAGTGTATCCCCGATGGGATTTGGGACGTGGGCGTGGGGCAACCAGCTTTTGTGGGGATACCAAGAAGGAATGGACATTGAGCTTCAAAAGACCTTCAATTTAGCTGTTGAGAATGGGATTAACCTCTTTGATACAGCTGATTCTTACGGGACTGGTCGACTGAATGGGAAAAGTGAGAAACTTCTGGGCAAGTTCATCCGAGAATTTGAAGGTCAGGTCTATTTTTGCTTCCTACTTTGAGTCCAGTTTGATCACAAACTACTGATTTACGCATCTGTTAATTGCTTAGTGCTTGATGAATGGCCATTGATAAAATGGAAGTTAATCATGAAGGAACTTAGTACATGAAACCACTTACTAGCTGGTCGCCATAATTTAATGATGGCATCAACAAGTCTGCGAGGAAAGCAAGTTATCAATTTGATCAAATTTGTTTGCCATTGCTCAACGGTTGATGATGACGTACTCGGGTTTTTATTCCTTGGTTAGGGCATAAAGCTGGGCCGGGGATAGTGTCTTGGCGTTCAAGACTAAAGAGCCAATTTGATCTGTAGCTCCAGTTAGGTTCCCAAGCAAATGGGCAGGAGGCATGATCATCAGCTCTTAACCTTTTTGGCAAAAAATTTCTTCCAAAAGATTCATAATTGTGGCCACTCTAGGATAGTGTTCGGTTTTTTGGATTGAATTTGAGAGGGAATGTAATGGTCAGTCATTGGGCCTCTTACTACAATGGCCATTCACCTAAACTGAAGATATGATTCTATTTGAAATGTATATTAGGTCATTTTCAGCCAACCAATTGTTGGAATAAGTTCTGCAAGGGAATGATTCCAGTAAACCAAACAATGGCTGGGTTCTTTATGCTCCCAGGCCAGAGGTTTGAGTTGCTTTCTTATGCTTACTTGGGTTTGGATAATCTGTCTTCGGGTGTAGCATGCTTTTTACACTTTTTTTTTTAATTCATTGGCTGATTATTTTCTCAGGACAAAAACAGGCAAGGGATAACATTGTGATTGCTACCAAGTTTGCAGCATACCCATGGCGCCTGACACCTGGACAATTTGTCAATGCTTGCAAGTACGTTTTGTCTCATCTTACATTCTCTTTTGACTCCAATCCAACTGAAAGTTGATGAGTGCTTGCAAGTATATTTTCTTGTCTCGTTCCTCCTTTAAATCCAATTAAGTCACATTGTTCTTGGATTGGCATCTGGCGCCATTTGTCATTTTTGGTACTATTAGTTTCATCACAAAGACAACAAGAGAAGCAGCAGATGCATCTTGTTTGTCAATTACACCTCTGAGCATGTGCAAGCGGAATGGCGTTCTTTCTTTTTTTTTTTTTTGGCATTGAGTAGATGTGTTTTAATGTTGAATGATGCTTCAGGTCTTCTCTGGAGAGGATGCAAATTGAACAAATTGGGATAGGGCAACTTCACTGGTCAACTGCAAACTACGCTCCTCCACAGGAATTAGCTCTGTGGGATGGTTTAGTGGCAATGTATGAGAAGGTTACCATGAATTTATTGTTTCAATGATTGGGTGGTTGATCCAATGACTATATTTGCATGGCTTACTGGTTCAAAGTTGCTTTGCTTTGACACATGAACCTTGTTTTGAAGTGTGTGGTTTGATTTTATCATCTTGAAGCATGATTATTGGATCACTTGGAAATTTAGAGCATTCAGTTTGAAGACTGAAAACATTGTAACCATAAATTTTTTCATGTCACTCTGGGTATTTTATTTACTCGAGTGAACCAGTCTCAGATTTTACACATATCGTTGATGTTAAGGACAACAAAACCGTTGGTTTAGTTTCCACATCATTTGCACATTCCATCTTCATTAGAATAGCAGCATGTATCCAAATTGATAAACCATGAGATGGTTATATGCAGGGCTTAGTTCGAGCTGTTGGGGTAAGCAATTATGGACCAAAGCAGCTTGTGAAGGTGCACGACTACCTTAAAGCTCGGGGAGTCCCTTTATGCTCAGCTCAGGTGCTATGTATTCAATTGTGAAGATCCATTTTAATGCCTATTGTTTGCGTGTGACAATAGTTTTGTATTTTGATTCCCTAAACTTGAAAACACTGGCATCAATCTCAGGTCTTAGATCTTTCTGAATTTAGACCGAACTCTTGCAGCTATAAACTAGAATCTCTGTGTCTAAACCAAAACTGTTTAAAACATGTGAAATACTCGAGCTTGGGCTGCCACTGAATTAGCCATGCCTGGTGACCTTACTGGATCATAAACACTGTTTGCATTTAAATTAGGATCCTGGACCCACTCATTGTTTACTTAAGCAAGCTAAAATACATAAGCTAAAGTTCTATTTATTCTACGCTACTGCATATAGGGACCTTGAGCTAATTCTGTTACAAACCCAATTTCAGGTGCAGTTTTCACTGCTGAGTATGGGAGAAGATCAGATGGAGATCAAGGACATTTGTGATTCTTTGGGTATTCGCTTAATTTCTTATAGCCCTCTAGGGCTTGGAATGCTTACTGGAAAATATACACCTTCAAACCTTCCAAGAGGACCTCGGTAAATAAGTTTTCTTTAGATCTTCCAGTTGGAGAGAGATGTGAAAAATCAGTCTACGGTTTCACGTTATGGTTTGATGTATTTGTCTCATAGCATAGGATTTGGTCTTCGTACAGGGGCTTACTTTTCAGCCAAATTATTCCGGGGCTGGAGCCTTTGTTGAATTCTATTAGAGAAATTGCACAAAGGAGAGGGAAAACGGAACCGCAGGTAATTCTATTTGACCTTCTTTAGCAGTCTTTTAAGCGTACAATATAGGAACGCTGTTTAGAAGTACAAGGAATATCCACTAGCCTGTCAGTTTACCAGATGTGTCACTCCTTCTGTGTTACTAATCTTATAGGTTAACAAGTCAACCGTTCCCATAAGCATTAAGCTGCATAGCTGGTTAAGATCACGAAAGTCCTCCTAGAGACTCACGAAACAACAAATACTTCTTTCATTATGCTAGCCTTGCAGCACATGGAATTGTTCTAATTATCGGCTGGCTCTTTTTGGTGCAAAAAAGACAAAACAGGATTGGATTTCCAATCATAAGGAAGGAAGGTTAGATAGCAAAGTCTTTTTGGTTGAAATGGGATGGTCTTCAAACTCCCAAAATGCAGTCTAGACGGCGGGTCCTTCAGCCAAAGCCTTATTTGAATTTAAGGGAAGGAAGCATCAGTATCGGTTCAACATTCACTCAACTATGCTAGGAATTTAAAAGATTATGCTAAGCTTCAACCATTCCCAATAATCTTACCTATCCGATTTTGCCTTAAGCCTAGCTGCCTTGTCTTAGCTAGCCCTTTCGGACTAGCCTTTTTTTGAAGCTCCAAAAAGCCCTCATGAAAGGTAAAGGTCACTGAGAAAGAGAAGAACTCCAAAGCCCTAAGAAAGAGGTATGGAAGTTTTCCCCATCCACAGCGCTGTCAGTTTCATTGCTTCCCTTTTTACTCTGGGCATGACCAGTTATTTTTCCCTGTTTAAGTGACTTTGGTTCATAAATTTGCTTTGCTTGTGGCATTCCGGAGTTTTGGGTTGTAAGGTTGGAACTGATGATCCTTCATTTCGTGAGACTTATGATTTGTGTTGTCTGGGTTCTTGGATCTCCTCTTTTGTTCCTTATGTTTGGTTGCTTCAGTAGAAATCCACAAAAGGAAAAACTTTCCCAATGCAAATTGTTGCATTGCGGTAAAATTAGCAGTAATTTACAATATTGGAGTTCAGAGGTTATAATGCTTCCAGGGACAGAGAACGCTATGTCCAGTAGCCTCGATGAGTTTCGTTTAAGATACAAGAATCATGATATATCATCATATGTTTCGAGGGGTAAAATGCTGGATGAAATTCGCCAAGTTACAAAATGTTGAAAGACAATTCAAATGGCAATCTTTAAGCCCTGAGTTTGTTTTGTTATCTCTATTTAGAACCATAAAACTCAATTCACTTTCTCTTTTTCTCTGGGGATGAAAACAAGTTTAATCCTTGTCATGAGATTCATCTTGAGCCAAATGAATGCTTTTGCACAGTTGCACTTGAACTTAATTTCGTAGGATCAAATTCCTGGATGTAGACCCATTTCAAACTTAGCAATTGTGTCTTCATTTATTCTTCTATTATTATTATTTTTTAAAAACGGGTGGTTTGGGTTAAATAGACGCTTCTTCATTTGTTCCTTATCTCCTCAAATTTGGTGGCAGGTTGCTATAAATTGGTGCATCTGCAAAGGTACCATTCCAATACCTGGAGTTAAGTCAGTAAAACAAGCAGAGGAAAACTTGGGTGCTCTCGGATGGCGTCTCACTTCAGATGAGTTGCTTCAGTTAGAGTATTCAGCACGTGAATCTCCGACCAAAATGATCCAAAACATTTTCCAGACGAGATGAACTTTGTATTTGATCATATAACAACCGTTCTCAAGCAAAATGTAAGTTCTTTAGCAATTATATTGTTTTAACATCTCAAACTGCAGATAAAGTTTGGAAAGTGGATTTGTGTAGACAAAAAACAATCTCAGTGCAGTAATATGAATATAGAAGGTAATGCTGA
Organism: Arctostaphylos glauca; assembly: GCA_019985065.2. Taxonomy (NCBI): domain Eukaryota; kingdom Viridiplantae; phylum Streptophyta; class Magnoliopsida; order Ericales; family Ericaceae; genus Arctostaphylos; species Arctostaphylos glauca. Next base: position 28,344,538 of record JAHSPW020000013.1, on the reverse strand, counting down.
TATCAAATCTTGTTCCTAATATATCGTAGTTCACAAAGAGTACCTATTTTTTCCTGATGTGTCATGACTATCCTTCGGTATTATCAATCAAATATCATTCATCCACCTTTGCTTTGATGAAATCAATCAAGTAGCCTTCACCATCAAACCAATAATTGTTGACAATTTTGAAGAAGCGAACCACATCCTTCTCCTGCAACATGTTGGTGGAAGAAAAATCCTCCCAGCTTTTGGAAATAAAGTAGGTCTTGCAAAATAGACAGATGTGCATCTGCCTCCTCTCCCTTCGAGGATCAAAAACCAGTAGCTTCTTTTCCATGTATATTTCACGTTTTGGCATCGTTAGAGGGAAATGCTCTTTTGCTTCTTGTCTAGCAATATGCAGGCAGTGTGGCCACTTAACATCCCATTGAGTTAATTCCTTCTCAAACAGATAATTCACCTCCCTTTCATACATTTTGAACGTCTTCTTCTCAACCGGCTTTGCTGTATTTTCAGTTTCAGTGGTTTTGTTTCCTTCCACATGACAGTCTATATAGTACAGATTTGGGTGAAGTGGGTAGGTGCTCTTGTAAAAGTGAATCACATCTCCGTCTTTCAAGTTGTATTCAGTGACAAATTCATTCCACCCGGTTGAAATCTCATAGGATTTATGGGCGAAAGAGTAAACGAAACTCATCTTCCATTCGTTGCCTAGGATTGTAAGTGGAGGATATCCAGAGTCTCAATCTTAGTAAAATTGCCTAATTTACCGTTCCACAGAGAAGGGAAATGAGCTAATGCATTTTCCGTTGATATGCAGAAAAAGTCTTCGCAATCCATACCGGTTAGTGTCTTCTCAAACAGAAACTGTTTGGATTTAGAAACTCTTTTTTGTTCACTCAAAGGTAATCTAGATTTGCCTCCTTGCTCCTTTTTCCTCTGCATTGATTCTCTTCTGGAAAAGAAAGTTTGGAATGTAAGTCTAAATTGATCGAAAAGGGAACTTCAAGAACAGGTAAAATTGTTAAATCATGCACGCTGGCACCTTATGAGAAATCAAAGTTTTTGGTTTGCGAGGACCGTATGGTCGCAAGGCTAAAACTTAAGGGAACTACCAGAAAGGCACCACGAAGTGTGGAGCCTGCAGCTTAATTTGACTCAACGCAAGAAAACTTATTAGGTCTAGACATAGTAAGGGTTAATAGATTGAGAGCTCTTTCTTGATTCTATGGGTAGTGGTGCATGGCCGTTTCTTGGTTGGTGGAGCGGTTTTTCTGGTTAATTTCGTTAACGAACGAGAACTACATAAAATCTTGATGAGTTGAATATTGAAAGGTTTACTAGGCTCGGTGAACTTTCAAACGAGATCTCATCTGTTGAGAAACTCTTAGAAAGAGGATTTGGAGCTTGTAGTTCGCTTAGTGCGAATTACGTTGCGAATTGTTATCAAAATGCATATAGTCAAGACAACGTAGTTTCGGAAAAAAAGGGACAAACCCTACATTGTTTTGCCGTAGTGCAATGTCTGCATTACAGTCCCTCATTCCCTACAGGCTCTATTTCACTAATTTTTTCTTGTTCAATATGGATACGTATCGGTTTATACATCTATACACGTTCATATAGAAAGAATTTTGAGTTTTTCCTCTGTTCATAACAACTTATAATTCAAGAATCATTCGGAGAGTTCATTCACCTATAGACACCATATATACATGTATAACTATATATATAACTTAGGTTCTTGGTGAAAAGAAACGAAAGATACCCCAATTCTGACGTGGGTTTGACATTACGGCCCCGTGGGCCGTGACATTGCATTTCCATTTGCTTTCTTCATTTCTAGTTCTTCTTCTGGTTGAATATTCACGTCGAAGTAATTCTTCAACTTGAGATTCCCACCAAGTTTCTTCTCTTTACCTCTGTCTCTGTTTCAACTTGAGATGCTTTCTTGGTTATGGTGACTAGTTTAGAGAGAGAGAGAGAGAGCGCTTTGTTACATATAGACGTGGAGTATATATATAAGGTTCCTGGTAATGGGTGTACTGCTTTCAAGGTGATAAAACCGTTATTAAGTTCAAGAATATAGATACGGAATATATACAGAGAGAGAGAGAGAGAGAGAGAGAGAGAGAGAGAGAGAGAGAGAGAGAGAGAGAGGTTTGTTCTTATGGTTTGTTGTTTGACAGTTGGATTAACGGTAAAAATGAGATTTCCATGTAGGTTTGTTCTTATGGTTTGTTGTTTGACAGTTGGATTAACGGTAAAAATGAGATTTCCATGTAATTTTTTTTAACAATCATTAACAAATACTGATATTTTAATACTTTTTTATGAAAGTATATTTACAAATAAAAAGCTACCATAATTTTGAGGAACAGTTGAACGAATGATTCATGAATGTTGTCGGGTAAGACGAGCCAATAACTTGAATGCGTTTGATTTCGTGCATATTCACGAAAAGTGGGATGAGACATTTATCGGCGGCACAAGTCTTATGTACGAGTGATAAGATAAATTTTAAGCTTTATTTGTCGATGTGGTTTAGAATACTTGTGAATTCAAAGCTTGATTTTGGTATACGGGAGGAACAGGAACTGATTCACGGAGATAAAGAAATAGAAAGATGTCCCGATTTTGATAGGGGGTTGACATTATGGTCCTGTGTAATATTTGAGTGTTCATCCGAAGGTTTCTTAGTAATCTTTTTTTTTTTTTCAAACATTTCTATGTCAGTTGCAGTCTCCAATGGATTTGAAGAAGATAGCCTATTTTCTATTGGAAATTCGAAGGATTTGTGAATAAAATTGGACATCTGAAGATTTCACGGCAATTGAAAGGTCTCGTCCGTTTATTAATTCAACAAATCTCTGATTATGACTCCATTATCTTCCTTTCATGAAATGCAACCCAAATGTCTCCATGGTTCTATTTATACCAATTCCGTTCTTAATTTTTGGACGAACGGAAATTTCGTCTACAAAAGAACTTATGGATTTCGTTTTTCCAAGTGAGAGAGAGACAGCCTGAGGAAAGTTCGATAGGCGGGCATAGTTAGGTGTTACTCTGTTTGAGAAAGTCCTTTTATCTTGGGAGACATACGCCAAAATTATTCTCCAACAAGTGAGGCGGCGAATCAATCTAAAAGGGACTGTGATTGTGGATTCTGGAACCCGAATTAGACTTCTCGGGTTGACGTATTGAATCCCTTCGATTATCCTGCAAAACACTCAACACTAAATTATTGCCAACCGGGGTTGGTTCTCCGACGGGCACTCCGACGATCAAGTTAACCTTTTAAGAAGAGTAAAAGCAACTTGAAAGTATAGTTTTAGCGCAAACGTGCATATACCTATGGTAGGAGTGCCGTTAGAACATTTATAGAGTGGAAACCCAATTGCCTACCGTTTTCTTTGGCTAAGTACGTAGGTCGTGGTCTGGAAACTACAGAGGTGCTGCCACGTGTCCCACATCTGTGCGGATTGGGCAGGCACGCCTACACATTTCCTCAAAAAGCGAAGAGTACGTTTTCACGTTCGGAGGCCGAGCGTAGAGCATCTAGGCGCTTCAACCGAGAGACAAGAGACGGAGCCTTTTAGCCGAAAGATGATGCCGAGCATCAATCCTCGCGGATTGATGCGGAATTGAAGGCCATTAAACAAAACAGCCGAGTTCAAATCCAGACCAAAAGGCCGTTCGGTCCACAAGCCAAAGATCTGTAGCATTGGTATTGGGCCTCAACGTACTTGGGCCGAGTGGGAATATGCCAAGGATGGTTATGGGCCGGGGACCCACTATTTCGTATTTCGGCATACTACAGCGATTAACACATAACTCGGTTCGGTATTATGTTTCTTTTTGTTCAAGTTTTTATTTTATATTATGTTTGTAAATAAAATATTCCAATAGTATTGTTTTTGTTTTGTAATTGTTATTTCTATTTCGAATAATTTTCCCTACTCCTCCTTTTGCTTTCTCTATTTCTTGAACATCTTATCCCATTTAATTCTTTTTTTTTAAATCGATTTTTTTTCCCATCCATTTTCCAAACCAAAAAGCCTAGGAATACAGATATCTGGACACATCCGAACGTAGATGTGTCTGGAACCACTGAATACACGTGGATCCCTTAATGCATGTGCACTCAGTGGTTCTAGACATAGATAATGCACCTGGACCCTTTAAATAAAGAGTCCACGTGCATCGAATGGTTTCAGACATATCTGTGTCCGGATGTATCTGTGATCATAACATTACTCTTTCCGAACACCTAGAACGTCAGTGAAAGCTTATTCCTCTATAAACTCAAGTTATAGGCTAGAATCGTCGGGTGAGCAGACTTGTTATGTTTCAGTTTGGTTACAAATTTTTCAACCATCTATGATCTTCTCGACTTTCCTAAGTCACTCTTAAAACTTCAATGTAGCCACTACCCACCCCTGAGTTTTAATAATAGCTAAGAACCATCACTAAGAGATACATCCATAAGGAGAATATGTCATATTAAGATTGAACATCTAACCGGAATAAATAACAAGACCAACACAATCAACCTACATGAGTCTTAATCACGACAAAAAAAACAAACCCCAATGGGTAGTAAGACAGATGGAGTGATGACTGACACCATAGAAATGTTCCCATTGTTTTCAGTTCCGCAATTCAAAATTTGTTAGTATTGAGACGGAAGGAGATCTCATTTCAAAAATTTAATAACGATTTTGGTTTAGACAGATTTCTCATCCGAACTTCGAAATGACCGTACGAATTCTCTGAGACTTGGATTGACCTTAAATTTGGCGGATGGTAGATTGATATGTTATCTTGCATCTCCAATTTGAACCAATTCATTTGGACCTCTAAAACTCCGTAAATCAATGTTTAGTAAATTGTATCAGTTTTTGACCAATTCTGTCATTGCCCAGTTTTGTCACACTTAAGAGACATCTTCAAATCTTGAGCCCTTCACAAAGAATGTTCTAACATATTAAACTAGATCCCCATAAAATTTGGGAACATTTCGAATTAAATTGATACCTTAATTTCATGCGATTGTAAACTAAAATATTAGGACAAAAATCACCGATTAAGGTTTTAGTTATCTCGGACCTCAAAACCTACCGAACTTTCTTTATTGTCACTTAGAAAGCATATTTACGAATTTCATTTTTAACTCCTACATTAAATTACCAAATAACTTTAAGTTATTTAAAGAAATGTACTTGGAAAAATCTATATTTATAACACATACTAAGTTATACTTTACTAAATGACTTTTGGGATTATTTAGATAAATAATGAAGTTAGGCAATGGTAGAACAAACCCATGACCCTCCTGTTTATGAATGTAAAGTTAGTTTAATTCGTACAGTCATTATCATTGCGTTATTGTCATGTTTTCAATTAATTAGATTTCTATAATTCAAAGTACAATTTATGACATAATGTGTTGCTAGTTGATCAACGTTATAAAGTAGCTATTTAATGTAGATTGTTGGATAAACTATTATACTTGAGGTATCACGTGGATGCCCAAACATAAAAACGAATCATGATATGTGATATGATGGGATGTTGTCGATATTATTCTCCGTAGAATATCATATGTGTCTTGTAGCCGTGATGTGATTTAAGTTAAACTTGAACTTGAACCTGAGGTGTATTGACCTAAGTAGCGTCATTAGCCAAGTCATTACTTCTAGTCGTGTCATGTCCTTGGCCAAGCAATGTCATAGCCGTGTTATGTTTAAACATAGCATGTCATCTTCAATGGAGTCTAGCGTTATGACAGAAATACTTTGGTGTAGGGACATTAACCAGAAATATAAATGTTCGGAAACATGGTGTTTTGAGCATGTCGTACAGGGATGAAGTTTGGTCAAAAAACAATCTCAGTGCAGTAACCACCTCTCTCAAGCAAAATGTTACTTCTTTAGACAATTATAATGTTTGAACATCTCAAACTGCAGATGAAGTTTGGAAAATGGATTTGCAGTAATATGCATACAGAAGGTTGTACTGATGTCAAATCTTGTTCCTAATTTCACAGAGTATCTATATTTTCATCATGTGTCATGACAATCCATGGATATTATCAGTACTCAAGTATCATTTCATCCACATTTGCCTTGACGAAATCAATGAAGTACCATTCATCATACCAAAAATTGTTGAGAATTCTGAAGAAGCGAATCAAATCCTTCTCCTGCAACTTGTGGAAGGAAACAAACTCCCCCCAGCCTTCGGAAATATTGGTCTCCAACATTAGAGAGATTTCCATCTTCCACGCCGCCCTTTTAGGATCGAGAATCAGTAACTTCTTTTCCTTAAAGTACATTCTAACTTCTGGATTCATTAGAGGAGGGAAATGCATTTTTGCTTCTTGGGTAGGAATCTGTAGGTAGCATAACCAACTAACATCCGACAGAGTTAATTCCTTCTCAAACAGATAATTCAAATCCAAATCATACATTTTGATCGTCTTCATCTCAACCGGCTTTGCTGTATTTTCAGTTTCTTTAGTGGTTTTCTGTCCTTCCACATGACAGTCTATATAGTATAGATTTGGGTGAAGAGGGTAGGTGCTCTTGTAAAACTCAATCACATCTCCTTGTTTCAAGTTGTATTTAGTGACAAATTTATTCCACCCGGTCGAAATCCCATAGGATTTATTGGCAAAAGAGTAAACAAAATCCATCCTACATGCGTTGCCTAGGGATTGTAAGTGAAGAATATTCAGAGTCTCAATCTTACTAAAATCTCCTGCTTTTTTCCTGGTGCAGAGAGAAGGGAAATGAGCTAATGCATGCTCTGTTGATACGTCGAAAAAGTCTTCGCAATCTATACCGGTTAGTGTCTTCTCAAATAGAAACTCTTTGAACTTAGAAACTGTTTTTTGTTCACTGAAAGCTGATCTAGATCTGTCTCCTTGCTCCTCCATTGATTTTCTTCTGGAAAACAAAACCCATAATGAGATTGAAAAGGGACTTCAAGAACAAGGTAAAATCGTGAGAAGTCAATTTGGTCTAATAGTTCAGTTGGCAAAAGTATATCTTACTACATAAAATCTTAATAAGTTTAATATTGAAAGTTTTACTAGGCTCAGTGAACTTCCAAATGAGATCTCATTTCTTGAGAAACTCTAAGTTAAACACACTATAGTAATCTGGACCTCCGTGGTCTTGGTGACACTTACGGGTTCTCGGCCTAGTTTGTTCTAGAAATGGGCCGGATTGAGGGAGCACTAAAGGCTCGGTCTTCTACGGTGTGTCATCATGGATCTTCAGCCTTGTCAATCCAACTGTGGGTCAAATCTAAGGCTTGACAAACTCACACGACGTGCTACTAGCGTCTTCGGGCGCATGACCAACGTGTGTGTCTGAGCGCATGATGGTAAGCACATACGTAGTGCAATAGCTTATAGAACTTCTTGGCAAGGATGGATGCTCAGTACATCCATCTGGGTCGTGGTACCCGTCATTCGCCTAGCGGCACGTGATGCCCGGTGTGGGCAGTATCCACAGGATCGTGGGAAATAGGCGGTTACTAGATGTGGGGAACGACCACCATTATGCCCAGACATGGTGCGCGTGGTGGTATCACCAGATGAGGCGGTCCACGACGAACATTTTCAGAGATCATGGTACATATGTACTAACAGTCCCCTATGGTAGAGGGGCACTTAGTACTAGGTACGTGCACCTTTTCACTCAAAGTTTTTCAGTTAACTCATCATTATCAGAGAACTAACTTAAACATCGGAGTGCCCTATGGCTAACTTCGGTCAGTCGGCATTAATTGATTGCTCTTTTTACAGTTCGGGCAAAGAGATGCTTGGTTCGGATAATCCAGAGAAAATGTTCACCGGGTTTTAGGCTCGAAACTAACCAACCATTGTTGACACTTACTCATTCTAATGGTTGCAAATGTGAAATGAAATTAGAACAGACGATAAATTTACAATGCTAGGATACGTTGGTTTGCTTGTTTTGTAAGAGAAATTAAAGAACCCAACGTAAGTTTTAGGATCTTGGAGTTAGTTATGTGCCTACAGGCTCAAGTGTACTAATTTCTTCTTATGCAACTGAAAGAAACAAGCAATACACATAACAGCTCATAATATCAAGAATCATTCGGAGAGTCGATAGACACTATATATACACACACACACATGTATAACTATATATAGAGAGACTCTGAGAGAGAGAACTTTGGTTCTTGGTGAAAAGAAACGAAAGATAACCCAATTCTTCTTCTTCTAGTTGAACGTTTAAGTCGAAGTAATTCTTCAACCTGACATTCCTACCAAGTTTCTTCTCTTTACCTCTGTCTCTGTTTTCGTTCAGATTTTCTTGATGCTTTCTTGGTTATGGTGACTAGTTATGAGTGAGAGAGAGAGCGCTTTGTTGCGTATAGATGTGGAGTATATATATATATATAAGGTTCCTGGTAATGGGTGTACTGCTTTCAAGGTGGTAAAACCGTTTTCAAGTTCGAGAATATAGATACGGAATATACACACACGGAGGGAGAGAGGGTGAGAGAGACGAGCCAATAACTCGAATGCGTTCTGTCTCGGGCATAACTATTCACGAAACGTGGGATGAGACATTTGTCGGCGGTACGAGTCTTATATAAGAGTGATGAGATAAATTTTAAACTTTATTCGTCAATGTGGTTGAGTACTTGTGAATTGGGTACTTACTAGGTCCTTTTTAACTCTCGTCGAAAGGCACTATCAACACCAAGTCACATGGATAAAGAAATAGGAAGATGGCCCGATTCTGATAGGGGTTGACATTATTGTCCTATGTAATATTTGAGTGTTCATCCGAAAGTTTTCTTACTAATCTTTTTTATCAGACATTTCCATATCAGTTGCAGTCTCCAATGGACTTGAAGAAGATAATCTATTTTTTATTGGAAATTCAAAGGGTTTGTGTTCAGCACAATTAAAAGATCTCATCCATTTTTTAATCCAAGGAGTTTCTGATTCATGACTCCATTATCCTCCTTTCATGACATGCAAGCCAAATTATCCATGGTTTTATTTATACCAATTCCGTTCTTGGTTTTTGGACGCACGAAAATTCCGTCTACAAAAGATAACTTCCGGATTTCGTTTTTTAAAGTGAGAGAGGCAAACTGAAAAAAGTTCAATAGGCAAACGTTGTTAGGTGTTATTCTGCTCATGGAAGCCCTTCTATCCCCGGGGATAGGCGCCAAAACAATCTTCTAACAAGTGAGACGACGAATCAAAAGGAAACTGTGATTAACACATAACTCGGTTCGGTATTATGTTCTTTTTGTTCAAGTTTTGATTTTATATTATGTTTGTAAATATATTATTCTTATAGTATTATTTTTGTTTTGTAATTGTTATTTATATTTCGAATAATTTTCCCTACTTTCCTTCTTTTGCTTTCCCCATTTCTCGAACATCTGAGCCCATTTATAGACTAGAATCGTCCACTGAACAGATTTGTCATGTTCCACTACCTTAATGATCTTCGACTGTATGATCTTCTCGAGTCACTTTAAAAACCTTAATGCAGTTATTACCTAACCCAAGGGAGTCTTAATAATAGCGAAGAATCATCACTGAGAGATACATCCCTAACAAGAATATGAATTCATGAGATTGAACATCTAACCGAAACCAATAACAAGACCAACACAACCAAACTACACGAGTCTTATCCACGACTATGAAACAAATACCAATGGGATTCTAAGACAAAAGACGTGTATAAGCAATTAAAAAATACAATACTCTTTGCGAATTCTTTACTTGGACATGTTTTTCTACTTGAAATTTATAAATTCCTAACGTAACTATAGATGGAGTGATGATTGATACCATACCGGTGTCCCCGTTGTTTTGAGTTCCGCGATTCAAAATTTTTTTATCAAAAAATTCAGTTGCAACAAAGATTTAACATTTTCTTTTGTTTGAAGAGCAAATATCAACATCAGATAATCAGATAGTAAATGACGTGTTAGATAAAATCTTATCAGGTCATTCATATCAGACTACACTTATCTACCACTTCATTCGTTGATTATGCCGACAAAATCTAATTTGATTTTGGATGAAAAGTCACTCAACCAAACAAGGCATAAGTTGTCGTCTAGTCTCCAACACCACGTGTCAACACACACGAAAGCGACCCATCATCGTACCACACGCCACCTCACACCTAATTGAAACCCAAAAAGTTGAAACTCTGATTAACGTCCAACTGCCACCGTTGACCAATCATTGCTTTCCACAAATCTATATATATACGGGAAGGCGCGCAGCGGACATGGCCTCCTGCCCTCGCACTCTTCCTACTAACCTGCGCACATTCCTCCGGCCCTTTCGTGGAACGCCGCCGATCTTGCAATTTTTCGTCCCGAAGACTGTGGCTAGGGTTTCAGTGATCGGCGCAGAACACAAGAGATTGCATTTCAGAGCGAGATCTTCGATGGCTGAGATTGCGACTGAGAAAGGCAAAGGGAAGGTACAGGTGTTCGATTCGGAGGAAGCTCTGGCGGTGTCTCTGGCGAAATATACCGCCGATCTGTCGGATAAGTTTGCGAAAGAGAGAGGTGCTTTCACCGTTGTTTTGTCTGGTGGTTCGCTAATCAAATCGCTCAGGTGAAAGGCCTAATCTTTTTTCTTTGCTGATTATGAACTTTCCTCTTGTGTTTTATTGCTGAGAAAAGGGATGATTGAGTTCAGTGGTGGTGGATAGTTCGTTATGGTAGTTGGTAACCGTGGTCAGTTCAGTCGAATTACTTCTTGAGTAAGTGGTTAGATTAGTTAAAATTGTGAGAGCAGAAGATTTTTTTTCTGTATACAAGAAAATGCTGTAACTGCTTGAGGGATGAACTAATGAATGACCGAATCACACTCTCTCTCTCTCTCAATTAGATGTACTAAGTTCAGTGTGTATTTGTATAATTGGTTGCTATTGGAAATTCAGGAAACTAGTAGAAGCTCCATACATTGATTCGGTGGAGTGGTCGAAATGGCGAGTATTTTGGGTGGATGAGAGAGTGGTTCCAACTGATCACGAAGATAGCAATTATAAGCTCGCCAACGATGGGTTTCTATCCATGGTATGCTCCAAATGAGCTTCAATCTGATACCACGCTTTGATTTTCTATCCTATGCATAACAAGTTGGATTTTCTATCTATGGTTACTGTCTCTGTTGTGGTGTTTGGTACATCGGGCAAGAGGAAACCCGCCATTAAGATCGTCACATTCATTTGTACTGCTTATGGATAGTGTGAGGAATTGGGGAATCATGCACAAACTTAGAGGAACAATACTTGAGAGAAATTTCACTTTATAGATACAATCAATAAGGCTAAAAAAACTATTGAAGGAGGAGAACCAAAACCTCAACTCTACTCCCTCTCACTCTGGTTCTCTATCATCACCATACTCTCTCTTTATCAGACTTGCACAACTATGCTATCTATACGAACACATATACATAGCCATTAAGGCTGCCAAGAGTTATCCCTTAGCAGCCCTTACAAAACATGGGGAAAAACAACAGTTATGAGAACCAAGACATGTAATATCTTACTTTTCAAGAATAGAATACGAACATTAGCATTTTTTTTTTGATAAGCAATACGAACATTAGCATTGAAAATGTGCCCTTACGGCGTCCTGCTTTGGCAACTTAAACTTGTTAGAATCTTTCAGTAATAGAATTTATCAGGATCCCTCTTGCCTTTCTGTCTTCTGTATGTGGTTTTGGCTGCGAGTTTATAAAAAATTAGCATGCTACGACCATATTCCTCCTCTATGTTTAGACAGCTTTCCGTACTACCTTATGCTATCTTCAATAATTTCAGCTATATAGAACTCTTCACCTCTTCCCTCACTTTGCTAGGTACCAATTCCCGTTGGTAATGTCTACTCCATCAACGATGCACTATCAGCAGAGGGTGCAGCTGAGGACTATGAAACCTGTGTCAAACATTTGGTTAAGATAAACACAATAGAATTATCTCAGACTAGTGGGTTTCCAAAATTCGATCTCATGCTACTAGGTATGGGCCCAGATGGACACGTGGCTTCTCTATTCCCCGGACACCCTCTTGTCCAAGAGGACAAGCAGTGGGTATCCTTTATCGAGGACTCTCCAAAACCACCTCCTCGAAGGATTACTTTCACTTTTCCAGTAATCAACTCCTCTGCAAATATTGCGCTTGTGGTAGCAGGAGCTGGTAAAGCCGATGCAGTGAATGCAGCGTTGGGCAGTGGTCAGAATTCTAGTTTGCTCCCTGTTCAAATGGTTTCGCCTGAAGGGGAGTTGACATGGTTTTTGGACAGGGCAGCAGCTGCGAAGCTTTAGTGCTTTGGCCGTGCCTCTGGCTATTTGAGTCGATACATAGTACAGACATCACTCATATTTTGTATCTTGTGCCTTATTTGTGTGCTTGGTATGTGTTATGGACGATTTAAAGATGTTCATATGTTTATAGTTGATGAGGACTCCCCAAAACCACCTTCCTCAAAGGATTACTTTCACTTTTCCGATAATCAACTCCTCTGAAAATATCGTGCTTGTGGTAAAGCCAATGCAGTGAATGCAGCGTCAGGCAGTGGTCAGAATTCTAATTTGTTCCCTGTTCAAATGGTTTCACCTGAAGGGGAGCTGACTTGGTTTCTGGACACGCGAGCAGCTGCAAAGCTTTAGTGCTTTGGCCATGTCTCTGGCTCTTTAAGTCACAGAAATCATGCGTATTTCGTATTTTGTGCCTTATTTATATGCGTGGTATGTGTTATGGTGGATTTCAAGAGTGTTCCTGTGTTTATAGTTGATGACCAGTTAGGTTTTACTTCAGTCTATGCTGGTGGCTAACATGGGATCCCAATAATGTAATACCATACTTCAGTTTTTCTTAAATGTAACGTGTGCTCTATTTCTTCCCAGTCTCCTCCTGCAGAATCTGTGTGTATTCAGGTTATGTAGAGCCTGGTGGTCAGTTTTTTAGATTGGAGCAAGTAGACGGTTACAAATTGATTGAGGAATTTATCTTTTGCACTGACTAAGTTGAGGTGAGCAAAGAGAGTGATTAATTTGAGAGAGAATAATTGAGATCTGCATTGCACTTGGAGAGCACAGTGTCAGTGCACCGTTGCATTCGGGAAGCATGAATCGCTTTCGGAAAAGACTATTTGTTCTCTTTCAATTAGTTGGACTGTATGTGCGACGAAAAGGGAAATGACCTCAATCCTGAAAACGTGATTTACTTCACGGGTTAGGTATCTGGTTTAAGTTCTGGATTACTAAGCTGCATCATGAAAAAAAATAGAAAAAACGTCGGACTCCTTCATGCATGCTCTGGTTGGCTCAGGGGATAGAGTTCAATTGGTATAGTTTTGCTCTTGCAATTGGGTCGTTGTGAATACATGTCGAGTGTCTAATTATTTTGGCTGTAATGATAGTATTTTGTACCTAAAGTGATGGCTCACTCACCTTTGCACGGACTAAGTTGAGCTAAGCAGGGATGGTGATTAATTTGAGAGACTGAGAGCAGAATTGAGATCAGCCACTATGGTATTGAGTTCTTAAAATAACAGTTATTGTCAAGAAGAAGAATCCGAAGGAATGTCACATTGCTCATCATGTGCAAAATCATCTCATCTAGGGTATACTTGTGAGAGATGTTAGCACACAAGATCGTTAACCATTGTTATCGTTACAAGCGTAAAGATGAAGGACAGGACATTGATCCAAAGCTCGAGTACAGTACAAGCCCTTCCTCCTCGAAAGACTTGGGCAGAAGGTATAGATAAAACAAAATCATTCAAAGTGTGGTCCACATCGCTTCAACTCTCAATCTATACAACATTACTTGACAGCTGTTAATATTTTGGTAGGCATGTACCCCATTTCCTTGAAAGGCTCAAGCAGAAGGTATAGACGAGATAAAACCATTCAAAGTGTGGTCCACAATGCATCGACTCTCAATCTATACAACATTACTTGAGACGTGGATACTTTGGTAGGCATATGTCCCATCTCCTTGAAAGGCTCGGCCAAAGATATAGATGAAACAAAATATTCAAAGTGTGGTTTACATCACATCAACTCTCAATCTATACAACAATACTTCAACCGTGAATACTTTTGTAGGCATAAGTCCCATCTCTGCTTTGCAGTGAAAGCGATCTTATACATGTCCATCATATGATATTTCGAAAATCCATCTGAAAATAACAATACTTCAGAGCCTTGAATACAAAGTTACAAAGTAAGAGCTTCGACATCAGGTCATTGTCCTCAACGGAAGAGAGTTATTTTTCAAGTCAAAACCACTCTCTGGCGTGAGGTCTTAAAAGGTGCTGTCGAACAATTGGCTATCTATCAAATTTGACATAAAAAATGACAAATCTTTATTACCACATGGACAATGATGTTGTTCCAAACTCTATGAAACGATTCAAGTGATCTGCTGATTTGAGTTAATTATTTTGACACGATTGCAGCTATTTAATCAAAATTTAACAAAACACTACTGTAGCAAGTCAAATAATAGTTTGCGGCTGTCAAAGCATGCCCAGGACATAAACAAACAAAACAGCCGATTATTCTTTCAATCAATCCACCAAAATAACACAGATGAGCATAATGGGTCACTTCTCTTTGGTGTATTGCCTAACAGCAAATGCCAAACCCAAGATCAAGAGTGGTACGAGGATCTGCAAAATCTTAACAATGAACTCGGATGTCTTGTCAGGGTTGTATGGAGCTTGCTGAGGCGGCATGTAATTGCGTTTAGCCGGAACAGTTGAGGCATCTATTTCACCAATGTAATACTTGCCCATCAACTCTCTAGCTGAATCGCTGTGGCCAACATCTTCAAAATCGTTTGTCGCATCTTTTCCTGCAAAATTTGACAAAAGAATGTCATGCTCGACGGTCAGGCATCCAGCATAGAGGAGACAAGTCAGAAAGAAGTAAAACAAGCATTACCAGTTGCAGCTAGCAAGACTTCATCACCTCCGGGATGATCCTCCATGAATGGGGTGACATTATAAACCTGATACAGTAATATGAAACTCAGAAGAAGATAAATTGAGTACTGTGAACATAATCTGAATGTTGCAAAAGTCAAGACAGCCTGAGAAGAGTACTAGTGGAACTCTCCATCTCAGGAAGGGAAAAGACATGACTTAGATCATTAGTCATAACATGGACCCTAAACAGTTTCGCACCCTCACCTCAGGATTAGAGGAACCGTTCCTTTTAGTGGTAAATCTAAATTCTCAAATGCCAGGCATCTTACACTTGACATTTGCTATTAATCTGCACGTGTAAGAAGTTCAAAAATCTACCCCTCCATCCTTTGAATAGAAGCAACGTATAGTATTTGAGAAAATAAAAACTCCGGAAATAGGATCTCACTGTTTCATCAACAATGAGACTGCTCTGTGAAACCACTAAACAATGGGTAGGGAAGAGCTTGTCTTTCAATGAAACACAAGAAACAGTGCAGTTGCGCGAACAGGCCTTTGCTCATGAGATTAGTTGAGTAGGCTTGTGTTAGTTGACTGCATCTGGATTGGCTTCGCTATTGCTTACGACTTGTGTTGTAGTCGTAGTACTGTAGTCAGTCTGGAATGCCTCTGTAGAGACATTTCTGAACAAAGTAAGACTCCTCAATAAGATTAAACGCTGGGCCAATACCCAACAATATTTCATATATGAACGACCAAAACCTGCTTCCCAAGCTATCAAATTCTACCAAGCTTCAGTTAAAAAAGGGAAGTTGGTAGTGTATTACACTGACAACTTCGATAAACCTACTATACTGATATGTCATTATAAGATGTACTTCTACTATCAAAGTATTATGAGCCAAGCTAGTCCATGTCATTGAAATTCCTGTAGAATTTTTTTGTCTAGAGTCCACCTGTAACTAAAACTATACTCCGAAAAACATTCAATGGCCTTGGAGCGAGAAAGATATAATGAAGGCAGATCCAAGCACTATATTCCATAAAATTACCAAAGGAAGAAACATAAAGACTTCCGAAAGAAGAAATCTTCAATGGGTATGGCAATTTAAAGATCTTCAAAAGATAAGTGGGTGTGGACTTCTAACTCTAAATGATCACATAGCTTCTTAGGCATTTGAGCTGCAGAGCCTTTCAGGAGTTCCCACTTGATCATTTGCTCATGAAAATATAGCAATCCCAAGTGTGTGTCACTAACCGTAGTTAGGGGCCCCATTTTCTTTCTCCTTTTTGGATCAATAGCTGTCTTAAAACATTAGTTATCAATTTTGTCTATGATAAACAAGTTAAAAGGGGTTCCCAAAGATGATGTGGCACATTGCATCCCTCAACTGCATATTATTCAAGCCTTACATGGTTGTCTTCAGTTTATGCACCATGAACTTATCCTTTTATTGATTGAAACATGGTCAGTGCTACAAGCCTCCATACCCTATATCTTTTACCCAAAAAAGTTGTGTTTAATTACGTCCCCGGTGGGGAGAGAGAGAAGATACGTACAAACATCAAGTGGAGCAAGAAGAACCAAATAAGCACATAGAAGGATGGATTGAAACCCGTAACAGCAACCAATAAAGTGAGAGGGCTGGCCAAACAAGGAGCACAAAAGATTGTTAATCGTTGATGTCGTTACAAGCCTAAGGGCGGAGGGTGTAACATTGATCCAAAGCTCGTGTACCGCACGAAGCCCTTCCTCCACGAAAGGCTAGGGCAAAAGGTATACATGAACCAAAATCATTCAAAGTGTGGTCCACCTCACATCAACTCTCAATCTACAACTAACCAGGCACATAGCATTTCAGCTAAGACATCATCACTCCAGTTAGTTCACAAGTCACAAAGGAAGGATCCAACACATATCCTGATTACAGAAAAGGCAAAACAAAACCAAAAAGAACACATACTTATGCAGATTAAAGGTAAACATGATTAGATACAAAAAAAATCGTCAGACCTTTCCAGATATAATTAGCCAGCAATCGTCGGTTTTGTTGTGCTTATTGACCTCATCAAATTCGTGAAGTTTCGGATCTGAAGCCATGTTTTGCTGCTGCTGCACACAAAAGCACCAACAACAACAGTAAATCCCGTAAATCTATACAGATATAGTAGAGTAGTCACCATGCGCGAAGAATCAGTGCAGCATAGAGATTCCCGAAGAATATCTAACAAAGTACTAACCTTTCGTATTTAATTTTTTTTCGTACGAGACAGAAAGTCTCGGTGCCGTCTCTCTCCTTCCTCTCTCTCTCTCTCTCTCTCTCCTTTTCTTACCAAGTGCTTAAAAAGCGTGTTGAATTTATAAACTTGAAGGTCCATTGCGAAGGCAGGGGAAAAAATTGGAAATTTCATGATTTAAAGTTTGACCCTCTAATTTATCATAATTACGAAGCCGGTCTAATTTGATTTAATCCCTTAATTATTTTATATTTTTTACTTAATCCCTCAATTATTTTATTTTTTTACTTAATCCCTCGATTATTTTGTAATTTTTACTTCTTTCTGCCAATAAATGTTTAGCAAAATGACAAATTGCACGATAGCTTAAAATAATCACACGCTTAATAATTCTTCATAAACTCCAATAACTAATTTATCTCATTTATTTTATTAAAAAAGAAAACTTATCTTAGTTTACTAAAATAATTATTTGGGAGAATGTCAAAAAATTAACATAAGAGGTATTCGGTAGAATGTCAAAAAATCAATGTAAGACTTTAAGAGGTTATGATATTTAGTAGACGCTTATTCGTATAATAAAGCACAAACTTTTTTTTATTAATAATTCAGAATGTTCGAATCAATTTATGCACAATTTAATTAATTTTTGGGTGAGCCAATCTCACCGTTCATTTATAAGATCTCAATTAAAGTAAGAGGAAAACTCTATATAAATTGATGGACTCATAAGAGTTGAGAGTACCTAGTAATTTCTAAATCTGAAAATTAAGAGGAACAAACCTCTAAATTGAAAATTCTAATAGATTATCGCTTGAAGAAACAAGCTTCGTAATGACCGTTGAAAATTCTACATAGAGAAAAAAAAAGTTACAAAGTATTAAAGATCAATTTTGTAATCATTCTCTTGAGGGGTGCAATAAATTCAGAATAGTCGATCAAACAAATAGAAATACTAATCGAGCGAGCTACCGATTAGCATAAGAGTAATGTTATGAGTCTAGGCATCCAATTTTCTGTGCACAAATTCAAATATAATTATATTCGAAATTATTAGATGTATGTAAAATTTAACATGCATACAAAACACAATTATTTTCGAATTTATGCATGGATATTGGCTCCATTTGGCTAAAATTATCCAGGCTAGATTATCTGGTTTTTTTTTGTCTTTATCCAAATTTTTTTTGTATTTGTTATTTTTATGTCATTTTTTCGTGGATTATTGGTTCGTATCGACGAAAGGAATCTAAAAAGTATAAAATTATGTCCAAAAGTTAAAAAAAAGTCACTAAAGACGAAAATAAGCCAACACGGACGCTGTTTTTGGCTTATTTTTTGTCTTTTCTGAACTTTTTTCAAATTTAGCCGATGATTGATAATTTTTCTGAAAGCTCTTGTCGAGACGAACCAACAATCATCAAAAAATTGATGAAAAATAAAAAATTAAAAAAAAATTCAAATAAAGACAAAAAACTAAATAGTGAATAATCCAATAATTCAGCCAGGCCAAATGGACTCATTATATGCACTGACTTAACCTACGCCAACCTAACCTCTCGAAAGTTACAAAGTTTGACTCTCTCTCTCTCTCTCTCTCTCTCCGACCCAGCAATTTGTGACAGTGGAGCTTAATTCAACTGCGCCATTATGGTTCAGTTAAACTCCAGTAAATGCCTTATTAATGTCTCTCCGTTTTCAGCTACCAAAACTGCTGGCATCGACAACATATGTGGTGAAACCTCACTGTCATTGGAAACATCAAAAACTTGCATAAATTCTTTTCATTGAAAGAGTGTGTGTATATATATGTATGTGTGTGTGTGTGTCTATATATATATATATATATGTGAGGTCACAGGTTGACAATTCGGCAGAGGTAGATAGAGACAAAAGTGAGAGTTGGGAAAAACGAAAGAGAATCAATTAGCTGATATATCAATTAGAGTATCAAATCAAATTAATAATTTGGTTCGATTTTTTAGTTAAATTAATTCGGTTCGATTTGGTTTTGGTGTATTAAAAAAAATTAGTTTAGTTTCTTTTTTTAGCCCCAAAAAATAGACAAAACCAAATGGGACTGGTATAATCTTTATTTTTTTATTTTATTTTCTACAATGTGTATTTTTTGATATTGGATTTGGCCTCTTTATATTTAAAATATTAATTTTTTAATCAAAAAATTAATCTTTTTTTTCATCACATTTCGCTTCATGTAACTAAATTGAAAATCGGACCAAACCAAATTGAAATCGAAGAAATCAAACCGAAATATAAATCGAAATTTCTATTTGATTTCGATTTGGAAAATTATAAATAGAAATTTCTGATTCGATCCGAGTTTTTTTTCCAGTTCAGATCAAACCAAACTGATTATACCCCTAATCAGGGGTATAAAAAGGGTAATAGGGTATTTTAAGTTTAAAATTTCTATAACGTGAAAATAAAATTGTAGGTGAGAGTGCAAATATTTTCTCCAACTTCTATTGATTTGAGATTTGTCATATTTATTTATACTGTGTTAATTATTCAATTATTTTATTCTTGTTTTTTGTCTTGTTTAAATTTGTTTGTAATTTTTTTCTCGGAAATATATTTAAAAATTATATCTAAAAAATAAATAATAAGTCAAAATATGATAATTTTTTCTTATTTTTCCTCTCTAGTGAATATTTTTTTGGTTTTCGAACATAAATTTCATATTTTTTAAATTCTTTTCAATGAGACAAATAAATAATTTAAAAAAAAATAAAAATACAACCCTAAGGCTAAAAGCATTCACATTAGATTCCTCAAAAAAAATTCTTCTCTATTTTGAAAAGCAATTCTTGTAGATACGTTCGTTACCAGTCTCTCTTGATGATCTGACTATTCTGTAAATGTTACAATAACTCCTAATCGGCTGTTGCAAGCTGGCAGGGCGGCAAGTAAGCAAGTTTACTCAGGTAGGGAGAGAGTCTATTGAGCTCCAGGTTTGGCTTCAATAAAGTAAGATTTTCCCGCCGTTTGAACTGAATATGAAAGATAAAGAAATAAAAACTATTTTAATAAAATAGGGATATAACAAAGAGTTTGATACAGGAGATATTAAAAAAATATGGTTCCTTAAAGTAGAAAAGTGAGAATTCTTCCTTAATTTAGTAAAAAATATAGATAAACTGATATGAATGCTCTAACAAATTGCTATAAGTGAATTTATTCTACTGCTCTTAGTAAAGTCACGCGTGCTTTCTTCTGTTCGGCAAATTAAACGAGAGAACGCTTCCCCCTTTCGCCTTAATATGTTATCAGTCTAGTCTTTTGTAATACAAGAGTGAGACAAGGAGGAGTTATTAAGCAAGAAAGGGGTTGCCACCCAAGATCCAAGTCACCATTGGCAAAAAGAGATCTCTTGATTCTGCCTCCATTTGATCGTGCTGTTATGGTGTAGAACGTCTTTCTTTTTTCTTATATGTTGAGATTGTCCCGTGATTTTATCTAGTGGGTCATCAACAGGTAAGATAATTAGCGTCTTTCTAACTCTTATAATAGGCTCATTGAGTCCGAGCTCTTTACTATCACACATGTTGCCAACTTTTCACTTGTAAATAACTTTTGATTCAATTCTAAGCCACGTATCATTAAATATATGTCAATCTTAAAAAGCTATCAATCTATTTTCTTTAAAAAAA
Source organism: Arctostaphylos glauca (assembly GCA_019985065.2). Classification (NCBI taxonomy): domain Eukaryota; kingdom Viridiplantae; phylum Streptophyta; class Magnoliopsida; order Ericales; family Ericaceae; genus Arctostaphylos; species Arctostaphylos glauca. The sequence continues at coordinate 28,323,674 of JAHSPW020000013.1, read as the reverse complement.
TAAAATCACAATCTTCTCTATCTCACATTACTATTCAAAGCATATTGACAATGACAAAAATAATAACCGATTACAATTACTTTTCTCGAACATGTATTAATACTTAGATACCTACAAGACGAGGACAAAAACGACACGAAAAGCTAGTCCATTGCCGTGAGGGCCTCACATACGTAGAAGGGCTCATCATTACTCTCCGTTTAAAGTCAAGCAAGGCTATCATTCTTTAGAGGAATATGATAACTAAGCTTATTTGCCCACTCCCAAGTGTTGGTCCAATTTTTATTTTAACAATAAAAAGATTAAAATCCAAATGAGATTCTATCTCATTATATAAAATGATCCCATTTTATTTTTTAAGATGTGAGACATTCTTTAGAAAAGTCTAATGGTCTTTATTTTTTATTTCTCGACGGTATCGGTTGACTTAGACATTGAAAAAAATTAACTTATATCATGTCCAGATCGTTAATTTTTTTTAAGGAATTCAATCTTGATTTGAATTATGAGTAGGGATGTAATTGTTGCGATTTGACTGAAAATTTGAACCAAACAGGTAATTTTAATTTAGGGATTTGTAATCGAAACCGAATCAAACTATTTTGGTTTAGTTTGATTCAATTTTCTAATTCTTATTTAATTTTAATCCAATTTTGATTTGATTGAGGCCAAATTCAAATTTAAAAAAAAATAATCTAAAAAATTATGCGACCCATGTTAAATGGGCCAAGCCCATATTGGAATTGTTTTTTAAAACATGTAATATCACATTCAAAATGTAAATTTAAAACACAAATTTAAAGAATCATAATAAAATTAACAGAAAATTGACAAGAAGTACAAATATATGGTGAATTTACCCATTTAGTTTAGGCTAATTTAATTTTTGAGTTAAGATCTATTATTTTTAAAATGGTCAAAGGTTAGGTTATTTAACGTACGAAATTGTCCTTATTTGTCTAATTATCAGTCGTTTTATGTTTTTCTCTTGTTGCTTGACTTTTTTTTTTGTTATTTGTCTCTCTCTCTTTCTCTATTTTATTTCATGATTGTTGTCTCTCTATCTTGTTAGAATAAATTAGGAAAAAAACAAGAGATAACGTTATATGTTGCTTATCTGTCACAATCTATTTTAAATATATTTACAGTATCTAATAATGTTATCTGTTATAACTTTATTTGATGACATTAACAGATAGTTTGAAATTGCATGTTATAACTTTATCTGTTAATTTATATGTTATAATAGATTATCTTATCTGTTATAACCAATTAAAAGACAACATTATGTTCGTTTATCTCTCGGTTTAAAAACATGTAAATAACATTAGAATTTTCTTTGTTGTTTGTAAGAGATGAAAACCAGAAATCAAACCGAATTTTATATAAAGTTTCAAATTGAATTCAACCGTACCAAATTGATGTAATTAAAAACCAAATCAAATCGTCAATTTAATTTGATTTCTCCATTTTCGCTTAGCTAAGAATTAGAAAGTTGGACATGAGAGGAGGTGAAACGTGTATCGTCTTCCAAAGCGGGACCTGCAAAGTGCTGAATCAGCAGGAATTAATGTGTCCACCCAAGTGGAGAAAATATGTGGCCAGAGGCAGCAGTGGCATCTTTCTGGAAATGGGGACAAATAGTACCCAATCATCACTCTCTTTAGACTCTTCCCATTAACAAAATTTCCCAAGAATTTCTCCAACCACTAATCCCCTCTCCCCCCACCCTCCACACTTCCACCGCGCGCCTGAAACCGACAAGGCAAATGAAACAGAAAATCGAACCAACAAATTATCACACCATCACTGGTTTCACCGTCACCCAAGGTGGAGCAGATACTCCACAGTCAACCATGGCCGTCCGCTTCCTCGGCCTACTCAAACAACCCGATCCCAACCCCACCCCCTTCGAGCTCGACGAGAGCGACGTCGTTTGGTCCTTCCCCTCCTCCTCCTCCGATCTCTCTGATTCCGTTGACGTCGTTTCCCGTTCTCCCCCTACCGCCTCTAATTCCCCATCAAGTATCCGCCAACACCACCATCACCAGCACCAGTTCCATCCTCTCAAGTCAGGTCTCTCAGCTGCCTTGTCCGACGACCTCCTTCCTCTGGTCCGCCGTAAACCGACTCTGAGTCCATCTCAATCGGCTGCTTCCGCAGCGAGGACGATTCCTCCAGTTCCGGCTTCGCCATCGGCGGCGGCTAAGTTCCCCCAATCGGCTCCGGTGAACGTGCCGATTTGGCGGAATAAAGTCGGAGTGAGTAATTTGGGGGGCTTTGATGAAGTCGTCGACGAGGACGAGCTGGAAGAGGAGATGGTTCCGCCGCACGAGATCGTGGCGAGGTCGCACATGATGACGTTTTCGGTTTTCGAAGGCGTTGGCCGGACGCTCAAGGGAAGAGATTTGCGGCGTGTGAGGAACGCAGTTTTTCAGAAGACAGGTTTTATTGATTGAGACCTCAATCTTTGATCTTGTGATTTAGCGCTCATTTGGGTTTCCTTTATTGTCCTCAATTGGAAATGGTTGTTGTTTAGGTACTTCGATTGGCTTCTATGATGGTTATGTATGAGACTATTTTGATTAGTCGACCAAATTTCTTGTGATTAATGGATCCGAATGATCTTGAGGGGTTAAACCACCTTTTCAGTCATTGCCAATGTCTTCAAACTGTACCAAGTGCTCGCGTTGAACGCTCTGCACTTGGGCAATCAGAACTGTTGACATTCCATGACAATCTGTTTGGAATTTGGGGTTTGGAGGAGAAGTGAAGGGTTTGAGAAGAAAATATAGTTTACTTGTTGTATGTTTGGGTTGCCTCTTAGGAGGGGAAGGGAGGGAGGGCTATGGAAGAGTTGTGAAGAGAAAGAGTACATACATTTTTAGCCAATCTCTGTTCCAGTTATTCCCCTCCGCAATTGGGAGAAAATGGAGCAGAAGTAAGGTGCTTCTTGTAATCTTGATTATTCTATAGATAGGAATTGAACCTACGCATTTACTTCTTTTATGGGTTGCGCTAACCTTTGAGCCGCGGATGCAGAATGAGTGAACTAGATGGTTTTTTGAAAGAGACCTATGTATAAAATTCTTATATCATGAATTAAATGGCATATGAACACAAACTATATAAGAAATAATTGAGAATTTTGTCAAGAAATATAAGCATTTTGCATTTAATTAAATGCAATACTTCAATTAAATGGTTTTAGACTGTGACCTTGATATGTTGTCTTCGAACAGTGTTAACTTCAGGTAGGTAGGTGCATTAGACTGGTTAAAGAGGACCAAGTTTGTCTCTGCTCCCTAAGGCATGAAGAAACCATTTAGTCCAGGCGAGCACAAGACATGGATACCTCTTGTAACCTAGTGGAACTGAATGGAAACAAATGAAAATGGTGGTTTGAGTGGATGCTGTGTTTTCGTTGAAGAAAAAAAGAAGTTAGACGAGAATGGGTATTATGAATAAAAGCATAGGTTTGTTCCTCCATAAATTGATTTCAAGCGAAAGATTTTGGATATTTGGAAGCACTGAATCGATGTGTAGCCTCTGGTAGGTATTACTTGCACCCTCCGGAAAACAAGGGGAAAAAGGAAAGAAGAAAACGAAAGGAGAAGAGAAGTTCGATTTTTGATAACTCTCTAGGAGTCATGTTTAAGGCTTTTTGAAGCTTAAAAAAAAAGGGCTAGTCTGAAAGGGCTAGCTAAGACAAGGCAGCTAGGCTTAGGGCAAGATCGGGGCCGCCTCTAGGAGGTATAGAATTTGTGTGAAGTTACCATGCACATTCTGAGACTAATAGATTTAACATCGAACCTTTGTAAAACAACGTTTTTTTGGTATGTAATCTCATTAAAGCAATAGATTATACCCTCGCACTAGCTAGCTGAACAGCTGCTGCTGAAGAACGACTATAATTTTGTAAACAAATACTACTTGGGATATCAGGTCTTCAATTATTAGGAGCTCAAAAAGTTATTTCAGATGGGATTCTTTGATGAGATAGGAAATCCACCCCAACTTGCGAACAATTGAAGGAGAGGTGTTTTTATTAACAAGTGGATTGAAGATGGTTGATAAGTAATTTTACAACAATCGAGATTCTTTTTTCCCCTTTTTTGATGTGTCTTTTTGGTAGCGAATCAACATGACTTTCCTTTTTAGGCTGAGAGTTCTGGCTATATATAGTCAAGAGTTCAACATTTTGTGAACTCACTTCAGATTTAGCATTGGGATAACTGCATGCCTGATTATATCCCGACAATCAGAAGTAACCCTAGGTTGTTTACAATTCATCATATTGAATCGACTCATAACAGCTAAATAACAATAGCTTTCTTGCCAAACTAAGAAGACTAACGATCAGGAGGAGCAAGAGGGACTTTACTACTTGACATGAGATTCCTATCAAAGACAGTCAGTTTGAAAAGCAGACAATGGGAATATATGGTGAGATATATTCTGATCTGGTGTATATTCGAAGCATTTAATATTCTGAGTTGGGATTCTTGGGACCGCCTTGGAGTCTGTCTGTGTATGCTGATGGGAATCTGGGTTGTGTGCCATGCCATTCCGTCACACTATAGTTTCTTTTGTAATATGCATGATGCTTGTATTCTAGAGCTGCTCTAGAACAGTTCTGATGATTATCTTTTGTTCTAGCTTACTTTTTTTTTTTTTTTGATAAGCGTTCTAGCTTACTGTCGAGATACATTGCACTATTTATGTGGCCATGGTGAAAGGGGCGGAGCCAATATTGTTGGCCTGTGGGGTCAAAATTTTCTTACATTCCATTTTGGAGACCTCTTTGCTTGCCACCCATGACACAATTTCAAAGTCTATGGTTACACAGGAGAACATGAGCGATTCAATGCATCATTGTAGTTCACATGGGCAGCACTTGTTGCTAGAAAAACATGAATGTGTAGGAACTGCATCAACTTTGTAGGATGCTTTTAGGTAATAGAATTCGAACCTGCAAACGCTTCACATAGTTGTGTGTGTGTGCAAAGTACGAATTCCATTTTCTTGCTTCGAATAATGTGTGTGCGTGACTACTTTCAGGTTCAAGCTTCTCAGTGCATGCGTGTGCTTGTGTTTGTGTATCTTTCCATTAGTGTGTCTTAAAGTGAGTAGTTTTTACTTTTGTTAATCTCTCTTTTGAACAGAGGAACTAGACAGAAGCAGGAAAACTAAGGTCTCTGGGGTCTGGAGTGCAATGTGTATGCCACATCTGCTTGTCCCCGCCTTGCTATCTATCACTGCAATGTCTCCTAGCCCACTGCTTCCGGCCGCCTCCTCTCCCTCCGTCCATCAATGCGCTGCCTCGGTGGTGGGGAGAAGAGTTGCGGCGGGTAAGATCTCCTTGGTCGATGAGCTATTCAGTCCCTTTTATCCACCAACTGAAAAAAAAAATTATTCGGGTTTTATACGTAACGTCGTGAATAACGTACTGCATCTCTGAAATTTTTTACCTAACCAACATTGTTTTCAAACAGATTTCCAACCTGAACATCAGCAAATTTCTTGAATGGGGCAGGAATCAAAATGAGGGATCTTTTTAACGTCTGTGTCTATCTTATGTTTAGTTTTTCAAAATGACACATTTAAATATGAATCGGGTAATAATAACACGACTTTGAACTTATGGGATACAGTTGAAGTCGTGTTTCGGCAACACCAATTTGAACCCACATTACTTCTAATCGTGTTTGAGGCATATTCATCGAAGGTAGTATTTGTATATTTTTACGTAAAATAAAAGAGGTTATAAATATTTAAAAAAAAAGAAAAAGAAAAGTAGGAGAGATCAGCGAAATTCTTCTTTAAAATACCATTACGGTCAATTTGTTAGGGGTAAAAAGGATGACTAATATGTTTATAATCCTAAATATTCCCCTCTCATGGATGTTCATAGAGACGACATTTTTGGAGTACGTTAGGCTGAACTGGTCGGTTCAGGGTGAATACGTTAAATGTCAATCCTTATCGAATTAATCAGAGGACCGAAATCAATTCAGGGTGATTCGGTCTGGTCATGAATTCTAATTTTTTTTATTTTGTATGGATTGTATCGTTTTAACAAAAAAAAATTGGGCTGCACAAAAGGAAAAGAAAAAGAACAAATAAATTAATCTTATTAGTAAATGGGCTGGAATGCCAAAACTTTTTTATTTTGGGCCACAAAATGAGATTGATTCAAGACCACCGAAAAACTAATACCCATTTGGTCCAATCAGTTTGAATTTAACATTTTGGTTCGATTCTATCGAGGTTGGATAAAATTTCAAGTAACCATTACCGAATTAATAATCACATTTTCCCCTCAATACCAAGACCAATCGGAACCCAAAATACGTAATTAATTTTTTCGATCGATCGATTTGGTTTGGTCGGTAACTTTTTCAACCATGACCAGAATGAAATTGAATTACCTGACTATCTAAGGAAATATATATAACGATTATATCTTTTACTATATAAATTCATAACAATTCTACGCACACAAATTTCGTACACAAATACATTTGGGATTGTCTAATGCACATGAATCTTTCAAAAATAATATAAGAGAATTTTTAGTTAGACCTCGTAAAAAGACTTATGTACTTTATGGAATTATTTCGTTCTTTTAGAAAAAAATTATGGTTAAGTAAGCAAATAACAAATATATCATGGTTACAGGAATCTATCCATTGTATATAGGATTTAAGGGCATCATAATCGTCGAGGTAAAATTGAGACCTAAAAGATCGAGTTGTACCTCAGTGCGGTTACCTTATTACGGCTTCATCCAGTAAGTAGCCCTGCCTTCACATTCCTCTCTTTGCGGTTAAGGTAACGACTTCGGGCATGGTCATACATCGAACAATTTCTATTTCTAAATCTGTATATAAAAATATTTTGTTTGTAAACTTTTTCATAGATTCCTTTATATTCCTCTAGAAGTTGTCTTGGATAACAGCACGAAATTATGGTGAAATTGATCCCTAAAAACTAATCGATATGATGTTGGGAATAATTTTAAAGCCGACTGAATATTTACGATGTCAAAAAAAAAATATGAAAAAATAAAACAGCACGACTTTGCTTTGGGGCGAAGGCAGCTTATGACGCCCTCGTCTCTCTCCCTCTCTGTCCCCTGCCTATATAAACCCTAGCTTTTGTTGTCGCAGATTATTCATATCGGTTGATAAGAATTTGGACAAATGAAGGGTTCGTCTGAGACAAAGATTTTGCAAGACCTGGTTCTCTACGCAGCAAGCGCCGCTTTGAGTTGCCTGGTTTTGTTCGTGGGGCTCCGACAGCTTGACCCTAATCGCGAGTCCTCTAAAAAAGCCCTCGAACACAAGAAGGAGATAGCTAAACGTTTGGGCAGACCTCTGATTCAAACAAATCCATATGAGGTATATGCCCCATCTCCAATAGGTCAAATGTTGTATGCTGTTTTCCAATGTCCTTGAAATAGGTGATTATCCATATGCAAATTTGCTTGAAAAATTGGAAACATATTTCATATAGGTGATTATCCATTATCAACTTCTACTAGCCATATGTATGGACTGGCCCCATATAGTTGATAGCATTTTGAAGCTGATACCTAGGAGGGAGCAAACCCTGAGCACTAAGCCTTGATTACCAGGCCAATCCTTGGTTTGAGTTGAAACAATTAGGAGTAACTAGTACTATGTAATAATCGAGGGTAAATTTTTTCTTTTGTTGCCGTCCATAATCAGTGTTACGTAACACTTCCAGAAGGCAAAAGCCCTCATCCTTGGCTGGTCTAATTCGTTTTTATGGGGATGGTTTTTGAGAATATGAAAATACGTGTTTGATGTTTTGTCAAAACCCGAGTCTTCTCCAAAGAAGTTAGGCAGAAATTTGTTTTTAATAGATAGAAACTATAATCATTTTCATGTCTATTTATTCCCCGCCAGAATGTTTTTTGAGAATACGAAAACGTGTGTTAATGTTCTCTAAAAAATTGGTTCTACTCCCCAAAATTGGCAGAAAGTAAGTTTCGGAATCCGTGAACGAACACGGTGATATATTCCCCCCCCCCCCCATATCTGGCATGTGGTTTCATTTTTTATGTGTTCAATTTGGAAGACTAAAAGCTGTGGAAGCAAATTTGTTTTGCTCTAGGCAGCATCCTTGCTCTGCTATATCACTTTTTGTTTAGTTTTGGGTAGGACAGGTTGTGGATTCTTTTTGAAAATACAATGGGGTGGTAGGCTGAAAAGCGTTATTTTATGGAGACAGTTTGTCTATTTTTTTGAATGCCAGTTTTTAGCGGAAGAGTTTAGTCTTGTTTAGGACTTGATTCAATAAGAAAAAGAAAGAGAAGAGTAATTAGAAAGAAGGCTTATCCTTGCAATGCGTATAATATACTAGAAGATTTATATTGGTATTTACAGGTTGATACACTTTTCCAAATTCAGAAATTAAGAAAATCTTGACTACTTCTATCATTCTAGATCTATCACAGGCCATGAAACGGACCCGAAAATATTATTTACAACACTATAGACAAAAACCGCAACCCATTTCTAGCAATTTTTTAAAGCAACTAGTAGTGTAAATGAACTTTTAAGACTCGAGACACTACATTAGTGCCATAGACACTTCTCTTTGAACCCAAGTAAATAGACACTTCTCTTTGAACCAAATAACATATTGTTGCGTGGTGTGGGGCCAACACACTGTGTAGGTTTCCAAGGTGGACGTGCCTTGTCTATCCACATGATACCTGTTGCGTTTGAAATTATTGTGTTGGATGGATTTTCAGTTTCTTAACTGTTGCAATTTTTTCTACTTGATCTGTCAATTGTGTTGTTCTTCTGCCTTGTTTTAATCAGTTCAACAAATAGCTATACTAACAAGAGAGTGAATGTTTTCACCTTTTCTGTTTAAAACTTATTCACCTTCTTTTCATACTTAAATAGCAACTTAGATGACACAGTTGATGTATGTCTATTTTGTTTAACTTTGACTGTATTGTGCAATGATTAATAGGACATTATAGCTTGTGACGTTATAAATCCTGACCACATAAAAGTGGAGTTTGACTCTATTGGAGGGTTGGAATCGATTAAGCAAGCTTTATATGAGCTGGTGATTCTCCCACTAAAGAGACCTCAACTGTTTTCATATGGTAAGCTTCTTGGTCCCCAAAAAGGGGTCTTGTTATATGGACCACCGGGCACCGGAAAGACCATGCTTGCCAAAGCTATTGCAAAGGAGTCTGGAGCTGTTTTCATCAATGTGAGGATATCAAATCTAATGAGTAAATGGTTTGGTGATGCACAAAAACTTGGTAGGTTCGGAGCATGTTCAGAATTCTCCTATTATATTTGAGTTCTTATTTTCCAATCGTTTGTCAGTTAGAAGACATTCTTTATGTTGTTGACTTGGTCACTTGGATTTTCTATTTGTATGGCTGTTGTCTTTCGATACTCTGTGGTACAGGCTCTATTAAATGTGCAAAGTATTCCAATGTTTGACTGTTAGCACTCAACAAGGGTATGAGATATGAACCTGACATGTATAATTAGATATCATATCATTAGCTCATTTATTATGTTAATTTCAACTATTCTCTCTGTTCCATAATGTTGGTCCCTTTTTGTGGATTCTAACTTTCTTAGGCGACTTGTAAGGATTACACCTAAATCAGACCTTTGTTGCCCCTTATTATAACTGATTTTGAGTACAATCATAGATATTTATGATAGTTTTGTTAACTTACCAATGTTAGGTTTTTGACAATCCAATACAATTTCTAGCATAAATGATATTTGGATAGGCATGGAGGAGTGGTACTACTTCAGAGGGTCACTCATTCCTATTGCAAGCAAACACAAGTCCAGCGAAGGCCAAGAGAACCTAAGAAAATTTAAGATGCATTTTAAAGTCTAGAGATGTACGGTGATGAGAGTGTACATGAACTAAAAACTTGATTGGGTTATTGTGAAAGAAAGAAGAATTTGTTGAATAGTAACCGAAGCAACATGTTGGAAGACTAACATAAAATGCACTCCCTCATTAAATTTTTGGCCACTATTCATTCAGCGCCAAAAACAAAAAAGAAGTACTGAATTTAATGGCATTCTTTAAAGAACCATGCGCTGCGTCAGCCGGCCATCATCGGGTTATTTCCCTGTACAGTATTGAATATTGAGAAATGTTATCTTAATTGCTAATCTTACATATGAGTAATGAATGTTCAACGTGGAATAGTTGTTCCATGAGTGGGAAAAATGAAGCTGAGTAAAAATGAGTGGGAAAAATGTAAATTCTGACACATTATCATACTTTGTGGATTCTGTAAGACATGAATATTTAATATCCTGCTCGAATGCCCTAAAGGTGCATGTATGAAAGTGAGTATTTCTGGTTAAATTTTATATCCAAACATTATGCAAGAATCTTGAAAGTTTGTAAGTGTGCATCCTCCTCTTAATTATGTAAAAAAAATTTAATTAAGTAATTAAGAAATTGTTTTTATTGGGTGATGGAATTAGATGGGTCCTGTAACTCCGTACTTTAGTGCTGCAAATTGATATGAGGGTAGCACGTGCAATTTATAGTGTGTTCGATATCCTTGTCTTTGTTTTGCCAAATGGTTTGTTATCAGCATGCCATGTTGTGACTCCTATAAACTTCTGCAGTGGCTGCTGTATTCAGCTTGGCCCATAAACTTCAGCCTGCTATCATATTCATTGATGAGGTCGATAGTTTTCTGGGTCAGCGTCGCACGACAGACCATGAAGCGCTCACGAACATGAAGACCGAGTTCATGGCTTTATGGGATGGTTTCACCACAGACCGTATGTTTCCTCATTCTATACTTCTTTTCAATTATGTGCGGTGGTTATGGTTAGAAAGTGTGTTGGAGAATGTGAAAATGTTTAGAAATATGTAAAACTGTGGTGAGATGTGAAGTGTATTATAGTTGATTTTTTTTGGTTATTATTTGCCCCTTAACCATCTCTCAGTGGCCAGTTGTTAGCAACGACCTTTCATTTTTTGCTGTACTGTTACTACTGTACTTCTTAATCCGCAAAATAGTGGATATTCTAGAGGCAACATTAGTTTTTCCCCTGGAATACTGTATTCAATTTTTTTGGCATCTCTTTCCATGTGTTTCGACAAGGATTCTGGTTAAGATGATATAATGTTTGTGCAGAGAATGCTAGGGTAATGGTTCTCGCTGCGACTAACCGTCCATCAGAACTTGACGAAGCAATTCTTCGGCGTCTTCCTCAGGCTTTTGAGATTGGTATTCCTGACCGCAGGGAGAGGGTAGAGATACTGAGGGTGATTTTGAAGGATGAGAGTGTAGAAGAGGAAATTGACTTCGATCACATAGCTGGTTTATGTGATGGCTATACTGGTTCAGATCTCCTTGAATTATGCAAGAAAGCAGCTTATTTTCCAATCAGGGATCTACTTGATGATGAGAAGAATGGGAGGTCATCTCCTGTGAGTTTCCATTCCATTCTTACCTTCCACAGTCTAGTTTTTTATTTTTCTGTTTTTATATTTTTCTATTTCTGTTTGATAGTATACTGCAGTTGAAGGGGTTCCTATAATTATACTTATGTTTGGTTTGTTTACTGGGATTTGAGCATCAGATTGGACTATAAATCCAAGAGGACCACATATCATAGGTTTGGTTGGAACTCGTGCAGTTAGGATTTCTTCGGGTATGAAATCCCCCAAATCATGGGAGGATATATAGTACATCGAAGAGGCGGTATTGTCGATCATATCACCAGTCTTATGGCATTACACATCCTATTAGATTTTATCTGTCTTCACTATAAGTCCACTAAAAAAAACTGGCCTTGTGGTCAAAGATAAATCTGCATATTTGGTCAACAGGACTCACAGTAAAGGGATGATATGGAATCCTGTGGGTTGATGAAATCCCGCTGGTCTGCTATCCCATAAATTGTGGGATTAGTTTGATGGATATGTAATTCCGCCTTTAGTTGTTGCCATTCAAACCCCAAAACTTGGTCCCTTGGGATTTGTAACAAAAAAAATGTACCCAGACTAGGGATCTTGTTTTTATCTTTGAGAGATGTTGGATATCATTTGAGTTCGTTACCGTTTTCCTTTTTATTCCAGGAACCAAGGCCATTGTCGCAGTCGGATCTTGAGACCGTTCTCAGATCATCAAGAAAGACGAGGGTTGCTGCAAGTGAATACACCGGGTTAAACTCTCAATTGTCAGGGTGGTCAAGGAATAGGGATTCGGAGGATTATCAGGTCCAAGCTACGATCAATGAGCTTTCTAAGCTCGTGCTTTCTCAAATTATGAACCTTCAATCGGATGCCCAAGACCCATAGAATAGCCCCACATCTAGTAGTGATCTGTGTATTTGCGCATAACGTTAAAGTGGCGATTACCTTTTAGGGCATTTCGACATTTTTTATACTGTGTTAAATAGTTGGATTGAATCTTGCTTATTATGTTTATGGTGGTGTTGTATACCCCCCACCACTCTTCTTTCCAGTTCTTTTTAGTTGGCAAAGGACTAGGAAAAGTAGAGTGGCTTTGATTTTTCATATATTATTATATTAGCAGTCACATTGCAGATGGTTTATGAGGCGATGGTTTCTCCTTTTGTGAAGATCATTCTTGAAATTTCTGCTTTGGAAAGTATATTTTGTGGTGACTTTTCTGTCTGATTTCAGCACTGTTGCCTAGTCCATTTGTTTCTCCTCCTAGCATTATCATATGGTATGATTGCTCTGCAATATTTTGAGTTGTCCAGTCTGGGAATTTTGTCGTTCACAGTAGACAATGAAGTGTGATGCTACGGTGGTTTGGTCTATTACCTATTAGACTCCACTCCTTAAGAAAATAATTATGCTTCGTACACAGAAAATACACATAAAATATCCATGTTAAAATCATTATATAATTATGATTCATTCTCAATAAAATTATAATAAAAATCACACATCTGCTTTTAAGTGCAATTTTTCTTGCACTTTTTTACACATCTAATGAAGAAATAAAAAGTTAAGTTTAAATTGTACTAGAGCTTTGAACGTTTTTTCAATTATGTAGTTCTTTTGATTTATTGCGCTTCAAATAGTGGTGTATTTACAAACCCATTATGTGTATCACAAAGGTACGGATATAAATCGGTAATAAATATCTATCATCATGTACAAGATAAGCTCTCAAATTTACATAATAAAAGTTCGTTTAAATGAAGTTGCATTATAGTTAAAAATAGTGCCAAAAAAATCGGGAAAAGAGGAGAAAAAAATTAGTAAGCTTACTATTGGTCTGACGGTTAAAATTAGAGACTTACAGGTTTAATTTCTTCTAAATTTTTTTAATGTTCATGACCTATAAATTTTTATGTATACTTCATACGAGTTTTGTTTCGATTTTAGTTGAATTTTTCATTAGTGAACAATGATTAATTATTTGGTACTTTATTAAGGTTCAGTAATTTAATAAGGTGCGTGTAAATTGGTCCCAACCATCCTCTGCCGAGATTTTCTGCGGAGCTAGAAAAAGGCGGGAAAGCACAAGAGGGATCTACAGTGTTCGAATTCGAAGTCCAAAAGACAGACATGTACAGAGGCGGATTTGGCCTGAGGCTCGCCATCTTTGGGGGATTCAGCTCCATTATCATTTCCAAGGGCCAGAGTGGCTCTACCTCTAGGGTTTTCTCTTCTTCTTTCTCAACTAAGCAAGTGGGCACTCACAACGGCAGTTTCCACTGCGACGACGCTCTTGGCTGCTTACTAATTCGCCTCGCCGAAAAGTTTTCCGGCGCTCGAATCGTTCGTACCAGGAATCCACTGGTTGCGTCCCTAATCACATACGTTTGTCTATTAACTTTGTGGTTGTTTGATGTAGTGTACCGCGGCCATAAAGGTCTTACCGTCTTACGACCTTTACCACAAAATATTTCTAGATCCCAATACACCCAATGCCAGATAGCTGCCAAGAAGCACAAGCCAGAAAAGACAATATGTGCCCCGGCCACACCTTCGTAACTCCAAATCCCTGAATTCGTGACAGTCCCCCGGTGATACTCCACCCATCTAACCGAAGGGATAGTTATCTGAATGTCTCGTTACTATTTAGTTATCTGAATGTGGCGAACTTCTGAATAGTTTATTGAAGTGGAACTTGAACATAAACATGCATGCAACACCGCTCCAGTTAAAAGCTGCTGATGGTTTGGCCTTCTCTGTGTAGTACTTTTAGATGCTATTTTTTGAAAAGACCCTTTTGTTGAGGCCCGTGTCGCCACTGAGAGATACTAGCGAAGAGCTAGAAACACAATCCTTCCTTTCTTTGAGGTGGTTAATTTGTTTGATTTTGTCATCTGTATGCAGATAGTCGTTTGACTTTGACTTTTGTTGTCTTTCTTTGTCACTAATGATTCCGCATGTCAACCCCTTTTTAGTTTTGTAATGTTCCTTCTGGTAACAGGCAGTTGATGCTATTGATGATGGCATTTTGGCTTCTGAACAACCAAGAATGATCTTTTTTCCAAAGGGGGTATGTATCGATTTCATTATAGTTCTTCATTATTTTGTATTCTAGTTTTATAGTCTAATCACCCCTATATCTCCTTATATGCATTTGATGTGATGTTGAGGGGTCAAATGCCTTGTGGATCCGTATTTCTGGGCCTTTTATCATTTATTTTCCCGGAAGTGAACCTGTATTGAATCTTGGTATATATATCATGTGTAGGGTTGTATTTGTCTTGTAACTGATAAGCATGTATTGTATTGTAGTCAACTACTTATTTGTGGCTGAAGGTATCATTTCACTATAGTTGAGACTTTTGGCACTTGTCTTGAATTCATATAAAGAATGGTTGGCGGTGTCATGGAAATTGTATAAGCAACCCCTAACCTTCTATAAGGCCACTACTCTTTCCTCCAACTCTAAATGACCTGACTACTTTCATGCTTCAAATGAGAAGTTGTGTTTTTGATCTTGTTCTTTGCTCATGGTATAGTCCTTTAGCCGAGACTCTATACTTTACAGGGTGTTCCCTTTATGATTCAGGAATGCGTGTTTGGCTTATTTTTGTTTGTTTGGTTACAGTTAATGTCCACTCGTCAGTAGGAAAGTCAGATGCCTCTCCTGCAGGCCGAAACATTTCCTTTCAATAGATGCGATTCTCCCCATTTTTTGTTGCAAAATCTCTCTTTTTTTGGAAATTTCAAATAAAATAAAGGGAAGTCAGAATATATGTTTTTTTTTAAGATAGCCCTTCTCAATTATAAATAATCCTCAGCATTGAAAGGTTCATTAGGTCCTCTCTATGTTGATGATATTCTCATTCAAGTTCGATGACAGTTTCATGCCATAATCGTTATTACTGTTGTTTCTTCTTATTATGATAAGAGCAACGTCGGTCGATAATCCTCAGTGCAGCTATTAAGTGCAACGTGGGAATATTGATGAACTAAAAATACATCAAACTGTTTCATAAATGATATAAGCCTCCAAAGGCCATTAAAGGTCAGTTTTTACATAAACAAACTCTGCCGATGTAAACAAAGTGGAATCCGGATACAACTAAGGGTGAGATGTGGAATCTATCTAAAAGTATTTCCTTCACATAGACCTTATTTTTCAGAATCTGAAGGTAATCCTTCTTTGAACCAGGTGTAAAGCCCACCTTCCAAATGGAATACATTGGTATAACCATTGAGGACCAGCAAGTATGCTGCTATCAGTGACCTGTGGAAAAATCATAAGTTTTAAAAAAGGTTCTAAGTATGGAACATAAAGTTTGGTCTTCAGGTATAAGATGTAAAGATAAAAACTATAATGAAGTGATTAGGGTGAATGAAATAATAGGATGAAAGAAACATGGAAAACTAAAGATGGATGACACTTACCTTGACTGCTGGCCTTGTGGAAGATTTTGAGATGGTCTCATTGTCCCCCCAGATGAGCAAGCCACTATTATCTTGGAGCTTTTATCTAATTTTGATTCCACAGCTGTCGACACATCCCAAACAATTATTGGTCCCAAGTTCTGAGTTGTTCAAAGAGCAGAATGCAGAAGAATACTAGACAAGGTTACTACGTCGTACTTTGAATGAACTCGGGATTTTCTTCTGTTCCAGCAAAGATGCCAAAAAATGCAAATGCAGCACGCCTAGCGATGTCCCACGCTGTCCACTCCTTTATAAGTCGATATATTTGTGCGTTAATAGCACCTGGTGGATGGCCCTAGGATCAAAACAACAGAAAGAATGTAGTTACTTAGGAATGCATAGTTTAATTGGTGAAATAAGGCAAAAATTGGATAGAAGAGCGATGTAAAGTTCTCAGTGCACTCCGGGTTTTGAACAAATTTGTGTACAGTAGAAATAGGTCTTGAGTGTTACTGTTTTCCGATGAAACTACGGTAGCTTGGGTGGCATACCTCTTTGAATTCTGCTTCTGGTCGTACATCAAGAATAACAAAGTTGTTTTCTTTTTGAAGCCGCAAGGCCTCCTTCACATCCACACTCCTTACCTGCAAATATTACCATATTCCTTATTAATACTCTTTTCAGTTACTTGGTAGTTCAGGTGTAATGGATCATCTGGATCTCACCACCCTTATTAGAGGTCTCTTAAACCTAGTGACTATGGCACAGGACTAGGGTATACTTGCTGCACTTCGGATGCTTAGTGCTCATCCCTGCGTTTTTCACGTCTCGTGGTTTTACGTCATCAGCCTCTGCATTTATGCAAGCCGGTTTCCAAGTCTTGTCGACCTGCGAGCAACTTCTGTGTTCTTTTTTCCCTTGATAATCATGGGACTAAGAGTAGCAGTCTAGCAGAGGTGGGTGTGAGTCCACGCATCAGACCTTCCTAAACCCATTATCTTTAAGACAATGAGGATTTTGTCCATGTTAACGGATAATAGATGTATTTTGTTTTCAAGCCCCTTCATAGTCTAGGGGTATAATAGATGATCTGGATCTTAACAGCCTTTTGCCAGACATATTACAGCCCTCGTAGACCTAGTTTGAGGTTTCCTGTTGAGTATCCTGATCTTCCATCTTGCTCTTTAATGGTGGATGAACTGTCTATGAATTACTCATTCCCAGGTTAACAAATTTATGGTTCTTTAAGCCTTGGATGCAACCTGACACATCAATAAGTGGACCAAGAAAGCTAATTGTATTAGGTGTAGTCCTTGTTAGAAAAAATAGTTTCAGAACATAATTTGGTTTGTTCAAAACCATTAAAGTGTTAGAGTCTAGTAGTCTGAATGTAATATTGGTTAAAGAAATTCAAATAAGATTAATTTTCTTTTGGATTTTATATAGTTTTGATGGATTAATTATGAGGAGTAAAGTTCTGTTAGTTGACATGTATTTGCATGACCAATTGCGCCACTTTCTTAGTAGCTGTGTCACTTCCTTTCCTTCCTATTCCATAAAGTCACGAATACTTCAATAAATGTGTGTTTCCATCATTTGTAAAATGGTTTTTGACACCACAATTTAGCCTATTTTTGAATAGATTTTTAATCTATTCTTTTGAGTATTGAGTCTTGATAATAGAGAGTATAAAATACAATTTGGTTCGTTAAATTCATCGATTGTAGTGTTGTTTTAATGGGATTTGTATTAAGGAGATAGTGTCAAAGACTCAAATATCAGACTTGATCAATTTTCATTCGATTTGCATATCTTTTCAGGATTTTATCATTTTGAGTTCATCAATTTTTTTATCACAGTGACACAAGATAAACAAAATTATTCCAGTAGTCCAGAAAGAGTTGCCTTGAAGCAGAGATATGGTTATCTACTTGAGAGAGAGAGAGAAAAAAACCTTTTTATTCACTAGAACCTCACGCTTAATCTTCCAGTCTTCTTCAGCTAATCCCTCCAAAAAGAAATAAGAAACTCAGCACACCCCAAAGACCAGAATCACAAATAACTTTGTTAATAAGCTGTTTTCTATTCTTCAAATGCCCTCTTCTTCTTTTTCATTTTCTGATAAAACATGATAGAGTTCAAGCTGATATAGCAAAAAATACCTGGTGATTTTGCAGGTTTAGTTGCCGCAGCTCGAATTCTGAGTCCTGCTGAAGGGATGGAGTTTAACGATGACAATCTCCTGCTTGAAAATCTAACTTGTTTCAATCTACAGGTATTATTCTCAACCATAGAATTCAAGTAGAAACAAAAATGGGTAGGATATAATTTTGGACGTAGAGTATAGGAAGAAGATTGTGGGGTGACTGAAGTAAGAGCAGCCATTGAAAGATCCGAAGCACAAAATTGGGCTTGTTTTTTAAACAGAATAAATTCCTAAGGTGGGAGAGATTGAACCACAAAATCTAACTTGTTTCTGGATCGATCATTGGCCTCTGTTTCTGATGTGTTTCTTCATGATGGGAGTTTTTTTTTTTTTAATGTCTTAGAAGGTGTGAAGTTGGTGGGCCATGGAGATTGTGGATATTTGAGGCTCTCTCACAATCTTAAGTTTGTGGTGGTGGTACGAAGTGGATATTTTGTGTTTGGATTTCTTTTGTCCTCATCTGATTATTGAGCCTGCCAGCGTGATAAATTCGCACCAGGTAAACTGGAACTAGTGCTCCTTGATATAAGCCTTAATTTTTTTAGTCCAGTCGGGATAGTTATTATCCTTTAGAAAAGTCTTAGAACACAGATTATTCGGACTATGTTTGGAACTGTTAAATGCACATAAAAATTTTAAATTATTGAGAGTCTCACATGCATTGAATGATTTTGAATACATCTATATCCGGATGTATTCGAATGATCTGTGTTTTTAACATGACTCTTTATCTTTTTACATATTAGATTTACTTCCCACCCTCGTACTATGGTCGAGTACTTTCAATTCTTACTGTTCGTTTATTAGCTGTCAATTTTTTTGAAAGAATATAGTGGGCATTGTAGGAGGATAGATATTGTAGAAATGAAGATCTCTTTTAGATGGATAGGTAGTTATAAAGGATTTATTTGAGTATTTTTTGATAAATGAAGATATGATAAATATAAATAGGTAAATGACATTCTCGCAATTAATATTATATTTTTGTAATTAATAATGATATTCGAGGAATAAGATATAGATAGAGAGAGGGGTGAGATAATTTTATCCTTCTCTAGACAACTAAAATAATATTCTGGATATCATATCCAAGATTTAAAGAAGTAAACAAACTACTTTGATATGATAACTCGAATAGTCATATCTAACGTGATAATCAGTGAACCTTTATTTGATCACTAACAAACACGCCCTTAAAAAATGAGATTGGACTACAATATTAGGGACCTGAATTTTCGGTGCTTGTCATGCAACAATTAGGGGATACATTATGAATTATTAAATCCTATAGAATAAAATATGGTACTGTAATGAATCAGGAGATAGGTATGGCAAATCCCTCACCATTGGTCCGATATAATTATTTAATCCTGTTGAATCACGTATCATATAATTACTATACAAATATACCTTCTAGTACCAGAGTGTTTGGAATAACTCTCATGTGCATTACAACGTGTGGAATAGTCGTCATGTGCACCATACCATTAGAAATAGCCGTCTTTACCTCTTATGTCATGCATGAGGCATAGAATATCGGGTTGTACTTTACGCGGCCATACCAAGCCATCTGTCGATCACGTGGAGTTATCGAAGCTGATGTAACGTGATCATGTTGATCACTCTTTGTTTGAATCGACTAACACGATTGTGCGCTCTAAGACGGGCTTATTGTACATCATGCGGGTCTCGTTGAGCCTTTGATTCGACCCAATGATGGAGCAAATGGAGTTGAGAAATCTGTTGAAAATTGGAAAGATTGTGAATGAAATTAGAATAGATGATCTTACGAGGCAATCAACGGTTACAATTCATTTATGGTCGTATTGATATTCATCAATTGCTCCATCAGTTAATATTCCTTTTAGTCTCTATATTTATTATTTTGGTGGTTTCATAAGCTTTAAAAGTCTATAAATAGTTAATTCTATTTTTGGTTTCGATAGGTTGAACGATATGAGAATGTCTTCATGATTTTTGCCTTTTTAGTTTCATTTAATTTTGTGAAGAGGGAGAGACGGACACAATTATTTCGATAGGCGGTTGATCGAGTGGTGTTTTATCGGCTGAATGAGCCGTTTTACCTTGAAAAACAGGCGTCGGTGTGCTCCTCCAACACTACGGGAGGCGACAAATATGTTTTAAAGAGACTTTAAATTTACATGACTCGGTTTGGTATTGTACTTTTTGTTTGTAAATACTTATTAAATTTATGTTATGTAATATTTCGATTGTGGCCCAATATTGTTTAGATCTGGTCTGCTACATCATGATCTATATAAATACCTTCTGGGTCGTCCAATAAGAGTCGGTGAGAGACATTGCAACTAATATTTTTATACCATGCGTGGCTTCCACGTACAGTAAGTAGGTACATCACCGCAAGCAATAGAACACAAATAATGGATCCTCACCAAACTGGTCCTGCGGTTTCTAATTTAATACTCAATGGTCCTAAACTATCAATAAATTTTTCCAGATTTTGAGTTTCATATTCACACCACCGACGCAGATCTTGACCAGAGGAATATCCATTGTCGATTGAAGCTTTACTTTTAAGTACCAAAACAATTTTCAACTACCAAGGGTTTAGATATTAATAGAATTGACCCCATTTATTATGGATTTGGTCCTTTCATCAATTTATATTGTCACAACCCTGCCCACTCAATTTGTAGTAACGTGGCCCTGAAGTCAAAGGCAGGAGAAAATACTCAACCCACAAGGACATTATCTTCGTTTAATTTGATCTCACCCCCTTACTCCTAAGTTTTGTTGAAATTCCCAAAGTCCCCTACCTTAGATCCACCCAAATAATTAATCACTATGGTAAACTTACAAATCTGAGTTTAGGAAGTCATATCTTATTAATGACAATAGTTGATTATTACCCTCTCATGAATAAGAATCTTTTGCTCGTGCTTTGGAGAAAGTTTGTAAAATTTTGACGATTTCCTTTCATACTCGATAAGCAACAATTGATTTTGAACTGTGTGAGGAAGGTCACTTTATTGCCTCCACTAGCGGACGATTTTTGTCTTTTTGTTGAAACACAATCTTGGCTTTCGATCGAGGTACGAGCATGAGTAGGCAGGTGATGTCAGGGGGAGGGACGACTGGGTTGGGTTGCCTTTTCAATCAATCTCTGGATCTGGCCACTCGGTGTCTCTATTGGTGCGAATTGTAAGGAGTGTTGGTCAACGTTTTTTTGTTTGTTACACATGAGGTTATTTCTCGAGTTGTTGTATTTTGTGCTTGTTTTAACTATTTCATATTCTACATGATTTATGTAGTGTTCTATTTTTGTAAGCTCTTTATATATAATTATTTTCTTGCTCAATATATAAAAGTAACAATAGACTTTAATCCCTTAAACTTTGTTACATAAGTGCATAAATACCAGAATTTTCAAAATCTACACTTATTTCCATGTACAATAGAATAAAAGGCTCTATGGACCCGGGGGCCCTGTAGTGAGCCCCTCACTACATACGTGTAGTGAGCAGATCTGACCGTCCATTTTGGCAACGGACGGTTCAGATTCAAATCAGTATTTATTAATTATTTTTAACAAATAAATATTAATTCAAATCTGAACCGTCCTTTGTCGAAATGAACGGTCGGATCTACTCACTACACGTATGTAGTGAGGGAGCTCACTACAGGCCCCCCATTTCCTCTATTATTATGGATGGGGTCAGAGGATGCGGGTAGACAAAATTACTCATGATCATTGGTTTAATATAGTATTTTTTTGCTGAAATGATATTTTGTTGCACGTCACATCTGTGCAATAGGCTCTTCTTTTTTGGAAAACCTCTCACCATTGGTCAGATATAATAGTTACTTAATTCTGTAGAAGCACGTATGATATTATTAGCAAACCAGTAATTATTACCTTAAATAGGATTACAACAGTTGATGATATCATGATCTATCTAATTGCTTTCTGGGGTCGTCTTATGGGAGTCGGTGAGATATTGCAATTAATATTATTATATTTGTTAGTACATCACCACAGTCGACAAAAACATAAATAATGGGTCCTCACCAACTGGTCCTGCATTTATAATTTAATACCCAATGGTCCTAAACTATCAATAAATTTCTAAAATTTTCCAGATTTTGAGTTTCATAATCTCACCACCGATGCAGATGTTGACTAGATGAATAACCATTGTCCATGGAAGCTTTATTCTTTAAGTACCAAAAACAATGTTCAACTACCAAGATTTTAGATACTAATACAATTGACTTATTATGGATTTGGTCCTTTTCATCAATTTATTACATCTTACGGCCCACAACCTGAGATGCACCCAAATAATTGATCACTCTTGTTAAGTTTTTAAATGTGTATCCAACCAATCAAATCTTATCAACGATAATAATTAATTATTAATAAGATATTTTTGTCGTTTTTTTGTTTCTTATATGTACGAGTTTATTTCTTGAGTTGTTATATTTAGTGTTTGATTTAATTATTGCAGACTTATATCATGGTTGATATATTATTCTGTTATTATAAACTCTTTAAATAAAATTATGTTACTGTTTAATACTTAAAAATAGGATAAATCGATAAATAATGGTGACAATAGTCTTTAACCCCTTAAAATTTATTACAAAAGTGCATACATACCACCACGACTTCAAAAATCTACACATATATTTTCATGCACAGTAGATGTATTGAGTAACAAAATGATTAGGGACGAAATCAAGAATTTTACTACGCATAGATGAATATATATTCGGGACAAAAAAATACATATAAAAATATTTAGCATGGGCGAAATTTTTAGTAGGGTAGAATTTTTTTTCTTTTGAGGTTTTTTTCTTCTTGCGGGGGCGACCACCCTCTACTGGTCTCTCCCTAGCTCCATTCTGGAAAATGATATTGTTTTAATGTAAAAACGAAGACTTCTACCGGTTGAAATATGCCAGAAATAATATTTTGTGCGTCAAAATGATATTATTTTAGCACATAGTACATCCTATTATGAACTAATGTGCACGGCAAAGCTCCCGAGTCTTAAGTTATTGGATAGGTAAGACTAATCAATTCGATAAAGTACAAGGGAGGAAAGTGAATTTTACTCAAAACAGGGTGGAAAATACTATGGTCCAAAATCCAACAGAGAATGATCGGACGGTTTAGATAAGTTTTGACAAGTGGGTCCACACACCCTTGTGCTCTTCAAGACTATTTATCACCAAGATCTAAGATTGCGATTTGACTTCAAGTGTAGAGCTGCCTAATCCATCAAGCACAGAACCACCGACAGCAATCAAACGAACTGTATCTTGCCACGTGTCCAATAGCCCGAAACGAAAGGCTCCAATTGCACTACGAAACCGCGTCCGCGTCCTTACTGTACCTTTGTTTCAAGACACAGATACATATAATTCCCTCTCTCTCTCCTCCTCCCCCACCCCCCTCCCGTGGCCCAGTGTATAAGAAATCTGACATCACAGCAATCCATACACACTCTCTCTATCTCTCTGAGATTTGGCCTCTGCAGCAACAATGGAGATGTTCTACTACTTCGTGTTCGGCTTCCTCGCGGCTGTAGTGGCAGCGCTGGAGCTAAGCAAGAACAACAAGGATCGAATCAACACATCTCAGCCCTTCAATTCCTTCAAGAACAATTACCTTCTCGTCTATTCCCTCATGATGGGTAAGCCATTCGCGGATCCGAACTTTCCAGCGTCAATATTTGTGTATGCATTTGCGTTTGTGAATGTTATCGTACTACAATTTTGAGACTGCAACTCATTGCGCGCGTCTTGTTATAGGACTTTGGATCGGATCTGAATGCATAATTCTATGAGAATTAATTAAGATCTGATGCGTTTTGCCCTCGTTATGTTTGCCTTGGGGGAGTATTTGGGCTTTTCGTTTGATTTGGTTGAAACATCGAATCTAATTACCAGCTTCGCGCTCAGTACTTTTTTTTTTGGCTACTGATAAAATGTAAAAGCACTTAATTGAGCTTGATCCACCTGTTTGGAAATGGTTTTTTATTTCTCTTAATGCAATAGATGATCTGAGATTCAACTCTTTGTTTTCCTCTTTTGTTCTGAGCAGTTTGTCTTTGTGATCAAACTTATTTTAGGCTCTGTTTGGGTAGGTTTTTCTCTGTTGGCTATTCAGTGAGCGTATCTCAAATTCTGGTGTGATAGTTGGCTAATGGATTTTGACAGTGAGATTGGGAATTTTATTCGAAATCCTTCATGTTAAGTATTGCAGTAACGTGATTATCTCAATAAATAAATAAAAACCCGTATTTCCCACTAATCCATCTTCCCCTCTAGATTTATAGTTGAACTTTTCTATACTTGATTGAAATTGAACATCTAATATCTTGATTTGAAATTCACTTCCCAAATGAAGCTTTAGGGCACTTCTTGTGGACTTAGTAATTATATACTCTCTGGTTTTGTTACTGATATGATGAATATGCTACATGGTTAGGAGATCTGACTGGTTAATATGGTGTTTCTGAGTGCTTTCTGGAGTAATTCTCTGCCCAAACTGTGATGGTCTAACAAAACAAAGTTTAATTCTACTTTCAGCTCACCAGAAAGTTAAGAAGAGTGATTTAAAGCTCTCTTTCTTTCACTTCCCCTTATTTTTCTTTGCAAGCCACCGGTAATACTGGGATCAATTCTTTAGGTTAAATTATTTTCATTGAGTAGTTACTAGTTATACTCTGGAATTTAATTAATGTCTTTCGTTTCCTTCTATGATGACGCAAATTGTTTGAATCTTTTAGTACATAAGAACAATACAAGACTGACAACAGATTTTGCATTGTACATTGTTTGAATTGTGCAACTATTTTGGATTCACTACTTGTCTACTTTTTCGTTGTTGGTAGCACACATTGTGTTTTTCTAGGACACAACTGGAGTGTCAATAACATTTCCCTTTAGATCGGGGGCATGACCTTTTTGCTTTTTCTGACTTGTTAGTGTTTATTTGGAAATAGCGGGGGATTGGTTGCAGGGTCCGTATGTGTACTATCTATACAGCCAGTATGGGTTTGGCAAAGGGGAGATTGGACAACTCTTCATCGCAGGGTTTGGATCTTCCATGGTGTTCGGAACAATTGTGGGATCTTTAGCTGACAAACAGTGAGATTTCCCCTAAATTTCGTGCATTCGTCATTCTTTTGGACAGCACTTTATTTTTTGAGTTCTGACACCACGTAAACTAAATCCAGAGGTCGGAGGAGAGCATGTGTGACTTACTGCATTACATATATACTGAGCTGCATCACCAAACATTCTCCTCATTACAAAGTTCTGATGTTGGGCCGCGTTTTGGGTGGCATTGCAACTTCTCTGCTCTTTTCTGCATTTGAGTCCTGGCTTGTGGCAGAACACTTCAAGGTGAGTTGTTTGCACAGTTTCACAGTTATAGATATAGCTGGACTAGTAATTTTGTCATGCATATTCAATGACCACAGGTCCCTTGGATTCAGTGAAGTGGTGGAACATAGTTGCTGTAAACTCTTCGTAATGGGAAATCTTTTTGTTTTAAGCCAGATTATACATGTCAACAAAATGCTTCAAGAGTTCAACCGTGAAAACATATAAATATTCATTTAACCTGCCAGAAATTTTAGTACTCAAATTCCGAAGGTCTAAAGGATTGTTAGGCCGCGCTTTCACGGTTACTAGAAATCAGAACCAAACGGGCTTTTACGCTTTTGTTCCACGCGAGATTTCTATTCTCGTTGAGCCCATCTTAGGACGCCATAGTTATCTTTT
This sequence comes from Arctostaphylos glauca, assembly GCA_019985065.2. Classification (NCBI taxonomy): domain Eukaryota; kingdom Viridiplantae; phylum Streptophyta; class Magnoliopsida; order Ericales; family Ericaceae; genus Arctostaphylos; species Arctostaphylos glauca. The sequence goes on along the minus strand of JAHSPW020000013.1, from coordinate 28,297,807 downwards.
AATAGATATGCCGCCCGAGCCAAACTTCCCAGAGTCTGATTGATTTTAGGAGGACAGATGCGTTCAGACTTGTATTTTGGTTGATTCATACACTAAACTTTTTGTGCTGCTGAAGTTTTAAGGATTGTGGGTTCTTGTCCTAAAGCAGAACTTTTCTATCTGGTTCCTAGTCCAAAAGTGTTTCAACCCGGTTCCTGCATTGGTTCTCTGAAATTCACCAAACATCTTACTACCATGTTTTGCTTTCACATTCTTCTCTTTTGTCTTACTTCCTTACTGAATCTGCAATTATGGGTGTAAACCATGTTGTTAGTTGATCTCTACAGTTTCTTTCTTCTAACTGTAAACTGTAGCCTAACCAAAAACGGATGTTGCCTTGTTGCCTATTAATTTTACCATTCTCATTCAGGAAGAAAATACTTAATTGTTTTCTTCTATCTTTTTCAGAGAGGGTTTGATCAACAATGGCTCTCACTAACATTCTCGAAGGCAATATTTCTCGGAAATGGTCTAGTTGCTATTGTCGCTGGGTTATTTGGAAATTTTCTTGTTGACAGCTTGAGTCTTGGGCCTGTGGCACCTTTTGATGCTGCTGCATGCTTTCTTGCCATTGGGATGGCCGTTATTTTATCATCATGGACTGAGAACTATGGAGATCCTTCAGACAACAAGGACTTGCTTACCCAGTTCAAGGGTGCAGCTGTGGCCATTGCTTCAGGTAGATGCTTGCAATTTCTTTATGCTCTACGTATTGATGTTAGTCCTCGTAGGTGTTATCATTGCATACATATGATTCTTGTGGAGTGCACCTTGGGAACCACAATAAGTGTCATATTCAGTCATTATGCACTCATCTATCACTGGTTCTACCTAAGTGTGATCAATTGACAATGTCAAAACTTAAAATTTGGTCGTACCTTTTTTTTTTTTGGTTAATTGCCTTTTACATGTTCATCTGTGTATTTCCATTTCTTTGCTCTTGTCCTTGCTGCATCAGACACTCTTTTTGTTGTGTGTAACATTTTGGCTCGTGTGGTATAGATGAGAAGATTGCATTATTGGGTGCAATACAGTCTCTCTTTGAAGGTTCAATGTATACCTTTGTGTTCCTTTGGACTCCTGCTTTGAGCCCAAATGAGGAGGACATTCCCCATGGTTTCATTTTTGCAACTTTCATGTTGGCTTCTATGTTGGGAAGCTCAATTGCATCTCGCCTAATGGCCCAGTCGTCTCCTAAAGTTGAGAGCTACATGCAAATTGTGTTTGTAGTTTCTGCTGCATCTCTCCTGCTTCCCATTGTGACAACTGTACGTATTCGGCTCAGTTCATGTACCATTTACTCTTGAAATCTTTTTCTGGCTATCTTTGACTTGACATTCTCTGGAACAGTTCTTGGTCCCTGCTTCTAAGGTGAAAGGCGGAGGCATCTCCTTTCCTGGTAGTATCCAGCTACTTGGCTTTTGTACCTTCGAGGCTTGTGTGGGGATATTCTGGCCGTCTATCATGAAGATGAGGTCCCAATACATTCCCGAGGAAGCCAGAAGCACCATCATGAACTTCTTCCGCATTCCTCTCAACATATTTGTTTGCATTGTGCTGTACAACGTATGTAACTTACTCTACTTTGTTTCACTGCTTAACCTTAGACGAAACCGGTGGTTTGTGCATTTAGACTATAAACCCCCTCAATCCGAGTTTAAAAAATATCAAACAAGTCAACTGGACACTTGTGTTTACATAGGACTCCCTCCGCCCGAATTGTTGCCTTTCTTTCCATTTCGGGTTGTCTTAAATTTTATTCCTCTTTGAAAAATCAATAGTATGAAGTTTTACTTTTCCAAAACTATCGGTTGCAAGCAACTGTGATTAAGTTCAATAGATAGAATAGTGGGGCTATGTTGGGAATAATGCCCCTCTCAAGTTGCATTTTAATGCAATTATTGCATATTACTTAAAAAGTTGGAAAGTCAAGTTTCCCAACTTAGAAACCTAGTAAAGAAGACTGCGTTTGATAATGGCACCATTCACCTTCCTCTCTCTCTCTCTCTCTCTCTGTGTGTCTGTGAGTGCGTGCGTGCTCGTGCATGTGCGTTTGTCTTCCTGTTTGCCTCATGTGAGAAGCTAGGGAGCAGCGCTTCGTTTCCATCATTGTCTCCTATTTTCTGTCACTCGAAAGGTTGATTTTTTATTTTTATTTTTGTATGTGAAGGTAAATGCATTCCCAATCACTGTTATGTTCGGGATGTGCTCCATTTTCCTCTTTGTGGCATCTATCTTGCAGAGGCGGCTCTCGGTTATTGCTGATAAGCCAAGTAAGTACATTTTCTAGCAGGTTTTTTGTAATATGTTTTTGTCGAGAAGCCATAATCAAATTTGTAGTTGTCCAGTGCCGTTGTTCATGAACTTTTTGCCTCTATTCTTTATTGACAACCCAACTCCTTCGATACCTAGAATCACAACTTGTTTTTGTTTCTTCTTTTGCATTGTTTGTAGAGAGTGAAGATTGGGCTTCGATGAAAGAAAGGGATACCGATACTGAGCCATTGAACGTCGCTTGATGTCACAAAGTACGACCAAAAAATACGCTGGGAAGTTGAAAATGCCACCTAATTCACGCCTTAAACTAACCGTTCAAGGCTTGGTTTGATTCAGGTGGCACTTCATGTATTGGTGAAGGTTGGAAATGACGGGGGAAGAACAGTGATCCCCAGCAAACAAAGGATCAAGGTTGTTTCTTGGTTAGGGTTAGAATGGTTGGCTTAAATTCTTCTATTTAGCTACTACCTTCTGGTATTATTATCCAAAATGTTGGCTTTTGTAAGTTTCACGTTTTTTCCCCCTCTCGAATATAGGTCTTGGGATGCTTACCCTAATTTTGCTCTCGTCTTTTTTGTCCTCGTTGTCTTTAAGTGAACTTGTCATCGTCTGAACAAAAAGCTCGGACACCAGACACAAATTGTGGAACTGCACTTATGATTCTTTAACGGCAATCTCGTGATTCATTATTTATTGGTGGAGTGGTTTGTGAACATATTTGCAGTATTTTAAGTACTGTTGATGAACATGAGATGCATTTTAGGATGTATCATGTAGGAGACTAAGTTTCAACTGCATGCTTTTGATGATCGGAGCTTGGGAGGCTTAGGTAGGAATTTTTTATGTTTAGATAGATATGGTTATAGATATAGATATGAATAGGGATATGGATATGGGGGAATTTGTACATGATTAAAGAATGAAAAGTGGAAAGAAACTAGTTTTCTATGAATATACATATAGATAAAGAGAATTGCAGAAGAACCATCCTTGCAATTTTATATATTTTTGATGATCCTTGCTTGTTTTAGAAATTTTATACGCGAAGACAATATATCAAATATCTCTAACAGGGGTGTACAAAAAAACCGAAATAACTGCTAAACTTGACTGAACGGGTCTTTTTGGTTTTGTGGATTGGTTATGGTTTTAAAAAAATAAGAACCGAATATTATGATTCGATTCATGGTTTTACAATTACAAACTGGTTCGAACTGAACCGGATCAATCACACACACACACAGAGATAAGGTCACAACTCCAAAATCAAAAATTCTTTTATTCTCAGTGTAGAAGTATTTTTTATAAACTTATTAGATGCATAGAATTCTGTTTAAGATTAATAAAGTCAAAAATTCTTTTATTCTCAATGTAGAAGTATTTTTCATAAACTTATTAGATGTATAGAATTCTGTTTAAGATTAATAAAGTAAAAAATTCTTTTATTCTCAATGTAGAAGTATTTTTCATAAACTTATTAGATGTATAAAATTCTTTTTAAGATTAATAAAGTTGATGCAATTACTATGTTGTTTATTTTATTTGTAATTTCAAAAACGAATGATATTCTATTTAAATTTTTTTCGACAATTTTGAAATGTTAACATGGTTTAGAATCGGAACTTGAACCAAACCTGGCCAGTCTAATAGTTTGATTCCGATTTGGTTCCATATGTGCAATGGTTTGATTATTTTTCTTAATTCTTTAGGATTGGTAGAAATAATTTGGTTCTTAAATTCTTACAAAATCGGTCCAATCCAGACAATATACACCCCTAATCTCTAACATCTTGAGCCATTTCGATAGGAAAAATAAATAATGTTTTTAATTGGCATTAAGCGGAGAAATTAAAAGAAACATCATTTGCATTATTGGAGCAAAACTGTTAAAACTGCTTCATTATGTTAAAATTGAGAATGCTCACCTAAGTAAAATTAAAGGAAGCAAAAATTCCATACAATGATAAAGCACCATGTCGTGAGCTGCTTATATTGCATCTATCGCATATTTTGAAGCAAAAAAAATCCATTTCTTTCATTTTCCTCAAGTATGATATTTTTTAAGTAATTCTTCGGCTGTACAAGGTCTTGTCTTTAGGAGAAAAATACATTGTTTACTAACTAGATGCAGTAGTTTCTGGACTTCAATACCTGACAGCTACTGAAATATTGCTTTAGTTGCTGAGTTGAGGCTATCTCTTTTATAGGTTTGGCCAAGGCAAAATAGGAAATAAAATGCTAGCCGTCAACTCCCCTGGCCTTCCCTTTCTTTTCAAGTCCTATAGGCATATGATCATATTCTTTTAGGGGGTCTCCCTCTAGATAGAGGCGTTGTGGATAAATGGAAAACCCAACTCTACAAAGCTTCTCTTTATCTGCGGAAGACATGGAAAACCGAGGGTCTGGCAGTTATCAGAACTCTGATTCCTTATGTACGGACTCAAATAAGCTACCAATGCAGATTGGATGATGATGCCACGTTGACGTTGTATCACTTTTACATTGGATTCTTGCTCATGTTAGTAGAGGAGCGAAACGAGTCCAACTTTGGGTCTCTGCAATAGTTAAAACACTAAAATTAGTTATCCCAAAAATAAAAGCTAAAAAAAAAAAAAATTAACCAAATAAAGTAAAATAAAATAGAATGCTACTGTAGTCATGGTAAATGAAAAAGGTTTCAATACTATACACAGCAATATAAAGATCCCTTGTCAGTTACAACTTAACAGCAAGTGTAAAAATTATATTAAGAGAGAAATGTCAATGTGTGGAAAAATTTGATACTTGTTCTTGTGAGTGGAAAAAATAAATGAAGAGGGAAGAGAAATATTAATGGGGATGTAAATTTTTGTGTGATTTTTTTTATTTCTGGCCAAAAAAGGCGTGCCATGCATTGTACGCGTGCTTAGTATATAGCACGTAGATAGATTGCATGGCATTTCAGAGAATTTCAAAACTTTTCCAGTTATGCAAAGCAACCCTCCAAGAATTCACATCATCTTAAAAGACCGATCTCACAGAGAGAGAGAGAGAGAGAGAGAGAGAGAGAGAGAGATGAACCTGGGTGATGAACATAAATAAATCTAGGTATAAGGTGATGGTTCTTCTTGTACAAAAGCTCAACTCCACTTAACCTAAGAGTGGCACAAACAGAACCGACACCCGTATAGGCAACGATTGTGATTAACTCTGACGTCGAACCACCCAGGAATTACCGTAACAGGACCATGGCTGCATCCTTGTTATCTCAGCCGTGAAAAACTGAGTTCAATCAAATACACTCCAATCTCAAATGCCTGCCACTATTTAAGTATGTGTGCGGTTACTGCAGCCCAATATACTAATATGTGTAAAGGGCTCCTTGTTTATATATGCAGTGGGGGCAGATTGCACAGAGATGAGATAACTCATTACCAGTGACCCGGCAGGGGCCGAGAACCCATCACTGTCTCAGCTGTGCTACGGAGGCTCTGGGAAAGTCGAAATAGGAGAGCACTGTTTCTTGCCATATAAATTGGGATACTATAATACAAGGCGTCCAAATTCTTGAAGATAACTTAGTACAGGACGTGGTGTGAACTATTATTAGCATTCTGTCCTCAAAATCATAGAGAATCCTGTTGTTTTTCCCATTACAAATGAGTCAGGGAGGAGTATTATATTGTATACCATGACTACAATAGTGCAATGGTGTCCGAGCGATCATGATGTCCATTCACGACTATAAGTCTAATATTGGACTCAACAGTAAAAAGTTCAGAAACACTAATAAATGGACAAATGACACTATGCAACCAACAGGAGCTTGCCAAATACACATATTAGAGCTGTACGGGAGTTTATTCTCAAACCATAATCTAGTAGATTTACGAAACAGAGCACCAGTAAAAAGGTAGGGGACTCACTTCACATTCACCCCAGAGAGAACCCGACTGACGTGTTTGGCAGAAAGAGATTAGAATGCCTCTTATATGCTGGAACAGTTCATGCTCATCCGTGATGTGCTTTGTCCAGTGGAGGCAAGGTGAATGAAATACCTCAAGTGGTCTCAGTAATCAGATAAGCCTCCTACATATAATAACTAGAAAGAAAATGCCACACGTACCCATGTTTCTTCCACAATAGGTACAAACAAGTGATTCCCACTTCCAATTCTTAACATGAGTCCCAATGCCTTGCGTCTATTGGGTGAAAAATGTAAGTAGGCATAGCATTGCTCCAGCTAAAGCCATAATTCACAGACGGGCTCAAATAGAGCTCAGAACTGATACCAGTTTCTGCCACTAACATATTGAGAACACAACACTAGGACTTTACAACTCTTTATTAGTCTAATGTTGCTCAAACTCCCCTTTAAGGTGCTGCATCTGCACTGATATGACAAAACTCAGTATAGTCAGATTTGTGACTACCAGCCGTGTCCTCCACCCCACGCCGCCGCCACCACCAACCCCAGCGGCCAAAAAAAAAACCCCACACACATACGCACGCACACATTAAGTTCTCATGAACCCAATGCTACCTTCTGCCAACAGAAGACCAAGAAAACAGGATTACTGTAACTCCCAATAAAGCAACTAACACTAGTATATGACTCGTTACTCTCCACACAAAAGTTTCTGAAGGACTAACACTAAGCTTCAACCTTGTGAAATTTCAGGTCAACTGAAGATCAAATCTACCTCATTCGCGAGATCATTTTACCTCGGGAAAAGGTTCAAAACAACGCCTGGAGATGTAAAATTATATCTAGTAACAGTGAATGCAACAGTAGTAAGACAAACCATTGCACAATAATGACGATCGACCTGATAAATAACAATATCAGACAGATGCGCTAACAATGTAAGCATACTGGATGCCGCCGAAAAGTCGTATACAAGAAGAAGTAAAGCCAGCAAGTTGCAACAACTTTAAGCCTTTGTCATATTGATAGGTTGGAGCCGGACAAAAATATCGAACCAAACATGACATCAAGATTGAAAGACATTAACAAAAGCACAATATTTCGCGACTTTAAATATAATAGTTCAGGAGACTACTGAGATTATTCAAAGACACTCAAAAGAAATAAAAAAGCTAGCGCCCGGAATAACTCGATCAACCGACCCTCCATTGTTAAAATCAGAATCGTTCAAGCATGTCCTAACGAAAGCGTCAACTCAGACAGTTGCGTACTCTCGAAACTTCAAGGCTGATGATCAATCTCTCGTCGTAATTAAACCCCAAGACTCGAGTGGGTCCTACACAAAGGTGGCGTTCCAAAATTTAGCGCGAATTTGACATTCCAGAATATACTGATTTTAATAGAACCTGATGCCCATTACCTGTAAAACCGCATACCGCATAGTTTCAACGTTTTCCACGATGCCCGCCACCTGACCTCGCACCAGGGTAGCGAGAAAACTGCAGCCTTAAGTTGACCGAGTCCCGGTCATGCTCATCGAATCTATAACCTGCAAAATTGAGTTTCACTATTTTACGCCGCACAACTGCCCGCATTTTAGCCGATAGGAGTCAGCCAAGATGTTCAATTATCACTTGAAGTCACAAGATGAACATGCTCAAGATTTCCGTTAGCATTTCCAAGTACCCCACAGTCGCAATTGTGGTCCACTGCTTATCTTCAGAAGAGATCACTGCCCTCTTAAGGTCTCTATTCTTCTGTCTTCCAAGAGTTCACAGACTAAAAGTGTTCTACCAGAAACTAGGAACAGATAATTGTCTGTGGGGCCCTTGTTGCAGGAAAAATAGGTGATGGTGCTGCTAACAAGGGTTGAGTTGGCGAATTCTTTTCTTAGACCAAAACAGCATGACATGGCTAACAAGAGATCTGAAAAGCCTCCTTCAGCAGGCCCGGAACCATGCCTATGTCTTGGTTCATAATAGCAGGCGCATAGATGAGGCACTCATTGTCCTAGTTCTCCACCTTAATATTTTCACTAGTGTTTGAAATATTAGGGTCACCAAAATCAAATTGAAGAGTACGAGAGCATTTTGACAAGTCGGTTAGTTCTTTGGGAACAGATTAGAAGCTCGGGGAGCTTCAACATGGAAAGTCGACTGTTCTTTATACTTGAGCGTAAATTTGTATTTCCCCAGTAGATATGTTTGTTTCCAGATGTAGTTGAATTTATCAAAGATAATCGTTTACAAAGTATAACGTATTGTAACTAAGATTTGAACGTTTTTGTGAGCTTATAACATGCACTTGCACACAGAAATTAAGTGGTGTGCTTTAAAGAACTTACAAAATGAACAAGGGGTTAATTAACATCAATCTCCAACATTCACAAAGTATAATGCAACTACTAAAGTGACGGGTCATCACCTAAGTCACAAGTTCATCAAGCACGTGGCAGAGTGCCATCGACAGCAGGAGCAAGTGCTAGAGAGCGTCAAATTTTCAAAATAAGAGGCTTGAGAGCATCAATGGGTATGGCCATGCATCGGTCGAAATAGTGGTTGCCATCTTTATTGCAAGGTCGGAAATCCAATTACATAAGGGCTGGATATTCAGCAAATTGCTCGACAGACAGTGCAGTATACATAGCAACCACTACTATGTAAAGGAATCTGCAAGGCATGGTAGAAGTAGAAGCATGGCTAGATTCAGAAAAAGACCCACTAGCTAGATTTGGATTCAAATTTTAAGAAGCTTGTTTTTTAACTGCTCCTCGCATTCTATAGGAGCTTGCTTCGTGACTGCGAGCTACTATGCCCAATTAGCCCCAGCCATTGATGTCATTTGCCCAGCCCACTACTGTATCCACTATTTATGGTAATTCCTAAGCGTTAAGAGGCGGTACAAAAAAAGGTTTGATTTCAGTCTATCCATTGTAGCACACAATGCCCACCTGTTATCTGAGGTCAATCGCGACTTCCACTTCAAGATTGCAATCCCTATTGATTAATAACGAATAAGTAATGCGTTGGGGAGTTGGTCATCTGTCCTCTTGGATCTAGTAGGAGCACATATATGTCAGTTATTCTTGAGAAAGAAGAATTCAGTTGATAAGTTGTCATAAATTTCTGCTATTATGTCACATGTTGCAGTTTATCGTTCCTATGGAGCTACATAGCTTGTATGGTCCTAGCAACACTGTCCAACCATTGCCCAAACAAAAGTCAAAAAGACTTACTATAACTTACAATTCAATGGAAAATTTAGGCTATATACAAATTGGTTCATCATGTTGAAGGAATTCAGATCACTAAAATTGGTATCATGATTTATGCATCAATGAGGATAAATGCATGGACTCTAGCTTCAGGTTTATGGCAAACCTGTGACAAGTACATAGCGGATTTGGCCGATTGAGCCAAAACCAATCCTATTTGGCTATAACCTTCTCCATTACTTGCTTCGGTACATCACTATGTTATCAGGAGGAGGAAGAACTCATCAGCTAGATTTTGTAAATGCTACTATTCGTTCTGCACCTCTAAGATACATCGTGAGCTAAAGAGGTTTACCTAAGAGATTCACAATATAACTAGAAAGAACTTTCAAGTACCACACATGGGTTACTAGACATGCTAGTTTGATGTAGATTGTAGCCCATTTGACATCTCCGTACTTGAGAAATTAACAAATCCGATACAGATCAACCCCTTTTCATGCGCAAAGATCTTACAATTTCCGAAGGAACTAAAGTTTTCTTTTCCATTTCCATTCAAGAGTTCTTATGTGTTATCACGCCCCTTTGAGACCCCAAAAAAAGAACAAATCCATTTTCTTAGGAACACGTACAAGTTGCGCCACTGCAAAAAGGATAATGGGAACCCCACCCCTAACTACTTCAATTGCTCAAGATTCCCTTTTTTTATAGGGTTTATTTTTTAGTTCAAGATCCTTCTAACTAACTAGAATATAAAAAATTAGTATATACCTCATTCGACATGTCTAGTACTAATTATGTTCGTCATCCAAGTCTCAGCTCCCTATTCCTCTTTGCCGCCTTCACGATTTCCTTGCTCGGGGCTTTGAAGAGGGGCAATTTGTTTCTCTAAACCAAGTCCATAACTGTACTTATCCTTAAAATTTTAGCGGGTTGATATCATGCCTAAACTTGCTCTAAGGAATTTTCGCTTATACTTGTTGTAGATGACTTCCTTTGGATAATTTCTAGACATATACATTGCGCAAAACAAGTGCCCTTTCCTTCGTTAATGGTTGTTCCTTTTTAGTTTTTCATTGAAATCAAAACTAATCAAGTGCATAATGATCTGGTTAATGATTTGGAATAAACTAACTAGAAATAAAAGGGTAGTTTTGATTTTATTAGGCCAAACGATTTACTTTCGTTGATTCTGTGATTGATATTAGAATCAAATACTCTGTTTTAGTTTTTTCTCTGCTCTATAGATATCAATTTTAAATTGTTGTACTAAATTGGTCTACATCGTAATAATAACTGAATTTTTTCCTTTTTAGCATCCTCGTAAATATATTACTTAATAAATAAGTATTCCCTTTTTATTACTAACTTAGCCTATAAATTGACCAATTGTGGCTTCTTGATTTGAATATTCGATTTGAACTATAAATATGGAGTAAAGATCCAAAATAAGTAAGAAGAGAAAATTCGAGTTTAATTAGTGCACTTGATTTTTTATTAACCCTTTCGAAAGAGATAAGATTTGGTCAATCTTGTTTTTTTTAAGAGAATGGAATCATTTTATCGAAGGATACAAAAAAATGGGTCCGCATCTCCTCGGGGAATGATTTGGAAGATCCAAGGACACAGAATTAGTACAAATACTGAAGACGGAAGAGTTGAACACGTTGAAGGAGGGAGTGACACTAAATTGGATATTGCCATCACTACTCATTCATAAAAGGAATGTTAAGTCTAACTAACCTTGCAACGCATCCATAGCAGTGGCAGCATGGGCTGGACTCACAAAATCAACAAAACAAAGTACCAGAGAATCCCCGTCACCCTGCAAGAGTTGTAGTTGGAGGAGTTTTGGGTGAAGCACCAACTAATGACCAGCAAAGTATAGAGCTACAAAGAAGCTCAAACAAAAAATATGATAGAGACGAGATTGAGAAAAGGGAAACTTACACGTCTTGATTCCTTGCTCACCAATCTCACTTCTTTGTAACCTACAAATGGGCGAAAGATATCTGCAAACCAGGTTAAGGAACGCAAATGCAAGCTAAATATGTAAAACCAAAAAAGCAGAACAATTACCACATTATCAAAGGATACGAGACACTTCCCTGCGTTTACAGTTCGCAGGTAAGCCCTCCACAAACAGGGTATTGGTAGCATCAGGAGGAAGGGGACGTTCAGGCCTACCACTTCCCAATACCATGGACTGGCTTTTGACTACCACCGCTGGGTCTGAGCCCCCAATACCAAACATTCGAGGGTCATCAACAGAGTGACCACTTAGTCCACCACTAACTGGTCTACCAGATTCTCCCCCACCATAAGACGTAAATTGCTGATACATTGTACCATAGGATTAGGTATGCACATACAACTTCATAAAAAAGCGAAAACATGGGCATTCAGTTTAGCACATGTAAAAATGATATATACCGCATTGCGCAAGTAACGATCGTATGATGCTCCAATGGAATCGGTATCTCTAAGTACGCGGTTTGTTCTTTCATCCTCACGAGCAAAATAGCCACTCAATTCATGACCACCGGAAACATCTACAAAATCCAGCAACAAAACTTCAGCAATCATATGGAAAGGAGTAGGAGAGGAGACTGTGGTGGTCGGCACGATGTTGAGGAGTGAAATGGGGAAAAATGAAAGAGCAAAATGACCCACAAAGAAGTGTATTCAGGTTTTTAATCAGAATCTAACAAAGCAAAGGATAAAGGGGGGGAAAAAATGAAAAACTTAACATAAGAGGATAAATATAACTCATAGCCAGGGAACACCATGAACTCCTAATCAGGTTGCTGAAATTGCTATAGGCCCATGAACGGTTAAAAGTATATGCCATACATACATCTCATACTTTTCATATTAAGCCGGTCATGTAATACTGGATAGATGCCTAACAAGCCAACCTCCTGGAAAGGGCTGCTGAGAATGATATCACAAGTTGTATCCTATTATTTTTAACCATTATCGTATAAACGTTACAAACATACATGATCCCATGTTGAAATTTAATGCGGTTCCCCAAGGTACAATTAAGTACATTCACAGCTCACACCAATTTCACTCGGTATCAGATCAAGGATAGTACAAGATACATCGACTATAGCACATAATACATATTTATAACTAGGGTTTACATCACAAACAAAATTCATAACTAGGGTTTCACAAACTAAATTTATAACTAGGGTTTACGTCACAAATTGCACATAATACATATTTATAACTTAGGGTTTATATCACCAATTACCTTAAGTGCGAGAGAAAAAGTCTAACCTTGCGTAACAAGTACACTAGTTTCCTCACAATTTTGGAGGGAAGAAAAGAGCAAAATCTCCTTACCTTAGGCTTTCGAGTTCAACTATCCATACAGGGTAAATATTAACCTCCCCTTTCCTTATCCTTCAGTTCCCCCCAAACCCATCAACGAATCATAGTGCAACTCAAAAGCAGCCATTTATATTTCATCAACCATTTAAGGAACATCCACGAACGTACACCTCTAATCAAATTGAAATTTTTTTCTTCAGCAAAAGAAAAAGAAAAAAAAGAAGAACTTCATTAGACGCAAATAATAGCAAACAAAGGCTCCCACAAAACGTCGGGAAAAACAAACACGCAATCTTTAAGGAGCAACTCCAGGTCCTCCACCGATATCTGTATGCTGGCCGAACACCCGGTTATCAAACAAAAAAAAAACCATCACACCCCAATCAAAACACGAACACACACACGCACACACGGAGAGAGTGAGAGAGAGAGAGAGAGAGAGAGATGGTACCGTAATCAGAGCGAGGGCGTTTCCCGACGAGAGGGGGAAGAGTCGGCTGCGGCTGCTGCTGCTGCCTACTTTCAGCGTACCTCCAGTAAGCATCCGCCATCTCGTCACACAGAGAGAGAGAGACCAACGGAACGAGTGACTCTTCGAGAGGATCAGGCTGTAGCTCTTTCACAAAAGTAGCTTGTTCGCGGAGCAAGCAAATGAAGCAAAGTAACCCTTTTCCTTTCGAGCCTTTGAGTCCTGCCTTCTATCTCAAATGATGTGTATTTTTAAGACTAATTTTATTTTTATCTTTTAAACTATTTTATTTTTAGTTTATTTTGTTCTTAAATTATGAATTTTATTTAAATAATCTTCAAATTATATAATTTTACACTCAGTAAGTCTAATTTGTGACAGTACGTTAAGCCTTAAACTATTTTGATCTTAATTTATAATCTTTGTTTAAATAGTTCTTGAATTATATAATCTTGTACTCGAGTAGTCTAATTCGTAACGGTCTATTAAGTATGTAATGGAAACTTTTACCAGATATCTATGATTAATTTTTACTTTTATTTTTTAATATATCTAGCTCATTTTTGTCCAAGAGTCTAAAACCTATGTAATTTTACACCAAGCTAGGTTATAACCCAAAAAAAAAAAATTGTAGTACAAATTATTATTGCCAAAATAAATTAAAATTTTGAGAGAAAAATAGCGTCTATCTATTGTACTTTTCACCTCTATTTATTCTTCTAGAAACGAACCTTATTTGGCCTCCGAGTACATGCACACTTGTCATGATGTCAGAAATAATCGTCGCTACATTTACGTCATGCATGATGCACCAAGCGCTAGGATGGATACTGACGAAAAATGTGAAATGAAGAAAATAGATGAACTAAATTAATGAAGAAGGCTTCCGTATATTCTATAATTCTCCTATTTATATACCTTTACTTGTGAAAATTACAACAACCAACTAATTGCATAACTAATATGAGATTAACTAAACTATCAACAGCTGAACATAATTGTTATTTGAGCTGGACTTGAGCTGGCACTTGCTTAGCTCTGTTTTTGTTGTGACCTGTTTTGGGTTGTTCACACTTGGAATCAATATTGATGAATCAAAAAGTATTTGATCGACACTTAATTGATCATCACATGTCTTCACATCCCCCTGCAAACTCATGGAGAGGGGGGCGGGCAAACCCTTGAGTTTGTGACGAAGAAACAAAAATTGCATACTAGGTAAAGGTTTCGTAAAAATTTCAGCCACTTGATCATTAGTGTGAGCATGTAAAACAACGTTAGAGTCTAAGGCAATAGCCGAAAGGTTGTCACACCACAAAATGGGAGATGAGGCTAGAGGAATATCCAAATCATGAAAAAGATGAGATATCAATGTGAGGTAAGCATGCCACAATGGTTTGCTTCTTAGTCGAACAAGAAATTAAATTAGGCCTAATCTCAATCTCAATTTGAAAAACCTTGAAAGAGCAAATTACCAAACTTAAATAGCAAACCATGATGAAGAGAGTCCAGTCCATCTATTGTTTGAGTTGGACTTGAGCTGGTACTTGCTTGGCTCTATTCTGATGTGACCTGCTCTGGTTTGTTCACATTTGGAACTCGTATCGATGAATCAGAAAGCGTTTGATTAACACTTAATTGATCATCATCTCTCTTCATAGACATCACGTATTGGGACCAAGCCAACTAAACGACACGTGAAAACAAACGTAACCACATCGGGCGTGTCTATAAGATTAGGTACTATTTCGGCCAGATCCAAATGATGTGCGATAACCAAACGAACTGATTATGTAAGACCATATAAATTACGTTTTGTTTCGATCCGACACATTAAATTTACTTGATCATTAGGCCTTGCTCAATTAATATCCTAGTTTCGAGCTCATAAAAAACTTCACCAATCTCAATGTGTCTATAAATATTATGTGCAACACTTACAATGTCTAGATGTGTGGTGAAAACAAAAAAGAAGAAACTATTCGTCCACATATTTTCTACAGAATAATAATCAACGAGAATGATGTGTGATTGAAAATTTTGAAATAATATCTGCTTGCTACTTATTTTAAATTTGAAAGAAAGACTCACATGTGGGTCCACCAAAGAGATATATTTTACTGTTAGTATCAGCCTTTTATTCAGGAAAAAATAAAAGGTTATATATATATATATATATATATATATATATATATATATATATATATATATATATATATATACACACACACCATTTCTAGCTGGAAGACCCTAAGGAAGGATCTCAGCAATTTCCATCGGAAAGGGGACCCATGAGAGTCGATTCATGAACAAGTACATCCCCCTCAAAATGCTGTGTCTGATGGGTAAAAATATGATCTTTACTCTTGATGACGTTGAAAACGAGATGATTGTCTTCATATTCATAGGTTGTTTTCTAAACACAAGTCTTGAAAACGGGTGATTTTCAACTAAAGATCATCCGACAATTATATTAGTAATCAATAGAGAGATTATATACAAGATTGAGAACAGAATATGTTCCAAAGAGAGACGAATGAAACGACTTGACCTTTGTTCTAGAGGGTTTTCTGAAGAGAGAATGAGCGAGTAAGAGATAGGTACGAAGGGCAAGCATTATAATTTTCAGAGATCTATAGGACAAATACATCTAAAATTTGTGGAGTCAAAATTGTATTAAATAGTAAAAAGAACATGTATCTAAAATAGAATACCCAATTCATTTGGGTTGCTTGATTTTGCTGGTCATAATGTACCTTCGCCCTGAAGAAAGAATAGCCCCATGGCTAGGGCTGCAAACGGAGTTGAGTTGAGCTTTGAAGTGCTCGAGCTCGGCTCGCTAACTAAACGAGCCTAAAATTCGAGCTCAAGCCGAACTAAGCTCGTTTGCTTAATGAGCCTCTTTAAACAAGTTAAGTTTTTACCAACCGAGCTGAGTTTTCGAAACTCAAGCTCAGCTCGTTTATAAAGCGAGCCTAAAACTCGAGGTTGACTTGTTAACTAACTGAGCCCTTATTGAGCCGAGCTCGCGAACAGCTCGATTTGTTTGTAGCCCTACCCATGGCTATATCTGGTCCTCCGAGTTTCCGAAAACACGTGCCTTAGATGATTAGGGACTCGAGTATAGAAATTGAGGACACGACAAACCAGAAGAAGAAATGGTCTGTGTTCTTATAATTTTCTCACCTAACGTTCAATTAGTCAACTTGCTTGGCAACGAAGTAATCATCATTTATTAAACCTAAACGATAAATGCTCAATCAGTCAAGTATCATAAAAAACTTCAGCAATCTCAACGTGTCTATAAATGTTATGTGCAACACTTATAGATGTCTAGATGTGTGGTGAAAACAAAAAAGAAGAAACTATTCCTCCACATATTTTCTACAGAATAATAATCAACGAGAATGATGTGTGATTGAAAATTTTGAAATAATATCTGCTTGCTACTTATTTTAAATTTGAAAGAAAGACTCACATGTGGGTCCAACAAAGAGATATATTTTACTGTTTGTATCAGCCTTTTATTCCACACACATTTCTAGCTGGTAGTAGGGGTGAAAGTAGGAATGGCAATGGGGCGGTTATCCGGATAACCGCCCGATATCCGAATGGAATATCCGAACCGAACCCGCCCTGATAACCGAATGGAGGAAGAGAGAGTGCTCCATAACCGAACCAAACGGAGTTCGGGTATTCCCCGAACCGAACAAGTAACCGAATGGTTCGGTTATTAATTACCCGAATTGAACCGAACCGTAACCGAAATTTAAAAAATCCTAATAAATATAAAAATATGCAAAAAAAATATCTTATTAAAATTTTCAAAACCACCTATTGCTATTCCAAAAAAAATCCATTACAATTTCAAACAAATAACCCAAAACACAGCCAATTACACAACATCAAGTTCAAAATTACATTTCTAATTAGGGTTGACTAAAGGGTTATAAAATAATATATGTGTGTATATATATGTGTGTGTGTGTGTGTGTGTGTGTGTGTAGATATATAAAACTATGTCTTTTTAATTTCGGTTCGGGTTCGGGTTCGGTTCGTGTAACGGTTTGGTTATTTTTCTAACCATAACTGAACCGAATCCGAATGGGTACTTGTTCGTTCCTACCATATCCATACCCACGGGGAAAAAACGGTTACGGTTCGGGGAAAATTGAGCGGTTCGGTTCGGATAACCATCGGTTCGGTCCAAATTGCCATCCCTAGGTGAAAGTGTAAATCGAAAAACCAAACCAAACCGGTAAACCGAACCATTTTAGTTCATTCGGTTTGGTCCGGTTCGGTTTGAAAATTTAGAGAAATTTCGGTCTAATTTTCGATTTTAGACCCTTTCGACCCAAACCAAACAGGACTGAACTGGTATATGTAAAAAAATTTAAAAATTTAAAATTATAGATACAACGGTACACCGCGTGTAATTGTGTATATGTAAAAAAACCTAATCATTTTTCTCACTTTCACGTTTCGTTTACTCGCCACCTCTATTTCTCGTTCTTAGTGCTCTGTCTTTCATAATCTTACTTACCCTTAGCCTGCCAAGCCCTCCACCTCTCGGCTCTTAGTAATTTTGTAATAAAATTTAGTCTGAACTGAGTTTACTTGACAATGACCTATTAATTATTTATAATTTTTTCTATTTTTGGCTCAAGTCCAATTACACCGAAACCGAATCAGACCAAACCGAAACCGGCTGGACCAAATCGAACCAAACCAAAACACTTTGGTTCGATTTCGGTTTTAAAACTTTAAAACCAGACTGATCAGTTTGGTCCGAATTTTTCGGCCAAACCGAACCAAACTGGACTGATATCACCCCTAGCTAGTAGACCCTAAGGAAGGATCTCAGCAATTTCCATCGAAAAGGGGACCCATGAGAGTCGATTCATGAACAAGTACATCCCCCTCAAAATGCTGTGTCTGATGGGTAAAAATATGATCTTTACTCTTGATGACGTTGAAAACGAGATGATTGTCATCGTATTCATAGGCTATTTTCTAAACACAAGTTTTGAAAACGAGTGATTTTCGACTAAAGATCATCCGACAATAATATTAGTAATTAATAGAGTGATTGTATACAAAATTGGGTGCAGAATATGTTACAAAGAGACACGAATGAAACAACTTAACCTTTATTCTAGAGTTTTTTCTAAATAGAGAACGAGCGAGTAAGAGATACGTACGAAGGGCAAGTGTTATAATTTTCGGAGATCTATAGGACAAAATATCTAAAATTTGTGGAGTCAAAATAGTAAAAAACACATGTATCTAAAATAAAATACCCAATTCATTTGGGTTGCTTGACTTTGCTTGTCATAATGTACCTTCGCCCTGAAGAAAGAATAGCCCCATGGCTAGGGCTGCAAACGGAGTTGAGTTGAGCTTTGAAGTGCTCAAACTCGGCTCGTAACTAAACGAGTCTAAAATTTGAGCTCGAGTCGAACTAAACTCGTTTGCTTAATGGGCCTCTTTAAACAAGTCAAGTTTTTACGAACCTAGCTGAGTTTTCGAAACTCAAGCTCAGCTCGTTTATAAAGCGAGCCTAAAACTCGAGGTTGACTTGTTAACTAATTGAGCCTTTATTGAGCCGAGATCGCGAACAGCTCGGTTCGTTTGCAGTCCTACCCATGGCTATATCTGATCCTCCGAGTTTCCGAAAACACGTGCCTTAGATGATTAGGGACTCGAGTATAGAAATTGAGGACACGACAAAACAGAAGAAGAAATGGTCTGTGTTCTTATAATTTTCTCACCTAACGTTCAATTAGTCAACTTGCTTGGCAACGAAGTAATCATCATTTATTAAACCTAAACGATAAATGCTCAATCAGTCAAGTATCAAAAGTTAGTCTTCTCTCTCCTCTCTCTCTCTCTCTCTCTCTATAAATCTTGGATCCCCACCCTGCAGTTTCTTATCTTTTGGAGCAGAAATCTGCACCAACCATTCTCCCTTTCTCTGGTGAAGAGAGTTAAATTAAATACATGATAATACGAATTATATGAAATCTCCTTTTTTTCATTGACATCTTTCAAAATTTCCTCTGTTTTTTAATGTTGAGCTTTCAGGTCAATGGCGGGATCCAATGGCAATCCCATGTACAGTTGCAGAAACTGCAGAAATCCAATTGCCCTGGGTGATGACCTTCTTTCTAAATCTTTCATAGTGAGTAACAACAACTTGATCGGATTCAACTTGATTCTGTTTTAATATTGTACCAAAATTGATGGATTAATCATCACGACTTAAAGCGGGTTTTAATATAATTGTTTGGAGTTTTTGTAACCACTCGTTCTTGCTTTGTATAATATTATCCGTTTTGACCGTGGATTTTTTAATTAGTAAGTCACTCGTCTATGGTTGCTGCAGATCAACGAGTACGCTTAATTATGAAATTCTATTAAATTATGACGATCTCGTGGTTTTAAAAAATCTTGTACAAGATAAAGTCGTGATTTATTATGTATAACATTGAATTTGTGCATTCATCAAATGATGTGGAATAATTAATCATCTATCTGAACGTTCACTTAGAGTGCCTCCCGCACGTCCCGCCTCACGTAGCACTATAGTCTGGCCAGGTATCACAATCTCTCCTACTTTAAAAACACACGTTTTTGTGTGTGAAGTCGAGAGTTGTACCACATTTCGGGTAGTTACATGTTTTGTTATCATTTATATATCACCATTCGTAGCCTTGTACAATATTCTCAAATTCGACCATCCAAACTCTATGGACTTCTCGGTAGGCCACCATTCTTGTATTGCTGCAGAACGGACACGCTTAACTACGAAGCTCTATTAGTTCTGGCGCCCTCACGGCGTTAACAAGTTGTGTACAAAGTAGGTCTATGATTATCCTTTTACTATTTTGGGGAATCACGTAAATCCTATTTCAATCATTTTATTGTTTTTCGTATTTTGTATTGTATATATGATTGTTGATTTCGTTTACATGTTAGTACCTATCTGCAAAAATGAGTCCCCTCCCGCTCAATCCAACCCGAAATGGGTGTCTTCTACTCTACGACGAGGAAATGCTCGAGTGAATATTTTTTTGTAAATTTTCTTTTTATAAGTTGTGATTGGTATTTTTTTCTCAGGCAAAATCAGGACAGGCTTACATGTTTGCTCATGCGATGAACGTTGTTTTGGGGCAGAAAGAGGACAAACAACTTCTAACTGGTCTTTTTAGTATTTGCAACATCCACTGCAGCAAATGTGGGGAGGACTTGGGTTGGAAATATGTACGAGCTTATGATCCAAAACAGAGTTTCAAGGAAGGGAGGTTTATTATTGAGAAAGCAAGGATTCTCAAGGAGTACTTTCAATACTAGCACTTATTCGGAGCGGAGAATCTGTTAGGCACAACACATAGTAATGTGTGTTACGTAATATTTTAGTAATCAAAACGACATCAGATTCCCCGCATCCACTATTTATGTGTGATTTTATTTACTTGTTCAAGCGATGATGGAGAAAACCCTTGTATTTAACGCTAATAATTTCCATGCACGTGCTTGGTGTTTAATGTTTCCTTATGTATTTAGAACAACCTTTTAATAAGAATGTACATATTTGTGGACTCGGGAGGTTGTAGTGCACTTCCACGTGGTGTGCATGTACTGCGGACAAAATGAAGTTATTTTGTCCGTTTTGTCCTCGAAGCTATATTGTTTTAATATATCACGTGAACTATTATCAAAATACATAGAATCAAAATGATATGGTTTCGAAGATAAAGCGGGTAAAACTACGTCGTTTTGCCCACATTACACACGCACTGCAGGAAAGTACACCAAATCTCATATTTACATATTATCTGTACCTCAAGGCACTTCTTAATGTAATCTACTACTAATTTAAACCAATCACGTGTCATGTTAATGATTGCTCGTGACAATTCCAATCTTAAAATAATTTTCGCTGTGTGGTTTTTATTCAGTAAGTGAATTATGAGGATAACAAGATACAAAATAATCTTGTATTATTTCGTTCGTCTTAGTTCCTCGATGATTTTTGTCAAATATTATTTTGAATTCTTGAAAGCCAACAAATAATGCCTGAATAGAAAATGAATTACAAAGATTGAAATCGAGAAAAATAATTATCAATTTATAATAAAATTGCCCAACATAATGCGGTAACTCCAAAACAAAATCTTTTTTCTTAAATATCATTTACTTAAGGTTGATTTGTCAAGAAATCAGTACATGAAAATTATTCTCGAGAAAAATTTAGTGAACTGAAATGAAGAAAAAAAACCGTCTATTTCTTCATGTATTCATTTGATTAAAAAAAACTACATAAAAATTAAAATCAATAGTTTAAGTGCATAAAAAATTAGTATAAAACAAGATTTATGCAAATTTTTGCTTTTTTTTTTTTTGTGGTACATGTTTTGAGAGAAATTTAATGCTTGTGAAAAAATTAAAAATTCTGAATTTTTTAGGCGCTATTAATTTTTATACGGTTAGTTCATATTTTAGTTTTAGTTAGAATCTCCGCAAATAAACAGTGAAATTAATTCTCTAAAAATTAATTAAGGTATATATAAATTGACCCGGATGCTCTGATTCGTAGAGAACCCAAAGCAAATTGATCTTAAGTTTACCAAACTTTAGTCAAACACAAAGAGGTATTTGACTTTTTTTCTTTTCTTTTCTGAATCGCATTAAGATAAATTCTTATCCCTCTCTCTGTTGCTAGGCTTAGTCCACCGAATTAGCCATCGAATTTAAACCGTGGGCAGAAAATCCTCCCTCTCTCTCTCTCTCTCAATAATGGCAGCTATAAGCTCTAGGGGACACTGTAAAGGTTAGTAGTATAAGATACACACGTCTTTTCTGATTGACTTTATGCATTTTCGACACACACAGTGGTAGGTGACCCCAAGAAAAGAATATAATGGGAAAAAATTACTAATTTTTTGTTAATTTACCCGCACTGAATGATGGGTTTTTGATTTACAGCTCAGATCCTCATCCAGTCTCATTATTTTATTCAATTTTGTCCACGAAGCAGTATTCCAGTCGCTCAGTTAGAATCAATTAGATTTCTATTCCAAATTGGTCTAACCTTGCACGCTAACTCTCAGTTTTCTTTATCTTTTTGCAGAATTTTGGCTAATTAGTCTACGGTAAACGATTATTGATCTTTTCCCAGTAATTTTAGGTTCATATCGTCATTGATTGAATCTTGTAGTAACTGTGGCTTTCATATTCTGATTCTGTTTTTGGCCGTATTTATACTGAATCCTTTGTTGTTTGCTTTGGAAGCAGGAAGGTGTTTGGTGCTGAATTATACGTTTAATGGCGGAATTGTTTGGGCCTCGCTTGTACAGCTGCTACAAATGTCGAAATCACGTTTCGCTTCATGATGATATTGTTTCAAAGGCTTTCCAGGTGAAAACACTCTAATCTACTACCTAAGCTTTCAACAACTACCATTCTCAGTTAAAGAAACTGGAAATTCTTCTGTGATTTTGTATCTAATTTTGTGTTTTAATTCTTGGGTGTATGGTGATTTTATTTGAAAAGGGGCGACTGGCTGAAAACACTTCTGGACACTCAAAGTGGTTTTCCGGAGAATGAGAACAATTATTAATCACTCATTTAAATAGGGAGCGATTAATCTCACATATAATAAGGAATGGGGGAATCCCCCTTCCATTGGGAAGAACAAGTCTCTCGATTTTTGTCATCCTTTGAAGGATCACTTCCTCTTGGGTGTGCAAGCCTATGGGTTAATTACCCTTTGCAGTACGGTTACTTGAAACAATGCGAGAGTTGAGCGTTTTGCCGTAACTTAACCTTTTTGAACTGGATATCGTGACATGTTTATTAAACCTACGTTTTGATCCCGAAAGCCTTATTGTTACTAAAGAAAATGCTGCTAAGCTTGGTGTTTCTTGATAAGGGTTAAAAATTTAAAACTGAAATTTGTTATTCTGAGTGACCGTATTAGGTCATGCTTCTTGGCGGAGGCCCAGGGAAAAACTCGATATTCTTCCGAAAGGAAGTAAGTTTTTTTGGGGGTGCATGTTGATTTTATTTGAAAAAAGGCGAATGGCTGAAAACAGTTTTGGACACCCAAAGTGGTTTTCTGGAGAATGAGAACAACTATTCTTGAAGCAATACTTTGTTTGTGACTGATTTCTGAATGGAGTGTTTATTCTTTTATGGAAATAAAGCAAGTTGAAGCTATGCTTTTTGTTTGTGTATGACCAACTTTTGATTGGGTTGTTTCTTATAGATTCGAGAAAGTGTGAATGCTAAAGGCGGTGCTATGAGAAAATCAAATTTTAAGCCCTCAATGGTTCACAGTTGATATCGAGGCAATTAAATGCAGACAAAGGAGCAAAAAATGGAGAAAGAAAACAGAAGCATTTGTAAATATTGGAAGTTAAAAAAGTCTAACTAATGGACCTAGTCCTGTCTTCGTGTTTAAGCTATGTCGCACATGCCATTGATTCTAATGAACATCACAGAAAATTTCTTTAAGCAATAGCTCGGTCTCAGCCCCATCCTAAGAAAATTGTCTCTTCTTTCCCCATTACAGGGGATTGAATAACCCACAAATATGTTGTCACATTTAGCTCAGCCTGTTATAGCGAGCAAGCAAGCGTATTTCTACTTTGTTGGAGATAAATGCTGCCCCTAATGCTACTTGATCAACGGATCATAAATGAGCCAAGCTTCACTAAACTCCCACTGACCATTAAATATGCGGGTAGCTCTTCACGAAAGATTGTTGGCACTAATGCAGTTGTATGGGGTATTGGGGCAATTCGGGCTTACTGTTCTACCTTGTGTACTAGTATGCATTGGTATTTGGAAGTGTATCAAAGAATCCAGTTTGATGCGGAGAAAAGATGTATACAGATTCTCTTCTTACCTTTTTCCATTATCTTGTTTTTAGGGAAGAAATGGTCGAGCCTTTCTGTTCTCTCATGCAATGAACATTGTTGTTGGTCCCAAAGAAGATAGGCAGCTCATGACTGGTCTTCACACAGTTGCCGATATCTCCTGTGGGGATTGCCATGAAGTGTTGGGGTGGAAGTACGAAAGAGCTTATGTAGCATCGCAAAAATATAAGGAAGGGAAGTTCATAATTGAGAAGTCAAAAATTGTGAAGGAGAACTGGTAGCCTTTTACAATGGCCCTTATGCAATTCATCCCATTGTCATTGAATTGTAAGTGTTCAATCTTCCTATGGTTCATTTTTGTACAGAAAGTCCTCTCCTAATCGAATTTGTCATGTTCCCAGTATATTAGTCACCGTCATCTGGTTGATTTGAAAACTACTGAACTAATTATAATTGTTGTTTATAACATTGTGTTATCGTTGACGTTCTCCAATTCCTTTGTCTACTGATTGTGTTCTTAGTAATTCCGCTGATGGTGTGTTTGAATGGAGGATTGTCATCGCTTGTACTAATCACCTGAAATTAGGGACAAAATCAGCTAACCAGTAAAACTGCTTTCAAAATATGGCATAATTTATTTACGGCAGGCTTATAGTTAAATCTTACAGAGAGAAGGTCTGTATGTCTGTATGATGGCAAACTTAAGGTGGCGCGATCTTGATGCAAGGATGTATCTTCCAACCGTGACATGTCATGTTTTTGATTGCCAATTAGAGTCTTGCCATATCTGGGTGGGTTTGTTGGCCCTATTAAGATCGAAAAAGTGTGGTTCTCCATCCTCCTGCTGCTAGAGGTAACATGGCTGGTCTTTTGGGCAAAGGGTATTGATACCCAGCTGCGAGGCACGTTTTTTGCTTTAATGGATGTTGTTGCCCAAGTAAAAATTCTATTGTTTCTCCTAGCATGGAACTAGGGTTTTGAGAAATTGCTGTATTTAAGAGGGGAGAAGGGAAGACACTGCTGTATAACCCAGCCGGGCCTCTTCTACTTCTGAGAAGTCAGTAGGTTGGGTTGCATGCGCATTTGAATTTTGGAAATGGGACGTGGTATTTCAGTCTGTATATCTCCCTTCCTCTTTCAATCAACATGCTTGGCGTGCAAAAGGAAACTAGGGGGAAAGAAAGAGCTAATTGCATGATAGGTTTCAGCCATGTGCATGACTGTTTTCTTTCCAATGGACATGAATAGCTTTGGGAGTTTGGTTATTTTCTGATTCGAACCTGGTTCTGTTCCATTCGTCACCGAAACATGGGATTATCTAAGATAAAAGAACTCCTAAAGCATCTAAAAGGCCAGTACAAGGTCATAAGAAACCGTAAAGAAATTGTTTACACCAAAGTAGACATAAATGTTGGAGCTGCCTTGTCAACTCCGGCAGGTTCTCGAGACACTAGGGGAGAGAATGGGGCAATATCGTTTTCTGATGCTGAGTGTTGTGCTCAAGATCAATCATTACACGTACCCACAAACGCGGATTCACAAAAAAATTAGTTCAGGGCAAGAATCACAATATTTATACAAAATATGAAAGAATTATATACAGAGAAACTCAAGTCTCTCTCACCCTCTATGCATCAAGGACACCTCACATTTCCTTCCATCTACCTCACCAGAGTCTCACCAGAAGAGGAGTTATGCTCTCCCCCGCAGGAGGAGCCCTCTCTTTGCTCCTACAACTCACTAATCTCTCCCTTTGCTCTGCTCTACTTCCTACTAGTGTATATATAGGCAGAATTAGAAAGAAACCTCCAAAGAGCAGTTAAAGCTTATCATGCGTGGTATCTTTCCAGATTATGAGATGCATCAGAAGTCTTGATAGGCTGCGGGGAGTTGTCTTTCAGCAATTAATACACACATGGGTGGGATCCATAGAAAAGCCAACAGTACAGTGAGTTGGTACAAATATGACACAGATCTCGTGCCATTCCCCCTAATGACATACTTGTTCTAACTCCAGCATTCTTATATGACTTGTTAAAAGATCCAGAGTTGCATAGATCTCCTCGGTTCTCTGGTGAGATGTGTCGCAGGCAATAAACACATGAACTTGATTTTTTTCTTCAATCCAACTACAACCTGGTTTCTTCTGCATTTGCCTTTCCTTTATCAACTGTCTCGTTCTGCCAACGTCACTCCATCTCCCTGCACAAGCATACAAATTTGCCAACATCACGTAATTTCCCGTGTCATCCGGTTCCTGTTTTATCAACTCCTCTGCTGCAATTTCTCCTATATCAACATTTCTAGAAGTTACACATCCCCCAAGCAAGGCACCCCAAATCACCGAGTCAGGATCCATGGGCATTTCCCTTATAACCTTGTACGCTTCGTGAATATGCCCTGCACGGCTAAGTAGGTCTACCATACACGTGTAGTGTTTCAACGTGGGTGCCAGGTTATAATCCGCCATCAAGCTGAAGAACTCTCTTCCTCTATCAACCAATCCTACATGAATGCAGGAAGAAAGAACAGATAAGAAAGTTACACCATCTGGTTTGAGACCATCTTGTAGCATTCTATGGAAGAAATCGATTCCTTCCTCTCCATATCCACACACCGCATAAGCTGTAAGCATGGCATTTTGGCTAATCAAATTAGGGTGCGAAATCCTATTATAAGAAGCCAATGCGTGTTTTATATTTCCACATTTTGCGTACATATCCACAAGGGCTGCTCCAATGTGGACATCTGATTCGTACCCGTTTCTTATCGCATGTGCATGAATTTGCTTCCCTCGTTCAATTGTTGCCAACTTTGAGCAAGCAGGTAGAATTATACCGACTGTGTAAATGTCAGGCCCCATGTTTGAACTCTGCATCTCAGAGAACAATCGCATAGCTAACTCGTAGTGACCATCTTCGACATATTTTGACATAATTCCATTCCACGTGTATATATTTGGGTCAAATCCATCTTCTTTCATCTTTTGAAGAATATTTGGTATACTTTCTATCTGATTGCAGTGAGCATAGCATGAGACCAGCTCATTCCATATCGACAAATCCTTTTCTGTTATTTCATCAAAAGCCCTCTGAGCAGCGTTTAGGTCTTTAAATTTGCAGTACATCTTTACCACTGCTCTACCAACATAAGGATTTGACTGCAGGCCTCTACCAATGGCATGTGAATGTAACTCCTTTCCTTTTCTTAAAGAACACATTTCAGTACAAGCACTCAGGGCACTCCCTAAAGTAAAAGAATTAACTTGAACCCCTTCTTCCAGTAGTAAATCTTTATACATACTCAGAGCCTCATCGAACATGGAGTTATCTACGTACCCCGAGATCATTGAGTTCCACGAAATTATGTCATTCCCAATCCCCTGCTTCATTTGAATAAACAACTCCTTTGCCTTTATCATTTCCCCATTCTCGCAGTATCCTGCAATCATTGTATTAAAACAGTACGCATTCTTCACCGTAATCGTTGCAAAGATCTTGAGAGCACTCACAATATCGGCACACCTCCTATATACATCAAGTAATCCATTGACGACAATAGGGTTAGACATAAATCCATGTCTCATGACGTAACTGTGTATTTCTTTCCCCAGGCTCAGCTTTCCTAATCTTGCACAAGCAGGAAGAACACCAGCTAGTGTTTGAGCATTTGGTTCAAGACTCTCTGCTTGCATTTTATACATCACCTCAATCGCTTCTTCGTCATACCCGTTTTGCGAGAATCCACCGATAACTGCACTCCATGAAATAAGATTTGGTGTTGATTTATCTGACATATTCCTCAAAAACTCCAACGCCTCATAAACCATTCCATTAGCAGCGCAAGCAGTGACAATAGAATTCCATGAAACGCAATCTCTCTCTGGCATTCCATCGAAAACTTTCTTGGCATCATTCAGACTTTCACATTTGCCATACATATCAATCAAAGCATTCGCCACATATATATTACAAACAAACCCATTCTTTATCACAAACCCATGAAACTGCCTTCCGAGTTCGACTCCACCAAGACCCTTACATATTTTCAACACCACCGGAAACAAAAAGAAATCCAACCCAACGTCCTCAAACAACAATTCTTTGAATAGCCAAAGGGCTTCTTCAAAAAACCCATGACCCCCATATAAACTCAGAATGGCAACCCATGAATATAAGTTTCTAACAGGCATTTTGTCGAACAGCTGAGTTGCGTAATCAAGATAACCACATCTTCCGTACATCTGAAGTAACTTGGTTTGCACAAACTCATTCCCTTCAAATCCCATTTTAAGAGCGTGGGCGTGGACTTGTTTTCCGAGACTTGGGTATTCACAGGATTCAAGAACTGAAGCATAAGTGCTTGAATTTACAGGGTCGCTGAGAGGATTAGTCGTTAGGCAATGAAATACCAATTGCTTTTGTTGAGCTGGTTTTAGAGTTTGAAAGGGAAGGGAGGTTGGGTTGGAATCTTGGGAGGGTGATGGAGGTTGTGCTAGTGGAGCTAGGGGTTTTAACCCGAAGGCCATGTGGTCTGTAACGGTGAGGGACACAGAGGGCAAAAGCTATATCACAGAAGAGGACATAACAAAGTGAAGAGAATTCGTCAAGGCCCTGTTTCTTTGGTCCCAATTGAGGATTTGGGCGATAAATAAGCTGAATCAAGCTGAGAATGACGAGACTTGTGCGTCAAAATGACGTTGTTTTGGCGCGTAACACATTGACCGATTCAGCGTTCAACTGTTCGGGGAGTATTTTGTGTGTCAAAACGACGCACAAAGTTGCTGCTTATTAGTCTAAACCCTTGCAATGCACAGCAGCGTAGCTTGATCCGACTTGCACATATGATGAGAATGAAATATTCTGAACTCCTCTTATTCTCTTTTCGAATGAGTGTACGTTATGTGAGCAAACTCTTGGACGAGAGATGGATGGATTTGTATGTCCTTTTGAATCTCTCTCTTAAAAGATTTTTGAAGACATCTTGATCATGAGGGTGGTTCACAATTTCTTTTAAGTTTGAAAAATGTTGTTCTAAGTTTGAATTCTAATTTCATTGCCTAAAGTAGCTCATAAAAATACTGGATCAAAGAGATTAAATTCATTATACAAGGTATGATTACAAAATGAAGAAGAAGAAGACGACCTATGGCTATAAGAAAAATCTCCGCTGCATGTATAAAGAGCCAATGTCGGAGTAGGCCC
The DNA here is from genome assembly GCA_019985065.2 of Arctostaphylos glauca. Lineage (NCBI taxonomy): Eukaryota > Viridiplantae > Streptophyta > Magnoliopsida > Ericales > Ericaceae > Arctostaphylos > Arctostaphylos glauca. Next base: position 28,268,472 of record JAHSPW020000013.1, on the reverse strand, counting down.
ATCCATAGCATCACGTAACCATGATTTTGTTGTAAACAATGCACAACAAAATACTTTACATATTTAAAAAGTATTTTTATGATCAAAATAATATTATTTTAACACACAAAACGTCTTCTTATCCGCTCTTTACGACAGAGTTTCCGGGTCTCTATTGTCAAGAAAAGCAAGTCTTTTCAGTTATCAATTATGTCCCCCTAGAATTGCTGATGGCACCATCAATTATATCGAGATGAACAATATTTTCACTGTAACTTTGTGAGAGGGACATTGTATAGTAGGTCAACATCACTGGCAATGGGTTAGACCCTAGCATCTCCATCATCTCTTTAAAAGGTAAACTTTAGTGTTAGTTTTTTTTTTTTAACAGTTAATTTAATTTCAGTGAAATTTTTTTTACTGACTTGAACAGTAAATGTAGTCTTTCTTTTGTCTCTGGCCCTTTAGTGCTTTTAGGACATAGTTAGGTGGTGGATTTATTTATTTTATTTTATTTTAGAACTTTCGTTCAGCTCTTCCGTGCAGCAAGTTCTAACTTGTGGCTTTGCCCAGACATTAATGCAAATCGATCTGCCTTTCCGTTCGCTGAATTTGACTTTCGCCCAAGAATTTGAGTTTCTTCATTCTAACATCGAGGGTATTGAGAATAGGGAACATACTAACCGTTTCAGATTTTTCTACAGTTTTTAGGGGTAATAATAATGCTTAATTTTTTATTTTGACAATAATTGACATATTAATTTCTCAATTGAGATTTGAGAGTGCACAAAGATTAATTAACAGACTCTTGTCAGTTAATTATTCAGAAAACCAATTAGCTATGGAATAAATAGAGTTAACCCCATCCAACTTTATTGGGTTGAATAAGAATAAAATCAAACTCATCTGTTTTATTATATGTAATTTTATTAGTCGATTGAACTAAGACAAGGTCTTTCGTTCGTCCCGCCCACCTTCTCTCACTTTTTTAAAAGATGGATATATCTCTTCATTAGAGTAGTCGTGCCTCACCAAAACAAGTCTTTTTCTTACTGTTGTGTCCTCGTTCTGCCAGAGTAAATAAAAAAAAAATCTTCTAATCAAACTGTTAAAAAATGCTAGAAATTCGAAAGTTTTTGTACTTTAATTGCCATGTGGGGGTGTGACATATATATATAAAAAAATCAATCCAGATGAGTCCAGATGCCTAGAAAGCAGTGTCTGTTTATTCTTGTTGTCCAAATCCTAGCTAGTTGGGTTCATGGAGGTGCTTTAATGGCTGGAAGAATCTCAAGACAGATATGAACCTGACAATCTTCACTAAAAAAATGAAAGAAAAAGCAAAAAAGTGGGATGTTGGAAAGGATAGTTGAAAGTCTATCATTCCAATTCTTTTTTTTTTTTTTTTAATGTTTCTCTGCTCAATGTCTGGTTTCAGTTTTGCAGTTGCTGTTTGAGGAGGCTAAACTTATTATTATTTTTTTTTGATAAGAAAAAATTATATTAAAAGACCAAATTACAATAGGAATAAAAGAGGTTGGTTGGGGAGGCACCAACCACCTGAGACACCTACCACTCCCTAATCAATTTTACACTCGCCATTGCTACTGAAAAAACCAAACCAGAAAACCACCGCTAAATTGCCCTAACCAGGAACACGACAACCTACGCCAAGCGGGCATCTGATGATGTCTTGTACATCGTATCTACTCTCTCCCCTCTTGCTCTTCACCCACACTACTGCTCGTAATTGGATTTGGGGGAAAATCTGATCTCGAACCGCCGCTTCACTTCTGAAGACTTTGGAGTTTCTTGCAATCCAGATAGACCAAATGGTTGCATATATAGAGGTAATCCAGAGGTCTTTCCCAAATGGGTTAAGCCGCATTCCGAGTTGGCCTATTAGCATCAGATCTAATGATGAATGGATAACCCAAGAGACACCCCACCACCGAAAGAGACAAGTCCATAGCTTCCATGCGTAACTACAGTGAAGGAGGAGATGCTCCGTAGATTCCTCTGCTTGATTGCACAAATTACAGGTAAGCATTCCTACACTTGCTTGAATAATGCCTTTTCGAATTAAAGTTGTTTTAACCCCTATTGCATCCTGTAGAGCACGCCAAACAAATAGGTTAACCTTGGGGGGGTTAACATCTTTCCACACTTTCAGTAAGTTTGGCTTCGAGGAGAAGACCATGTCTTCCCATTTAGCATAGGCTGATGCGACAGAGAACTTTGCATCTTTGTTCCATGACCATGCCATTACGTCTGGATTAGGACAAGAAGGCAAAACATTGCATATTCTGAGAAGTAATTCATTTAGTAATTCACGTTCCCACTGAAATAAAATCCTCCTGAACGACAGAGTCCAACACCCTTGATCAATCATCTTGATAATACATTCTGATTGTTGGGTTGAGATTGAGTATAGTCTAGGAAATGCATCTTGTAATTTTGATTCCCCTAGCCATAAATGTTCCCAGAACTTAGTGTGGTTTCCGGAGTTAACCTTAATTCTGAATCCGTTTTGAATAAGATTAGCAAACTCATCCAGCGGGTCACCCTCTCCCAGTGAGCAGATAGAATTCCAAACTTGGGAAACCTGGGATGGTCTATGTGGCATAGGTTTAGAGGGTAACCAGGAGTTATCACCAACTTGGTACTTCTTTTTGATTACTCTGACCCATAGAGAGTTTGGTTCAGTGCTAAACCTCCACCACCATTTGGCCAGTAGGGCAAGATTCTGGATTTTAAGCCTTTTAATGCCCAGGCCACCGAATTTTTTATGTTTAGAGATATTCTCCCACTTAATGTAATGAACTCGCCTCTTTTCTTCATTGTCCCCCCAAAAGAATCCCCTTTGAATTTTTTCCAGAATCTTGGCCACAGAAGTTGGTATTTTGAATACGGACATCAGGTAAAGTGGGATTTGAGAGAGGGTGGATTTAATTAGGGCCAGTCTACCTGCTTGAGATAAAACCCTTTTTTTCCATAAAGCCAATTTACCTTTGCATCTCTCTATTATCTTGGACCAAGCTGATTTCCTTTTTAGATTAGAACCCAGAGGCATCCCCAAGTACTGAATAGGTAGTTTAGCCCATTTGCATCCCAACTGTGCCGCCTTGCTGCGGCCCTCCAATTCTGAAATAGCGGTGGCTGATAGGTTTGACTTATAGAAATTTACCTTTAGACCGGAAATCATGTTGAAGCACCTTAGAATTCTTTTTATATTTAGGAGCTCTTCCTCCTCATTATTAGCAAATATCAGTGTGTCATCCGCAAATTGCATATGAGTGAGGTTTCACCATTATGACCCACAGTCACTCCTTTAATCAAACCAATCTGTTTAGCTCTAAGGAAAAGGATATTAAGAGCTTCAGCCACGATGTTATAGAGAAAGGGAGAGAGGGGATCACCTTGTCTTAAGCCTCTGGAGGGTTTGAAGAAGTTAGACGGAGATCCATTGACAAGGATGGAAACTGAGGAGGAAGTAATGCATCCTTTGATCCATAATATCCATTTGTCCTGAAAACCCAGATTTTCCAGCATAGAAAGCAAGAACTCCCAATTTACGCAATCAAACGCCTTCTCAAAGTCCAACTTTAGGATTACCCCTTTGCTGTTAGATGACTTACACCAGTGAATTACTTCATTTGCGATAAGAATGGCGTCTACTATTTGTCTACCTCCCATAAATGCTGACTGAGATTCTCCTAACTTATTCTTTAATGCCTGGTGAAGGAAGTTACATTAAATAGAGAATATTTTAATTTTTTTCAATTAAATTATTATGTTGTTGATGAGTTCTATGAGAGAATGCTCTTGTTCGTGTGAGTGATGCTAGGATCGCTGATAATTCAATCGACCTGAGAAACGCGGTTGATGATTTAGCCGACTTGAGAAAGGTGGATAATTGAGTTATGTTAGAGATAATATAGAATCCAGAGTATTTCAAAAGAGGTTCTGATCAGATAAGAATGAGGAGTCTCAGGTCAATTTAACTCAGAATGAGGAGTGCTTTTAGATTGAATGAAACTATAACGGTAGATGTTAAGTCTCTAGAGAGTTTAGGTCAAATTTATCTCGTTAGTAGTCAATCAAAAGACACCTCTAATATGTTTTTAATGAGAAATTAGAAACATGATAGAACATATGTAGATTGATTGAATGGTGAAAGTCTATAAATAAAGGTTTATATCCACGGAAAAAGGTACATGTTAATACACAATACATAATGGTTGCATACACATTGGAGTGCCTTCTAGTTACAGCGATGGAGGGTCATTTGACAGTTTAATATTTTGCAGGAATTAGTTAGTGTATTCGGTACAGTGATACTGAGAACAGTACTTCTTGTCAATGTAGTGGGGCGAACAAAGGTACGGTGTGAGTTCGTTAATGGGCAAGGGGCCTAATACGAGCAAGACGGGCTGGACCAATGAATTAACGTGGTCTACATGCTTGTACGTAACCAGCCCATCTGTTATGAGCACGCATCTAGCATGTGGACCGAGCCAACACGAGACCCACTCGATTGACTCAACTATAGCCGTGCTCTCTCTAGATGCCAGGTGATTTGGCTCGACTATGTAGAAGTTGACCTGACATTCATTGCACTATGCATGATGTCTTAAGATGGACGATTATTTGTGATGTCATTAGGTGTGTGCCCAACACATGCATGCTTAAAATTCAAGTACCACACTAGATAAGTTATGAAAAAAACCCTAGAAAGATATGCTTTGAGCAAATTACTATAAGTACTTTCAGGTAGATTTTTTTTCTTCTAAATACTAACTTAAGTATCAAAATGTCTTTCAGCTGACGACAATTAGATGACACTTACTAGTTCTTATTTTTTAAAGTTTAAAGGAGTACTCAAGAGACTCACAAGGTCTTCACTTAAAAAGGTTGGACAAAAGTATTCTAATGACATAAATACCCCCACTAAGCAAAGAAAGGGCTTCTCTTGCCCTCATCATCTATCCAAACACAATTGGTAATAACTTCACCTTATATAGCTAACCTACTAAAGTTAGCTTCAAACATTCCCATTGACTTGCTACCAAAGAAAGGCGCGCACTTTCGCACAATAATTCTATGAAAGGCGATCCTATTTCAAGATCAATCTCTGGTGGATCATAGCTAAAGGGATAGCTTTTACAATTTTTACGGTCCAATAATCACTTTAGTCTCAAAGTAAGGAATAACCAGTTACGTCAAAAGATGCTGTCAAGACTCATGTAAATATATATGGAAAATGCTAATTACCGGCCACTAAGCGGTGAATAATGTTAAAAAGTGTATCGATATTCGTAAATTGTGTTTTGATATCCATAAAATGTGCATTGGTATTTTTGTTTATTTGACATTATGTATATGTTATCCACCGCTAAGTGATCAGCAGTGATTAGCAAGGCCCATTATATATTAATAAAAAGGAAACTTACATAGAAATGAGTTAAAGCTAGAGAATTGAGGTTTAGATATCATGTTCATACCCCAAAACTATGGTTTAAGTCAATATGTACGTAAGCGGGTTTAGATATCTTAAATTATGAAGAAAAAGAAACTATAAGATTCAGGCACCAATAGGAAATAGACAGATTATTCAGTGCTTCTGGAAGATTATTAGTTTAGAGTCCACAGATTTCTGAGGTAAAAGTGGTTTAACTCACACTAATATTTGGTTGGAGATTGCTCCAAGAGCACTGGATATAATTTCTGGGAAGTGAGGGAGATCCTTAGCTAAGATCAATGAAGAGAGAGAGAGAGAGAGAGAAATCAAAGAAAAGAACTCATCTACTTGTGTTAGTTCTTATAAAACTCAAACAAGCCTTCACCAAGTGAAAATAAAAGCAAAAACCAACAAAAAAATAAAAATAAAAATAAAACACAACTTCAGATTCTTATTTTATGCTAACCATGACCCTCCACCACCACCTAACATCCCACTCCAGTACCCACTTGCCTGATCTCCTTCCCCTCTAATATTCTGCTGATGATGATCAAAATCAGCTGTAGTACCACTGCTTGTTGTTGCCTGCAGCTTCAAATCCTCAAAAGGGAAAAACAGCCTAGCAGCACCACTACTGCCCTCTTGAACCCCTTGAAAATTTCCATACCCATCAACAGAAAAATGATTGTTTAGGCTTGGCTTGAATTCTTGCACTGGAAATCCAGAGGAGTTATAAATTGAAGCAATATTTCCGCTCTTGAAAAGCTCCATTGAAGGTATTTGATGAGATGAAGAAGATGGGGTATATAGGTAATTACAAGTACTTGGTGGGTAAGCTAGGTTCAGGTCTTGGCCATCATGGGTTCTAGGGTTCTGATGAGTAGATTGTGAAAAACCATTTGGTGTGGTCAGATCATGTGGAGGCTGTCTTTTTGATGAAGATTGTGATGGTGATGATGATGTTGAAGATCTCTTGTTCTTCCTTGAACCTCCACCAACTGGAACATTTCTGAGGGACCCACCTTCAGTCCAGTATCTTCTACAAGTCTTGCAGAAGTACCTTGGCTGAGAAAGTGAGTAGTTGTTATAATAACAAAATTTGGTATTAGTAGAACTGCACCTCGGACAGTCCAAAGCTTGTTTATCTTTATCTGGCCTTGGTCTCCTTTCACTTATAGCCCTTGAGGGTTCCATTCCTATCCCCTGAAAAGTAAATATAAGGGGGGAAGAGAGAGAAGGGTAGAGAGAGAATGACAGGAAAAAGCCATGACTCTACCTCATCAAACCCTAACAAAAGCAAAAAAATATAGCAACCAAACAAGGCAAAGAAAACAAGACCCAAAACAAATTATAATTGCTTTTTGGGCACTTTAGCAGATGGTGGAAAAAGAAAAGTGCAGTACTTTCAACTTTCAAGCACAAATATTGAAAGTTCTCAAAAGGAAAGCAACATAAATTCCAAGATTAGTGGGGAGGGAGGGAGAGAGCAACATCATCAACTTCTTTACTAAAGTTGCCTTTAAAACTACCCCTTATATATTACACATATAGATATATCCAACAAGAAAATTTCAAAACTCAAAAAAGCCCAAAGAAAAAAGATAATTGTCCCAGATTAGGCTTGAAAAATCACAACCCTAGAAAAGAAAAAAGGCAGATATCATCATGATTTCAAGGGAGAAAACATGTATGTTACTTTTTACCTGTGGCCACTGAGCTGCATCCATAGATCAAAGAGGGGAAGAAAATAAGAAGGTGAAAAAACAGTTGATGAGTCTTCAAAGAGAGAGGAAAATCAACCACTTTGCTGCAATTGGGTCTAAAAAGCAAGAGACACCACTTGAGTTGATGGTGGTATACATGTTGGGTGACTGGCTCCATTTGTTGCCTTACTATATGTTTGTGAGAGAGAGAGAGAGAGAGGGGTAGTTTGGTCTACCTATATTTGCATTCCCATCATTCATTCATTTGAGTATGTTGTATATATGTGTATATACACATTCCTTTATCATAAAGTAGTATATATTTTTTGTTAGTCAATCAAAATCTCAGTGGGTGGTTATGAGTGTATGAAATGTGGACTGTTGTGGATTCTTTTCTGACTAGGGAATTAGCATAATTGGAGTAATATGCCTCTTTTTCTATTGGCAATGGCAATCCCTTTTTCTTGTTTTAAGTACTTTATATATGGGGGTGTTTGGTTGCTTGAATTTTGAATTGTTCATTTTTTAATTTTGGGTACTTGAAAGCTCGTCTAAGAATGAATTATATCTAAATATATTCTAAATATTAAACTGGAGAGTGCATAATTTCAAAATCATCCATGAAAGAACTTTTTGAAATCTCTATACAACTCTGATTGGAAAATTAACCTTCCTCATAGTACGTAGGAGCAATATGGCGGTGCTGAGAAAAAATTAACACGATGGCATGTAGTGTTGTACTTTGTGACCTAAACTCAACAAATTGGGCAAAACTACATTGAAAAATAGGGAGAGCGGCAAAGCCTAAGGTGTGAAGCAACTTCACGATCCAATGAATTGCCTAAAATTGCATTGACCGTATCAAAGTAGTAACCTTTTGACATATCTAAAACTCGAAGCGTAAAAGTCTGAACTCTTGGACGAAACATGAGATTCAATGAACAGAATGATAGGTTTAGCTTTTTCAATATCTTTTTCACACTATCCTTTTACAAAATTTATTATGCGCATGTATCCATACACTTTTACAAATTCACATTATAATCTAATCATCTATAATTCAATCCGCAATTTAAAATTTTAAAAAATAATTATTTCTCAAGCACTCCTTATATAAAACATATATAATATTGGTGCATCTTTTGTCGATTAAAAAAGTGTCGTTTGGATTTGGATATTATGTGTAATATGCTGGTCAGTATTTGCTAGCACTTACATGTGTAAATTCTTTCTCTCTTTATTTCTTCCACATGATTAAACTATCATTGAAATAAAGAAAAAACCATGAACTCTTTTTGTGAAAAAACAACTATATATTTTTATAAGTACTCATGGTGTCAGGGTCAGTTTACGTGCACTTCGACTAAGTTATGAGTCCCAAATGCATGTCATCTAGATGTCTCAATTTTGATACATGTCTTTGGTTTTTTTTCCATGCCCTTTTGAGTTAAGGGCAATTGTGGCGATTATAGTGATACAAATGATAGAAAGAGGGAATTGACATGTTTTTATATACTTTTTCGTGTTATAATTCCAGGTTTAAGTTAGCGCGGTTATATGCATCTCAATTAATTCTCGAAATATCATGTTTACTGTCCAGTAGTAAGGGCTTAATTAAAGCCCAAGTATATCTCCGCTTGAGTTGATCTTCACCTAGTATATACTTAAATATCGATTGAGGATAAAATAGAAACTAAGATTAATTAAGTCTGTAAACCTAAGAAAATTGTTGGGTGCTCCTGAAGCAAAATTACATAACACTCCAGTATCCTTAATGATAATGATACAATCATGCAATAACATAATATATAAATTTCATGTGAATACATTGCTGTTAAAGACGTTGGGGCGCTTTGTGATATTGTCCTAAGACTACTATGACTATGCTATAAAGCCGCAACTTTATTTAGCCATACAAATCCTTGACTGTCGATATGAAAATAGACTTGGGTTCATGGAGAAGTGATTAGTTGAAAACGGATATAATCCGGGTTTCTAATACCGGAGCATTATTTCTTTCACTTCCTCTACTAGCGGGGTGTAAAACTAAAAAAGTGAAAAAGAAGGGAGGTTAGTGTCATTTTTTCAGAAATTACAAGAGGAATAGTATTTGAAAAGACATTACTTTGGGTAGGGGAGTGTAAATTAGCAGAGAGAGAATATGTGAATCTGTGGAGGGCGATAGTGTCCGTCCAAAGCGCACAATAGCGATAGGCCGTTAAAGGTTTTTCGGCGGTGGAAGACGGTGGCTTGAAATTGAAGCTACGGAGTGGACTTAGATGTCGACAAGTTGGCAGTGGTGACATGTGGGCCCCAACAAAAGCCAATAAAAAGACGAAACGTTTGGTGGAGTCCCGCAGCAAACACGAGGAGAATATTTGGGTCTTACGTAAGAGAGAGAGAGAGAGAGAGAGAGAGAGAGAGAGTGGAAGATGGTGAATTGGGACAATGGAGAATTGGGAAGGAGTAGGGATGGCAATTTCGTCCGATCCGTTCGAATCCGCTTCGATCTCCGCTCCGAACGGAGCGAGGATTCGGAGTTTTTTTCGGGGATCGGGGCGGGTATGGATTTTTTTTTTAGAAAAAATCGGGGATCGGAGCGGATTTGGAGGAAAGTCTATCCCCGCTCCGGTCCGGTCCGAATCCGTTCTCCGATCCGTCTCCGATCCGCTCCGCTCCGTCTCCGATTCGCTCCGCTCCGCCTCCGATCCGCTCCGCTCCATCCCCGAATATCCGGGGTAAAAAAAATTACAAGAATACTACAAATAATTGCTACTTACGTTAAAAAAAATTGGAGAAAAAGTATAAGAAAAGATATAGAATTAGTAAATCATAAATTAAAAAATTTATTAAAAGAATATTTTGGTAGCAAATAGAGAGAGACAATAAAAGAAATAAAAATGTCAAAAATAAAAAAACAATTACTATATGAAAATTTCTTTGGGATGCAAAAAGTAGGTAAGGTTGAAAATTTCTTTTGATTGCAAAAGTAGGCAAAGTTAATTTTCTTTGGGATGCAAAAGTAAGAAAAACTTTTACAAAAAATTGTACCATTAAAAAAATATGAATCAAATATAACGAAGTATATGTCATACATTGCGTTTTTACAAAAAATTGTATCATTAAAAGAATATGAATCAAATATAACGAAGTATATGTCATACATTGCGTTTTCTCATATTGGAATATTTGTGGTCAATGGTTATTGAGTAAAATGCTGCGTATTCATGTGCTTGCTGGCTTGGTAATTCCATGTATTGTTGATGTTACTCTTGCCTTGATAGACGGGTCCAACATTTTGTCTTTGTCAATGTATTCCAGAATAACCGAGAGATACAATAAAAATTCGGATCTCCGAATCCCCGCGGGGATCTCCGAATCCCCATTTGGAGCGGGGATGGAGGACCAAAGTAGATCTCCGACGGGGATCGGGGCGGATTCGGGGATTGATAGAGGGTTCGGAGTTCGGAGTCGGAGGTAGCCACCTCCGCCTCCGATCCGCCCCGTTGCCATCACTAGGAAGGAGGAGATTGCAATGATGGAGTCCCGCAGTGGGGCAGATGAATAGGGAAGTCTACTGTGCATTTTACGCACCGCATAATTTGTTGCGCAGAGGGTTTTCTATTACATTTTAGGATTCGAAACTACATAATTTTGATCCCATGTATTTGATAATAACTCGCCTCGTCAATTAAAATAATATAATTTGGAGGACAAAACGGGTAAAACAATATTATTTTGACCGCACTATAGAAAACTGCACTATCGTTTTTTCGAATTCCGCATATAGTTTGGAGGAAAAATAGGCAAAATTATCTTGTTTTGATTATACTACACGTGCACTATATCTTCTTCGAATCTCACATTTTATTGTGCAACCTCCAAGTCCGACGCAAAGGGTTCCCTAGCCTACTTTTTTTTTGGATGTTTATTGAAGTGAAGTACATAATAAGATTAGATTAAAATAGTACTATGCATATCGATCTCGAGCAAGCGTACTATCTAATTCGAGAGTATAGTTTATGTTACAAAATTATCTTGCTGGTGTTCTAGAAATTCTATTATCTCTATTGACTCTTCGATTGAGACACCTTAGTTTTGAGATTAACTCCCATCTTATAGAAACATCAGCAACTTTGTTTCTTTCAACAATGTATGACTCGAATAACTTTCAGTAACATCTATATGAACTTTGCATTGTGCGTCAGGATGCTATAGTCCGAATTAGGAGATAGCTCATTAATCACTTTGACAACCACTGATGAATCAAATTCTGGTTGAACTTCTCGAGTCTCTTTATCTCTAACCAATTCAAAACCTCTCAGTAAACCCCATAGCCCGGCCTCAAAATTGGTTCAATCTTCCAAAAGGTCATAGAGAACCCTAGAATCCAAGATCATCTCTCCTTTCTAAAATTCCTCGAAACTCAGTCGGTTCAGGTTTTCAAAACTACTCCCCTTCGTATTGAGTTTTAATTTATCGATACTTTAAAAAAAAATTAAGAAATTACAAGTCTCAATTTTTGGAATTGGGGATGCTGTCGTACATTGTGTACAGCCATCTCTGTTGTTCGGTCAGTGTTTAATGTGTCAAAATAACGTTATTTTAATATACAACAAGAGCTGCTGTGTACGTTGTGTGTTATTCCCTGGTCCCAGTTTTCTATGATTAGGAGAAGAAATAGCACAAACCTAGAAATTATTTGTTTTGGGGGACCCTAAACACTAGAAGATAAAGTCCAAATATTGAGTGCCCCAATGTGTATGCGCTTTTTCTAGTCAGTTTTGTTTATTAAGAAGAAAAATGAGAATCCTATCCCTCTTCAATTATTGGGGGTCATGTTTAGCAACGTGTGAATTGTTTTAAACCCTTTTTGATTAGTCAAATTTGTCACTTTTTAAAACTCTATTTTTAATTAAAAAAATTGTTAAGAAAATATCAATTTATGTATTTCTAAATCACATATACCAAAAAGAAAAGGCGTTCTTATTATTATTTGATTTAACACGTTTTCCTTTTCACAAATGTGTTTCGAAAACATAATCACTTAATAGTCAATGATCTAGATTTTTTACGTAACGGTGAATTTAAAAAATTGAACGATTTTGAAATTTAAAATAATCTTAGAAAGAAATCACAAAAAGCCAAAAAAATAAAAGAAAGAAGAAATGGTCTATATCCCAGGGAGTGGAGTTAATTAATCCTTTTCAAAATAAGTAAAATTATTTTTCTTATTTTTTAAAAATTGATTGGCTTGGGCTGTATTTTACCTAAAATTCTGTTTTCTTATGTAAATCTTGTTTTTAATTTTTCATTCAATTTGTGTCGACGTTTTTCATTAAATATCGATATTGATGAAAAGAATTTTAAAGTAAAGACTTGTGTCAAAGTTTTAAAAAAATTGACGGAAAAAAATCCAAAATAGACAATCTTTTCAGATCCTATTTTTAGCTTATGTTCATACTTTTTATTTTCTTATTTTTCTAATCGAGACGAACCCAAAAATTTAAATAATTTTGACAAAAAATAAAAATAAGTTTACATAAAAAATAAACTAACTACAAAAAGCTAAGCATCCAAATTCAACTCTCAGAAAAATTATTGGGTGGTCTCGTAGTGCCCCAACACTCTCTCCATTACTAATTTATACAAGGCTCACTACTAGGTGTATCAATTATACATGAGTTTCTTACGAGGAAGATTGTTATGACACCACGCTAGGGTGCCACAAGACTATTGAATAATCACTCCAACTATTTCCACTTTTAACTTTGCTGGTTCCAAACTACGTACAAAAGATTAAACAGATCACCTCGTGGTGCTTAAACGGATGCTTCTGCAGGTAACCCTTCAAACAGAAAGAGACTCCTTCATGTATGTGCAGTAAGCGCTTTCCATATTCGTAGAGAAGTTATTGGATCCAACCTACCTTTCGCTTTTAAGCACCACGGACCATCAGACAAAAAGAGACTCCTTCGTGTACGAGAGTAGTAAGCATTTTTCTTACCCCGCAGAGACAAAGACACAATCCTATCTATCTACGTCTCTACTTTATTTCTTGGATAAAGTCAGGAGAAAGTGACGTCTCTTTAACACCAATTCCGAATATGTGGACACATCAACTAAGAATAGACAAGGAAAATAAAGTGGACGCAGAAGCCCATATTCGGGATAAAGCCCAACCCAAACGCAAAGGTTAGCAAATGAGGTTGTGTTCACTGATAGTCCTCCTGGATTGGGCCGCCAGAAAAATTCATGAGGCCTGTTTCAGTCCATACTTCACTTCAGTTCAAACTTACCAAATCAGCCCAATAAAAAGGGCCTCTTATGGGGCCGAATGATATCTCAGATAACCATGTGATTAAAAAGCCCAAAAGCAGCAGCTCGTTATTTATTATGACAATGAATATGTTGATCCTCCAGCTTCCTTCGAGGCGAGAGAAGTAGAGACAAAGGTAGCGTTAGGGATGAACGATTAATCGAGACTGTCTTAGAGACTAAGGAAATGAAAATAGATCGAGAAGCTTTATAATTCTTTGAAGACCTCTTGTTTCTGCATACGTATTGATCTTATGTCTTTCTGAGTTGAATGTTGGAAGAGATTACTTTTTTTGGACCGTCATAGGTACTTTGGTTGGTATATGATCAATCCAACCACCCATACCCATGAGACAAGTGAGTTCGCTGCAACAAAAAAAGGCTTGTTAGGCCACTCATAACTGCCTCAATATGGAACCTATTGGGGTGTCTTACCTGTTGGGGTACTATGCCTTAGTGACGCTTATATCAATGTAGGGGGCTAACGTTGCATTTGTTATGAGGCACTTTATGGAGTTTCAAGTGCTTTTCTATGCTGCACTTTTAGGTATCGAATAGATGACTTATTAAAACATTCGATGAGACATTTTGAGGAATCTCAATAGCTTTTTCTATGATGCACTTCTAGGTGCCGTATAAATAATTTATTAAGGCATTTGATTGACTGCCATAGTGCTTAATTAATAACTTAATATGAAGATTTTAAAAAAGTGTCCTTTACAAAGTGTCCATAAATCCCTAATTGGTTGTAGTTTGGAGGAGCCTTGGGAGAAGAAGAGTCTAGCAACATTGAGCAAAATAAAAAATAAAAAATAATGGATATGCCTTAACATGGTGCCTTAAAGAGAATCCAAATATAAAGTCTTGTATAATATTAGTGTTGTTATAATTTAATATTTTATTTTTATATAATTTTATTCCTTCATAAGTTAGAATATTTAGGTGGTGGTTAACACACATTAATTTGTATATTTATTGTAACCCTTTCAATTGCAACCTTTAATACCTTTTATTGCAACCTTTAGTGCCTTTATTAGGCAATGGAAATCTGCTGTATTATAAGGTGGTTGTTGTGGAGGAAATATAGAAGATAAATTGAGAAAACGAGAAATCTACTTATTTGTTGGGAAAAAAAAAAGTTAGAAAGGTTATTTTCCCTTATTTCGATATCTTTTTTTGTTTATACCGGGAAATTGAAGTTGGTTTATGAGTCTAATTTGCTGCACAGAAGAAGACTCAAAGGTCGTTGTATCTTGGCAAAGGAGCACCGTTCAACCCCGTGCCACGCAAAAGGGGGGTGTATTTTTCTTAAGGAGAGCGCTTTTGCGTGCCTCGACAGCCCCACAGGCTTTTCTAATTTTCCTATCTGATTATTTGATTTACTAATTTTGATTGACTATTTATACTTGTGTAGATCTTAAAGCCTAGCAGAATATCCTCTTGCATCAAACTAATCTCCAACAATTAGAAAGTTTGTTTTGTCGCACTACATTATTCTTCCACTAATCAACATATGAGATGTTATCTTTCCCCTTTCTTTTTTTATATGTTTTTTTTTTCATGAAACGCTAAAGTTAATGATAAGAGAAATCTCCAGTAATCTTAAAGATTTTTAGTAACGTGGAAAATTGAACCTGTGAACTTGACTGTTTAGGGAGTAACGGAGTAACGTGCTAATGATGTCGAGCTCCCATTGGACGAACCGTTGGGTTGACATGGTGTAAGATTTCATGTCATGAATACCCACTAAATTACTTAGTAAACGTTAGACTTGTCAGTCCAAAAAAAAAACACTTGAGCTTACGATTAATGATCAAACATAGGACCAATCTAAAATTCAAAAAACGAAATGAAAAATTGATAGAGTGGTCCAGATTAGAGGGTACCATTAATCACTGTGGCTGGCAAAGCACTCATGCAAATGCCTCAGAGAGAGAGAGAGAGAGAGAGAGAGAGAGAGAGAGAGAGAGGGGCATGTTTGGATCAGATGGTCTCACGAGGCAATAGAGAGATTTCATTCATGACAGCTATTGATGAGAGAGAGAGAGAGGGGCATGTTTGGATCAGATGGTCTCACGAGGCAATAGAGAGATTTCATTCATGACAGCTATTGATGAGAGAGAGAGAGAGGGGCATGTTTGGATCAGATGGTCTCACGAGGCAATAGAGAGATTTCATTCATGACAGCTATTGATGATTGCAGCTCAAGAATTTCGAGAAGTTATCTTTCTCCTTTCTCTTTTTATATGTCTTTTTATATGGAATGCTAAAATTAATGATAAGAGAAATCTTCAGTAACTTTAAAAGCAATTAGTAATGACGAAAATCGAAGCTGCGAAATTGACTGTTTAGGGAGTAACGGAGTAACGCGCACGCACTAATGGTGTCGAGCTCCCATTGGACGAACCGTTGGGTTGACATACGGAAAGATTTCATGTCATGAATACTCGCTAAATGAAAAATGATAGTGTGGTCCACATTAGAGGGTACCATTAATCATTGCAGCTGGCAAAGCACTCATGCAAACGCCACACAAAGAGAGGGGGGTAGGTTTGGATTAGATTGTCTCACGAGGCAGCAGAGAGATCTCATTCGTGACAACTATTGATGATTGTACCTTGAAAATCTCGTAATTGTTTAGTATTTCAAAGGTCTCTCCATGTGTATGAAACCTGAGGGGGAGTCGCATTAGATACTGTTGGAATTCGTATGGTTTGGATGTTAGAAACCCATCCTTTCTCACGCAAAGCGTGCATATAACGCATATGTGAGGATGACCGAGAGTTAGACAACAGGATCCGCGTGCGTAATGGTTGCGTAACGGACCTAACTTTGATACTCAGAAACCCATGATGAACCTAACTCAACCTTGAAAATTGGCTTGTAAGATAAAGGTTGTCCAAGACTTATATGTAAAGGAATGAGAACAAATATAGACGATATGAGATTCGCTAATATGGTAAATGAACAAGGAACACCAAATAGTCTCTCAACGCAACTGTATGGTCTCATTCATGGCAGTCATTATTGGTTGCAGCTCAAGGGCCTCGAAAGTAAGTTTAGCATTTAAAAAGTCCCTCCATATGTATAAAACTCGATAACCCCTTTCTAGACTAGATTTTCGTCATGCTTCACTAGATTCCCATTGTTGTGATCTTGAGTGAGAGAGAGAGACAGACATAAGTTCGGTTCGACAGACAATCGTGAGTTGGTGTTTCGTCGGCTGAGTCGTTAGCCGTTTTATTTAGGGAGATAGATGTTCATGCAACTTTCAAAACTCACAGTGAGACGACGAATCTATTTTCAAAAATTGTAATTTCACGTGACTCATTTTTTTTTTTTTTTTACATTTATAATTTCTATGTTAATGATTGAGGAAAATTATTTTCTAAAATTCGAACATTTTTGTGGATGCACCCAACAAAATTTTGTCACATTCACTCTGCTGCCCCAAATATTTTGTGCCTCATAAGATCTGGATATGCATTCCCACAACTGTGGTCCCACTGACCTAATTTTGCAAGAAAAAACATGTGCTTATCTATGGATATTCCTAGGTGATCACTGATCAAGCCTGCAAAAATATATGTTGTAAGATTTTCACTCGGATCCCCGTAACCTA
Organism: Arctostaphylos glauca; assembly: GCA_019985065.2. Lineage (NCBI taxonomy): Eukaryota > Viridiplantae > Streptophyta > Magnoliopsida > Ericales > Ericaceae > Arctostaphylos > Arctostaphylos glauca. The sequence continues at coordinate 28,251,389 of JAHSPW020000013.1, read as the reverse complement.
TTTAGTGCCGGTCCCCATATTTAAATTGTTTAAATTTAATTTCAGTTTAGTTGTCCATTTAGTATTAATAATAAAAAAATTTCGATAGATTTCTATTATTTTTTTCTATATTTATCTATAAAAAAAATTATTACCCTACACCGAGAGTTGCCCGAGTCCAGAGGCTTGCGTGGCTTACCCCAGGGCCGATCTTGAACCTATCAAATGAAAATTATTCAATGTTTTTAAAATATCATCACAAGTTATTCTAAAACTTCTCTCTCTCTATACACACACACACACACATGAATTCTACGCTTGTCTATTGTGCGCCACAATTAGGGGTGTAACTGGTCCGGTTTGTCCTATAAACTCGGACCAAACCGGTTGACCGGTTTGAGGAAAACATAAACCGAAAATCGGACCGATGGTGTTCGGTTTGGTCCGGTTTGGCTCGGCCGGTTTTGGCTCCGGTTTAGTCCGATTTCCGGTTTGAGTGGTCTTAGGCCAAAATCATCAAAAAATGAAAAAAATAACTCAGAAATCAGAAAAATAACTTAGTATATGAACCCACAAATCAAATGCGAAATCAGTAAACAAATAACTCAAAAACATATATAACTTAGTATATGAAGACCAGAACTCAGAAATCACTAAAATAAGTACACGAACTCAGTAAAAAAAATACAAAATCAGAGGGAGTGAGACGTAAAGAACCTAAACACTTAAAACTATAAAGTATAAAATGACTTAGGGTTAAAACCGGTCCTGTCCGGTCCCAAAAACTCAAAAACCGAAAACCAAACCGAAACAATTCAAAAAAAATCAACCGGACTGAACTGGACCGGTCTGCTCCCAAAACCAGACCGAACCGATGGTTCGGTCCGGTTTACCGGTTTGGTCCGGTTTTCAGGTTTAGTCTTACACCCCTAGCCAGAACGCTATCAAACTACTCAAGCTATGCTCAACCATTTGGACAGTTTTTTAGCCGCCAAAATACTATCTTTTAGCACACACCACACTAGTCAAGTTTGTTATTGTTCCACTAATCAACATATGAGAGGTTATATATCTTTCCCCTTTTTTTTATGTCTTTTTTTCACAGAACGCTAAAGTTAACGATAAGACAAATCTCCAGTAACCTTAAAGATTTTTAGCAACGTGGAAAATCGAACCTGCGAACTTAATTGTTTAGAGAGTAACGGAGTAACACACTAACGATGTCGAGCTCCCATTGGACGAACTGTTGGGTTGACATATGGTAAGATTTCATGTCATGAATACCCACTAAATTGCTGAGAAAACGTTAGACTTGTCAGTCCAGAAAAAAACACTCAAGCTTATGATTAATGATCAAACATAGGACCACCCTAAAATTTAGAAAACGAAATGCAAAATGATAGAGTGGTCCAGATCAGAGGGTACCATTAATCACTGTAGCTGGCAAAGCACTCAGGCAAACGCCACAGAGAGAGAGAGAGAGAGGAAGGGTAGGTTTGGATCAGATGGTCTCACAAGACAACATAGAAATCTCATCCATGACAGCTATTGATAATTGCAGCTGATCAAGAATCTCGGAATTGTTTAGTATTTCAAAGGTCTCTCCATGTGTTTGAAACCTTAGAGGGGTTGTATTAGATACTGTTGGAATTCGTATGGTTGGTAAATGAATTTAGAACATTGGAGAGTCTCTCAAGGTAACTGGATGTCTCATTCAATGATCATTATTGATTGCAGCTCAAGAGTCTCGAAAGTAAGTTTAGCATTAAAAAAGTCCCTCCATATGTAAAAACTCGATCACCTCTTTCTAGACTAGATTTTCGTCACCCTTCACTAGATTCCATTATTGTGATCTTGAGTGAAAGAGAGATACATATATAATTAAGTTCGGTTCGACAAACAATCGTATGTTGGTGTTTTGTCGGTTAAGTCATTAACCGTTTTATTCTGGGAGATAGACATCAGTGCAACTTTCAAAACTTACAGTGAGACGACGAATCTATTTAAAAAAATTATGATTTCACGATTTTTTTTATAAATTTATAACTCTTATTTTAATAATTGAGAAAAATTATTTTCTAAAATTCGAATATTTTTGTGGATACAGCCAACAAAAGTTTGTTACATTCACTCTGCTGCCCCAATATTTTGTGCATCATAAGATCTGGATATGCATCCCCAAAACTGTGGTCCCACTGACCTAATTTTGAAAGAAAAAACATGTACTTATCTATGGATATTACTAGGTGATCACTGATCAAGCCTGCAAAAATATCTGTCCTAAGATTTTCACTCAGATCACTGTAACCTATTTAGTGCCGGTCTCCATATTTAAACTGTTTAAACTTAATTTTTATTTAGTTGTCTACTTAGTATTAATAATAAATTTTTTTGATGAATTTCTATTTTTTATATTTATATATAAAAAATTGTTGCTCTGAGTCGGGAGTTGTCTGAACCCAAAGGCTTACATGGCTTACTCCAGGGTCGTTCCTGAACCTATCAAATGAAAATTATTCAATGTTTTTAAAATATCGTCACAAGTTATTCTAAAACTTCTCAACACCACATATATATGTGTGTGCGCGCATATATATATGCGAAGCTCACAATTACATGCATGAATTCTATGCCAATACGTAATGTTTGTTGTGCGCTACAACGCTGTGAAACTACTCAAATTGTGTTCAATTGTTTGGACAGTTTTTTAGCCGCCGAAATACTATCTTTTAGCACATACCGCACTGTGCACAGGGCCGGCAAGGGGTAAGCCCCGCAAGCCCGCGGACTCGGGCAATCCCTACGCGGGGCAATTTTTTTTTTTTTGATAAATAATGAAAAAAATAGAAAACCACCGGGGAAAAAATGGGGCATATTTATAATTTCCATCCAAGGGACAACCAAGCTAAGATCAGATTTGGACAATCCAAATATCAGGGTCGACACTAACTATACAGGGTTCCTAAATCCATGTTAGAGGGTCTTGAGTCATCACGTGTCGGTACCAAGTGCGCTAAAGAATTGCTCTACCAAAAAAGGCCACCTTGTAATTCAGGGCTTAAAGCCACATTGTTTTCAATCTCAGAAACACCATAAATGCTAAATCAAGACACACTGATAACCGGTCCCTCCTATTGGTGTAGAATGTGGCAGAGGACAAGAATTTTTGGATTATTAGAACATCCCCATGTCCTGTTAATCAATCTCTGCACGTTTTGTCATATCTTTAATGAACCTTTTTCTGCCCGAGTTACACAAAATCACGCATTGTAGCCTGTAGGTATCTAGGTGTTTGAGCTAGTCGTGCTCATGATTTATCAAATCTTCTAAATTTTTGCTTACCCGTACAAGACGTGTTCGAATGGAAACCTTTGGGTTTCACCAAACCCTAATGTGCTCATTCTTCGAGGCAGAAACACTTGTATAAACTCTTTTCGATGTGTTTACTAATAAACCTTTTCCATGCAAGAACCGAAGCACTGTAGCTTGGTCTAAAGCTTACTCTAAATTTACACAAAACCACACACCGTAGATATTCAAGTATTTGAGCTAGCCGCGTTCCTGTCTAGTAGTATTTTGTAGATCTGATTCTGAAAATGGCAACCAAATCCAACCTAAATATTTGTGCTGATGGGCCTCAATTTCCACCAAAAAAAGCTGGTAGTTGGGTGGGCCTGTGATTGAAGCAACTCTATGAATTCGTTTTAATTAAGGTGGCCACCCTCTGCCCACTTTTTCCTTTAAGTATGGGCTGCCCCCCTTTTCAGAGTCTTCTCCTTTTTTGGAGTCCTTTTATCCAGTTGATTATTTTTTATTTCTATTTAATTCGAAAGATTTTTTAAGATTTTTTTAACTGTAAAAATAAGAAGTAGTTAGTATCGTTCAGTCGGTGTCGATCGAAAAATACTCCGATACTTTAATTAGTTCGTGAACAAAGAAGAGATAAATTGAAACCACTTGTACAGAGACAAACACAGAGAGCGTCATACTTTTACCCTCAAGTCAACTTATAATCTGATCTCCAGATGTTAGAAATAACCGTCACTACTGATTACGTCATGCATAATGCACCAGAATAGGTTGGACACCACGTGTCAGGATCAAGCCACTTGAAGGACGTGTAGAAGACATGCGTGATCACATTGGTCCCGTCATCCAGATTAGGTGATCAGATACCGCATCAGCCTAGCCCACAAGGCGTGTGCCCAACAAGCTGACTGTATGCACAAAGACCCTATGCAAATCACGTCAAGCTTCGGCCAGTCCATTGGACTTGTTTGGTCATTGAGACCCGCCCAGTTAACAGCCCAAGCCGGTGGCGACTAGGCCCATAGTGATGTAATAATTCCTCTTTCTCTTTCTAATTGCAATTGTATTTTTTACTACATTGATATCATTACATAGAGGAGGAGTTAGATTTCAAATCCTAAATGGACTTTTATCTACTCGAATTCTTCATCTTTGGTGCTGTTGGAGTAAAGGAAGCATGGAACGAACGAAGCAGATGAATCAACAAGTGAAAGCCGAGCAAGTACTAATTGATTAGCCACCAACATAATTGACTAATACAATACCAGTGCGAAGAACATAATTGTCTAAATTTCAAAGTTAACAAAGATAATTTTTGGAATTATTATTACCATTTCAGATAAGATAGCAAAATAAGATAAGAAAATAATTTATTTTGTTGTCAAATTACAAAACATATATATGATCTCCATATCGATTCTCGAAACCTTAAAAACTTGGATTAGTGGTTCTGTTGTGCGCGGTGCACAATAGGATGTATTGCCCGTTAAAACGACGTTGTTTTGGTACGCAAAACAATGTCCGAATAATAAAAAACTAACTGAACAATTTTAGATCAGTGTTTCATGTGCTAAAATAATACCGTTTTGACACGCACAGCAGCAGCGCAATGCACAACAGCCTCTTCATTTCCTAAAAACCTAAGATTCGCATAGAAACATGATAGCATAGGAAAAAGGACAAGATTGCGTGTTTATTACAACAATGAAACAAAAAGACAATTGTCCCCAAAATAGTTATTGGTGGATCTAATATCACGACGTCTCAAAATAAAAAAGTCAACCCGATCGGACGGTTGCCGACATTTTAATGAGTTGGTGAATGGATCCCCTACACGTATCACGTTGCTGCTCTTATTGTGAACTCGATTCTCACCTTATCAATATATTAAATGGAAACGATAATTGATTGGCGTCTAAATTAAACGTGTTCGGGTTAGTTCACGCGTACCTCAATTAATTTAAGGATCTTCACTATCTAGTGAGTCACCCGTACCTCGATAACCCTTTATTGTTTTTGTTAAGGGAATACGATAAGGTGTTACCAAGATCATAAAATTTGCTTGAACCCTCTAGTAAATTCGCCCATGTTTCTTAATATGTGTGCTTTTTTATGGTTCTCAAGATGGAAACGTACCTTCTTTACTATAGGGTTCAAGTAAATTTTATGATTCTAATAATACCTTATTTTATCGCAGTAACAAGAACAAGAAAGGAATGGATCGTAAGAAGTAGAGATTGAAAAAAGATAGTCTACTAGCTAGGCAAAGGTTAGCTCGGGGCTCACCAACAAGACCCGAAAATACGAAATATATCTTTTTCATTTACAATCTTGGCTTATTCTCGATAATTGAAGGTCCTATTGATCTGAAGTGATTTAGAAAAATTATTCTTTATCGATGATGTTCGGTCTTGGTATTCATAGTGTTGCCTTTTTTTTTGGGAAAACCCTGATCTTGTTTTGCTTCTCTTGGTTGTCGAGGTTGATCGAATTGACTCTTTTTTCTGCTTCAGTCTCTCAATTTGTTTCGTTCTTCTTTACCGTCACTTGAGGGTAATTAAAATAACGAGTTCTCTATGGGATTTAGAAAGAGCCTTCTTTATCAATGGTAATTGGTCATGGCATCCATAGCGTTGATTTTTTTTTTTTTCTGGCAAAATCCTAATCTTGTTTTGCTTCTCTTGGTCATCGAGACTGATTGATTTGACTCTTTTCCTTGCAGTACTCACTCATTTCGTTTCGTTCATCTTTGTACTGTCGCTTAAGGGTAATTAAAATGACGATTTCTCTGTGTGATTAAAATGAGAAATAAATTCAGACAAATTTCACAGCACGAGTGCACACGATGATTAACTTGCTAAGTTTTTTGGGGGGTAATTAACTTGCTAATTAAGAAGATTATAGGTATGGAATACTCTATCACTTCACAAGAAGACAATAATTTAGATGCATTATTGTTGATCAGAGGAACAGAAGATTTCATTAAATATTGATAAAGGATTTCCCCATTAGAGGAATCTTTAATCAATCATACAAGCATATTGCATCAAGGGGCCTTCAAAAAGATTCACACACACACACACACACACACACACACATATATATATATATATATATATATATATAGAGAGAGAGAGAGAGAGATGTATATATAAGCTATTAATTAAGGAGTTAATGTCCGCCAAAACTATACTTAGACTGATAGCGTAAAACAAATGACAGAATATAATCATCAATAATGTCATTCAAATAAAGTCGGCTGCTAATTTGTGGAGTCAATCAAGGAACCATTCTTGTGGACCAATACCATCCATAAGTGACCTCAATCCTTTAGAATATATAAACTCCTGTAAGTATATATGTGTGTGTGAGAGAGAGAGAGAGAGATTATTCCTGTGGACAATACAATTCATACGTGAGCTCCGATTATTTTAATATAAATCCATGTTATGTATTTGTGTATCTATTATTACTATGAATGTTACGTAAAAAAATGCTAAATACAATCTATACTAACTGGTGTTTAGTATGCAAAAAATACATCAATATCTATAAAATATATATTGATACCTGTAAAGATACATTGATATCCGCAAAATAGAGCTATATATCTAACTTCTATTTGTATAGTCAATGTCCTTCCATCTCTTTTGCCTCGACAGCTTCCGCAGCCATGTCCTCGAGAAACATAACACCCATGCATTAATTGTGACACTCAATAGAATAAAGAAAACTTCCAAATCTCTTTACATGAATGATATGACAAGATGACCAGTACATATTGACATAACTGCGAAAATAAACAAGTAAGAGATATATCAGAGTATAATAGTTCCTAAATAGCAAATTCAGCCCTTAGTATGTACACTATGATCTCATACGCTTGTCCTCCCATACACTAAGTCTCCATACGTCATGTTCGCATACACTATATTCTTATACGCCAAGTTTCCATAAACTATGTTCATGTACACTATGCTCTCGTTCTTCATTCCTTTCCAACATAATTCTAGTCCTCTGTAACATAAGTTTTAATTGATTATTCCATTTTGGCAAAAGCACAGTACGCGCGGCTCAAGACATAGTATGACTCAAAATAGAGTACGCGCGGCTCAAAACAATAATACAACTAATTAGACCATAGCACTACTCAAGACTTAGTATGACACATAACATAACATGGCTCGATGCAATTTGAAAGTAAAAGACTCCGTTAGAAAAAAAAATGTATGAATAATTCCTATTTTAAAAATCTGATTCCTCACATTGTTATTTAGTTGAGTGGCTTTAAAAGAAGTAATTAGGATATATAAAGTCCTAATTAATAACCAATTACATTAATCTTTGAGTAGCTTGTTTTTAGTACTCACCATGTTAGTACATGTGCATTCTTCAATTACATTTCCCTATTCTTTTGTCCTCCTCTTCTTACCATCTTTTGATTTTAAAATTGCAAGTAGAATTTTAATCACACTTTAACTGGGTTTTGAGAATGCTGTAATACAACAAAACGACGTAGTTTTTTCTCTACCTGACCAGGTTTAAATATAGACAAAACTACGTTATTTTATCGCACTACAGTATCCTCCAAACATTCATTGTAATTACTTTTCTCATCGTTCGTTACCTATTTCTGCTCTCTTTTTTGGCAAGAATGTATTTCTATTAGCTCGAGCCAGAACTTTTGAAAAGGGTCTTCCTCCCAAGCTGTTCCAATCTATTTTCGTCAGGATATTCACACCTCTAAGCTAGTGTGAAAAACTGAGCAGATCAAACTGAAGATATTGGTGCACAAACTCCTCCCTCCACCTTCCCAATCCTATGTTAGTATCTTTGCGTGTGGATGAAGCACACCCACATGATAAAGGATAGGGTGTGTGTGGATAAACCATTTAATTTATAATAATCTATCCAATTATGTAAAGATAGAACACATTTCTCTTGTAGTTTCTCGAAGTGGAACCATTTTATTATTTTGATCAATCAGAAAATAAAAAAATCATCTCCCTACAAAGTAGGTGTGCCAACTAAGATTTGAACTTATGGTATATGGGAAAAAATAAATTAGCCAAACAAAGGATTGTGGGGAACCCAATACCTAAAAACCAGCCGGGACCATGCCCACGTGATATTGCAAAACAAACGAGGGGATGCATGGTCAACAGTTAGGAGAATCTGGTGCTTATTTTCTTCAGAAGAACAAAGCACCATACATATATATATATATATATAGAGAGAGAGAGAGAGAGAGAGAGATGGAATCCATGGATTGTAGACGAAATAATACATGGAATCCTTGGTGGGAGTAGTTTTCTATAGAGAAAGATTTGTTGCTTAAGAAGAAGGCGATCTCATCCCTCAAGCATACAGGTATATCGGGGCAGAACTAATCAAGGGAGCCTGTTATTAAGAAATATAATATAATATATATTTTTATTTAGATATGTACGGTATATAATAACATTTGACGCGCTTTGAATTCATAACATTTTTATTAAGATGGGTTTGAATTTATAATTTTGTGTAATAATTCATTATTAGATATAAATTTTCTACATTATTTTTGGATGCATACTTTTCGTTGTTACGAGTTTTTATCTAATTGCTATGATTTTTTTAACGAATGTTTTGAGTTTTATATAAATGTCATGAATATTTATTTAAATATTATTATTTTTATACACAAATATTATAAATTCAAGGCGATTCAAAGATTTTGAAATCGCCATTAAAGATAAAATAGAGATTTAGACATAAATGTGTCTTGAGTTGTATATACACATATGATCTACATAATACATGTAAAGTTTACATATATCGAGTAGTTTCGGACATAGAATTTTTATACGGATATTTGTTTTTAAAATATTAAGTCCTTCAAGGTTTTTATTCGCTCACCATTCGAGTTGCATATAAGTGTTTTTTAATTTTTTGTGTGTCTTTTGCGATGAGAGAATTTTTCACATTATTAAACAAGATTATAAAATAAATTAGGAAACAAATTATCTTTTATTTTGTATAAAACAAAGTGAAGGACATAACATAAAAATTCTCATATTTAAAACCTAATTTTCAGATTTTTCAGTACACACTACAATGCGTTAATTCATAATCTCGCAGCCGTAACAAACAGGTTCTTCAACTTCTGATAAAATCCATAATTTATATAATTTATATCAAAATCTGAAGCTCTAATCTAAAATTTATTTTCACATGTACTGCAAATTAACACGCCCATAGGAGCGCCGCATCATCAATGGTGACCCAAATTCGTAGATCTTTGATCCACATCATGGAACCTATAAGTATATTACACCTCATTACCTCAATGGTACACACTCTATTTAACCATAACCTATAGAGCACGTGTTCAATCTTTTTCCCATTGACTAACTTGATTGTTGAAGAATCCATGATTAAAAACACGATGATCCTTGAACTTGTCTTACAGAAACTTTTGGAGTGCTCGGAGCAACCATTCAGTTTTTTATATCATCAATAAACAACATCAAATTTAACAATCAGCTATATAAAAAAATAAAATAAAATAAAATCAAACAAGACAACTTCACAAACATAGATACAAAGAACCCACCAAAAAAGTTTACCTATAAAGAATTAATAATCAATCACAGCTTTTGAGAGATTATCTTGATCCTAACTTTCCGATTGCTGAATGTATATATACAATGGTTGTCAATCAAGTTCATATATTTAAATGGAAGAGTCGAGAATAAAGTGGCGAATGGGTGCGAAATGCATGCGTAGGATTTTGTCGAACAGATCTATCGAGCCAATTATTGCAAATTTGTCTATATATATATATATCCACCATGCACACAAAAAGGGCATCCTTTGTGTTTGGTTTACAAGGCAGCTGGTAGCTAGCAATGCACTTTGTGTACATCCCACTAGATTTCTCATCATAACATGAATTGGGTCATGTTCATTCACCTCATGTGAATTACAGGGTAGTCAGTCAATTCGATTTGGTTCTTTTTCTTTAATTCAAAAAGTAACTGTTGCCGGTGAAAAAAGCGACTCAAGCATTAGTGTCACTCGATGTCTAAGTCAAATCACAAAAGTAAAAGCATAAAAATATCTACACTTTGAATGAGAGTGTATATATTTTTAATTATGTATCATCGTTCTTATAGATAATCCTAACTAAGAATAGTAGCATCATCCCTTCAAGATCATTTCCTAATCGTCTAAGGATTCCCAACGAAACCCTTAGCATAATCTCTCGAGACTCCTTCATGATCCTTGTCATAACAGTACGAGGTCTCCACAAAATTTTTCGGAAGCCCTATAGGCTCGGATCCCCCCAAGGGCTACACTATTGACCCAGCCCAATTTCCAAATTTCAGCTTAGGCCTGTAGATTGTTGAGCTTCCAGTCTTTCTGGTTAATTAATCTTTCGATTTGGCTTAACCTTCTTCTGCCAAAACCTGCAGTATGTTGAATGTGTTAACATTTTGGCGAAATGCGTTTTAATTTTCAAATAGAATTTCTGTTATAAAATAATAAATACATAAGAATGTAACATAACATGATACTCAAAATATGATTACGCATAAATTAGTGCAATTTTTTTGCAGAACTCTTGAGCTTGTATATCCGGCGCACTCCTTTCTTCTTTTCTCCTTTGGTTTTTCTTGGGTCACAATCATAGGAGGGAGACTAGGGAACGACATTATCATACAAATGTATATATAATAGAGTACCCTTCTTTCTTGCTTAACTAGCTAATATAGTACATTATTATATCCCTCGTTTGTTTTTTCATCTAGGGCTTCGTTCATTTGTCAAAAAAAATAGTGTGAGAAAATTATTTTTCATAAAGTTTTAGTGAAGTAAAGTAAAGAAAAAAAAGGGTAATTTACACTAACCTCCCCTAAGGTTTGTAAAAAATACAATGCCCCCCTCAGGTTTTCAAAATTATAATAATCTCTCTTATGTTTCATATTATTACGCAATTACCTCCCCTGTCGTTAAAATTAACCTAATATAATTAATTAGGCCATTACAATTTTAAGTTTGAGATTTTTCTTTATAAAATAAACTGTAACATAATTTTTATCGCACCAGAAATAACCTATGTTGAAAATTTGAGATTATTTTGAAATCAAAATTTTGACAGAATTTTAAAATTTGTTTAAATTTTGGCTTAAAAAATCTAAAAAATTCAAAGTAGGCTATTCAAACGTGATGTGAATTATGTTAAAGTTTATTTGTCCAAAAAATATCAAATTTAAAGTTTTAATAGCTTAACTTACAATGTGTGACTGATTTTAACAATAGGGAGGTAACTGCATAATAGCTTAAAAAATAAGAGAGGTTATGGTAATTTCAGAAACCTCAAGGGAGACACTGTATTTGATAGAAACCTCAGGGAAAGTCAGTGTAATTTACCCAGAAAAGAAATATATTTTCCTTTATATGTTTATTTGATAAATTTTTTAATGAAAAAGTAAAAATTAAAATTAATAGTTTAATTGTTTAAGAAAATAGTGTAAATGTAAGATTCTTGCAAAGTTTTGTATTTTTGCGCGGGACATGTTATGAGGAAAAACACAAACACATATTAAAATACAGAAAAGTTAAATATTTATGTACTATCCTTTGTTTTTTTCCGCTAATTGAACAGGGCCTAAGGTGGTTTTGATTAGGACAAAAATTCTAACAAAATGTGAATGCGTATGGAAGTGATAAGAAAAAATGAAAATGAAAGAAAACTTTGATTTTTTTTCTTTCAGTTAGGTGGAAAGGATGATGGTTCTTTCGTCGCGTTAATAGAAGTCTAATTAAAAAAAGGATCATTTTATTACTTTAAGAAGAGAATTATTGGTTTAATCCCACTACAACAATAGTGCTTAAATATAACACTATAAAAGTAAATAATATTTTAATTTTTACAAATCTGTCATTTGAAATAACTAAATTAAGTATTGATGTCAATTTACAAAAAAAAAAATGTCGACAAACTACGTTAGAAAAAATCATCTTCTTTCTTTAATTTTCTACAAGTATTTTTGAAAAGTAACAAGTCTATTCAGTTTGGTTGTGAAAAACTTGTTGATTGTTGATTAGTTCATTTTGCACCGCCATTCGTTATGTCTTTAAGAATTGTCCACATTCTCAAGTGCTTTTACCATACCCATAGAAAGTGACAACCAATAACTACTAACACTATATGGAAGAACTTTACAAACTAGTTGATTGCATTGTCGGCTGCCTCGCTACTTGGCCAAGAAAATAACTTTTTTTTTAAAACATTTTAAGCAAGAAATTAAAAATTATGTAACCATCCTTATATGAGCTGTATAAGAAAATTTAATTTTCTTACACTTTTTCACTATGTTCATGCTACTCGAACGTGGAAAAATCTCAATTTTCTTTGTCTTTCTTGTATTTTTTATATGACACTTCAGTCAGGTTTTGGTGTCAATTGTGAGGTCGTGCATTTGAAAGAGAGTCTCGGTAGACGTTCAAACGGCTGGTGAAGGATCTCACACCGCTTGGTATATGTAAAAGTTCAGTGTTATATATATATATATATATAATAAATAATTATTCTACCTTATACATAATTTTTTTTAAAGCCGTGAGGGCGCTAAAATCCAATCAAATTTCACAGTTAAACATGTTCGTCTTACAGCATTGCAGGAATGAGTGATTTGTCGTTACGTTTTATCATTTTCACTCCAATCAAACACATCTTGATTAAAAAAGTGTTTAAATAAAGTTAAAGTAGTTTGAGGTAATAGTAACACTTCAATGTATGAAGACATGGACCATCAATTCAATGCCCTAAAGGTAGAAAGTTTTTCAATATGTTAACTAATGGGATGTTACTATTTCCTTAGACAACTTCCTGATATTAATGGACAATGTCTGTACTTACCCCCTTCAAATGATGATAACACAGGCCTAGTAATGACAACAATAGGAACAAGTAATAAAAAAAAAAAAAGCAAGTCTACGAACAAACCTATCGTTTATAAATTCATACGCAGATGTGTTTAGACTCATCCGATGATGCATGTAAAACTTGCATATTTAGAGGACTCTATACACATCAAATGGGTTCGGACACATCTGTGTATTTTTCTGTGCACGAAACGAAGTGTTCATAGATTTTCGGGAAAAACAAATAGTGCCTTTCTGTTGGGTTGTCGTCAAATTAAAGTAAAGTAGGAGGATGTTGTTGCTAATGGAAACATTGGCAACAATTAGCTTTTGACTTTCTTAACTTTGTTGGGCTTTAAGCCTAACATAAGCATTATTACTTAACTAATTATAATTAGTGTGACTATGCTTTCAATTTTTACAATGACAATGACAGTAATGAGGATGGATACCTAGTGTTTTTAACCTAATTGGCTAAAACCCATCACAACAAATTTTATTTGGGAATCGGGACTGTAGTGAAGTCCTTGTAAGGCAAAAAGACACCACACCAAACTTTATTTGGGAATCGGGACTGTAGTGAAGTCCTTGTGAGCCAAAAAGACATAGTTTTTTTCGCAAATTGTTATTCAAATATTACCATTAAAAATTACTTTGTTCTGACCTATATATTTTAGTAACAATTTGCAAGCAAGACGTTGTGTTTATCTGCACTACAGGTCCCCGAATCTCTTAATCTAAAGTGGTTAAAGTATTATTTTTGAGGTTGGTATTTGCACTATTTGAAAAACCTTTGCTAAATAATGTCATCTTGGTATGTTGTAGCAAGTAAAAATCTAGTTGGACATAACATTTTGACACACCATGTTCATTTGTTTGGAAAGAAAAGAAAAGTACGAGAATATCAAATTTTTCTTGCATTTTTTATGGACCCATGTCTCAAATTTTTAACACTATGATTAGTTTCATCTTAAAATTTGTCCTGCAAAAAATTTCAAAAATATTTTTTTTACACTAGTTTTTTTGATTAATCAAATTATTATTTTTCAACTTTCCTATAAATCTCTTCTATTAAAACGAACTCATAAAGAAAAATACATTTCGATTTGCTTTAGTCATCTCACCAAAAGCATCATGATTTAATTTTCCTAAAGGAGTTTGATTCGGCATGACCATTGGTGATGGTAAACAAACAAAAAGAACATACTTTATGAGAAACGACGGGTAAACAATCTTGGCTCCCACGTTAGGGGGAGACTGTTATTCTCTTTCTATGCAAACCGTCCCAATCTCGCTAGGACATAAATTATTTTGTTTTGTGTGAGATTATACTTATGGTATACTGACTGTTATTAAGTAAAGAAGGAAATTAAAAAATAGAGTTGATCCCGTCCATCTCTATATATTCTATTAGTATAAGAAGGCCTTTTCCGTATCTTACCAATTTATATAGAAAAAAATTGAATGCTTCTCATATGAAAAAAATGTATGGTACCTCGATCCAAGAGAGTGTAATTGAAAGGCTATGAAGAGCCCATGCCCCTAAAAAAAATGGACTTTTGACCTTCACATGATGTGTAAGTGAATATGCACAATGATTTAACTACTTATCGATATTGGACGATCGTTAATAGACATACAGTTTTAAAAAGTTAAAATATTATACAGAATATTTATTAATACGTAATGCAAATCTCAATGCATATAATTTAAGATTGTGATACACAATAGATATTAATATGAATTATAAATCACAAAACTTCTTTCACCAATAATTACTGCCCTTTCTATTAAATTTTTATCACTACAAGACGGTCGTTAATATTTTTTTATTCGAAAAAATTGTGGGAATTATAGTTGTTCTCATTTTAATATTTTCCAAATCTTTTATGGTGATTCGAATCTTTTAATATATTTTTATTCAAATTAGCAAGAAAAGGAGTGACAAGTGTCTGTCATTGAGCAAACCCACACAACTTAAAATAGAAATAAAGTAAATTATCAATAAAATAGAAAAATCTTTGGTCAACAAAAAGCTAGACAGAAACAAAAGGGGGACCGGTTCAACCAACGGCCCAAGCCCAACCCCTTTTGTCCTCTTCCTACTCGTATTCCATCGCGTTTTTTTTCTTCTTATAACTTAGAGTGTTCGGGCTCATTTATATTCTCATTCGTAGGTCACATGGATATTGAATAAATAACATAGTTATCTCTAATTTTGCTCGTTAAGAAAAGTGCGCAGGGTAATCCACCTCGTAGAAATTGTGATACTCTAGAAGTTTGTCGACAATCTCTGAAATAATGCAATCGGGTTTTCTTAGGATTCATAGCGATTTAGGTATGCCCTCCGTCCTTAAACCAAGTGAGCGCGTTAGTGTCAAAATAATATTTTTCTGCAAGTCATTTTACGGCAATAACAATATTGTTGCACAAATTTGTGTTGTTTTTTGACACAATTTAAATTCAAATAATTGAATTAAAGTATTTTATTTTTTCAATACATATCAATTAACTTAGATAATGTGATGGATATAATAAAGTCAAAATTACGGTCAAATGTGTCACCCAAATGATTTTGCTAATTTTTTACAACAATTTTTGACTTACAAAGTGAGAATCACGTTGTTACATGTGTTTGCTAAATAATTCATACGTAGACAAAACCCAATTATAGGGACCGCCTCGATATTAGTTTTCTATACATCCATAAATTTAAATAAATTAAGATAAATCGTTATATTTCGTGCCGACCAAAAAAAGAAAAGAAAAGAAAAGAAGGCAAGATGACAAGAAATTTCACATAATAACATACGAGACATGCTATGCATGTGCAAGTAACCGCGCAAGTAACCGATAGAAGTCGTGAGCAATTTTTTATGTTAGATTTTTTTTTTCTTCCTAATTTTGCCCCTATAATAGAAAAAGTGTGGAAGGTTATCAATTATATTTTTATTCATGAATTATGTTTAATAAAATAGAATTACAATTCCTATTCCGTCTAAAATTCTAGGAATTTATTGATAGGATGATTCGTAGACTAAGTAGACTGATATGTTTCAAATCTAATTTTTTTATATTTTCCCTATTCCATCTATATGGCAGGGTTGAAATTAAAAACGATTGATTGCTTTCTCGATGTTTCCTCGTGTTTTCTATAAAACCTTCTCGTAAAAGGATTTTCTCATAAAAGAAAGACACTAATTTATCTTCTTTCTATATTGGAATAAATGCTTCGTTGATATTGGGATCAAAGTTCTTAATACCGTATTGTACGTAAAACGATACTCTTAACCTTATGTACCATATCTGGAAAGTTATCAAGTTTTACCAAGTGGTCTGACCTATAGTGGTTACTGGTATGTACCGTTACAATTTTTTTTTTTAAAATTATCAATAGTTTGTTTTTTGTAATTACACCAAAATAGATACCAAAAAAATATAAATAAACCTAAATAATATGTTTCTCTAGACACAAAACCATTACGAAAAAGGCTACTGAAAGTCTGAAAGAGTAAAATCCACCGAACAAGGCTCAGGGCTACTGAATAATATCATTTTTTGTTGAAAAAATTACCCGAGAAATGTATGTTATATTTTTACGATAAATTCGAAACGATATGCAAGAGTACATATTGTAACAGTAATAAAAACTAGACTGATACTTTGATTGGGATCCTTTTGAATTGAATTTTCTTTCTTGGTTGGTGGTTCAAAGATAAGAACGGATTTCATGAGGGATTTGGTTTCATTTAATATCCAATTGGTCCAAAAGTTGAAGAGAATCGAGATTTTATTGTACTACATTCTAAATAAAATCAAACATGTGCATGACTTTTTTTTTCTTTTTCTTTTTTTATTCTCAAAATTATGGATAGTATTTTCATATATTTATTGTGAAGTCCTTTATGAAAATTGTAACCTTTGCAAACCTCGCAATAATATTTTGAAAAAAAAAATGCAAATGTAATACATGAAGAAAATAACCATATTTTGAACACATAAGTTCATTTCAGTGCAAAAATAGAGGGGTGAAAGTATTACCGAAAAAAGCGAACCCCTTGAAAAAAATAATTGAAAAAATCATTTGGAGTACGGGCCGGCCGGTTTCTATTTAATCGTACATATTTTTTGATTTTTGGGTTTGATTGTGAGTTTTCTTATTCTTTATTCTAGCTGGGCGAACTGAATCGAATTTATAGTACAAAACATAAAAATATTGAATTTATATGATGAGATAAAATCTTACCCATTCGATAATAAATTTAGCCTAAAATATAGGAGCCCGCCTAATTTTTTATAAAGTCGTTTCAGTCTATTTTCGGTGCATTGTGAGTTATCATGAGCTATCAAGGTTATCAATTATATTTTTATTCATGAATTATGTTTAATAAAATAGAATTACAATTCCTATTCCGTCTAAAATTCTAGGAATTTATTGATAGGATGATTCGTAGACTAAGTAGACTGATATGTTTCAAATCTAATTTTTTTATATTTTCCCTATTCCATCTATATGGCAGGGTTGAAATTAAAAACGATTGATTGCTTTCTCGATGTTTCCTCGTGTTTTCTATAAAACCTTCTCGTAAAAGGATTTTCTCATAAAAGAAAGACACTAATTTATCTTCTTTCTATATTGGAATAAATGCTTAGTTGATATTGGGATCAAAGTTCTTAATACCATACAGTACTTAAAACGATACTCTTAACCTTATGTACCATATC
This sequence comes from Arctostaphylos glauca, assembly GCA_019985065.2. Taxonomy (NCBI): domain Eukaryota; kingdom Viridiplantae; phylum Streptophyta; class Magnoliopsida; order Ericales; family Ericaceae; genus Arctostaphylos; species Arctostaphylos glauca. The sequence goes on along the minus strand of JAHSPW020000013.1, from coordinate 28,233,464 downwards.
TGGAAAGTTATCGAGTTTTACCGAGTGGTCTGATGTATACCGTGTGGTTACTGGCATGTAGCGTTACAGTTTTTTTTTTTTTTAATTATCAAATAGTTTGATTTTTGTAATTACACCATAATGGATACCAAAAAAAATAAATAAACCTAAATAATATGTTTCTCTAGACATAAACCCATTACGAAAAAGGCTATTGAAAGTCTGAAAGAGTAAAATCCACCAAACGAGGCTCAAGGCTACTAAATAATATCATTTTTTGTTGAAAAAATTACCCGTTTTTACGATAAATTCAAAACGATACGCCAGAACACACGAGTACTGATACATAATAAAAACTAGATTGATACTTTGATTGGGATCCTTTTGAATTGAATTTTCTTTCTTGGTTGATGGTTCAAAGATAAGAACGGATTTCACAGAGGGATTTGGTTTCATTTAATATCCAATTGGTCCAAAAGTTGAAGAGAATCGAGATTTTATTGTACTACATTCTAAATAAAATCAAACATGTGCATGACTTTTTTTTTTCTTTTTCTTTTTTTTTTCTCAAAATTATGGATAGTATTTTCATATATTTATTGTGAAGTCCTTTATGAAAATTGTAACCTTTGCAAACCTCGCAATAATATTTTGAAAAAAAAAATGCAAATGTAATACATGAAGAAAATAACCATATTTTGAACACATAAGTTCATTTCAGTGCAAAAATAGAGGGGTGAAAGTATTACCGAAAAAAGCGAACCCCTTCAAAAAAAAACAATCGGAAAAATCATTTGGAGTAGGGGCCAGTCGGTTTCTATTTAATCGTACATAGTTTTCAATTTTTGGGTTTGATTGTGACTTTCCTTATTCTTTATTCTAACAGGGCGAACTGAATCGAATTTATAGTAAAAAACATAAAAATATTGAATTTATATGATGAGATAAAATCTTACCCATTTGATAATAAATTTAGCCTAAAATATAGGAGCCCGCCTAATTTTTTATAAAGTCATTTCAGTCTATTTTCGGTGCATTGTGAGTTATCATGAGCTATCAATATGGGTTGTGACCAAATTAAATTTATTTTCGCTCAACCAGACTATCCCAGTTGAGCTGATCTCACCTTAATTGATAATGTTTCTTTCATAAATTCAATCGAAATTGATACTAATTTTTTTTTTATCCTGAATTGATTGGTTCTAGAGTGGCATGTCGAAAAACTGACCAAACCCGAATTAAATTCACTCGTGTGCAAAATCAATTAAAACAATAAATGAATAATTTATGGGTCCATTTGGCGTAACTAGATTATGGGATTATTGGATTGTTGGATTATGTTGGGTGCCGGACGGAATAATCTAGCTCAAAGTGTTTGGACTAAATTATTCGTGGATATAGAAGTTATGTTGTGTTTGGAGCTAGATTAATCCAGATTATTTGGGTAAATAATTTAGGCCAAATAGGGCTAGATTATTTCCCGAATAATCCAGACAATCCAAATAATCTAGTTAAGGCAAATAGAGCCTATGTGACTTTCTTCTTAACATTTTAATTTATTGCAGAGTAGCCCTCGCGTTAGACTGCGTTGATCCTTTCCTTTGAACGTTCAAAGTATTCTTGGCTGAACAACATAGAATACTCTTATGGAGTTGGTAAAGGACCATTTTCACCTTTTAAGGCTTCTTTGACAGGAATTCTCTATTTCTCTATGTTTAGACACACCTCAACTTGCGACACTTCAATTAGGTTGTGGTGTCACTTGTAAGGCCGAACGTCTTAGAAGGAGTCTCAATGGAGATTTAGATGGGTGATCAACGGTTCCACATCACTTGATGAATGCAAAAGTTTAGTGTATATAATGAATCATGACTTTATATTGTACAAAACCTTTTACAATCTTGCGGTTGTCAAAATTCAATGAAATTTCACAACATAATAGTCTTATGGAGTTGGTAAAGGACCATTTTCACCTTTTAAGGCTTCTTTGACAGGAATTCTCCATTTTTCTATGCTTATGCGCATCTCAACTTGCGACACTTTAATTAGGTTGTGGTGTCAGTTGTAAGGCCGAACGTCTTAGAGGGAGTCCCGATGGAGATTTAAATGGGTGATTAACAGTTTCACATCACTTGATGAATGCAAAAGTTTAGTGTATATAATGAATCAGGACTTTATATTGTACAAAGCCTTTTCAATCTTGCGGGTGTCGAAATTCAATGAAAATTCACATTTAAACTTGTTTGTTCCAATATAGAAATGAGTGACATACTGGGAAGTTCATAAAATTTGATTCGAGCCAATATTCAATACCATATGATGTGAAAATGGAACCAATTCTAACAAGTTCTTAGATAGTTCACTTGTTAGAGTAGAAAACAGAGCATTCCAATTTCCAACCCACCGGCCACCACCAAAAATATGGAGACTTTTATGAAAAGTAGTCATATTCACCTAGTTGACCATCCCTCCACATGGAAAAAGTCCACGAATACAAATTATTCGTGTGTGTCTGAAACCGTCACATACATGTGAAGTTCACGTGATTATAAAAGATCTCACGCGCATCCGATAGTTCTGAACACAGATGTATCTAAATGTGCAGAGATAATTTGTGATCCTAGACCTGTTCTATTCCTATAACCTAAAGTTATGTAATTCAATTACTATTCATACTTCAGTTTTAAGTCACTCCCATTTTTCATCTTTGGATCTTTTATATAAAGGAGTTAGAATATCATTAGTCATCATATACTTGGCCAATTTTCTTTCTCATTTGTTCTAATAACACAAAAGGTTTCCTAAATAGAAATAAAAAATGCTATTCCAAACTCTCTTGCATTGTATTGACTTAAATATGAGTGCGAACATATTAACACTAATGCATTAAATCTCATGAGATTTTCATAGTTAAAACGTGCTTGGACTAGAACAGTACTAAAATGAGTGTCCTCATGAAAAGTCTTCGTGTTCTATTCTCTTTCTAGATTTACTACTTCCTTCTTATTGCTATTCAGTTCTATTTTGTTGGACAACTCAAATCAACGACAAATACTCAGTGATTCAGGTAATCGCTCAAACGAAGCAAACCAAGTCTGCTTCGTCATTTTTTATCTAATGGTTGGGGGAAAAAATTAGGTAACATTTTACATAAGCAACAATAGTGCAGTTAATATGTGATTTGTTAATATGCTAAAATGACATTATAATGGTGAAAAATCCGTAATATATAGGGGTGTAAATTTAAAAAAGAAAATTGAAATAAGTTTAGAATATCTCTTTATTAACATATAGGACGTGTTTGTTATGAATCATAAAAGTATTTATTACTGATATTCGAGTTGGCCATATCTGCGATCTTTTTTTTTTTTTACCCAGATATGATATCCAAAGTATTATTATATCATTCGTAAAATTATCTCACCCCTCCCCTATTCAAACGTTATCCATTTTCTGTTTAGTAGATATTATTAATAATTATACAAATATTATTATTAATTTTAAAAATATATACATATTCATATCTATTATGTTATTATTCTTTTTTTAAAAATACTATTCAAATTATTTATAATTATTCGTCTTTCTATAACAAATTTCTCACTCTGCTATGTTTTTTATTATTTTATCTATTGTATTCTTTTTAAATTTTTGACTGATAACAAAGAGAGAGAAAGAGAGAATAAATTTAAAAAGAGAATCGAAATAAATATAGAAGATCTCTTTAACAAAAACATAAAAGTAAAACACTAAAAACACAGCACATCGCTCACAGGCCGCATACTACTTCAACAGTACTACTCCTCCCGAAATCTCGTTTCTCGGGCCATCCCCTTCACGAATATCTAGGAGTTTCTTTGCCCCTCTTCTTTGGGGATTTAACGCCCCCTTCTTCTTTCCTTTATTTTCTTAATCCGCCTCCGTTTTCCGATTGCTACTAGTCCTCCCCCTTGCTTCATAGAGAGAGAGAGATTGTCACGGATTGATTGAACGATGCCTTCCACAGACTCCGTTTCATTTTCAAACCAAACCCATGTGAGACAGTCATACCCAGATAACAATTTGCATCTATCTTGTATGTATGTGTGTCTGTATCATCCGTCAAATGTTGAATGCTTTGAAAATTTTGTATTCTTTTCTAATTAATTGCCGTCGCGAGATAATTTGTTCACCTACGTCCACGCAGTCGTCATACTGATGATGGGTTTGAATTTTCCAAATTTTGTTGATGAGTGTTGGGTATCAGTAATTTGTCAGAGAAGCTAGGGTTCATAAAATTATGATTTATTATTGTACGGGAGACCAGGTTCAGTGGGTGTGGATTGGGATCTATGTTGGATCTATTGTGTCCTTTTTTCATTTTTATTATTATTGTACTGTTTCAGTTGTTTGATTCAAGAATTTTTTTGCTGTTATACTGATCTGGGTTTTTGTGTTTTTGTTCCTGTTGTTATTCTGGGGCTTTGTGTTGGAATCAGTTTAGCACATTGCCTATTGCTTAAAAATTGTTTTCTTTTGCTGTTAATACTGATCTTGGTTTTTGTGTTTTTGTTCCTTTTTTATTTTTTCTGGGTTTTTGTTTAGGAAGGAATATAGCACGTTACCTACTGCATCAAAAGTTGTTTCTTTGGCTGGGAATTCATGGGTTGAACTCAACGAATGATGGGCAGCTTCCTTGAACAAGAAGAAGAGTATCGATTCTTTGATGCCCATGAAGGCATTGCATCATCAGGCAGCTCCCTTGATTCATTGAGCTTTAGAGTTGGAGTTGAGAGTCATACATCAAGCAGTTTTGAATATGAGATATGGACCAGAAGTCCAAAAAGTGTTCAAGAGCGACGAAGTAAATTCTTGAACTGGATGGAGTTGAATTCAAACGAAATACTGTTGGATGATCTGGGAGATGAATCAAGTGATCTGCTAACAGATGAGATTGATAGAATTACGAGGAGTAGTGGGGCAGTATTGAGGACCCCAATCTTTCAAGATGAGTTCTCGTCAAGCCGGTCATCCTGGTCAAGTTGGTCTAATGATACTTTCGAAGTGTCAGAAGAAGAATCTCGCTCAAAATTAGGCAGAATCAGTAATCTGGGTGATGGAAAAGAATTTGGAAATGAAGCTAAGGAAATTAAACTTCAGGTATCGGGGTTGGACCAATTGGTGATGCCTCAGGATGATAAGGGCATTTGTGCTTCATCTTCATTGGTTTCGCAACCTAGGCATGGAGAAACTGAGGTTGCTTACAATTTGGTGGTATCAGATAGTAGGATTAAGAACAAATGGTGGAGTAGATTACGTTCCTTTACGTGTATGATAGATAGGGAAGGGGTTGCTAATAGTTTGAGACCCACTTCATCAAACCCTATTCAGGGGGCTAGGGTCCAGAGAGTTAAGGTTCGCCATAGAAGAAAACGGTGGAAGGAGCTCTCTGCTTTATTTATGGGACAAGATATAAAGGCCCATGAAGGGTCAATTTTGACAATGAAATTCAGCTTCGACGGGCAGTACCTTGCCACTGCTGGTGAAGATGGTATTGTGTGTATATGGCAAGTGGTGGAGGATGCAAGATCAAATGAGATTGACATCCCGGACATTGATCCTTCATGTGTTTATTTTACAGTCAATCATCTTTCTGAGCTGGCACCCTTGGTTGTGGAGAAAGAGAAATTTGGTAAATTAAAGAGTTTAAGGAAAACAGCAGACTCGGCTTGTGTCATCTTCCCTCCGAAGGTGTTTCGAATATTGGAGAAGCCATTACATCAGTTCCGTGGGCACAGCAATGAGATCTTAGATCTCTCATGGTCGAAGAACAATGTAAGGAATTTGGACAAAGTATTTTAAGTTTCCTGAACGGGGTGATCTTGACTTCCATTTTTCATCATTTATGTTCTTGGTGCAGCATTTGTTGTCATCTTCAATGGATAAAACTGTTCGGATGTGGAAAGTGGGATGTGAGCCTTGCCTTAAAGTTTTTCCACATAGTAACTACGGTGCGTACCTTGCTGTTTATGTGTTTGTTTCTTGGCTAGTTATGATTTACTGATACCAGGCAATGTTGATTCGTTCGTTAGGGCATGATTACAGATTTTACTTAGTATTATATAACTTTTATTTAGCTTTATTTTTCATGTTCTTATGTCATACAGTTACATGCATTCAGTTCAACCCTACGGATGATAGTCACTTCGTTAGTGGTTCAATAGATGGCAAAGTTCGAATTTGGGAAATTACTAGCTGCCAAGTTGCTGATTGGACAGACGTGAAAGATATTGTCACTGCTGTATGTTATCGCCCTGATGGAAAGGTTTGATGATTGTATGTGTTCTCATTTTGCTTCTGAGAATTTATTATAATAGTTGTGGCATTGTAATTGAGTATTTTCCCATATGAATACAGGGTGTGATTGTTGGCTCCATTACAGGGACTTGCCGCTTCTATGACATATCCAGTAAGCCACTCTTCTTTTCATGGAATTAATTACAGCTTTTGATTACAATACCACTTAGTAAATTGTGACAAGTATGCATAGTCTTTTTCGCTTGCAATTGCGTGGTGGTTGATTACCGTTCTTGACCCTTGTGTTGCCATATAGTGCAAAGAGAGCTTGTGAGCTTATCAATTTGGGGTTCTTTTAGCAGTTTCAGGTGTAATGCTTGTTTGATATCTGTGGACTTATAATTTCGCATCTAGTTTGTCATAATGTGGACTTTTTTCATTGAATGATTTTGCTCTTTCCATGGTGCACTACTAGGTCGAGGAGCATTCCACTGGCCTGATCACTTGTTATTTGATGTAATCCTTAAACTTTATACACATTGATCTAGTTAGTGAATAGTTTTTGGGAAGATATAGTCTAATGTGAGTGAGAAGTCGCAGGGTTGCCGTTGGGGTAGTTCCAAGCTGCAATTTTTAGTGTTATTGTGGCATGCAATTCGGTTTGAATTAGGTCGTGGTAATTTTGGTAGATAAGGTCTTGTACTGGACCATGGTGGAAAACTGGCGTTTCATTCCAGTGGAGATCTCTGGATTTGCATTACAGGTTTTGCCTAACAGTGAGTGGACATTTTCACAAATCGCTCAACTAGGCATCAATATAAAGACCATCTCTCACAACTAGGAGTCAATATGAAATTCTGAAAACCCCAACTGTAGACCTTAGCAACAGGTCACCGACTTAAATGCTTCCGCTTTTTGGATAGAAATTAAAAGATACTACTAAGGTTCAACGGTATACTTGGATCACTTTGGCAGAATGGCCTTTTCTATAATAGGTTGTATAAGGATTCCACCATGGAGAAGCTTCTGATTAACCAACTGCTCTGTGCTTGCTTTGGATCAGGTGATCACTTACAGCTGGAAGCTCAGATAGACTTGCACAATAAGAAAAAGGCACCGTGCAAAAGGATAACTGGCTTCCAGGTGGTCATCTGTCACCCATTTGTGCTTTTCTGGTCACTTCCATTTGTTACAAACTCATTTTTGTATTCTGTAAAACTCACTCTAATTTCATGTAAATCTGTGTGCAGTTCTTCCCGCAAGACCCGAGTAAACTAATGGTCACCTGTGCAGATTCACAAGTCAGAATTCTTCACGGGATTAATGTGGTGGGCAAATATAGGGGTACGATCCTTCTTCTCTCATCGATGTCTCTTTGTAGATGGCATATTTGACTACTTGCTTTTTGTTTTCTTTGGTTGTATTTGCATCAAGGATTTAGGTAAGGAAAAGGAAAAGAAAATGGATAAGTTGCAGGATCTAATGGTTCCAAGTACTGCCCGATTCCATCTTTGTTTTTAACATGCGATTTCTGATTTCTGAGGCCTTCTACTTTGTGTCATTAGGCTCTGATTTAACTTCATAGTTCAACATTTATGCACTCTTTACTGTGAAACTATTTTCCAAAAAATGAGAAGGCAACTTATTCACTGAGCAAAAAAAAGAGCCAACAATGTATCGGATTTATGGAGCTATTATATATCATATATACTCTAATGAGTGATGTTCTGCAAGACTGCAACTCTATTCTGAATGTCAGCCTTTTTGGACATTTGTGTCAATTCTAATCTCTCTCTCTCTCTCTCTAGGCCTTCGAAATACAGGAAGCCAACTTCATGCATCTTTCACCCCAGATGGAAAGCATATTGTATCCACAGGTGAAGATTCTAATGTATACATTTGGAACTGCGATAACCATGAAGAGTTTTCTCCGCCCCAACAAAAAGTGGTAAGATCGTGGGAACGGTTCTCCACCAATGCATCGGTCGCCATCCCTTGGTCTGGCTTGAAAAAATCTGGAAATCTGGAGAACAGTTGTCAAGTTCCTTTGCCTTCACCTTCACCATCTTCTTTCTCTCTAGGCCAAGAGTTTGTTCTAGAGTCTTTTCCCAAAGGATCGGCAACTTGGCCCGAGGAGAAGCTACTTAGTTCAACAAGCCCACGTGCCGCTGCATCCACAATGCATCAATCTCATTTCAAGTTTCTGAGAAATTGCCAAAGTGCATCAAGTTCTCATACATGGGATTTGGTTATTGTCACTGCCGGTTGGGATGGACGGATAAGATCATTCCACAATTATGGCTTACCAGTGGCTCTGTAGATTGCTTAAAGAATTGGAGATAATCAGCTTTGGTTAAGCACTTCACTATTATAAGTACCGGCTCTCGGTACAAATTTCATTGTGGGATGGGCTGGCTCTTGTGCAATGTATGGTGATGTTCTGGTCTGTGTTTGGATGGAACGAAAAGTGCGAAATGGTTAGCTTCACAAACTCCTTCACTTTTCTTTTGCCCTCCACAAACCCGGACGTGAATTTACAAGAGCCAAATAGAGCCTTAGAATTTTGGGTTTTCAGAGAACAAATTCTTATTATTATGCCGGTGAGGTTGGTTTATCTCCAACCTGTATGGCCGGCTTAATTTAGGATTTCTTTAATTTGGCTGGACAATTTATGTCTGCTGATCCTGTGAGTATAGTTGGAGCCATGTGTTAAAGAGGGCCAATCTGGGATCCATATCTTGCTTGATAGAGTTGCTTGTGGGTCTTGGTTTAACCTCTTTCATTTGTTCTCTAAAATGGGATGAGAGATTGAGAGAGAAAGTGAGAGAGAGGGTTGAACTTGTGGTTGGGAATCGTTTGGTGGGGAAAAATATGGGACACTTGACCTTTTATGGGATGTTGGATGGTCTGAATGATTGAGCTTTTTTGTCTGCCATTTGGTTAATGAGGGTGGTGGAGCCAGTCACTGCTTGTGAGTTGTGCAATTTTGGCAGAATATGGGGTGGTTGTTCATCTTCTCTATTTAGCTGGAGTGGATAAGTCTGTATTTGGAGTGGCAGTAGTCTTTTTGTTTGGCTAACAAATTATCCATAAATATGAGGGTTTTTCACATCAAGTATATTGGTATTATTAGTGTGTTACTAATTAGGAAAAAAAAGTGTTGTATCTTTCAGTATGTTTTTTTCCAATTGTATTCAAGTCCTGTACAGATTCTCTATTCCATCAGCAAAGAAAAAATTGGCAAAGGGGTAAAAAGATTCTACTTATAGCAATTTTTCTATGTATATAAATATATATATATGCTGGTTTTGGGATGTCAATAGCCTCAGCCTTCTTACTGGTAATCTGGTATTGTTTTATGAAGAAATTCCTTTTATAGGCTTACTTTTTGGACACAGTTTGATCTTCTGTTGATGTGATCTAAAACGAGAGTAGGCTCGAGGAGGATTAAAAGACTGATTCTCGATTTCTTAAGAGTTAAGACTGCCATGTATTAAATTGAAAGTAACAATAAGCAATCCATAGGAGCAAAACGGGTGACTTACAACTGAAAATCAAAGTCAGTTTTTCGGATTGATATATCATACAACATAATAGAGATCTGACGATGTTTAAGAATTCATTTTTTTGTTGTGCGAGGGGCCCTGGTCTAGTCTAGAATGAACACCAAATAAAGTTTTCCCAACAAAAACTCTCAGCCTAAATTCATTTTTCGATTCAAATTGTGATTAAGCATGAGTGTTACCATCCTTCAACTACTATTTCCAATAGCTTCGGAAAACAAACTTAATAAAGTCTGCTAAACTGACACAAGTCAAAAGCATGTTTTGATGAGAGATGTAGAGAAGTTTTACACCAAACAAGAAAGTTCACAAGCAAACAACGAATCGATGGGGCGTGAAATTACCAAACAAGAGCATCTACTTATAGTACCTAACAAACCAACTTTCTTTCTTGAACATGATTCCCCCTTACAGATCTTGCAACACTACAAAAACTTAATGCAAAGGGGGACTATGGGAACAAAACGATTCTAGTAGCAAACCGGAAAGCGCATCGGCCATAATATACTCGAGTCAATCTTACACCTCAATCCCTTTCTACTCGTCAAGGGAAATGGAATTTGATTTTGTTTACCCTCAGGTGAACATTACTCTCATTTCCATTGGTTGAGAGAGTGAATTAATCTTATCTTAACCAAAAAATATATTGCACAACTGAGGTGTAATGTTCACCCTCTTTAAAGGGGATTCAGGGAAGCTGTAGTGCACTTCGTTGTAGTGTGCGTATAGTGCAGACAAAATGACGTAATTTTATCCGTTTTGTCCTCAAAATTACATCGTTTTATCTTATCATACAAATTATTATCAAAATATATGGAGATAAAAACGATGTAGTTTTGAAGAGAAAGCGAACAAAACTATATTATTTTATCCGCACTACACACGCACTACAGCAAATTGCACTACAGCTCCCCGAAATCGCTTTAAAGGAGGGTGAACAAAATTAGACTCCGAAAAATGTAGTGCTTGAGCAAAAACGTATCCCCTTTGAAACGAGAGACGTTAAGCACTACTCTGTTATCCATAATGATAATGATTCTAATTGAACCAAAATTACAATAGAACCCCGGTCAATTATCACCCAAACTGAATTGTTCTCCACGAATTGATTTTTTTTTTTTTATAGCCAAGGTATTTGGCCAACTTTGGAATTACTCTCAACCTAATACCGACTAGTTCTTTGGGGACAAATCCCACAGTCTACTTGCGGGGACCTCAATTAAAGTCAGGGCATTTTGCCCTGTATGGACCGGCCCCAAAGGAGTTGATATCACCTGAAAGATTTCGAACCTAAGACCTAGGAGGGAGCATCCCTCATGAATTGTTCTTCTTCAACGTTCGTGGAAAACCTACAGCTTAGTCCATCGTAATATCCTCCCATTTTCATTTTGATATAGCATTACCTGATCTTGCTAACACTACAGGCATCTGCTCACGTACTCCACAACATCTCACTTCATACCCATCTATCAACAGATCCTCCTAAAATCTTGATACCGAAGTTCTACCAGTTATATCTTGATTGCTGTCATTTCCATCAGAAAACAACAAATACACCACCCAGAAGCACTACTTGTTGCCACCCTAGCAACAAACAACAATGATTCTGATTGCACCAAGAATATTGCTGTTGATCCTACCGGGAAACAAGGCTCATATTGAAGTATTACATCAGATCTTCATTTCGAAACAGAGCTCTAAACATAATATTACACTAGATCTTCACAAGTTTAAAGCAAGTGCCCACATCTATAAGTCATGAACCTGTTATAGCTAGTACCTTTCAAGTGCGTCCTTTACAGGCCATCACTCGCGAAACAAATATAGGGGTCCTGTTTAAAATCAACAATCACACAAAAGCATATCCTATCACAGTCTCGCAAATGACTGCCTTTAGGAAAAGTAAATAAAGAGAGCTGTAACAGCATGCTCTCCACTACACGGCCAACAAGATTTTTACTCAGCTGGTGCCAGGGGTCTTGCAAAAGGCTTCGAGCACCCCGTAGAAAATCTTCTCTACTATTTTCTCGCAAGGAAATAGTGTCTGCAACAGAAATACATGAACCTTGTTCTCCATAATCATAAAACAGCATATCATGGCAGCATGCCTATTCAGAGTTTCTTTGTAGACATAATTTTATCTCCACCACAATGGCAAAGCACGCACTTCAATTCCATTTACTAGTCGCTTAAAAATACAAGCAACAAGGCGACTCAGATGCAGAAGAAATCAACAATAATAACTAGGCACTTTGGATACCGAAAATGAGAGTACTTTTAACAATAGGTATACATGGAAAGCTGATGAAAAGGAGAGAGTAAATTTTAGCCCCTGTTCAATTGATACTCCACTAGATCGAATCGTACATCCATACCGAGATTTAGCAGTCATTCCAGGTTCCTTTAAACACTTGGATGTTAAATTAGGTAGGACTTAGGAATTCATATCTCCAATGTGCCCGTGCCCTGTCATTTTCCTAGAATCCATGAATGGGTAAAAACCATGAAATGTGACAAAAGCTGGACCTAAACAGGAACTGGATCACTGCTGCAACTGTGGTGAAGGATTAAGTTCAACTGCTACTTTGCAAAATCCAGAGAACAAGATCTGAATACAACGAGCTATGGTGCCCAAAACCAAACTCTTAAGTTGTAGCAAAATATGCCAAAACCGGTATCTGTTCTTTTAGTACACCCCCCCCCCCCCCGAAAGTAGTACAATCTCATTAGATAACCAATTATCTGTAAAGCTTAAGTTGTAGAAACACGCTCCACGGGCAAACACGTCTTGTACGTAGAAATAAAATCTTCCATACATATAGAGAAGCAAAATGCAAACAAAAAGGAACAACGAAAATGAAGAACATTACAGATCTTTCATAAACAACATTTCCAATACCACGGTAGATAACTACGATCAATACTTTTCCCAAGCCTTGATTTATTGAGAACTGAATCCAACAATGTATGAGAATTAGGAAGTTATCTAACAAATATGTTGATCAATCACTTCATGGTGAATTACAGAGGAGCTAATTCGACTACAAGTGAAAAACAAGGTGACAAGTGGCTTGCATACAGACTTTTAATATCAAGTGGCAATTGTCAACTCAAACGACAATAAACGTGCTTACAATGATAGCCGACTTACCAACGCGCAAGGGAACAAGGTGACAAGCTATGTGCAAGCAGCCATTTCAAAGATAAGCAATGCAAAAGAATCTTAAACCGAACCATGTGTGGATGAGCAACCTTACAAGTAGGAAACTACCGAGAATAAAACCTAGCGACAAAACTCCAAAATTACAAGGAAACCTAAATCTGATTTTTCAAGTCAACCCAAAAGAAAAATCAATGTTTTATTATTGTTCGCTATCCTTTTGACAAGTAGGCAACCCACTGTTTCTTCCTTACCAAAAACAGTCTTGCATCTTCGCTACATTAAAGTATACTAATCATCGAGCCAATGACGCCTGGAAAACATGATTGTTTTGGCCTGCTTTTGGTAGCATGGGAGCAGATAATCATTATTTATTGCAGCATCATTCTCATTCCTCGATTCCTAACTAAATATCACTACCTACTACTTAACAATAGCCAATACAATCCAATTTTGGTCTTTCGGATGGCCATGATTACTAGAGAAACATATGCCCTATTTCCCCCTTGTTCATACAGACCACTGATCTTAAACTATGACCTCCGTCCCTCCATATTATCTACATCTAAGAGCTCATTGCTAACAACAATCCCAATTGATAGAAAAACAATTGCTCATGAAGAACAATTGATAGAAAACAAAATCAAAGGAAATTGCTTACTCCCAACAATTCAAAAACTTTCTCACAAGCAAAGCACGAAGAGAACCAATTGACTAACACATACACTAACCGCAGGAAAAAAAAAAAAAATCAAGCGCATTAGATCCTGACACAAAATTTCTGATACCGAATAAGATAACAGGATATATATCATTGAAAAATGCTAATATCACAATTCCATATATAGGCGCAATGACGAAAAGAAAGATTCAAATTACAGTCAAACACCAGATGACGTTCAAATCAACGAGGCAAACAATAAAAAGACAAATTCAATATCTCTAATTTTTTTCATTTCCTAATAGCTAATCACAACAGACGCATTTTTCCTTTCGATTTGACATCGAGGATGTACCAAAAGAAGAAGATTCGTGGTTCAGACGGGGAGATCCTCGACGGAGGAGGGGCCCTTCGTGTTCTCGAGACTGATTTGGTGGTCTGTGAACATAAGAGGGCGATCCTTGGCCTCTTCTTCGTTCTCGTCATCGGAATCGGAAGTGGTGAGGTTCACGCAAGAGCAGCGTTCGAGCGACGCGAAGAACGCCGAGGCTACGCTCATGCCCAACCAGCTTGCCCAGCCATCGATCTTCTCGTTCATGACGCCTGAGTTCTCCATCTATGGTAAAAACGGACAAGGTCTGATCAAATGAATTTTTAGAGAGAGAGAGAGGGGTGAGACAAAAATACGGATGTCGCCGGCGATTGAGTCAAAATGGACTCGACATCCGGAAAAAGTCAAAAGCACCGCAAATTTCGGTTGGGCCCCATTGGACTGGACAGAAAGCAACTGGGTCGGCCCAGTCCCATGTTTGTTTAGTATTCATAAGCCCAACGCATACTCCTATATGAGGCCCAGCCCGTATGAAATACTGTCGATTTTACTAAAAAATAATCGTTGGGCTGGGCCATGCGAATGACATGTGGAAACCGGTTTAGTTACGTCAGCGAGTTTTCGGATAAAGTACCGCCTCAGTCCGGTCCGCATAGTGCAAACCCCGCCAAGCATGTTGGTTGCACAAACTATGAGGATTACGTTAGGCTTCGATCTAGCTCATTGAGCTCGCTCGGGCACTAGACCTTGTCTAATAAACAGTACAGGTTCGATGCAAACACGGCCTATTACACTTAGGTTCTGTTTAATTGTCGAGAAAATTGTACGAGAAAATTATTCTTAGGTAAAGTGAAGTAAAAAAAAAAAATTTATTTTCTTATGTGTGTTCACTTGACAAAAGATTTTTGTAAAAAAATAAAAATTCACTTGTTCATTTGCTGGAAAAATTATTTTTTCTAAATTTAATGACATTATGTTTTGAATAAGATTAATTTTGGAAAAAAATATATTAAATTTCAAACACTTTTATATAAATCAAAACGTCGTCATACAAATTTAAAATCGAAAAAAGAAATATGTACTTTCATTCAACTAACTTAAACAAATAATAAGATAAACATATACTTTTATTCTACTAACAAAAAAAATAATTATATATTTGAATAAAAATCAAACGACAAAAATGACATGTATTTGAATAAAAAAATTCAAATCAAGCAAATCTATGTTCGAATAAAAAATTCAAATTAAAATGTATCTACTCTTGTTGTACCTCTTCTTGCTAAATACTACCTAAGAAGGAAACAATATTAATTACTGTATTATATCAAAATATATAATCTTACTGTATTACACCCCATAATATTAAGTATTTAAAACCTATATTAATTATATATTTAATAAATATTTAATTCAGATAATAAAAACAGATGTAGCAACTCAAGTTGTGTTAAAATATATGAAAAATCCACACAATATGTATATAATATATAAAACATACTTCTACAATGATGTGTGTGTATATATGTATATACATAATAATATAAATACAATTAAAATTATATTAAATATATTGACTTCTAATATTTTTTCGTGACGTATAATCTTGTGAATTTGGCCGGATGTGATATGAGAGAGAGTAAATTTCAATAAAAAAATTTACATGTGAGTCCCATTACTTTCTTGATAACTAAATACCAAAAAAATTATAAAAAAAATTAATTTTCTTATCATTTCTTAGCAACCAAACAAGGCCTCAAGGAGTGTTAGGAACCAAGAAAAGAAACCAAATTTTTTTCACTGAATTCATTGCAATTATATAGGACTTTTCCATTACACTTACTATCATTAATTCGGTTGACATAGCCTTCATCCAAACATCTCCCAAGCAAGATCGAGTCCGACGTGTCTTGCCAGCTATAGATGGATAAGCCAGAAAAAGATTTCCAACTTATCAGTTGCAAGGACACACAGAGAGAGAGAGAGAGGCACAGACAATTGTAATGGCGACCTTTTCCTTTCCACTTACTCAAAACGCTGTAATTTCTCTGCGACAACAGTCACCCCACCGCTCAAGTGTTCGGCAGCTTCACCCGCCGATCCGAATCAGTTGCTCCGGTAATAATGCCACCTCCCTTTACAAGTTCTTATTGCTTTACACAAATACACTTGTATATAGTACCCAAGCTGTCTAATTGCGGATTTTGTATTCTTTCTTCATCCGATTTTATCTATTGGAAATAGAGCATTACTCTGTCATGTAGTGGTCTACTGCACAACATCGCAAAGAAAATTTGTGCTTTTGCTCAGGACTTGTAATACTAGTTTGGTAGTAGGGGAAAAAAGTGGGGAAAAAAAAGACGAGATTTTTAGTTCGTTTGCTGCTATGTGGACTAATTTGTTAGTGTGGTGGGGTTTGATTACTCTGTCTACCGTCTTCATTTGGGACGAAGCCAAGCCGATATATGATAGTAGAAGGAAATACCCTCATTTCATAGCACAGGGGAATGCAAGTTTGATCGACGATTGGAGAAGAGAGGTGGAAGAAAAGGCTCGGGATGGATTTCTAGTCTTTGTGCGAGCCGTTTGCTGTCAGCGTCGCATGTGGGCTTTTATTCATTCTCCCCCGATGTTAAGGTTGTATAGAATACCTTCCATCGCCTATCTGCATTTGCCTTATGATCTAGTTTCTTCTTTTGGACCGAGCAACTGCACAAGTAATGGTTATGTTAAGAGTCAATCGACCGGAACCTCTCTGATACTTAAGTCAGCTTCCTCTCAAAGAAAGTACTCAACAATAGAAGAAGAGTGTGTAGCTCTTTAGGGTTTCATCATGTATTTTATATAGGGAGGGTGACTTGACCTCCAAGCACTTCGTCCGCATGACATCATCCCCTAACCATTTTTGGATCTTTCCAAGCCGTCATTCATGAGTCTACCGAGTGCCACATCACTCTACGTCGCCACGTGCCCAAGCAGTGCCACCCGGCCTATTCTGGTATTCATGTGGCACCCATTGGGTCGGGTGACCTAGACGGGTTGGCCTGGTCCAACACTACTTGGTCTAGTGATTGCATGCCACAATTCTACTGGTTTGGCTCAAAGCCATTGGCTCAACATGTCACAGTCCAAAGGGTTCTCACCACTCACTTGCGTTCGGCCCAATAACCTATACAAACTTTGGGCTTGCCCATTGTGTTGGCCTGGTATCTAATTATTCGGGCCTCCACAGTTTGTATGAACTGTTCAATTATTTTTTATTCTCCTCTCCCTTTGCAGTGATGAAATGGAAGATTTAGTTTTGTTTTTAACATCCCTCACTCTTTCCTCCAAATCCAACTTTTATTGACTATGCAGTAATCTAGGCTTCTTTAGCTAATCGATGAAAACTGTGTTCCTTTGTATGTGGTAACAGCTAATAGGGATGGTGATAAACTTGAGGAAAGTTCAAATACTCTCAGGGAAGTGAAGAATGTGGCTTGTGGCATTCTTGCTGCTTGGACTGTGACTACCGCCTCCCCTGTAATTGCTGCTAATCAGGTTAAGAGTGTGCTCTTTTTTCAATTAAATTCTTTCTTTCCATACCTATTACTCAGCAGCATCTGAACATTAAGGCTTAATAATCTTCATGCCTTTAGGCTCCAACCGATAGAATTGAATTTGAAATGAAGGGATTTTTTTCATATTATTGAATGAGGGTATCTCAAATTTGGATTTAATCGCATATATAGATCGTAACATTGTCCCCCGGGGGAACTCGATCTTACTCTCAGAACTGTAGGATCGAGAGCGACAATGGCAGCCCCTTTCTTGCTTAGTATCTCCTCCTTGCTTCACTCTAGACTGATAATTGTTAAGAAGAAAGCGGGGAGCATTCTCTTGTAGATTCGTAGAACCTAATTTCCGTCTTTAGCCTATATAGCTCCTAGCCTTTCTCTTTCCTTTCTTTCTAGTTTACCTCTAAAGTTCTCTACTGTCACCTAGGCCCGAGACATGCCTTTGGACATTTATTTTGAGAGCTTTATCATGATGGATTTTGAATAACTATTGACTAGCAGTGATTTCAAATTCATCATACCTGGGCATGCTTGCTTGCATCAGCTCTTTAGTCAGAGTTATAATGTACAATTCATAGGGAACTGTATATTGGAACCTTGGTGTTGTTCGTTAAGAATAGAATTCTCACCATTCAGTTCATTCCCTGATGTTCAGCATATATCCATATCACCTCTGCCCATTGTATCCATCACCTCATTTTGCATTTTACTGGAATTTGGATACTATGGTCCATTAATCTTTTTTCTTTCCTTCCGGGGTTAAGTTGATAGCAAGGATATTTATGGACACCTTGAGAAATTCTCCACAGCTTGTCTGGTTTATGGTCCCCCTCCACAATAGCATTTGGCACCAACACGTTGAGAAGGGGCTGAACAAACCAGTCCATCACTTAACAACAATAAAATGCTACTCCAAGTTCCCTTTTTAAATAAAAAGGACACTAGTCGCCAGATTCACGTAAGCTACTGCAAAGTAATTGGTTAGAGTATCGTAGGCGACCTAACTGCTAATGAACCCGTCCAAAATTAGAAAGGCTCTCTCCTATAGTCAAAAGCTTCTCGGGGAGTCATGGTTCGTTAAGTGCACCATCCCCTCAAACCTTTTCTCAGTAATCCTAAGAAAACATTGTAATACTGTCCCCCATGGGAACTAGATCTTACTCTCAAGAAGTTGTAGGATCGGGAGCGACAATGGCAGGCCCTTTCTTGCTTAGTATCTCCTCCTTGCCTCACTCTTATGGTACAATGGACTAGTGGAGTGAAGCACGTTTGAGAACTAATGCTGCATGGTGTGGATCAGATGCAAAGGAACTCACTCTTTTGAATTCCCTTCACGTCAAACACTTTGTGGGAGAGAAAAAATTAAGAAATTCGATGATTAGTTTCAGATGTTGGTATGCTTGAAGTTCTTGTACCACATATGGAACAGCTTCCTATATTCATCTCAGCCTCATTGTGTACAGGAGCTGCAAATATAGTATCTTATCAATTTTGCAGGTGTCGCCTAGTTTTTGCAACTTCCTGCCTGAACTTTGCATTTCTCTACACCACCCTCAGGCATCCAGAGCTACTAGATCAACCTGATGGTTTGGATCCCTCTGGAACAACTTCAGCCTTCTCCTTAAATTTTGAATGTTTTTCATCTATGTTTGGTAAAATGTAGGTACTCTTCGAGGAGTATTGCTTACGACTGTAATAATATCCCATAGGTTTTGGTTTTTATGAAAAGGTGAGGGAATACATTGAGTATCTGCCTTGCAGATCAGACTCCCTCCTCTATCAACCGAACCCAACAGGTGTGAGCGTGCCTTTGTCGGTAACACAATAGGTCAAGCGAATGGTGTTTATGACAAGGCAATTGATCTCCGGTTTTGTGATTATACAAATGACAAATCCAACCTCAAGGGGAAGTCTCTTGCTGCGGCACTCATGTCAGATGCCAAGTTTGATGGTGCAGACATGACGGAAGTGGTGATGTCAAAGGCTTATGCTGCTGGAGCTAGCTTCAAGGGTGAGTTCCTTTATTTTCCTTTTCTCTGGGTTCTTATTCCTTTTCCTATTTAAGAAATCCTTGCTGGCTCAGAGACCATTATGATTGTCTATGCATCTGTTTTAACCTGTCTTGATCTTGAACACATGGGTGGATTTGCTGAAGCAAAACAGAAGTAAAGCAAAAAAGAGAAAAATAGTAGCTTCAGAATTTCCCTTTCCTTTCCTTTTCGCTCCAAAACTCCCCTCCGTAAATCCAAGATCCAAACATGGCCTTATTTGCTGTCTGTTGTTTATTCCAACAACTTCTGACTTTTCACAATGATAAAGCTCAATGGGCGTCCCATTAGATGCCTAACCAAGAAAAGCTAGTCCAGTTTTGGTTGTTGTTATATCCCGAGATTTATACCTTCCCTGTATGGGAGCCATCAAGAGTAGTAAATGTGGAATATCAAAAGCAGCAATACTCTCTCTCTCTCTGCGTGACAGCAGAAACAAATTCTGTGATTACAGGAAAACAATATTTACCCCCCGGTATGATGACAACGTTCAGTTGTAATTGCACCAAAATACAAATCACCAAGGCGGTAAATGGAAAAGAGAAATTTGAGATTTTTCAATGCCATGCAATAGACCACAGAATTTATTCCCACAAATTACTTATACGCACTCATCGTGCAAAAAACATCGTTACATGTAATCATTGCTTTTGCATAGTACCTGTGTCACTGCATTTGGAAATTTGACGACTTTAAAGCTACTAAGATGCAGTTATGTGATGTTACCTTTAGAAGATAGGACTAGTGTAGATACATGTTCACTACATGGTTTTTCACATCATGACCTTGAAGTTATGTATCCATTGACCTTCCTCTTGAAGGCTTTTCCTAATAATTTTTTGTTTGTCGGTCCTGCTTGAATTTCTTTGGTTGCCTTTATGCATGTATAGTTTTGAATCCCTGTTGACCCTGATATTACCTGTTTGAGATTTCATGTTTTAATAATGCTTTTCTGGTTATAGTACTAATTCCAAATGCAGACCAAACACGAACCAAATTCTGTATCCTGTATCAGCCACAGGTATAAAAATGATATGGGTGAACCAAATTCTTTGCAGGTGTAGACTTCTCAAACGCTGTTTTAGATCGGGTTAATTTCGCGAAAGCTAACCTCCAAGGAGCCGTGTTTAGGAACACAGTACTGTCTGGTTCCACATTTAACGAAGCTCAACTTGAAGATGCCGTGTTTGAGGACACCATCATAGGCTACATTGACCTTCAAAAGCTCTGTACAAACACTACTATCAGTCCTGATGGAAGAGCTGAACTGGGATGCCGATAAAACTATTGCATTGCATTTCCTAAATAGCCGAAGGGGAATTGAGATTGGTTTTGGCTTCACTTTTTTGTACTATGTTTTTGTAAGGTTTTTGCTGGTTATAACTTATACAGTGTATTCTTTCTGTCCAGGGACAAAATTACTTGTAGAACTGTACAGTCGACTGCTGAATCTTGGGGTCGGTTGCGTCCAAAAATCGAATCAATACAACAACTCTTTATCTCAATTATACTTGCAGTCGACATTGACTGTATGCAGGGATTTATTGCAGTTATCCATTGAGTTTTGCAGTCAACGTCTCCCAAAACAACACAGAGCAGTAAAATAAGAAAAAAGAAAAAGGGGACTGTGGAGCCTTGAATCCGATAAATCTTTTCTTTGGATTATCCGGTGCGGATCACTTTGCTTGAGCTACAAAAGAATGAACCCGTTAGTGTTGACCGGCTGAAGATAGCCGGAGGACACTTTGATTCTTAAATTAGTTCTCGAAGAATGGAATGGATAAACTAAGAAACTTGAGTGTTTGACTGCGAGCATAGCTGATGCTGAGTGACCTTGTGCCTTATATAGGGGACCATCAGGACGCACGTACTGTAACGCTCAAGGATGTTGCGTCGTGGACCGCTCAACTGGCCGCCACATGCCCCATGTCCAGACATCACAACATTCATGCTCCCACGCCTGGTGACTGCCTGTCCCCCACCAACACATCAGGCGTCACGTCCCGCTTGGCGAACACCGAGTAGTCGAGTACCATGTCCACGGTAGATGTGTCAAGCGTCCATTCTTGAGAAAATGCTCCTTGAACCACTATGCCTCATATGTGTCGACCATCATGTTTTCGGCTTGATCAACACACTGGTCATGCACCCGGAGGTGGGTTGGTGGCACGCCATGCAGGTATGTCTAGTCCTCAGTCCAACCCTCACTTATGTAGGTAAAGATTGGTCCAAGTAAAGAAAAGGCTGAACCTTGAATGTTTCCTTGGTCCGGCCCATGATCGGAACAAACAAAGCCAAGGACCCGTAATGCCCTTGCCCAAGTCCACAGGAGTCCGACCTACTACAAGTACAAAGGTGTCTATCTGGGGCATCAATTCTTTGATCAGCTGGGGTTGTTATAGCAAGATAAAGAAGTACAAAGAACAGATTCAAAGTAAAAAGCCGAAACTTAAAAAGGCCAATGAACTAAACCTTCCTCACCATGCACTCCAAACCTTTTTACATTTCCTGCCTACAAAGTAAGGAATTTTTCTGGGGGTACTCTACTTCAACAATGGGCAACACCAAGAATCATTCACCATATCTCGCCCACCGTCATGGAGAAGAAAAAAGCTGACGTTGCCGCTGCCGTGGCTGCAACCAACTTTGCTTCTACGGTCAGTGCCATAATCACACTTCTCCTTGCTTCAACCCTTACTCTAGGTATGTTTTCTCCTAAATTTGACAGCAAAATTTAGCATAGTCAAAATTACCACAATCAATGATGCATTTGATCCAACTACAGAAAAATAAAGTAGTTGTGTCAACACAACATTAACCCATTACTCCAAACAAAGCAAAATGCCATGTTTCGAGTCAAATTACACTCGCTCTACGATGCTCTCAAGTTCTCTAGCTTCTAGACAGTCGTCGTATGATGCTATCAAGTTCTTCCCTTTTTAAAAATGCATCAACAAGAGCCAAATCCTCTGTCATGTTTCTTTTGATGGGTTGAGTTGGGCCTGTTCAACCCATCGATAAGAAACACATGATGGCCAAAAAGAGGTCGACTTCCCATCGATGTAACCCCATTATAACCTGGCCAACCATCTACCTACGGTGGGGCCAGAGTCAAAAGGCTCCATCATGTTTTTTACTATGGGCGCACTCTGCCAATCAACATAAACACATGATAGTAAAAAAAAAAACCGACTTCCCATCGATGTAGTCTGATTCGTCATTATATATTCCTGCACTATGCTCACCAGCACTGCATGGATTTTTTTTGCTATGAAAATGTTCATCCATAGAGTTCATAAAAATTCACCTTGTGTCAAGACATTAAGCATAAAAAATATTTGTGAATAATGTTTCTCTTTTAGATGGTAGACGAGATTGAAGAGAACTCACAACGCTCGTGCACAAATTCAAAGAAAAATGTGTCTGTAACTATTCAATACACGTAAAATTTATATAATTTTGAAACGCCTTATGCATCGGACTATTCGAAATGTACGCATTTTTGTATCCATAGGCTTTTTCTATGCTCACGAGAACTGAATAGAATAATGCTATTATTTTGTCTCAGGAGTGGAAGCAATCGGGGTGAACTACGGCACGGTGGCGAACAACCTTCCGCCGCCAGGGCAAGTTGCTCATTTTCTACTAGAATCCACCATTATCAACCGCGTGAGGCTCTTCGATGCCAACCCAGAAATTATCGAAGCCTTTGCTCACACCGGAATCGCAATTTCCATCACTATACCCAACGAACAAATACCACTACTCACCACCCTCAATTTCGCTCAGCAATGGGTGAAAATCAACCTCATCCCTCACGTCCCCGCCGTCAATATAGTCCGAGTCTTAGTCGGGAACGAAGTAATTTCCACAGCCAACAGATTGTTCATCGCAACCCTCGTCCCCGCCATGCAAACCCTCCACACGGCTCTGGTTGGAGAATCTCTCGATCGCCGGATTAAAGTCTCAACCCCACATTCCCTCGGCATACTTTCCAGTTCATCACCACCGTCTTCCGGAAAATTCCGACAAGGGTATTGTTCAAAAATTCATTTTTTTTAAGGTGTAAACGAAAAGTGGTGTTTTTCTAAGCTTGGCGAGTTTTTATGAATCATTGGAGTCTTATAAACGAATTTCTGCTATTTGATTAAGTTCTTAAGCACCTCCTCTACCATTGCTAATTTGCTACATACATCTCCTTCATTTTCTGGGCCATGTGATATGTATTAAGCACCCCTGTGTTTACTGCTTTTGGGGCTTTGTTGTAGAATTGTATTAATATACTGGGTCTTGCTAATCTGACACACCTTAATTGATCCGAATAAAATTTGATGTGCAATGAAGAACTCGTGTCGGCTGGCCGATACGTCGCTGCTCATGACACGAAAGAGAAAATACAAAGTTGTTTGTACTCATAACAGATTGCGTACTTTCTAAGTTTTGTAGTTTGAAATCTGTCCGGACTCTTTCTCGAAAGATTGAGTATTCCATTTTGAAATACTGACTTCCCAAATGGTATCCCTTCTATGAGTCCTTGAGTTTTCATTCCGGGTCTCTTTCCATAAAACAAAGATCTTTCTCCATATCTGTTAGGGCGGCAGGTCAGAGCTCGGCCCACCAACGGATCTGACCACTACCCAGTCTTCGGGTCAGGCCTGCAAGCCGTCTGGCATTCGGTACGTTTGGGCTGACAATTGGTATGGCCTGTCAAGGCTCATCTGTGGGTAGAATGAGATGACCTACCATTACGACCCACTACGATATCATATTAAAGACACCTGTTTTCGACAATCATATTGTCTCTCATCAACATATAAGGCTATTTTTCTGATCTCAAATTTTAGTGATTTCTATATAATGCTTCTGTTGATAAATGCATATAGATTTTGTGCTTAGAAAGGTAATCTTGCGCTAAATCACCAACAGGTACGACACCCATGTTATCAAGCCACTACTCAGCTTCCTAAGAGCAACAAACTCTTCATTCATGATCAACCCTTACCCCTTTTTTGGTTGTTCCGAAAACACTCTGGATTACGCCCTCTTTCGGCCAAACCCAGGGGTGTTCGACGAAGCGACTCAACGAACTTACACAAACATGTTAGATGGGCAATTAGATGCTGTCTTCTCAGCGATGAAACTCCTTGATTTTCCCGACGTCGAGATAGTCATAGCCGAAACAGGGTGGCCATCGGAAGGCGATCCGGGTCAAGTCGGCGTTGATGTGGAGAGTGCAGCTGAATTCAATTCCAAATTAATTCAACATGTAATGTCCGGTTTGGGCACACCATTGATGCCAAACCGGACATTTGAGACGTTCATTTTCGCACTATTCAATGAGGACCTAAAGCCAGGGCCAACATGTGAGAGGAATTTTGGGCTTTTCCAGCCAGACATGAAACCAGTTTACGATGTTGGGATTATGAGGCAAAGGGTAGTTGCTTCTGCCGCTGATAACCACCGTAATACATATTTGTTGATGATCATTGGGGTGTTTGTTGCAGCATTTTAACAACTTATGGCCTTTTGTTTGTCTTCAAAGGTGTGTCAACCTGTTTACTTTGAGCTTTTGCCTTTTGCTAGTAGGAATTGTTTCTATATGATAAGCTTTTGTAGAATTCATGATAAAAACTAGTTATCAAAAAGTAAAATTCGAAAGTCTCTGACCTTGAGGGTGCATTTGAACTCTGTACTGACTGCCGAGGATAGAGAGGCCAAGGCATTAGCATGGTTCTGCTCCCACCCCATCTGCATGATTCATGTCCTGGCGCTTGCTCACTAGGTGCGTGGTCAACTAAGAGTATGCCGTCATCCGGTTATCTCAAGCCTCATATTCTCCTTCTATCTACTTGACGACCAATTGGATGTTCCAGTAGATGTGATCGACCGTGCCCCTAGAGCTATGGCATGATTAAGGCCTAGAGCGAGAGCCTCGTACTTTGGCAAACTATGCTTTTTAGCTTCTGCTGTCTAATGGAGCGACTTTTATCATAACTTGTGCTGCAAACTTATTTTCAAGTTCTGTAGTTTTTTTTTTTTTTTTGCTTTAAGCTTCTAGGCAGAAAGCAAAGCAAATAAATTGACACAACTTCTGAGGAAAAAGAGAAAATCTTGAGATCATGAAGTGCGGCCAAAAGATTGCAACAAACACCTCGTATATGTACGTGGTTGATTTAGTTTGTGAAATTCACTGTGCCAGGTTAGATCGGAATTTCCCCCGAACCCAACTCCGGCGGTTGCACCGCCCATGGGTCCGGTTCCGCCGACTAAGGGAAAACGGTGGTGCATTCCCAGATCTGAAGCTGAGGCAGCAGCGTTGCAGCGGAACATAGACTATGTATGTGGGTTGGGTTGGCAATTCTGCAGAGCTGTCCGAGAAGGGGGTGAGTGCTTCTTCCCCAACACCGTTCGAGCACATGCGGGATATGCCATGAATGCTTATTACCAAGCAATGGGAAGGAATGATTTTGACTGCTATTTTGATCGGACTGGAGCCATAACCAATATTGATCCAAGTATGTTCCCGATTAGCTTTGAAACTTTCATAAACTAGTACTCCATCTGTTTTGTGTTGGTAGCTCTGTCTTTTGTTTTTCGATGTCCCGAGATGTTATTTCATTTAACCCATGATATGAAAACTAGAATCAGAACGAGGAAAAAAAGATATCGCGATGTAAGTCCATTATTCCTTACGGCATAGGTGTTGTTGCGTTGCGGATTGGACTGAACAGAACGTTGCCGGGATTATAGATCTCACCATAGATGACAAATTGGTTATGTGAAAGAAATAAGGAGGTTGCACTTTTTGAGGCCTCACAGCTAGTAACATAAATCTGGGGCTACCTGAATTAGGTTCCTTTTTAATTTTTCAGCTTTGAAATTAGTCGAAATGCGCTTCTTCGGAATCGAGACAATCTTGATCAGTTTCCTCTCTTTTTTCTTCTTCGGAATCATGGCTTGTTGGATAGGCCTATTTTTGCATTGATTCTCAACATTTTTCATCAGGATTGATTGACCTACCCGAAATTGGAATTTGTTATTCTGTTAGGTCGGGCTTTTTGGCGAAGGCTCTTGATCTAGGTTTTTATTCTTTGGTTAGGCCATAAAGTATGGCCTGGTGATAGTGTCTTAGCCTTAGAAGGAAGTAAGAAATGTATCGAATTGAGAATACTGAAACCTGCAGCTTCTACCCAGATTCTTTGATAAAGTCAGATTTTTGTTTTGTTACGCTAGACCTAGCTTAGCTAGCTTGCTCATATTCAATCGGCGGTTATATAAAAATATAAACAGGAAAGAGTAAATGAGAATCGTAACTTGGTTGACTCGGTTGGTAAGTTCTCTAATCCTGCTGCTCTCTCCTTATATTATAGGCTAGTTTAGATAAGAAAGTGATACGGACACTCGGATATTGAAAAATATGAAGAGTTTTCAAAGTTATCTATTACAAGTAGCTATGAATATATTTTCATGCAGAAAACAAAGGGTCGATGCTGAACATAATGTGTTTACATTTGAATTTTTCTTCCGAACAAATATAAAGAAGAAGACTTGAGTGTGATGAACTTGACTTACTGAAGCAGAGAGGAAGTAAAGGTTGCCTTTTCGACAACCTTTACTGAGTAGATGCCCTGATCGGAAATCCTTTCCCAAGGACTTCACTACACAACTAGTGATGGAGCCGATTCGGGAGGCTGCCCTTTCTATAAATGGTGCCTACGCCTTAGATGATGTTGCTTTTTCAACTACTATCGTAGAGACCTTGACACGATATTATTGGTCCATCGATTGCTGAGGGTGGCATTTTATTGAGTTACCTCCTCATCTTTTTAATAGATTGTGTTCCTTTTTCTCTCCTGTAGTTTGATAAAATTTCTTTACACATTCTGAAAAAAGACTTAGAATATGGGACAAGTTTAATAAGATGGGATGAGTCGAAACTCAAAAATGAGACCTACGATATGGGATGAATAATGTACGTATTTCACATATAACATAAATAATCTTATTTTTGTTCTATAAATTTTCCAGGCTATGGAAGTTGCAAATATTGACATGAAGACACTGGAGGGATGAAGATACCCAAAGAACGATATTTTTAAATTTAGACCGTGCCCTTTTATTTCAATTTTTTGTATTTTTCCATCTGTTTTTTCAGAATATTAATTTTTTCTTTGTTTGTAATATAAACATCATAGGAGATGCTTGACATCCATCAGGCTACGAATTTGTGGACTTGGAGGCCCTGTTGTGCACAACATCATGTGTTGTGCGTCAAAACGGTTGTTTTGACACACGAAATACTATTTCGACCAGGCTCCTACTGTAGGGATCTTCGCTTAAACGCCAAAACAACATCGTTTATTGCACAACACGTCTGTTATACATCAGGCTCCCCCATTTTCGAATTTGTCTACTTGTCTCCAAGAACTAACCTTATTTAAAGTAAAGTAAACATCATGTGTCGTGTGCAAGCCTTGAAAGAAAGTTGCGAAGCGAGAGAGATAATAAACAAGATTGAAAGTTTACAAAAGTTAACTCATTAAAGTAAAGTAAGATCCGGATAAAGGAAAGACGGTAGGGAGGTCAATCCAACCCAGAAATAGACACTAGAAAGTGAAAGAAACAAACGCTTGTTATTACTATGTTAAGAAAATCGAATGGTCGAGAAGTGGTGGTATAAAAACTTTTGGGGGAGGAGGAAGAAGGTCATAAGGCCGGAACTAGGAATTTGATTTACCCTGGACTAAAAATAAATCAAACTAAAAAATGTATTGAACTATAAATAATGGGATGGGCTACCATTACTCGTACTAGAATTTTACACAATAAAAAAAAAAAAAAAATCATTAGTTCCACCTGAACATGAGCCCACGTCACGGCGTCAGCCTCTTACTGCTCCTGCCCTTAAAGAGGGAAGAGAAGCGAAAAGGGATCAAAAGAAAGCCAAAGAAGGATAAATTTATATAGTGTTCGGATGTGTCCGGAGTGTACGTGTTCTTAACATTACTTGTTCTTATCAGGTTTTGATGTTACAGATGCACAGTACAGTTGGAGATACAGGTAGTGGCTTACAGCTAATTAATGCACCTCCCCTTTATTAATTGTATAGCAATTGGGTGGGGAGGCACCCTCACAACAGCTCTTCATTGGCACTTTCTCCCTCTACCATGTGAGTCTAACCATAAAACCCCCATCACTTATCTCCTCCCCCCCCCCCCCCCCCCCCCCCCTTCCACCATATTCCAGCCATGGATCACCATAGAATCAACAACTCTCTTCTTGTTTTTCTCTTAGTTCTCATCTTCTTATCTTCAGGTGAGTGATAAAGTTTCTCAGTTTTCATATTTAGTCACTTAAGAACAACAAGAATCAGTGATTACATATTACGTAAATCTGACAATCACCATGTATATATTTTCCCGTCATGTCTCCTATGAACACGAACTACTTCGTGTAACTATGCATCCATAGGAAAATAATTCATGTAGTTGATCAATGATAATTAGTTGGGGGATAAAAGGGTTAAGTGGTTTAGTTTGATTTGATTACTAGTAAGCTAGTTTAACTACTTTTTCTCTCAATTTTTCTAATCACTAGGCCTAGCAGAAGGGTTTCATGACCAGCCCAAGTCTAAGGTAAGTTTGTACTCTCTTTTTTATTTGGTATATAAAATATTCAAAATAACAACAAAAAGTAACAAAAATTAATCGATATCTCATACTCGCCAACCACATCAACTTCTAAAAGGCTAAAAGTCGCATATGGTAGTGTAGCGAGAGAAAAAAAGACAATTTCTTGCTCGGATGTCATCTTGACAATTTCTTCCGTAGACACCCATAACCCAAAACTCCCTTTCCTCGCGTTTAAGTAATCCTCCAAATCTAGCAGGACCTGAGTTTTCTTTCACACTCGCATCTGAATATATTCATCTTCATTTTGCCATACTTTGCGAATTTTCAACTAATTAGTTTCACGCGTTTGTTGCTATAGTTGGAATGCAGATCAAAAGCGTTTATAACTTTTGATACATGTTTGACTATATGAAAAGAAGTAGATTCTACGTTAACCAACTCATGATTGAATACGACTTTATAAAAGACAAGTGGAAGGAAAGACAAGTGATTACTAATAGAATGCTTGTATAGACAACACAATAGAAAGAATGAGTTGCAATACTTTAATACGAGCCACAATAGTTTGTGTTTTTCGATATTCATAAATTCAGTAATATTTTTGTTTTTGTTTTTGGGATATAATCATTTGTGTGTTTTGGTGAAGGGAGGTATGGAAACGAATTCATCAAGGAAGCTTTTGTTGGTGGATGTAGTCTTGGATTATGAATATGCAGGACCCAACCCCAAGCATGATCCCAAGGAAGGGAAACCTGGAGAAGGTGGTAGCAACAAACCATGAGTCCCATGAAGATTTTGACTATACCAACATATATACGTATACGTATAGTCGTGCCGTGTCGTGAAGTCAAGTGAAATTGTCTCGTATATCAGTTAGAGACACACTTTTATTGTTTATTTCGTAATATTTGTGCTTTGAATGAATAAAAAAATGAGTATGAAAATCGTTTTTTTCGTTTGAATATATTTTGTAAAGGCCCTCTTGTGGGCATAGGTAATCCATTTTGTGGTAATTGTACATTAGTTTTGTTCAGATGTTCTACGTGACTTATATATATTGCTCTCTCAATGTTGAACATTTTTGTGCCGTTTTTAATACAAAGAAAATACTTTTGCAAACACCTTTATCATGCTTTTAGCAAAAGTTATATAAGAGTCAAACTATTTTTCCTTAGAGCTTGAATTAGAACTCAGAAAGAAGTCTTTTTCAATAGTACAACATGTTGTTCCATGAGTTTAATCGTATTCATTAAGTTGATCATAGCATGTGCATTCGAGAAAGTTTTTGCTGATGTCCTAACTGATTCTCACGGCTCCATTATTATGCATGCGCTCAACATCTGGTCTAGCTCGAGGTTCATATAGGCTTTGATCTGCATCATAGGAAACATGTTATTGGTGAAACAAATAGTGTAACTTATTTAAAGTAAATAATATTTGTATTCTACAAATTCACATAACTCTATGAATTTTATGAATTTGTTCACAGACTTTACACACGACCTATGAATTCATTACGAAATTCACAAATCATGTGAGCTTGTTATGATTAACAAATTCACAGACTTTACATATATAACACGTGAATTTCTTACCAAATACACACAACCCTGCAAAAAAAAATAGTGTCAATTACTTAACCGATTATTATTTTCAGTTTACAAATTCACACAAACCTAGTAAATTTGTTTTCACGGACTATACACACAAGTTGTGAATTGCTTGCCAATGAAGTGATTTTAGCCCTTCCGAGGCTGAGTTTCTAACCGTTCATCTAATCATCTGAATGGTCTAGGTCAAAATCGAATACCTGTAAAAAATACTAAGGACGCCAATACATGTCAACCAACACCCTTCTGATTTGAGAGAGAGAGTTTTGTCCCTTTATTTGAAGTCCTACTAGGACTTTGTCCTTTTATTTTAAGAATATAGATTGGGTTAACACGTAGTAGCCGATAAACTTTAGTTATCTTATCATCTTTAGGAGTCTCAATTCAACTTGACTTGGGACTCATATTTCTGTTCCCGGGAACTAGGGGTTTAAGTTAAATCATTACGATTTATAATATCTTTCACATCTTTATCGTGTGAGTATCCGGGTAGAGATATACGTTCGAGAAGAGTAGTCGTAGTCGTTTACTATTTTCATACTTATCACTTACCAAATTCACAGATGCTCTAAATTTGTTACAATCAACATATTCACAGACTGTACACACGGTTTGTAAATTTCCTGTGATTTTGTTGTACCAAATGCACACAGTCATGTGCAACAAACAATATAAATTACTTAAAACAAATAATATTTTTATTTTACCAATTCACATTCCTGTGAATTTCTTTCATTTGAAAAATTAATTGGTTTCACTAGGTATTTGTCTGTAAATTTGTTATATATTTGACAAATTCAAAAACCCAATAAATTCTATAACATTTGTTTAACAATTAATAGTCCATGTGGCCTTTTTTGCATCTGGAAAATTCAAACCTTAGTAAATGCGATTATAGTTGTTAAATTAATTAATTGATCAGAAAGATTGTGCGAATTTTCGTTACGTATTCGTGAATTTTGTTAAAAATAATCCGTTATTTTCCTCAGAGAAATATTTTTATCATTTACAGAACTATAATGAGTACTGAAGCTAGTTGGATATGGTATTTATTGCAAAAATACCTAATTATGTATGATCTTAAATCACGAACTCAATTTCAATAAATAGTAGGGGTGAAAGAAAAAATCGAAGACCGAAAAACCGAAAAAAAAAAGACCGGAATACTTGATCCGCGGTCAGTTCATAAGCCCGTTCAGTCAGGTTTCGATTTTTTCCAAAAAAAATTGATTTTCGTTTCGGTCTCGGTTTTTACTAAATATCTCCGGACTAAACCGAACTGTACTGAACGATATAATATCTAATAGAACCGAACCGATTTAGAATAGCGAATCGATTTAAACCGAATTGAACTAGAGCATATAAAAAATCGAACCGATTTGAAGTGATTCTGAAGTCTTAATCCGAAATGTCCCAGAAAACTAACCGAACTAAACCGAACCAACTCAAGCCAATTAGCCTAACCCGAAATTTCTAAAAAATTCGACTGGAACGAAGCACCTCGAACCAATTTGATTTATCTATAATTTCGATCGAGATCGAGCATTACTTTTTTCACTCCCAACCAATCGGGTCAATCTGTCATAACCGGAAAAATTGACCGGATTCCGAACCGATTTCACCCAAATAAATAGTGACGATGTTTTCCTAATAAGCCCAAACTTGTAAAATCCATTTAAATTGCCCAACAAATTTAATGGGCTGAACTCGGTTAGCTCGGGTTAGGCCCACCCATTTATACACAACAAGCAGCTTTCTAACGTGTTCTCCGGAGCAACGACGTCGTACAACGACTGATAACCAATGATAAAGCCGACGTGTTGGACGCGAGTAGCTTTTGCTGTGGTAAAGTCTACCCTCGCCACATCACAAGTACCACGAAGATGTAGAGAGAGAGAGGAGAGAGAGTACAGTAATCACTAATCAAGCCGGATTCTGTACACAGTTGCACGAAGCTCAAACCTGTGACTCTTCTGTTGAGCTCATTCTTCTTGTTAGGGTTTTGAACTTTTTCAGATTTCCGAAGCAACGAACATTCTAGAACGGGAAAAAACTCAAAAGGACATTAACGAATCTCTCCCAAGCAAAACCTAATCCCGGATTTAGAGCACATTGATACTCACATTTTGAATCTCTGCATAAACCCAACATATGGACCGATCAAGATCCAAGAGGTACTACTACGATCAGGACTACGGTTCCGAAACCCCACCCCGGTCCAAGCAACGCTACAACAACAGCAGTCACAGCAGCAGCAATCACCACTACAACCACCGCCGCCCGGCAGCCCCAGTGGGCGGCGGCGGCGGCGGCGGGGGTAGGAAAGTTCAGGATGCTTCGCTTATGGTTACGACTAGTTACCGTATCCTCTGCCACGACGTGAAGGCCGGCGGGGTGATTGGAAAATCAGGGAGCATAATTAAAGCCATTAGGCAACACACGGGGGCTTGGATCAATGTGCATGAGTTGATTCCGGGAGATGAAGAACGAATCATCGAGATATCGGACACGAGGAGGCGGGACCCGGAGGGGAGAATGCCGTCTTTCTCGCCGGCGCAGGAGGCTTTGTTTTTGATACATGAGAGGATACTTGAGAGTGATGCGGGAGGGTACGTTGGGGATGATGACGTGGATTACGGGCCGCGTGGAGGAGGGGGAACTAGGGTTGCGACTAGGCTGGTGGTGTCGAGGATGCATGTGGGGTGTTTGTTGGGGAAAGGAGGGAAGATAATTGAGCAAATGAGGATGGAGACTAAAACCCACATTAGGATTTTGCCTAGGGATCACTCTCTGCCTCGGTGTGTTGCATTATCGGAGGAAATTGTTCAGGTTTTGTGTCATTTCATTATCGAGAAGTCTTTTCTTGGGTATTTAGAACTTTGAACTTGAAGGACCAAAAAGAAATTTATTGAACGATAGAGGACTGAAATTTTATATGAATTTTATGTGAAGAATAAGAACTGAGATCTGGCTGTGATCTTACCTTGGTTTGATTAAGGCTGATTGCGGGCTATTGGACCTCTATGTTATCTTTAAATGTGCATTTTACGCTGAGTTCTTATAATTGCCACATTATCTCATTAATACAACTACTTGAATAGCTGGTAAAGAAATGAGCCATGGCACTGGTTTTATCTTGCTTTGTTTGAAGCTGACTGCAGACAAGAACGACATAAATCCCTTCGAAATGGCGTAGTTATCAACTAAAACTTAAACAAACCAAACCCAGGACGACTTATCTCCAACATTTAGAAACGTACAAAAAACAGATCTGCCTCTTGTGACTTCTATTACAGTTCATTGCAAATACATAGAATCACTGCATAGAAATTGAGCTCAAATACTAATAAATCAATGTGACAGTAATAAGAGCTCAGCCGAAATGCAAATTCGAAGGGGTTTATGTCGTACTTGTTAGCTCCAAATTGTAGGAGGTAGACTGCCTTCTGTGGGTTTGGATTAGTGTGTGTGCATGTTGTCTGAAGTTGAGGTTAGTGTAATACTGCCTTCTTGTTGGGATTAGTGAGCCAGTGGGTCCTATCCAGCAAAGGCTTATCTGTTGTAAGGTTTGGAAGCAAACTCAAAATATACGAGCATTTTTCGCGTTTCTTCTTTTCCTAAGAAATTGATACAAGAGTGGTTATTTTCTTTTTGTCCTGACAAATTGAGTTGTTTCCCTATTTCTCCATCAGTTCAAGCTAGCCAGTTATTAAGTTCCATCACTTATTCGCGCCCTTGTTTTGTTGAGCTCTTACTTGCTCTGATAATACTTCATTGATGGGTCATAAGAGCTAATATATACATTTATACTTAGTACACGTATACCTATAGTTGTAGCGTGTGAAAATGCCTTGTGGTATTTGTAATTTTGTCTCCTTGCAGGTTGTTGGTGATATGAATGCTGTGAAGAATGCTATATCAATTATTTCGTCACGCTTAAGGGAGAGCCAGCATCGTGATCGTACTAACTTTCCTGGCCGACTACAGTCACCAGAGCGATTCTTTCCTCCTGATGATGATTTTATCCCTCACATGAACAATACCCCACGCAAAACATCTGTTGATGGTTTTGGGTCAAGATTACCTGGTGGTTTCACTAGTGGAAGAAGCAATAGCTATAACTCACGTTCATCTGGCTATGGAAATGAATCTGGGGCTGCTCCTTCAGCTGACAATCAGCTATATTCGGGTGACGATCTTGTATTTCAGATACTATGCCCCATTGACAAGGTTGATAGTGTCGTTGGAGAGTCAGATGGAATCATAGAGTTGCTTCAAAATGAAATTGGTGTGGACGTTAGGCTTGCTGATCCAGTGGCTGGGTCAAATGAACAGATAATTATAATTTCATCTGAGGAGGTACCTGCTATTGATATCTCCCATATGTGAAGCAATGTAGCTTTCGTTTTCCTTAGTTCACTTATGGCAGTATGTTGTTGTAGTTGTGTGGTTTTTGGAGTTCAAGGTTGCATTTGACTTGCCGTTCAAGCTACTTGAACTCTAGTCACATAAACTCAGGTTTGGGTATCGAGTGTAGGTTTGTGTGTGTCAATTCATCTGAATATAGTGTCCTCGTGACTGAAGTAAAATGGTGCTTACTAGGTGCAATAGGCATTTCATGCCGAATAGGGAAGTTTTATGCATATTTATGTTGGAAACTCAAGATATTGTTGGGTGGATGTCCAATCACTCATGTCAGATGCATATCCTCTACCTATACTAGTTTTCCCAACTGTTACTGTTCTTCCTCAAACGACCCCTTTCATCTTTCTGTATTAAGTTCTGACATGTTCTGCTTTGTATTTGTTCCCAGGGCCCTGACGACGAGCTGTTTCCAGCTCAAGAAGCTCTGTTACACATCCAAGCTCGCATTGTTGATTTTGTTCCAGAAAAAGAAAATATAGTAACTACTCGGTTGGTTGTTCCATCGGTTGATATTGGATTTTTAGAGGGAAGGGACAGATCATTAGCTGAGATAAGGAGATTAACTGGTGCAAACATACAAATCCTGCATAAGGAGGAAGTTCCTGTCTGTGTATCAGAGACCGATGAGATTGTACAGGTTTGTCCCTAAAAGTATAGATGAGAAAGCACTCTTTTGCAACCCTGAACTAAGAAATTATATAGCTGATTTTTGTTCGTTTGACAATGAACCAATCTGATATGGTAATACAAGTGACCGCTTCGCTTTGTCAGAGGAGCATAGGGGCCATCCCCATGTGCTGGAGGGAGCACAGATTAGTTAATGTTAGCATATAGTTGGGTCTTGTCTGCGGATTACCCTTACCATGAGATAATGTTTGTCTCCTCGATTTTTTCAATTTGCTTGCACAGGATATCTCCTTAGTTGAACACAGATTTAAAGAATATGAGTGGGTCTACCAAATCGATACATGGTACCCCACTATCCGCAGCGTGTATCTGCTTCAGCAAATTAGAACTTTGTGTGTCCATTTTTAGAAGTATTTGTTGTTTGAAATATTATAGCAAATGATAGTTAAATGGTTCAAAACCTAGGTAACATAAAGTGGCCGAAGAAGGGCATGAGGTTTTTAAATGGTTTTCTGATGTACAGATTGTAGGAGAGATAAAAGCATCGCGAGAGGCTCTTGTGGAGGTCACGTCAAGGCTACGGAGTTATATTTATCAGGAGCTCTTTGAAAAGGATATGGTACAACCACCCATGCTTTCATTAAACCCTATGGGGAAGGCAGTGGGAGTGGAGGCAGCTTATTCCAATAACGTAACTCCATCTCGAGAAGGTTATACTGCTACTGAGACTGATCCTCCTCCTGCGAACTATCAGAAAGTACAAACCATGGCAGCAGTGCAGCCAGCAAAGGTAGGTAGACTAGGATGCCCTCGGTTTCTGTTATGAAGTGGGACATCCACTCGTCAAACTCTATGTTACATGGACTCTTCTAAATATATACAAGTACTAGTGTTGGACACTTGATGCTTGAGTTAGGGTGTGGGATATGTATCCGACACCTTTACACAATTTAGACATTTGGATTTCCTAATTTCTATGATGTTTGAATAGGACAAGAAGCTCATATTTGCCATAAAAGAAACTTTTAATGAATGAGATAAATTTGCTTTCTCTATTTTTATCTTAATCCATTTGATTTCCAGTGCAATTCATATGAAACGTGTCATGTAAAAATGGCATACCATATGCACATACAAAGAAGTGTTCACAATGTGTCCATGTACCCGTACCTAACTCTCCAGATTTTCTAATATTTAAGTTTAGGTAGGCCTGATGCTTTGACACGCAGAAACACTTGATACTTTTATCCAATTCCGTGTAAAGTAAGGTAAAAAAATGACAAAGCATACAGTAAAACCATTAAAAAAATGGAATCAGGAGAGTTGGAATTACCTTTTGGATGCTACAAACTTCTCAATAACTGGTCGTCTTTGAACTGCCATAAAAGCATCTGAGCCATGTGGCCTAGTTTTGCTGTTTCCAAACAAGCATCTCTTGTGGATCTTAAGAATCAGCCCTTCTTTTGTAGGATTCTGGAGGGTCTCTTGGTGCAACAGCGAAGACGGAAAGTGAGCGTCGCGAAGATATGCCGAGCGGGTTGAGCAGGTAGTAGATCTCTTATTCATTTACCATGTTTGAAGCTTTGTTATACTCTATATTTTCTATTCACTATCTTTATTTGCTGCCAGAATCCCTGTACCGCTTGTCACTCGGAGCATACTAGAAGTCGTCATACCACAGCATGCAGTTCCAAAGCTCATAACAAAATCGAAAAACAAACTTGCCCAGATTAGTGAGGTAAGTCAAAGGACTACAATGAGAACTCCAAACATATTCATTTATCCATTATTATGTTAAAGGGAGCACTGATATTACAGAAAGATCAGACAAAATTGTCTGAACAAAATGTGCAAAGATGAGACAAAGTGTAGTATAACAGTGTGCTGCAGTCTCTCTCCTATATTTTCGAATGGTTAACTAGGATCAAGTTAAAGGTTTTCGTTTTATTCTATAATCAAAACAGCTATCCGGGGCCAGTGTTAAACTCATGGAAGATGTACCAGAGACAACACAGAAGACCATCCAAATTTCAGGTACTCCAGAGCAGGCTGAGAGAGCCCAGAGCTTGCTTCAGGGTTTTATTTTGAGCAGTAAGTCTCTCTCTTTCTCTCTCTGTACTTTTGTGTGTGAAATCTCAGCTTTATGATTTCCCTATATGTTCCCATATTAGAATGGCTCTTAACACCTTCAATTTTTGTCATTCCCCAATAAACTCAGCCCAAGAAGATGCCCCTTGAAACTATGAGGCAATGTTTATGTGCTGTGGGGTCTGCCTCAACTTAAAAACTTGTTTAGTGGGAGATTGCTATGAAGTTTTCATCTATTCTCTGTCTTCCCTGGGCGTAATGATCCTTGAGATTCTGCTCCCTAATCCAAGCACAGAACGGTACTTTGTGTTGTAAATGTACAAAGTGAAATTGGGTTGCGTTGTAAATTACTTTATCGGAGCAGCTCTAAAATTTTCTCTATTCGGCATGGTTTTGGATTGGAGTTGGAGGACTTCTTCATTCATAACTCTTGTTCCTTATGATAATCGCGTTTTTTTTTCTCTTCATCTTATTGTTTTGTTGATGCGATGAGTAGATGTGCTGCATTGTTGACCAGTTATTTGTTAGCTCTTGCAGCCCTGCCTGTTTATTCATGGCAACCAGACTAGTTTTTTTCCTCTTGGTTTTTTGATGTAGAAGATATCATTTTTTTGCTTTTCATTTTGTAATGCGCAGCTGTAGTATGAAATATATTTTTTGCATATTTGCCTCAAATTAAAGGTAGTCTATCTTTTTCTGGTGTTTGGCAAGGCAAACATTGGGACAATTAGTCTAAGAACACAAATTATTCGTGCTCATTCAAACACAATTATGTCTTGAGATTGAGGGCTAGCCAGAGATGTCCCTCTTTGAAAATCTAGCCTTGCATGGACTGCAGTGTTGAATTGATTCACGTGCATTCGATGATTTGTGTTCCTAGATTTTTTATATTAGAATTGAGCTGATTGAAATTCCAAATAATTTTCACATTATATATCTGCAAACTGATAGACTATGCACTGAATTTTCTGTTTCTTTACTTTTTCAAAATGTAGCCTTATTTTTACCATACTCATATAAGCTACGCTGCATTAGGATCTTTTTATTGCGCGTCAAAACGATGGTGTGTGTAACTTCTCATAGTCTCATGCATAATGGTCAATGTCCAATTTTTTGTGATATTCGAACCGAAACCGATCTTGAATCAAGTTTTCAACAAGGATTATTAATATAAAAATCTCCCAAAAATGTGGAGACTGGAGACGGTTAAAAGACGATTGTTTAGCACCACTTGAGAGCCTGGTTCATCTACCTTTTCAATGGATGCTTGATTCATATAAATGGCAAACAAAATTGTATAAACCAGAAGATTCTTTTTGCCATAATTATGCATGTTGTACATGATCTCAGTGTAAAAATTGAAGATCAAACTCACAACCAGGGGTACTCAACTCTCTCTCTCTCTCTCTCTCTCTCTCTCTCTCTCTCTCTCTCTCTTCACAACCAATGGAAGGCTTTTTTAGTCATGTTGGTTTTTTAACCACCGAGTACAAAGAATAACTATAAATTTGATGAAAAGGAGAGACAGATGTTATACAAGTAATAACTATATATGATTTTGCAACCCCAC
The DNA here is from genome assembly GCA_019985065.2 of Arctostaphylos glauca. NCBI lineage: Eukaryota > Viridiplantae > Streptophyta > Magnoliopsida > Ericales > Ericaceae > Arctostaphylos > Arctostaphylos glauca. The sequence goes on along the minus strand of JAHSPW020000013.1, from coordinate 28,193,937 downwards.
CTTACAAAAAAACTGCATTGGAACTCTTCCATTAAGAATTTATGCCGATAACAGGTGCTTTCCCATAATAATAAATAGAATCAATGGTGATCTGCCATGTGAAGAACCACTTCTTTCTTTCTTTCTTGATAGTGGACTTGCATCCACCAACGCAGATTAAAGTGCTCTCTGAACCGTTGAAGATAAGCTGCTCCTGCCACCGGCCAAGCGGGCGGTGCTAGTTATCTTTACTTCTCTCCGTTGGGCCATAGGTCCTTGGTTTGACATCCCGTAGCGGTCTTGCTTTTAAGAAAGTGGAGAGGGAACTTTTTTTTTCTTTCCCTATTTGCTTAGTGTGCTCTCGAGCTACTATTCTGACAAGTAGCCCTTTCGGTTGTTCCCTTGGGATGGAGACCAACATGTCCCCTATGAGCAGCAAGAGCATAAAATAAGTGAAAGTGTGTTTCGTGAACACATTGCAACCTCAATAAAAGACCTAACGTATGAAGGTAAAGCAGAAGTTAAATAACTCGTGAAACATCTCTTTGGTCAAATAGAAGCCTTTCAGGTTTCCACAAAATGAAATGCTAGTGTGTGTTTTGCCTACTCTTGCATCTTTCACTTGTGTTTCTCTCTCGAAATCAAATCTACTTCTGGCTAAAATGAAAGAAAGAGGGATAGAGAAGCTAAAACTTGAAAGCGAATCTTTGTATATAAGGAGCATAATGAAATCGTTCCTCCTCTCTAAGTCAGATAAAGGTTTTCGAAAACAGAATTCCTTACCAGGACTCAAACCATGTCTCTCTGAGAAGTTCAGTGGTCAAAAGCTTCTCAGAGACATGTTTTGTTAATTAGCTGCACTATCTCCCCAAATCTTTACTCAGTAATCCTAAGAAAATATTTTAACATTGTCCCTCGAGAACTAGATCTTACTCTCAAGAAACTGTAGGATCGAGAGCAACAATGGCCGTCTCTTTCTTGCTTAGAGGAGTGGTTGAAATGACTTTTGAGAATCTCACTCTGCTTCCACAACTTGTGTCAGCTTTTCTAGTCAACAAACCAGAAAATAATACGAGACAACAACCTTGAGTTTACTCACGCTTTCATGCTTTAACTATTAGGCATCATAAAGGCAACTATAATCCAAGAAACACAAAGGGAAAACGAAATTTGAATAGAGAAAGGGAAATTTATGACCTCAAATGTTGCAACCATGGTATAAAATGTTGATAAGACTTAAAAGAGCATTCAAAACTGGTAGAATTAACCTCTACTATATGGGATTTTTTTTTTTTTTTTTGAGTAAATAGAACTTCTTCAATGAATTCATAAAATATAATTTGATGAGATATTAACAAATAGAACAGCAGACGAAGAAGACCTCCCTTCATTTGCTGTCATTTGAAGCTACATGGGTTTCTCACAAAAAAAATTATGAACTTGTGGAGAAAGAATGGCAACCTGGTTAAGGAACCCTAAATTGAATTGTATCAGTCTCTACTATGGATTATTACTCATTAAATCTGATGGAGAGTTCGATCATGACGTAAGATGAACACTGGCAGCGTGCTTAATTAACACATGCAAATCGGACTAACAAAGATAAACATGCTAGTGCAAGCTGTGATTTGGCAACATAAACACAATAAAGGGTGTGTGAAACCTATAAAATGAATGACAGGAACTTTCTAATATCTAGAGTTGAGAGGCTTTAATCTGGTGTGATCCCTGATGAGCTCCACATGATAATTACAGTTCATGTCCAACCCTTGGAAGATTCTAAGGTTCCTTTCCGTCCATTCATATCTGTTAAATTGATGGCTTATTTTGGGCCAAAATATTAATTTTTGTATTGAGTCTTTTTGTGGTTATTGTTGTTGGGTCTTAATTTAAGAAATGCCCATGTTTGTATAGGTGTGGTGTAAATTTTCTCGAGAATATTTTAGAAAGTAAGTCCAAAATTTATAATGTAGAAATATCTAGAAAGTGGGTCTAAGAGTTGTTATCTAGAATATTGTGGAAGTGGGTCAAGGTCTTATAAATATGTAATCTTTCTCAAGAAAACGATGTATGAAAAAAAAGAGAATTTAATAGAAAGAAATCTTCTCCTCTTCCACTACATTTTTATCTTTGATCAAAAGTGTTGTCTAATTACAAGCCAAGTATTTGTGAGGGGTCTACTATTATACACGCATTTCCTTGTAAAGTTCATGTTTCTTTCTTCCGCCTTCCCCCTTCTACCATATTTCTCTCTCTTTGTCTTTCCATCTTGTTGAGAGGACTATGCAATACATTTATAATCTGCAGGTTGAACCAAATGGCCTTTTACTTCAGCAATGCTAAGAGGCTGAAATTTAAAATGTTGTAATTGTATAGGTCGTATGGATAGCATTTGGTAACTTTATTTTCTGCAAATATCTTTGGAAGTTTTGGTGATTGGATCCATTTTGATATCTGCAGGACCATTGTCAAAATGAACGCTTCCGCTGGTTGACACTGCACGAGCTGTTGCAGTTCCTGTTAGTGCCATTCTAAAATTCCGTATAGTATTAAGTTTTATGCTGCAAGTATCAGTTCATTAACTAAGCAAACAAAGCCTATTTGTTGTAGGGAAAAGTTGTACTTTTCTTGTCACACCCTTACTCAGGATGGCAAAAGTATTTGGTTCAACTGAAAGAGCCACAGATGCTGTAGATGTGTGTAACTGGTGACAACCGTATTCGAATTGAGCAAAAGGGCAAAAAGTGAGGATTTTGTGGTGCCTTTATGTGCCCTTGGCAATCTTTTAATGAAGGAAGAAAGAGCCATGGATGCTGAAAGTCCTTTTTCTAGTGCATTGAGTTGTAGATTTCATGATTTTTGTTCCTATGTCAACCATGGTGTCCTTGTTTTGACTTGCTTTTCAATCTCTTAACTAGCAAACAAAATTGCTGTTATGGCTTGTGAGTTCTCCTCGTCTTCTGCCCTCTTCATTTCAAATCTTTATGAGTCCGACCATGTATATATCGTCTTTCTGTTCCGTCACAAGGCTACCACGGGCCTACACTTGTTGCTCCTCAGCGAACTTATGTGCCGCACTTGCCACAAGTTTTTCAAGCCCCACCAGCGGAACTACTTGGTCAAGACCCTAAGGATTAAACCATGAAAATTTGTAGTCTCTAGCTTGAATGTATCATAATCTTGAGCATGCAATTTGTTTGACCTAACGAGTAGGTTGGTGTTCCATCGACTGATGAGCCGTTTTACATTGGGAGAAAGACTCAAACACCTATGGTGAGACGACGAATTTGTTTTTAAGGCAACTGTGAATATACAGGATCGATTCGGTATCGTATTGTTTATGTTATATTTTATAGTTTATTATTGTACTGTTCATTTCGATTTGTTTTTTTGGAATTTTGGTCATGTTCTGTAATTTGCTTAGAAATTTAGAATGTAGAGGATTACGGGTTTTATGAATGGTAGGCCATGTCTTCTCCTACGAGTTGAATGAATAAGTTTTTGATTCAGTCAAACCAAGCTGTTGCAAATTCCGAAGTGTTTTGAATTTTTTTGGTAAATAAATTTAGGATTACCGGAGAGTTTCATGAGGCAACCGGAAGGTTCCTCGTTTATGCATGCATGTAATTAGTGAACACCACCTAAAGGTCTCTATTGATGCCTCCATGGGTCCATTCATGTCGTGAAATTCAAAGGTTTCAACAATTTTGCATCCGAAAGATCCTTTCATGGTTCTCTAAATACCAATCCCGATTTTGGTTTTTAATATTGCCAGTTTTCCATTGTCTACAATTTCTTTCTGATTTTGTATTCTTTGAGTGAGAAAGGGACAGACACATTAAATTCGATAGACAGTCGATAAGTCTGTTCTTTCGATTGAGGAGCCGTTTATCCTAGGAGACAAACGTTAGTGTTATCCTCAAACACCTGTAGTGAGGTGGCGAATCTGTTTTAAGAGGATTGTGAATTCACATGACTCGATTCGATATCGTGTTGTTTATGTTATATTTTTACAATTTATTATCGTACTGTTCATTCAAATTCATGTTCTGTAGTTTCGACATTTTGTAATTTTGTATTAATAATCAATGGATGTATTTTTCTAAAATATTCAAGTACATGTTCGTATTATTTTTGAACAATTTTTCCCTAACACAGGCTTCGCAGTTTTTCGAGACCATACCTAGTGCTGGCAAATTCACATTCTAAAACTAAAGCGTTGTGTCAAGATGAGATTCAAAGGCGAGGGGAATAAGGAAAAGGCAAAAAGGAATTCAAACGGAACAAGATAACGAGAAGTGAATTTGACGGAATGATCAATCGGTTAAGTTACTCCATAGATTCTGCGCTAGAGTAGACAATAAATGGTACTAAGATGTGGTTTCCTAAGAATTATTCTAATTCCCCTATGTGTGGATTCTTAGAAATTTACTCGAATTTCTTTAGGTACGGATTCCTAAGGATTATATTTAAGTTGTACATCAATTATCCAATTAGATTCTTTCTTCGTATATCATTCATGCTAAATTAATTGATCTTTTGAGATCACAAGCACCATAGCTTAGTTGATTCTTGTTCTCATTTGATTCTCGACTAAAATTTTTAGCTCTTAAAAATGTTAAAATTTTAAAATGACAATTCTCAAATGAGAGAATCGTTCCTCACTAAACATGGATAGAATGATTCTATTTAGAGTTTTCACACCTGCGCATAAAATTATGATACTACGGCCCTATTTGGCCAAATGTTCTTTTTGGATTGTTGACAAGAAAAATAATTTATAATTAATTACCTATATTTTCCACTATAACACACTATATAGAAAAAGCGGGCGGGATTTCACACGATCAAATAGAATCAATTAAATTTCACTCAATTGTACTAAATTGATAATCATTTGTTCTTAACATAAAATTTTCTCAAATAAATATTAAATAATATTCAACAAACATAACAAGCTATTAGAAAAATGAGTTCTTATTAGGCGGTGAATAATATACACAAAAAAACAAACAAAAACGGATATAATACATATTTTATGAATATCTATACATATTTACAGATATCAATACACAGTTTAGATATATTTTTTATATATTATCCATCGCCTAGTGGGTAATAGTTAACATTTTCCTAGAAAAATTGAGTGCGACTTCAAACGGCGGGCCGTCTGAATATAATTAATTAATATTTTATTCGATTGTAGTATTATATTGTAGCCAATGATTGCATAATTTTGTTTTAAAATATCTTTATTGATATTTAATTGACATAATAATTTTTAAATGATACGGATAAAAACGGAGGAGCTCATGAATGCTACGTGAGGCCGCCCTCACACGATCCTCCCCTGGACTATTACAATCACGCCAAGAACAAGGAAGAGGGACTGGGGAGAAATACTCCATCGGTGTCTCGATTCATACGTTCATCTGCAGATCTCGGAGAGAGATTGTGTTTCGTCTTCTACCCACAGGCCAATCTCCCAATGATGTTAATCAGGTATGTAATTTCTCTCTCTTAATCTTCATCCTTTACATCTATGTACGGAAAATGTCACCTTCTTCGTCGTGTTCCGAGCTTTCCGTGTTCCTTGATCTGTGAATCCTCTTTGTTTGTCCTCCAGATTCGAATATTTGGGAAGAGTAGTTCTTAGATTCAAAGCACTTAGACACATATACAGTATAAAGCCACTTCAGTAGTGGTTCTTAGATTCGTGATTGTATATAAATACATATATTTATGCATCAAACATACCTACATACACGCACAACGAGATGAATTTGGCTAATTGTATGGTAATATTTCATGGAGTAACTTGCAAGTCATGGAATTGTGTCTTTCTGTAAATTGATTATTGTTTTATTTCTGTTTTGTTGTCGTCACTTGATTAAACCTTATTGATCCTAAAGTATGGAGGTATAAAGATGCTTAAATACTGAAGAAGATTCTTCCATGGCACAATTTGAAAGTTGCATGGCCTTTTGGGTATCTGGAAATTGGAATATTTTTGCAGTTACGGAGGAGGAAGTTGATTTCTGGAATAAAAGATGCTTGCTTTGTCCACGAGGTCAATTGGGAGAGAATTTTATGACACTTGCAAATTAGATTCCCCACTTGTCACTCACTTGACAATTATGATTTGACGCTGTCGACGAGTCTCATTTTCTAAAACAAGACTGTAAATGCATTTGGGATTTATGTTTCCATTATCGTGTAGTCGTGATACCAATTTTGCTTAAGCATTCAAATGTCCTTTTCTGTTTTCCCCAGCTAAGATGCTTTTGTTGCCTATAGTGGGCACTCATATTCTGGTTGTGAAACTATCAGACCCCAATAGCCCATGGCTGCAAGGGCCCCACGGCGAAGCTTTACTTGTGAGTTTGTCCAAGGAGATAAGAGGAAGGCGTCAGACCTTTCTTGCTCCCCGTCGTCTTCATCAAACCCGGAGTCTTGTCGTGGACCTGAGGATGCAGTCAAGAAATCTGACCCTGCCATTGCAGGTTGCATGCCAAAGGTGCCCCATAACTGGAAATCTGATACAAATTGGTGGTCACAACTCCAACCTGCCTTTGGGCACCGGAAAGACTTTTTGCATGAACAGACAAATGCCTTGGAGCTTGAAATTTTAAGTGCTGACTGTTTCAATAAAACTTCGAAGTTTAGTGTACCAAAGAATAAGGACGTCGGAAAGTTCTGGTGTACTGATGATCAATTGATGGATTTAGACTCTCTTGATTTGGCCGTCGAAGAACCCGAGAAGCTTGGTTCTGAATTGGAGTCCCATTGGATTGGAGCTGGGAAGACTGGACCTTGGTGGCGAACAGCTGATAAAGATGAGTTAGCTTCCTTGGTTTTTCGTAAGTCACTTGAGAATGTTGAGAACTGCGATCTTCCACGACCACAGACTGAGAAATTTGGGAGGGCAACTTCTGCTCGTCCACAGCGTTTTCACCACAGCAAGACTGTGGATTCATTTTCAGATCAAGTGTCAGACTTAGGGTTCTCCAATTTGGCTGACTATGGACGAGGAAGCCCCACTTCAGTAAGCATGCATGAAACACACTGCTCTCTGAGCGATGTTGGGGGCTTGCCTCTTGGCTTAGACGAACCATTCAGGTAATTGCTTTTCATGCCTACCTAACCATAAGTGATGCAGTTCCATTATTTTCCTTTTATTTTACATTGGATTATTTCTTTCTGAAGAGTTAGTTTGTGGGGTTTACTTTGATAACCACTGTGGAATAATAGAAGTGATGTCATTCATTGTCTTGTGCAAAACAGAGGTGGCATACAGTCACTTGTCTACCATTCACCCGGCATCCAACCCCCATTTATCTGTTCTTTGTTATTTAGTTTTCAGGTTTTGGTTGCAAAAAGCTGGTTTTGAGGGAATCTTCAACAATTACAGATTCCTTCAATGATTAAGATAACTTGTTTGTTTATTAGTCTTTTTGTTTTTGGTAATGGAAAGGAAATATACAGTTGACGGTTGTCATTTTGTGCCACAGATGTAGATGCATGAAAAAACATTACTCAATGACAACATTATGTACCTCCCAAAGGTTTAGGTATGGCTTGTTAGTGAAACTTTCAGTCGTGATGCCAATACTGTAAAACTTGTGGTATGCATTTTTGTACTGCATCTTCTCCATTCATTCACAAAATGGCGGTGATTTAGGCTAGGGCCCTTTTTAACTAATTTCCTACAGGTTTTGCGGTTTATGGCCAAGTCATTGTGATGCTTATACTCATCAACCCTAGGCATCTACTATGCAGCGATTAGGTGGACTTGAGTACTACTTGGTCAATAATGTTTGTTGACAAACCTTTTACAGGTCCACTTCCGTCAGCAACGATTGTCCTAATAGAACCAATATGGAAAAAGCAGAAACCCCACAACGACCCGTGCCTGACCTCAGCAAGAACGAGCTGGTAGAAGCACTCTGCCATTCTCAAACGCGAGCAAGGGAGGCTGAGAAAGCAGCACAAGATGCATACAATGAGAAGGATCATATTGTCATGCTCTTTCTCAGACAAGCCTCTCATCTGTTTGCTTACAGGCAGTGGTTCCAAATACTGCAGCTGGAGAACTTCTGCCTCCAGCTTAAGAACGACAACCAGCCAGCTTCTGTCCAGTTCCCAGGTTTCTTACCGTGGGCCCCTTTCAAACGAAGACAAACAAGGAAGGGTAGGCACAAGGCTGCAAAGCGGAAGTTCTGTCCCGGGCATAAGATATGCAAATGTGTTGTTGCTTTCGCTGTGGGATTGGGTCTTGTTGGTGCAGGGCTGTTCCTTGGTTGGACCTTGGGGTGGTTCTTTCCTTCTTTGTAAGGCCGTGTTTGGATTATGAAATTACCAACGGATTAAAGAAGGGAGAGGAAAGGAAAAGGCAAGATATAAGCAGACGATGAACGCGGATCCAAACTCAGCCTAATTTGTGTGCTTTGGTCTGTTGGTATCGTTGTCGGGATTGAATTACAAAGCCGTCTTTGTAAAATCAGCTGCTAGGGTAAGTTTTTAAATTGCCTGTGCTTTTGTGTTATGTAATTGTGTATGTATTTGTATAGACTTAAATCTTTCTTTTACTTTGCGAAGAACTAGGAACTCTTCTTGTCAAGGTTTTGTACAAAGGTTTTGATGATTGAAGACGGTGTATAATAGGAACATGTTGGATTGATAACTGATATGAAGGTATTTTCTGTTGTTTCTTTCATGGTGGATACAAAGCTCTACTTTGGTTTAAAGCTGTAGAAGGGTCCCATAAGCTTTTGAGTGCCAAAAACAAATTGATTATTATTTCCCAAATCCCTAACATTGCTATCTGGACATGTGTTAAAATATTAAATTTTTTTTCTTAAAAGCTCTTTTCCAGTGGCCATGAGGTACACAAATTATTGAGGATCCACGTGTATCTAAGACGCAAATGTGTTCGGAATATTTGTGTTTCTAGCATTACTCGAATAACATATAGAAACTTTTAGGAACTATTGGAGTAAGTATCTGTTGTTTCTAGCATGAAGTCTGGGTTGTCTTACTCTCAGTGTGATTGATAATCCCTTCGAATCAGATACTGATCACTGTTTTTGTAAGTCATGTAGGAAAAACGTAAAGCGACAAATTTGTAGAGCACTCGTGACTTCCAGAAAACATACAATCAGTCTATTAATAAACGAAACAATAAAATACGATATTATACAACGATATAAAAACGAATTGAAATACAAACAATTGTAACGATGTTATCAAACTGAATCATGTGTTTTATGCAGTTCCCTTAAGACTAAATCGCCGTCTCACCATGGGTGTTGGAGAATAGTTTTGATGTCATCTCCCAGGATAAAATGGCTCCACAAACTGGGTAACACCTAATCTCGTTTGTCTGTCGAATTTACTCATGCCTGACTCTCTCTCTTTCAAAAACTCTTGGAATGAAACGAGTGCTGACAGAATTTTTCTCTTACTTTTTGAAAACATGTACCAACCATATGCTGAAGAACCATATAAATAGAAATGAAAAGACCCTCCAAATCCCATAATTTCTAAAACTCTTGGATGGTAGCAAAGTTATCAATCTTGTACCGACAAACGTACCGATTTTGTTATTAGTACGATATGTACCAGTACCGGTGTGTACCGGTGTGTACCGTTTCAGATTTGTCGCTAAAATTAATATACATATTTTAAATAATATATTTGAACAAAAAATCATACTAAACATAAAAATAAAGCATCAAAATTAAAAAATAAATCACCAAATATATAATAATAAAAAAGATGATTTTAGTCTCAAATTATGTCTAATTATCTAAAAAAAATATTAGTTGATTTTTTTAATTTTTTTAAAATACAGACCGATACGATACAGTACGATACGATACCGAACGGTATTGTCCGGAATAGATCAGAACGATTGTTGAAACAATAATCCGATAGTTCAGTACCGTTACGAAGGCGGTACGAGAAGTACCAGCCAGTATGAGACGAGATTGACAACTTTGGATGATAGTCTTCAACGGAGGATTTTTCAAATCCTACAACCCCCTTGACTCTTGGATGAATGACTTGAATGAGGGATGATGGAGATACGACGCCCTTGACTCTTGGATGAAAGACTTGAATGAGGGACGGTAGAAACTCTTGGAGTATATAACGGATAAGACTTTCTAGTTGTCGAGCGACCATCCAGTGTCCTATTTCATTTACACATTAGAATTTTCAATAAATTATTGCTTCACCAATTAGCTAATCAGACAGATACGTGTCTCTTCTCGAGCAAATTCTTTCTTTTGCTCCTCATGCTACAAGATAATACCAATGGTTTTCGACTTTTCTTCTCCTTTCACGATCAGGTTCTTACGCGTCCGTCTCATAGGAACCGATGTGACATGTGAAAACTAAGTACATGGTATGAATTCACCTTATGCTCGTAATGGATTTGTTTTGCATGAGAAATTTGCTCCGAATATTTTCTCTCACAGTGTCTTCTAAAAAAAGAATAAATTTTGACCATAAATAAATGGGTGATAATGTTTTAATTATTGCTGCATTTTGTTTGTTTGTTTGTAAATTGTGAACGAACAATGCAAAAAATGTGGACTTATTCAAATTCACACGAGAGTGTAAAACTTGGAAGCTTCTTCTTTCAAGGGATTAGGTAACAGCCCCACACACACACTCTCTCTCCTCTTTCTCTCTCTTGTTTCTACTTGCTTCAGTTTTGACTTGACCCCAGCGGCCAAACCCGACCGTCATACGTGGCAACAACCCAATCCTCATCTTCCACCTCCCTATCTAATCCCTTGAAATTAAAAGGTCAATAAAAAAACACCGCATTGAGTCTAAACACACACAAAAATAACATAGAAATTCAAAGACTAAAGGGGTATATATTATTATTCGATAATGAGAGTTTTTCTCGTTTACACGCAAAATTTTACTATGATTTTAATTAGAATTTTCGATGTTAAACGTTTATTAAAATTTTTTGAATAACTATTCAATCTCACAACGCTCTTCTTACGGATCTTCAAAATAATGAATAACAGAATGAGATAAGCAAATAGTCGTGTGTAATAAAAAATAAAAAGACAAAATACGAGACACAAGATATACGTATAAAATCTCAACGCGAAGAAAAATTAAGGGAGTCACACTAGTCCACTAAAAAATCAAATTAAAAGTACAATTTTTCTCTTAATCTCTTTGAGATCTGCATTTTCTCTTAGGCACAAATCACTACTGAAGATTTTCTGCACCCGAACAACAGTGAGATTGATAACCAGGCGAGTTTAAGCATATTTCGATTAGTTTTTAAGAATTAATTTTTATCGTTCATTAACAGGAGTGTTCAAATCAATTTATGTGCACTTTGATTAATTTTTAAAAAATTGTTTAATAGCAGGATTTTAATTTAAAATTAGAATAAAATTCTGCGGTAGTAGACTGATTTCGTAAAAATTGATAGTTGAGCTATTTTATGCACATTTTTATTTAATTTTAAGAATTAATTTTAATTCATTAATAAAACCTCCAATTAAAATTGATACAAAATTTCGAAGTTGGCAACTTACGCCCACCACCAAAAATGGGTATTTTATGGAGTATGTTGAAGTAAACGATTCCCATCTATTGTCGAACCTGGACTGGAGGGAGATTAGGAGCACAGCTCAACGCCTCTCTCTCTCTCTCTCTATCTCTATCTCTATCTCTCTGTGTGTGTGTTCCAACTTTCTCTCTCTAGAATTCATAGAGATGCCGTTCTGTTACGTCGACACATACCAGACGAGGGGGGATTCAGTAAATAACAACAATGCAACCAAGATTTTCTACAGAACGTACGGCCGCGGACCGGTCAAAGTGTTGATGATCATTGGTAATCAATTTTGAGCATTTTTCTCCAATTTAATTTACTTGTTTTCTGATTTGGGTTTTGGGTGAATTTTGATGTGTATGTTAGATGGTTTTTTGGGTGATGATCAGGATTGGCTGGGACACACGATTCATGGGGTCCGCAAATCAAGGGGCTCTCGGGGACCGTCACGCCCAATGATGATGATGATGATGATCAGTTGCCGGCCGTCGATGAGGGAAACGATGGGGGCGGTGTGGAGGTTTGTGCGTTTGATAATCGCGGAATTGGTCGTAGCTCTATTCCCACCACGAAATCGGAGTACACGTGAGTCTCATTGATAATGGTTTGTATGTATTTATTTGCTTTTTATTGTTTAGTCAATTACTTTGTTATAATATGGGCTCCTGGTCACAGTGATCGATCCAAACCCCCCCTTTTGTTATTCTAATAACTGTGAAGTAATTGCGAAACTTTAAGGCTATGAATCCAAATTTGAAAAGTTTGCAGCCCAGTCAGGTGTTGAAATTGATCTTCATTTGCGTTTTGAGAACTCAGAAAGAATTAAGATTATTGATCTTTGGAATCCTATTCTTTTGGGTCTGTTTGGCTACCAAGGAAATATGTAGTGAAAATTTGGTGTTGTGGGAAGAAAGAAAAATCTGCACTTAGCCTAGCCTATTTTCAGGTAGTAGGGGTCAGTTGAATGATTTTCGTTTTAAAGACACCTAACAGTATTGATCTTTCTGGTCTTTTTACCTTATTTGGTTCGGGGGGAAAAGTGAAAATTTTGTTTTCCAAGTTATTTGTTTTGGGATGGAATGAAGATCTCCACTTAACTGAGCCTGATATAGCTATAACGGATTCTATTGAATGATGTGTTTTTTTTCCAAGCTAGCTTACTGCGGATTTAGTTCTAAAAGTACCTAAAATTCTTCTTGTGTGTTTTCTGGATGTAGAACGAGTATCATGGCAAAAGATGCAATAGCACTAATGGATCATTTAGGTTGGAGAAAAGCCCATGTGGTGGGACATTCAATGGGTGAGTCTTCATCCAGTTGACAATATTGACTAGTAGTATCTCCAATAAGAGAAGTTTTAGTCTTACTCTTCAACTAAGAAGAAATGGTCATAGGAGAGGAGTATACACGATACCAAAGAGTTTCATTATTGATTCCGGGGCCATGTGCTGTCTTCATGCCACATTTACCTGATGGATCATACGGAGTCCACTGAGTTGATTGAATGGCTTATTTCTACTTCATGAATTCTTTTTACCATTTAGAGTGTGATGTATACATATGCAATGGATGGTTTTTGGTATTCAATTTTGCTAAACTCAGATGTTTTCTAATCCCACAGGAGCTATGATAGCTTGTAAACTGGCAGCGCTGGTGCCATATAGAGTTCTATCTTTGGCTCTACTTAATGTTACTGGTGGAGGTTATGAATGTTTTCCAAAGGTACCACTTCTTTTCAGAATCCTTAACATCAGATTATGTACAATGTGCAGGAGATGGAATAATGATGTAAGGTTCTATTTTTGAAATTTGAGAAAATCTACACCCTAATGTGTAATCGAATGTCTCTGTTGGTGAGCAAACGCTTTTCACAGGGTCATTTTTTCTCTGTTCAATTTGCTAACCAGTCAACCAGGGACCAACTTTTCCTCTCTGACCTCCTTCTAAGCAAAAGATTAACTTGCCAATAAATTCTTTCTTTCAAATGGCACAGTTCTATCACAGTTTTTGTTTATTTATTGGATTGTTTGCACCTCCACAATGCTTGTGCATGGATTATGGCATCTTGCAAGCCTGAAAGTATTAAGTCTTTCTTAGACATTATATGCTTTACCATGTATATTTTCCATTCTCTAGAGCTTACATCTTTCCACTTATCGTTGTACGTAAAAGATGGAGGAGCCCCAAAAAAAGATTTTTTACTTAGCCGACATCTGCTCCCTTGGGGGCCCAAATATATTGTCAAAAGATAGATGGTATCGTCTGATCTAAGAGATCTTCTTCCAGTTACTTAGCACATCTTAGATTATTCATCATTTTAACTATTGAAGCCAGGTATCAAGTTTGATCTTTGCATTGCTTACTCTTTTGCAGCTTGACCGTAAAACATTAAACGTTGCAATCCGTTTCTTGAGGGCAAAAACTCCTGAGCAGAGGGCAGCTGTCGACTTGGACACCCATTACACAAAGGTTTATATTTTTCTTCATCTGGGTCTATCATTGTGGTTTTTCCCAAGCCATACCTATGATTGGTGTTTTGTAGTGTGTTCTGTCATTCTATCATGACCCAAAAGGAGTAGGGTGGGATGCTTGAATGAATCATTGTTTTGTAGTTGAAAAATACTTAAATTTTAGAATTTCTTCTGTTGAAGCAGTGATGTTATTTCATATTTTCTTGCATGCTTTGTGTTGTATGTGACAACTTACAACGTTGCATTTTTTTTCTTTGCAGGAGTATCTTGAGGAATATGTTGGAACTAACACAAGAAGAGCAATTTTATACCAAGTACGGAATGTCAAGCTGATCATACTTGAATGAGTTTTCTTTGTATCCTCATCGGGATACAAAAGCCAAATATAGATTATTTTTTCTGTTCCAAACTGTACCAGAAAATGTCGATAAACCTTCAGTTTCAGTCAGCTATCCAACTTTCCTTTACATTGAGAAAGTGCATGGCTTGGCATGTCTACAAGAAACCATGTCACTATCTAGAAACGTTCACGACTTGACATGTCAACATGCAAAAAACCATGTTGCTACCTAGAAACGTGCCCGACTTGGCATGTCGACATGTAAGAAATCATGTCAATACATACAAAAGATGGAAAATTAAATGAAAGGAAATACATACACCAGGGAATTTCGTTCCTTATGAAAATATCACGAGTCGCGGTATTCATAAGCTGTATTTGGATCAATGAGTTGTGCAAGGAAGGAAAATTGATATGAATAAGTTGAAGGATATAGTCGGTGTGAGCAGTGAGATCCTTTAACTTCTATTTTCCTTGACCCAAATACAGCATTAGTGAGTTTTTCCAGCTCTAATATCATTCAAATAATGGAGGTGGTTTTAATAGCCTGGAACCACATTTATGCAGGAATACGTGAAAGGTATATCGGCAAGTGGCATGCAGTCGAATCATGGTTTTGATGGCCAAATTAATGCATGCTGGAGACATAAAATGTCAAGAGAAGAACTTGAATCAATCTGCTCTGCGGGATTTCTCATCTCAGTGATTCATGGCAGGTATTTCTCAAAGGAAAAGCCCCACCTTCACTTCATTTGCTTATCATCCTTCAGGAATATTCTTGCTAAGAAACTTACCAGTTCTTTCGTGGATGGTTAGGAGTGATATCATTGCTCAATTGTGCCATGCAAGGAGACTTGCTGAGAGGCTGCAGCCTTATGCTAAAATGATAGAACTCCATGGAGGGCATCTCGTGAGTCATGAGAGGACTGATGAGGTATTTGATTCTAGTATGAAATACATCAACAGTAGGCTTTTGAAAAAAATCATAATCCTTGAAATCATATTAAAGCTTTGCAGGACAGGCCATAAATCAATCGAGAAATACAGGATGTTTGAGATCTGGGAATTAGCAACGAATTATTTAAGTACGAGCATATATGTGCTATTTGAAATAACTTACTTTGAGGCGGCACTATATTTTCATTATTCTTCTGGATATAGATTATGTGTAACTTAACCTGCTATGCTTTACAAGGACGGTGCTTCGAATGCACTGCATGCTACATACTTCACATTCCTCCATCAGAAACAGAATAAGAGAATTATAAATCCCACATATATAGTTTGCGATATACATGCCTTGCAGTTAACATCGATTGAGGATTCTTCAATCCTGATACAGTGCAAATCACATATGAATTTCACATCACATCGTCACACACAACACTTAAATGTTTTGGCCACTATTAAACATGGATTCAAATCCACTATTCAGAACATGGAGCGCAAGCACAATACATGCGGGCAGGATATTTGCAGCTCAAAAGCTAATAATTCAACTAAGTGTGTAATACTCATTTTTACAAGTGATTCCATGCAAGTATCAGCATCGATTTCTATGTTTTTCTACTACTCAAAAGTCCAGCTTGATGTCCATATAGTTTTTCTGTATATGGGAAAGTGTATGAAGAGTGTACACTTCCTATACGCTCTTAGGTTCCCATTGCCAATGCCCTCCTCCCTTTTTACCCCGTGCAGTTGAGTTTGTGTGATGTATGCGTCGAAGAAATCTTTTAGTGGGTTAATTTGCATCAGCAATACCATTATGCTGATCTCATTTTCAAATTTCAGGTCAATCAAGCTCTTGTTGAATTAATCGATGCATCAGAAAAGAAGATAAACCCACGTAACTGGGGAAACATGCCCAAGAAAATCTCTGGCAAGTGATAGTGACTAAATGGCAGAATCATTACCTAGTGGGCCTAATTGTCTGAATTTTACCACCTATTTTACAATCATTCCATCAGATTTCAATGTGCTGACATGCATTTTTTTTTTTTTTGCAACGTTATTTTTTTCAGGGTTGGCAGTGACAAGGACAGCTTTACTCAGAACAAATTTCGAAGGAGGAAGCAAGCTTTCTCTCATGGTTTTCACCGTAGAAAAGATGCACATTTTTCTGTTATACCTCTTTGGCCTTGTTGCGTTGGTGTTTGAGTATATACGAAGGGCTTTCAGGAGTCTAAAACCAGTTAAAATCGGACCTGCCCTTGAGCTATAAACAAAATAACCTCTTTTGCTACTGGTAAACCATTTTTTCATGCTTTCCAACAACTAGCATTTCAAGTTACTTCTGTTTTGAGGACCCAACAATACATATACCATAAAGACCTAATTGCTTGTGTCCATTCTTTCTGCAGGGGAGTCTTTTTAGCATGTCACCCCAGTGCTCTTATATTATAATAAAAGTTATATCTTGCGGATAATACACAGGACTTATACGGGTACTACGTGAGGGTAACATTCGGGCATGGAAGCAGATAAAAGAGCCAAACAGACGTGAGGGTAACATTTGGGCATGGAAGCAGATAAAAGAGCCAAACAGTAACGCGGATTCTTCTTTCTAAACTGTAATGCCAACACAAAGTGGATGGCTAGCATGTTTTCTTCTTGCCCTTTAGTAGCATAATATCAGCCCAGAAAGGCTTTTTTTTTTTTTCCTCCTTACACAGGTGCATTGCTGTACCTTAAATCCTCAAAGAGGTTGTAATGCTCTACTTTGTTCGACCAATTTTTTTCTTCTGAAGTATGGAAGCATAGTTGGGTTTTATGTTCTTGTTGTCTTATACAGCTATAAACTCTTGAATAGTTTTTCGAGGGATTCTACCATAATTTTATGCGTTACGGGTGAACGTAAGGAGAATTCCGGGAAGACCCTGTTTGGCTTAGGCCAAGCACAATGCGTTGTTTGGGTGGAGGCTTTTAAACTCAAGCCGAAGAGGACTCTTCGACTGTAGTCCTCTTTCGAGCAAAGAAAGCTTGTGGGTAGTGGTTAAGTCAGGGACTTACGGTTTGCTCCCTTCTAAAATTTTAAGTTCAAAATTTCTCAAGTGTTATCAATTTTTATGGGCTCAATTCATACAATATTTTATTGTGATTTAAATTGAGCTTTTCGCTAGTGGACGGGGAAATCAGTCCTCTAGAAATTAGTCGATGTGTGCATAAGTTGGTCTGGTCATTCTGAGTTATAAAAAACAAACCTTTTAAAGCATATGGTGTTTGATAGGGAATAGCACCCAGTGTGGGAGCCTGGACCCTGAGCTAATTCAACTCATATGCAAATTACACTGAACCAGAAGGTTACTAGCTTTTTTTTATCTTAAAAAGCTATAAACAAAGTACCAAAGTGGTTGCAGAAATTATACGTTTTGGCAAACAGTGAATACTTTCAAAGACGACATTCTTGAGTTTCACCCTTTTTACACATAATTCGAATATGCCGCATTTTACTGTGAAGGATCACAGAAGGATTTCTATACTTCCTATATGGCATGGGAAAAGACAAATACCCATAGCCATTGGCCTTTGTGTTGAAAAGGATGACAGAAGGATTTGAACACTTTCTGCACTTCTTTCTGCACTTCTTTTTCACTCTCTAACGCTGAGAATTGGCTTAGAATATGCCCCCAAAAACGAGACATCATAATCTATATCCTCCCAATATATGCTTAAAGAGTGAAAACAAACATAGCCAATAGAGATTTACCAACAACAATAAAATAAGTTCACGGACAGAGTAACATACATACTACCATGTAACAACTCGAGAATTTAGTAAAGCATAAGAATTGAGATATCAGATTTGATTATCTGACCTGACTGCTCGAACAAGAGTAGAAAGAACCACGAACTGATTCACGGTGCACAAGTCTTGCTCTTTTTCCCTCGGCGCATTCTCTCTTCCTCTTTGCTCGCTGCTTCTCTTGTTAGCGGGAATGCTCGCCTGCAGTAGCTATAGATGGCCTCTCAAAGGAAAGCCCTGTGATGTTTCCAAGTATCGAGCAATTCGTCAGGTTCTTGTATCCAGGATTGATGCCAACCTTGAAACACCTGAATCTGTTATGGCAGATTTTGTGTGTATGTGTTGATCAAAGTTCTGGACAAAACATGAAGTTGAGTAGATGGGTTAGCCCAAGTGGAATGAAACAAAAATAACAAGAACTGAGCTTCAGATATTTGTTGGAGATGTTCATTTTTCGGGAGAAACAGATGAGCTATTTTTAATGGGTCCATGTAGGGATTTTTAACCATGAAAATGATCAAAGGGGAGTCTATGAGGGCTTAAGCGCAAAGATACTGGAATTTCGATAACGAGGAAGAAGACCCTTGAAGGTGTTTGCTGTTGGCACCCTCAAAATGGGGCTCCAATGAACTCTACGAGCTTTGGAAAAGGTTGATCAGAAAGAAACCAGAGACCTCCAAACCCTGATGAGAATGGTAGATGAGTTTGTCGACGTAAAAGACGAGCTCTAGGCCGGAAAAGAAGAGAAGAAGGTAGACTAGAAAGAGGAAAAGGCTTGGATTTAGAGATATGCTCACTCCTAAGTTCGTTCGAAACTTCTTTCTGAAGTTCTACCAACTCCTTTGGTCATTCGAAACTTCTTTATGAGGTTCTACCAACTCCTTTGAGAAGTGGACGTCAGGAATGGTCCTGAGAACTAGTCAGCATTAGTTTGGAAGTAATCCCAAAGCTATACCTCCGCTATCCAAAAAAAAAAGGAGAAGAAAGTTGCTATTTTTCATGTCTACCGATCTAGTTGCTACACTTTCTGCAGAGAACAACTACCCATAACTCATTACTACCGTAGGTCCATAACCTACCAAGGTGCAGCCAAAACATGACAGAAAGCCAAAGCATAACAAAGGAGAGAGAGAGAGAGAGAGAGTTAGAGTTGCCGGGTGCTTACTTGATCAGGACAACTTCGATTGAGGGGGTGGTGAAGAAGGTAAGGAAGAGAGGGAGAGAGTCAAAGAAGATACAGGAGGTGGTTAGAGAGAGGAAAGTGAATGAATTTCTGGGAGTGGATCAATGTTAAATCAAGCAATACCAGATGGGCCAATGATAATATGCCAGTGGAATATGCCAATGTGCTGACCCAATCCCAGGGAATTTTAATCAGACAAGATAACCCCACTTTTAGAAAATTGTGTCACCGAAACAAGTAGTTAAAAAAAGAGCTTAATTTGATTGGACAATCTTTTGGGTATCATTTTCATTGAACAAGAAGAAGATAGAAGATGAATATCATCTGATATGACGAAAAGTTAACTTCTGCAAGTTTACTTGCTAAAAAGTAAGATAAAATAAAGTACGATGCAAAAAATTATTGTATATAGAGCGTGATTAAATATGCAAAAGATAAAAATTCGTTAAGTTGAAATAGTATTTAATCACTTTACGAAATCAAATTATTTATTTGACAGAGAATGGTCCAATTAAAAAGCTTTGAGAGTAACTGCGCGTACATAGTACTGAGTGTCTCAGTTACCTTATATAAAGAATTATCAGGACGCATACGTTACGATATCTGAGATCACCGCGCGCACCACAATAGTTGAGATCATCGCCTCGTGCACCACTTTTGGACAACCATTTTGTCCCCCATGACATAAAATATAGTGGCTCTTGCCTTTGACAGAATGAATGATGTATTAAATGCCGGGTTGTAATCCACACGAATGTGTCGGGCTAATCGTTGGCTAGATGGAGCTCGCAAAGCCACAATTCCAGCGTCATCAATCCCTATGTGTTCGACCCGACCTACATGTTAGTCGTGTACTCAAAAAGGGCCAATTGCAAGACATTCGATCTCGTGTAACCTTTGATCAAGCTCAACGCTAGAATAGATTGGGCCGACAACCCATGATGAATTAAGTCTCCGATTATCTTTATCTTATAGTTGCCAAATTCAATCCGATCCTCTATGTACCGCCTTATAAGTCAGGCCTATTGCATTTACTTGGAAAAATATAATTGTCACGACAGAAAATATCTTATAAATGTACACATCTTTTTAATACCCAGACTAGTTGGGAAAAAACGGCTGACCCCGAACCCGATATCATACCGGATCCGGACTGGCCCGGTTGGATTATACCTGTCGGGTTCACCTACGGCGAATCCAATATCAGTCCGAATCGTAACCGATTCGTTGCCCTAACGTTTCGCTGTTGTTTTGGTCAGTTGGTCTATCTACAGAGACCAAACAGATTTTTTGTCAGAGAAGATGGACAGCATAGCTTCTCACACTACAGAAGATGCCAAAACTCTTCCCACCCACTGGGAATTCAGCTGGTTATACACTCTCTCCCTCTCTCTCTCTATTTATGTACATTTATATGTAAAGGAAACACCTAGTATAAGATGCCATGTAGGGTTTTGTATTTGGGTTTCATATTTTTGTTGGTTTCATGGGTGTTAATGTTATATGAGTTTCCTACTTTATTCACCCTTAGATTCTGCTTCTGTTTCTTGTGGTAGAGAATTATTGTAGAGGGATTTTTTCCCCATATGTACACACATGGGTATGTTTTATTTGAATCTGTATCTGAACATCACAAATTGTTATGTCAAGTTCTATCGAAAAAATTGTTATGTCAAGATTAATCAAGAATTAGTAAGGAGTTAGTTGCGTGTCAGCTGGGAAGTAGTTATACAATTGGTCAGTTAGAAGTCAGTTAGTTAGAAATGTGCAAGATAGAAATGTAAGGAATGTAGCTATAAATAAAAGGGAGTCACCTTAGCTGAGGGTATGTAAAATTGCAGAGGAATAATACAGAAGTTACCTTTTCCCTATTTTCTGTTTCTTCTTCCCTAGTCATAACATTGGTATCAGAGCCGGTTCCTCCCTGGATGAGTCCGCCACGGGTTGTCGGAGGTGCCAAAGGGGCGACCTACCGTCGTGGACGTCGGTTCTGAAGTGGTCGGGTTTGTTATGATCCTAATGCAAGGTATGGGTCTTGTCCCACATCGGGAGTATGGGCTCTGGTAGGGGGTTAATAAGTCCTTAGGCACCCTCCCTTCAATAGTTAGCTTTGGGGGGTAAGTTCTACCTGAGGATTTGTTACACAAATCTCCACCTTGAACAACTAATTGCAGGCGATTTAGAGCTGGGTTCTCTGATCCTTTCTAGGACATTAAGTCTTTTTCTGTGTTAAGAAGTGTTAAAGCTTCCCTCAACCTAATTGAAGTTAAAGCTGCTAAATGTGTTATTACCACCAAATCTTGCTTATTATAAAGAAATGCATTAGTAACACTCATTGAGATTTGCCAAAATACATTCGTTTCAATTAGATTTCTCAGAAATTTGCAGCGAGGTCATCTCCAATCCTTTCTCTCTTTTTTCATTCGGTTTTAAGTACAGTGTTGGCAAAAGAAAAGCTATCTGATATGGATATATCCAATCTTTACTCTCTCTTTACTTTTACCAATTTTCTGAATAAAAATGAGTTACCTTTCGGATCGGAGCAGTGAAGAGACAGAATTGAGCAGCACCTTGTATAGGTTGGGCGGAGCTTGAAGAAGCTAGCCCATATCAAAGAAAGCCATTGCGTGCTAGTCTAGCTAGCTAACGTTTTTCAACTGACTGTTATGTTAGTTGTAGGATGCCTTTCCTCCTCTCACTTCAATAAGATTTAGCAATCTTGTCCTATGATGATCTGTTCGAGAGAGTACGATACATCGATGTAAAAGATTGAGTTGGACCTGTGAGGTTGGTTATAGTAAGGCCTGACCGAAAAGTATTCTTGCCTCTATTATTAGCTCGGGTAGTCGCCGTTTTTTATATTTTAGCCGATTGACCAGTAACAATAAAGAGAAGGGAATCTCGTATTCTCTTTTTCCATACAAATTTCTGTGGAAAAACCTGAACTTGTCCTAGAAACATCTTTCAACTGTTTCAGGTGAAAGAAAATGAATATTGGGTATTTGAGGAATGGTTTGGTTTATCCTTGTATTGTTGAATGACTTTTAGTCCTCATTGCATGAAATTGAAATTAGATGAAGGTTTTTAACAAAGGCTTGTAGATCTGATGATAAAGTGCAGGTATGTATTTGTTCGATGCGAGAGGAGGCACTTGCACTAGTGTAGGGTTTGCTAATGTTATTACTAATAGAAAGCCCATTGTTTTTTGTTTGTTTGATTGGCCGTTGTTTGTCAGACCCAAACCATAACCAAGCTTTGGAGATAGAATACGAAGTATTCCTTTCCCTCTCCTCAGGCTAATAGTTTTAGACACGAGATTTCTCTAGCTAACACTCAGTTTTAAGGCTCTCAGTACATTGTGTTAAAGGACTTATATGTATGGAGAATACGCGTGTATAAGAGGACTTAAATGGAACGAGATGAACTGATAGCCTAATAGTTTTTTTGACTAGGACTGATTCTCATAGCCTAGTATTTATCTATGGTGAAAGTTGCTTACTAATATAATCGAGAAAGCATGATTAGATTCTCCACTCACTCTCACCTCCATGGCTGCACGTTATAATGCTGTGAAGTTTTTTTGAAGGTTTTCTTTCCGAAGGCCCATGATTTTTCCTTTTTGGGCAGTGATTTTGAAGTAGATTATCAGTCTCAGGACGTTGTTTGCCAGACCCAAACCATAACCAAGCTTTGGGGACAGAATACAATGTTCTCTTTCCCACTCCTCGGGCTAATATAGTTGTAGACACGAGATTTCTCTAGCTAACACTCAGTTTTAAGTCTCTCAGTCCATTGTGTAATATTTGAAGGACTTATATGTATGGAGAGTACACACGTATAGACTTAAATGGATCGAAACAGACTGATAGCCTAATAGTTTTTTTTTAACAAGGACTGATTCTGATGGCCTAATATTTATCGAGGGAGAAAGCTACTTATTATATGATCGAGAAAGCATGATTAGAGTCTCCACTCTAACCTCCACGGCTGCACATTATATTGCTGTGAAGTTTTTTGAAAGTTTTCTTTCCGAAGGCCTATGCATGATTTTTCCTTTTTGGGCAGTGATTTTGAAGTAGATTACGAGTCTCAGGAAAATGCTCAAGTTGTCTACTCAGTATTGGCTGTCGATAAGGAGGTTTTGCTTCATGATGCTTCACTTCTTACCAACTTTGTTCTGCTAACACTTCTTTTACTTAGATGT
Source organism: Arctostaphylos glauca (assembly GCA_019985065.2). Taxonomy (NCBI): domain Eukaryota; kingdom Viridiplantae; phylum Streptophyta; class Magnoliopsida; order Ericales; family Ericaceae; genus Arctostaphylos; species Arctostaphylos glauca. Next base: position 28,170,426 of record JAHSPW020000013.1, on the reverse strand, counting down.
TGCTAAGTTTTGATGTTCATCTGCAGTTGCAGCCGGACAAAGTGAAAAGGCAGATGTCGGTATCTGATGGCAAACTGTCTGTGTGAGTTCTCTTCATCTTATCAAAGTTGTAGTTTTGCGCATCTCTCCTGAGAAATTACATCCTACGCATCTGCCATCAATTGTTTCATCTTTCCATCCTCGTATTATGCAGGCATTTTGAAGCTGTTGAAGCAAGATTTCTTCGCGCATCCTTTAGTGCTTTCGTGGATGTTCTTACACTTGCTACAAAAACAATTGAAGAATTTGGTCAAGGAGTGGAATTATGACATCCTTTGTAGTACCTTCCTGTTATTGGTTGTTACTGGGTTTTCCATCCATTGAGATTAATGTGTGAAATTTAAATGTATAATGTACCCTATGTAGCAACAGTTTTTATCTTTTCTCGATATCCATTGTGATCTGGGCATCACGGATAGGAGATATGGAACAGATCCAAGTTCAAATCAAGACATTGCACGTGTTGAATGGATTAGAAAAGTTGGGTTCTCTACAAATCATTCAAGCTAAAATTTATTATTGTTCCTGTCCTGTTTCAAACCATCTATGGGGTATTAGTTATCAAATTTTGGATATTTGTAGACAAAAAATAAAAAAAATTCCTTGTCTCTTCTTTATACTCCAGTAACGGAATTAAAAAAATAAGAAAGTCGTTCATTTTTTCTCTTCAACCAAAACAAAGAAATAAGCTTTTAATTCTATAAGATTGAATAAAAATCTGATTGATCGTTTGATATAATTGCAATGCTCAGTGTGTGGCTCATTGGTTTTTTAAGCTTAGGACTCAAAAGGAAAACCATGTGCATCTAAAGTACTTTTTGCTAAGATCAATGTAGTTGCATGTAAACTTAGAACAAAAGCATGATGAACTAAAAAGTCTTCCGGATCTATTATTAAGAATAATGAATTACTATTCTCATTAACAACATTTAATCAACCGGGTAACCATATGCTTCAGCCTGCATTGAATACTGGGCCACTTGTTGAAGATTCCATTTGTTGACATTTATCCTCCCATGGGTGAAAGTAAGGTGTGAAAAGAGGAATTTTGGGGCTGCTGATGGAGGCCAGAGGCGGCTGGAGCAGCCTATTCCCATTGACCAGAGAAGTCCCAAATTGAATTTTGGATTTATCCTGAAAATCTGGAGATCTTTCACGCATGGTATTAGGTTTAATGCCTTTGTTTGCTTCTTCCCTTGCTATACCCTATTAATATGCGTATAGAATGTAAGGTGACAGACTGGTAGAATGGTAAACTGTGTGGCAAAAGAGATAATCATGAGAGAGAGAGAGAGAGAGAGAGAAAGGGAGTGGAGTTGCGGTTTGGTGTTCCTCCGACGAAAGTTTTTCGTAACTTTGTCGTATGTGTTCCAATATAAGTGAAATTCTCAACACACAACTATCCATAGCACCATGTACTTGCAAGGCCATTTTACAAACAAACATTGTTCCAAAGAACCAAATGGGCTTATTTTGCTAAGCTTAGACTTGACAATTGTGTGTAAACCTGATATATTACAAATTACTCAATTCTCAGTTTACCCCTTTGTATACAAGATAAATACTTACAAATATAGGAATACCGATGAACATGTATGCATCAAGAGGGACATGAATAAAACTTTACGGATTTCTATTGCACAACCAAATTGAGCATATTTACTATACAAATTGACTACAGGCACTCTGCCAAAACTACAGTTCAAATGAAATCAACACTCTCAATATATCCTCTTGAGCCTCATTTGCAGTTTCAGCATCAAAAACATTCCTACTTTCTCAGATGTATGATCCCATCACAAGCCAAGGTACCCCCAAGATCACCGATGATTCGAGCTATTCGAATTTCAAGACCCCTTTGGACTTCCTTAAAAAGAGTTCTTATGCTATCGGCAAATCGCTTCAAGTCAAAGCTGGCGGATTCATCTAGTTCCTCTCCTGCTGCAACAAATCCAGAGGCTATCTTGGATTGTATTTCCATCATCTTCTGTCCTGTCGCAACCATGTATCTCTGAAGCTGAAACGTTTCCTCGAGGAAGTGCTCAAGCGTTTTGGTTTCCTCCTTTGTCTTAGCAATACTAGAACCTCCGTGGCCCACATCCAAATCCTTTTCATGCTGAAAATTATAAGAGAAATTATACTAAGCGAGTACCCAGTTCAGTAGCAGAATGTTGGATGCTGAAAAAAATCATCGATGTACAAAAGGAAAAAAAAAAAGAAACTAAGCAAATACACTATTGATTGCAGAATGGTAAAAGTGACAGCTACATTGTGCAAATTGGCTTCAGAAGCAATTCCATGTTTATTTCGACATGGTTTATGCTTGTTTGTCATCAGTGTCTATAGTAGTACTCTATCATGGAGTTCAAATGACCATGTGGAAATTCTATACGGAGAGCAAAAGAAAATCTTTAAGGGTAACAAAATCTATATAGCTGTATATCTATCGTAATGAAGTTTCCATTGACCCTTAAAAATGCGGCTTACCATTCGCTTGCAAAGTTCATCAATCTTCGACTGGAGGGACTGATACCTGGTAGCTTGTTTATTCAACAATGATATTAGCAGGTGCAATCCCTTTATCCCAACTCGCTTATCATTATCATCACCTTCCCTATCTTCACAACTCTCTTTCTTTCCTGTCAACCTTTCAAGCATTAGAAGTTGCTGCTTGAGCCTCTTCACCTTGTAAGAAACTCCAAGAGCATGGAGGTCCATCTTCCATGCTGTACTACTGCTATTACTCGAACATGACCCAGCTACTGGCGATTTTTCGCCAATCTCAACCTCTTCTGGAATGGAAACTGTGTCCGACGCAACAACATATTTGTCTTCCTCGAATTCCTTTTCTGGTGATTGGACGGTCAAAATTATATCTTTGGACTCGCTCGTACGAAAAGTTTCCTCTTCCTTTTGAGGCTCCAGTTCTTGGGAAATTTTACTTGAATCTGTTCTTGTTTCTTCTTCTTTCTCCCCTGATTTTCTCTTTGTGATCTTGACTTTGGACCAAAAAGTTTCATTTCCTAGACTTGGATGGTGTGAAGGCGAATTTAAGTTGGACTTTTGGCAACTTTGCGACTTTAACTGCAGGACCAACTGATGCTTCAAGGAATTTATCTCAGATTCTCGATCCAACAATAAAGCATCAAGTTTTGCATTCTCTTGCCTCAGCTGTGATAGATCATGGTTAAGCCCTTCGATAAGTGGTTGCAGCCGCTTTGACTCCATTTCCATACTTACGAAACGCCAACGAAAAGCTTCTAATTTTTCATCTTTCAGTCTCAGTTGTTCTGCGAAAGCATTTATCTCTAGGTGATGCCTTTGCTCCACCAATGTATTGTATTTTTCAGCTTCAGATCGAACCCAACCCTCCAACTGTTCAACATCAACTGAAAACACTTCACTAGTAAATTTCAGAGTCAAAAGAAGATTTTAACAAACAGTTTGTAGTATCACGAGCAGTAGAACGTGCAGCCACAAAGAAAAGACAAGCCTACGAAGACCAGAAAGACGAACAAGACTAAGGACACAGAAAGCAAGACTAACTAAGAGTTCAAAAACCAAGAACTTCATACTATCCTGGTGAGCATGTGAAGATTGCAGACTAAAAAGGGTCTTTGGTTGTAAACAACTAGGTGATAACCAATTCACATTCGGGAGGTCAGGCTGGTTTCAGCAAACATCAGGAAGTGAGTAGGGTCTTACCATTCAACTACAAAGCCGCTTTTTGATCCGGGTTCTCGCTCCACTACCTTAACAATCTCTTGCCCAGCACTACCCAATGTCAAATAAATTCTTATTCATTTTATTATCACTATTTACAAGCCTAATTTCTTATCATTCATTTTTAAGAATGAAGTCTTATGCTTATCATTTAGAGAAAAAACTCATACCATCCATTGCGGGTAAAAGCAGAAACTATTGATGCCAGAAATCAAAGTCACATAATGAAGATAAGAACTTACTGAGTTCCTCATTTCGATGTTGTGAGTACTGATCATAAAGTGGAGAAAAAACTTCCGGTTCTTTCTGATGCTCAGATTCCTCGTACTCTATAACAAAATCAGTTGACTGTGATCTACTTCTTCCACTCTGCGATGAACCTGTTGCATGAGAACGTACCCCTCTTCCATCCGAGAGAACCTCTGATTTTGAGCCAGAATGCTTAGACAACATGCTTTTCAACGAATGCCTCTCACGTCTAGACTCGGAAACTGCTCTCCACCTTTCGGTTTCTATCTCAGCTTCCTTCCTCTTCGCCTTAGATAACTTCATTTCCTTCAAAAGCATTTGCTTCTCCGTCGTGTCCAGTTTTGATTTCCTTAGCATAGCTGACAGAATCTTGTCTTTCTGTTCCAAATCCTTGCGCGTTTTAATCAGCTCCATGGAAAGCTTCTGGACCATCAAAAGGGACTCCTCCTTTTCCTCCATGACCGAATCAAGCTCTCTTTTCATCGACTCAACTTGCCTGAGGGCTCGACCCATCTCGGCTTCAAGCTGCCGTTGGTTGGAAACAAGTTCAATAAAAGCAGTTTTGTGTTTCCAAATCTCCGCAGAATGATCCTGCACTTCGCGTTTTGCAGTCTCTCTCAACTCCTCTGCAACATTTTTGGACTCCTTTAGATTCTCTTCTAACTCCTTTATCTTCTTTCCTTCCAGTTCCAATAGATTATCCTTAGATTGCAACAAAAGCTCCTTTTCCTCTAACTTATCATTCAGTTCAGAAACAGCTTCATCCCTTTTTGATTGTTGAACTCTTAATTCATTCAAAAGAGCTCCGATTTGTTGCCGAAGCTTCTTTCTTTCGGATAACCAGATCTGCTCTTGGGCAGCAAAGATTCCCACAACTTTCTCATTGGCCTTTGCATCTTCACTTCTCCTCTTCTTTAACTCTTCAATCTCTCTCTCAAGCTTATGAAGCATCTCTCTCTCCCCACTGTTGGCCTCAACTCTCTGAACTCTCCAAACAAGTAGCCCCAAGAGGTGAGCACTTCCTTTAAGTAATCCTTCCCTTATTTCTGACCATTTCTCGTCGTTCATTTCAGGCTCTGATAGGAGCCTAAGTGCAAAGAATGCACAAGAAACACCAAAGAACATTGGATACAAGGTATCACTCTTATCTTCAGATATAACCGAACGCGGATTGAAGATCCCCTTTTCATCCATTACTCAAGAATTATGTCCTCCTTTCCAAAATATCAGCAAAAGGGAAACAAAGTTAGAATCCATTCAAAGATTCGAGAGCACAAATTGCTTCACCAATTCAAAAGGATTCAGCCAAATGTTTTACAGGAAAGAAAAATGACTTAATTGGGTGAAATTTATTGAAGAACAGGAGAAACGACAGAACCAATTAGCAAAATATTGGTTTTATTTGATGGTCAAACAATTGGAATCATGAATCATGAACTTCTAAAGCAACAAACAATGGAGTTGCAAAATGGGTGAGAACCAAATCAATCACAAACCTCAAACAAAACTCTGAAACCACATAATCCCTCTGGGAAGAGATACCCATTATCAATTAAAATCCATTCTACTATAAAATTCAGAAAAAAAGTTAAAGCCAAAAGCAATGCAAAACTTACAAGAATTATAGCGCTGATGGAATCTGCAACTTAAAAGAGACTTTTGGGAAGGTATTGCAGCTCAGAGGGATGTGGGTTCTGATGGAGATCGAAAGATACCAGCTATACATAAATGGCCGGAAGAAGTCACATATTGTGTGTTTGTATAAGTTATCAGCTATAAATGGTCAGACAAAATGCTAATAGCATGGGTTTTTACACGTGTAAGACTGCCAAAATCAGTTTAAAAAAGGACTGTAACTGAAGAGAAAAATCATGAAGATTGTTCCCTGGTTTTCAGTGGATGTTAGCCCATTTGACCCCACTTGAAACCCTTTTTCTCTCCTCTTTTTTTCTCCTTCACTTCTGGCCATGACTGTTGGAAGCAAAAGCACTAGATTCCTGGGGGTTTTTTGTCACCATAACTTCTATGGAAAAAGGAAAGGGTAGGGGTTGAAAAATAAGAAACAAAAAAGAGGCATATCTTTATCAGATATTTCCATTGAAAATTTGTACTTTTCCAGACTGGCTTACATGTGTGTGTGCCCCACAATTATTGGCAATTTCACAAACACCTCTACAGCAGCGTTTATTTACGGATCTATTTGAAGTACTTTCACATACATGACACATCATTAACAGTTTCCATTTGTAATTATTGAATCATTCTCCCCAGAAAGTAAGAGGTTGATCGTAAGTCTCACCCACCTGTAATAAATCCGTGATTATACGCACAGGCTAACTATATTCTAGCCATATAAAAGCTCACTAAATTCAAAGTGGACCCACACCACACAATATCAAGGTCAATTTCATCAACAACAGGTCTATATGATTGCAAGATACACGTCTCATTTAATATGTGATAAGAGGTTGAAGGAGACTGATAGCAATAAGAAGAATGAGATTAGGATCGGTAATGAGAAGGGATTAACAGTGAACTTAGTTGTTTGATTGGAATTAGGAATTGTTACAACCACGTTTTTTCTTATTAAGGAGTGAGAACAGATTAATGTAATAATATGTGAATAGAACCTAATTCGGACAGATCGGATTATGAAACCCACTTCCCCATGCCTTTGCTAATCGCCCATTTTGGAAGATTCAGTGTTTGAATCAATAGAGAACCTTTTCTTTTGTATTAATCAATATTATTACATTCAATTCCTTCCCGATACCTCCCAAGAAAATCGCGAATTCAATCCCAAATTGACGGGTTAGTGTGAGTTTATCCGCACTCTTCGATTAGGAATTTATTTTCTAAAAGATTCTGGCTTTCCCTTTCATGCTTTGGTGGGTCTCTGCGCCCAATGAACTAATAATTTCCCTTCTCACTCCTTAATCAAAACGGGGATAACAACTAGGTAGGTCCAAGTAGACATGATAAACAATTAACATACATTCTTCGATACTGAAAAACGACAAATATATAAAGATAAATCCAAAAGATTTTCTTAATTTGACTTAAACCCAATAGGAATCTCAAGATATGCCCCCCTAAAACTCTACATAGCGATTAGCCAAATGGGTAAAGATAACCCCATACGAATAATCAGAGTCGAATTTGGAGAGAACCCAAAACAATACATGTACGTATATAGGTATATATACATGTATACCTTCGAGGGGCTAATTGGCATTTTGTGAAGATAGTGAGAGAGCAGGAAATGGAATAGACAAAAATCACTGCCAGTTCATCGTCAATATGATACGAGGGCCGCCAGAGAAGCCAAGTCTTGATGGGTCTGGCGAAAGAGAAAGGAGACCTGTAAAGCAGGGGCTTTGTTCAAGAAAAGCTATACAATCTTTTCGCAAGTGTAGATAAATATGTGTATTTGTATATATATGTGTGTGTGTGCATCAGTCAATGAACAGCCAACTCTTTTCATTGTTAATATCAGATTCAGAGATCGGTCCTTGGAAATGGGGATTGGTGACGAGGCTGGGTCTCTTTTTCAGTGTAGCCTAAGCAACAAAAAAATTAAGAAAACTAGCAATGTCCCCCCACGAATGCCACTTGAGGTGTATGTAATCAAGATCTCTCGTTAATAAGTTCTCCAAAAATATTATTATATTGCCGTTAATAAGTTTTCCAAAAATATTATTAATATTGCCTAAGAGCATTTGCGATGATTACTGGGCCGCGCAAAATTAGATTATTCGTGTCAAACAAATAATTTCAGAATTATTATAATACATATATGCGGGTATTTTTATCTTAGGGGGTGATGGAACTCATTTAATCCTATTTGTACCAACTATTACTCTACTGCTTCCGACCACCACCGCCACATATGTATATCCACACAATTTCAGCAAAACATTAATTTAAAATCCTAAACATCTGAGTAAGATATCCTGAAAATAATTCATTCTAAATCAAACGTAGAATTATATATGACTGATATTAAAACAGTACGGGGACAAATAATCTCAGAATTATTAGTCCCAAAACTTTTAATCCACAAATCAAACGAGTCTAGTATACAGGTAAAATGTCACGATTCACAATGATGCCCCGAATAATCACAACTACCACAATCCTAAGTACGTGTCTTTTAAGTAAACTACTCAATAGCCCATGAATCTGAGGAATTTTTAATTTTCATCAGGATTTCCCTTTTGAGATTAGTTGTCCCAAGGACTCTGAGTCACACACCCTCGCATAACGTTTATTTTCAAAAGACCTCTCTACCACAATTACGACTTGAACTTGAACTGCGACTTTTTTTTTTTTATAGTCGTGATATTATTCTGCCACACCTAGCATGAATCAAGAAGGGTCTCGACGTATTCGAAAGAATGTAAAAAAGCAACTAACGAGTCTTCAATGGCCGGCATAAGCAAAAGTTCACCGACAACCATTACAATGCAAATGTAGAAAATGTAAAGTACCCACATTGAAGAAGGGTGACATATTACCCTCATACCTCACACGAAAATTATCATTTTCGATCAATTGTTAACCTCAAATCCATTCAAACAAAAGAGAACTAGCCTCTTGACCGATTGGTTGATTGGATTGAAGTACAAAAGGGGTTGATTCTAGTGTGAGATCCACCCAATAGTAAAATCAATCAACTAGTTGTTCTAGGATTGAACATTTATCTATTTCACCACACTCTCTTATTGCTACAAAGGCCAATAGAAGGAATGCTCAGCTCAATTTTGTACAGTTTGTTACCACAACGTATAGAAACCACTAGTAGGGGCGGAACCATAATTTAAAATTTGGAGAGTTGAGATTTCTTTTTGGAAGAGGGGGACAAATGTAATTTTTTTTTGTTGGGGGATGCAAAACATAATTTTTTTTATAATTTTTAAATTTTATACCTAGGTACTGTTTGTGTATATTTCGTTGCTAGGAGAGAGAGAAGTGTCGGGTTATTCCGACACGTCACGCTTGCATGAGTTGATCACCTAGTTTGACGATCTTAATATTACATTTTGTAGGTCTCAACGTATAAATTATGCATGACAAAATTCATTTTGATCAAATCCTGGTGACAATTTGAAAAATTTATATATTTTTTAGGAAAAATAAGACGTTGTAATTCTCACAGCTCATCAATTGATTTGAATAAAACCTTTTCAGTAGTTGATTGATTTGATCTTTTTGCATGAACAATTCTTATGTCGTCACATACAAGATGAAACTCGAATTTTCAAAATAGATCACGAAATCCCAAGATTAAAATGGGATCCGAGAGTTCTAGTGTGGACTAGATTATAATGCCTTAGGATTACGAGATGTTATCAAAATGCACGGACACTTTACTCCTCAAATTAAGTTGTTTGATCCCATATATTTCGATAATATCTGGCAATTGCTCTGCAACACTAAGTTAAACCTGCACTAAAGTTTTCGAAGCTAAGTAAATAATATGTTTGAAATGTATATATAAAAGAAGTCTAAGAACATAAATTATTCGTGTACATTCGGACATAAATATATCCAAAATTATCAAATCCACTTGAAACTCGCATAATTATGAAGCATCCAGCAGTTGTGTTCGAATGCGAAGAATTAGGTTTTGCCTGACTTGATTATTGTTTCGTCTTTATTTGAGATTTTTCTGTATTTTTTTGTTTTTCGTCAACTTTTTGTAGATTATTGGTTCATCTCAAGCTTTTGGAAAAGTTATAAATTATGGACCAAATTTAAAAAAAGTTCAGAAAAGACAAAAATAATCCAAAAATAGAATTTTTTTGTGCTTATTCGTAGTCTTTAGTGACTTTTTTTAGTTTTTAGACATAATTTTATACTTTTTAGATTTGTCCCATCGAGACGGACCAATAATCCACAAAAAATTGAACCCAAAACAGAAAATGCGAAAAAAAATTTCAGTAGAGACAAAACTCGATTATTTAATAATCGAGTTAGGCCAAAATGGGCCTTAATTTGTATCCCAATTTGGCCTAACTTTCTATTCAAATTTTTTTGTATTTGTTGTTTTGACCTCAATTTTTTATGGATTATAGGTCCGTCTGATCTAAAAGTATAAAATTATGTCCAAAAACTAAAAAAATCACTAAAGACGACGAATAAACCAAAAAAATTATTTTTAATTATTTTTTTCTTTTCTGAATTTTTTTCAAATTTGATCAATTATTTATAATTTTTCTAAAAGCTTTCATGGAAACGAACTAATAATACATAAAAATTTGACGAAAAACAAAAAAATTCACGTAAGAATAAAATAATAATCAAATATTCAACTCCCAGTAGTTTCTAGGACCCGCCGGATGTGGGGCCTCCTAATTGCAATCCAGCTTTACAAATACCATCACAATCGCCTGTTCGGACAGCGAAAGAATCGGACGGTTCTAACGGTGTACTCGCACCATTGCCAGGGCTGAGTCTACACACTGTAACAGAAGCCTTGCTAACCTGCGCTCGGTGCTTACGATTTGCGGCAACTCTATCGCGGTATCACCTATTGTCTTCGATTTCCAAAAACCCTGACTTTTCAGTCCCAAATCCGACTCTCGATTTGCTCTTTTTTTCTAATTCCTTCAGTCAACTTCGAGGGTTTTCGTTTCAAGTTTGCATCACCAATGGGTGAACGGACGATGGAAAATATGTCTCTCCCTACTCTGTTTGAACAGGCTCGGAGGATTCATCTAGCGGCTTCCGAATCTGGCGTCGATCAGGTAATCACATCGCCTAATTTATGGATGTTGTAAGCTTTAGCGTATCTAGGGTTTTTTAAGTTGTTTGTTTGTTTGCAGGAAACTCTGAGAAAAGGGCGTGAAGCTTTGCAACAGTGCGAGGAAATGGTCAGCAAATTGGGGCTTTTTTCGTCGAACGAGACGAAAGATGATATTAGCACAACCAACCTCAAATATCTTTTGGTAAAATCACAGTTTTGAATCATTTTACACTCAAAAGTAATAGTTTCCGTTGTAATTCTAATAGTTTAGTCAAAAGGAATCCTATTTTTGTTTTTGTTTTTTTAATAGGCATATTGGTGAGATAGGTTGAATTCGATATGCAATGGTTAATTATTCATTCTAGTTAGCCTCGTGAAGCCCGAGTTCGTGTCTATACTTAATAGCTTTGGCTTTCTGGTTGTTTTGAGATGAGATAAGTTTGTCAGTCATTAGAACATGTAACACACGTTTGTGTTTTAACTATCATGCAAAAGTGGAAATTCATACTATAGAATGGAGCATTATGGCATGTTTAGACATTTCTAAAACTAGCAAGACTTCAAAGTATTCTGAAATGTTTGGCTTCAGAGCACACTATGGGATGGAAAAGTCCTAATTTTTGCTTTCCCCTGTTTGGGGAACAACTTAATTGATTTCCCTTGTCTAACCGATAGTAGAAAGTAATATTAATTGTCGGGGCTCATTTGGGGTGAAGTCATGAAAGTTGATAACTTTTTGGAGAAAATGGACTTTTGCCGCTTTGAGAATTGATAATTCTTAGAAAGATGGAAGTTGCCGAATCAATTGTATCTGTATTAGTTGTGTGAAGTTTTTGTCTTGGATACGAACATTGGAAATCTCAAGTTGCGTAAGTTTAACAAATCTTCATTCTGGCCCATTGAACTCGATTTGCATTCTACTTGTTCGCTTAGTCTTTCTCATTTCAATTGTGCTTGATTACCATTATAGCTAGTACGTCTTTGTGGTTTGTGCATTTCCACCTTTCTTCCTTTGGGTGTTCATTTATTTATTTGATTCATGGCTGCAAATAATGCACTTGTGTGGGTTGAAGTTTGAGTTTTATTAAGACATCCCTCTCATTAAAGGGCATCTTAACATCACTCTTTTTAATTTTATGTGCATCTTTACAGGAAAATGCTTACAATTCTTTACTGCAGGTCCTGTACTATCTTGCTGAACTGACAGAAAAAATTGCACAGGATGACAGGATTCAAGTTATTAAGGCTGCGCAGGCAAAGTTAAAGGTGTTTGTTGTATTATGCCAAAGACATGTTCTGAGTTCACAAATAAAATATTTTGAGTCCTTGGGCATTTAATGTTCTATAGTTCTTGTGGTTTTGAAGTATTGTCTCGTGTAGCTATTGAATTTGTCTCTACTTGCTTCTGTAGGAATTTATGTCATTTTGTGAGGCAATGGAGCTTGTGCCCGAAGAAGAGTTAGATTCCTCTGTACAAGGTGGTCCAAATTCATTTGCAGACCAAAGGGCAAAGAAGGTGAAGCTGGAATCTTAAGCCATAATTCCATTAACCTCATACCTGTTGTGATAATTGTGTGCAACTTATAAGTAAATCATTTGGAAGCTTCATAAGTTTATAGCGGAAGAATTAATTTTAATCGAGTGAGCTAGTTTTGTTCTTTTGTGATACAAATTGTGGCACTTCAGATTGCTAGGTTTAAACGCCAGAGAGCTGCAGAATCCAAGCTGCTGGAAATAAAGGAGCGGAAGGAGCGACGTGGGCGTTCGACTAAAGCAACGGCCTTATCTTCGCCTGTGGAGACAGCAGAGGAAGATGTGTCGGATGATGATGGAGAGGAAGAAAGGGAGGTTGGTTGTTAACTGTAATCATCATAATTATGTGTATCTGAATTGTATTTCCTGATTGATAATTTATGGGTTCATAAGATGGTTACTTAGATTGCAATCAGTTGAAATTATAGGTTGAGTATATCCTTGACTTATGATACGTATTGTAGAAGGCCTCAACTTTTTATTAATGTTAGGTCCAGGACTTCTTTCTCCCTGAATTTATAGTCAATTGATAAAGCTACAAGTTGGTCAATAGACTCAGTACGTCCTACATTAAAACAAAAAAAAGAAACTGGACAAGTTGATGAGTTTGCACGTTCACTTTTCGTAAGGGAGTTCCCTTACTTCCTTCAATAGCCTTATTTGTAGCACTTTTGCTGCTGCTGAAACCTACGAGTTGATGGGTATGCACATTCACTTTCCATCAGGGAGTGCCCATAATTCCTTCAATGGCTTTATTGTGCAACACTTGTATGCTGCTGCTGAGGGATGTCATGTTTGGAATTCATTAAGTTAATGAATGTACAAGGATTCCTTTATATGGCCCCTTGACTTATGCTATTTTGAAGGCTTTCACCTTCTCTGAAATCACATTATTTATTTTGCGCAGGCATGGCTTACTACCATCTCTTTGGCAATTTGTAAGGTTGGTATGATAATTTCCTCATGTTTTTGGATGTTTGGGATTTCCTGCTATTGCAATCTTCTGAGTGGAATATTAACTCTTGCATAAATCACATTACAGGCTTTTGATCTCCTTGAAATGCTAAAGAGAGAAGAAGAAATGCTTTCAGCAATAAAGGAGAAGCAATCACAGGTAGAGTAACATTTAGCTTGAGGTAGATGAAAATATTTTGGTGTACTGTAAGTTTTTAAGTTATATAAAATTGTGGTGTCAAGTCTTGAAGTTTTTTGTACTTTTTCCTATGGGTTCTAGCGAGAATGGGTGTTCATTTCTAGAACGTCTCCCCTGAACAAAATGCAGGAACGAGTCTGGGTTGAACATAAACTTGTTTTTAATTCTAAGAAGATGTTAACTTATTGTTGCTCAGGATTTTAATTTGAAGATGTTAAGAACAAGAAAGTGTTTTTATTCATCATATTTCCCCCAGATTCAGTTCTTTTAATGTGGATCATTCACGAAGATGTCCATCTAATATGAAGCAATTTTTTTCAATTGGATACACACTCATTCTCTTTGAGACGACAAGTTTTTGAATCTGAGCTGCTTTCTCTCCAGTGTTATTCTGCTCGAACATTATGGTCATGACTCGTGATTTTATCAGTGTTGAATTCTAGCCTCTAGGATGAACTGTTTTGCTATGAAAACAGCCATTCCATGTGCTTGACGTGACAATTTATTGCATTTTTGTTGTTTCCTGTATAACTTTGTTGAGCTTCAAACATGATGAGTACGAGAGTCGTTGATGTTGAAACTTGGTTTGGACTTCAACACTATGGAACCTTCCTGAATGGCTGTGATTGAGGTTGTTCTAGATATTGTTCAGCACTGAAAGTTTTTTTACCCCCTCGGGATAGGTTAAAGAAACAGATGCTCCAAATCCTGAACCATTAGACAAAGAGGTTAGCAGGATGGGGAGGCAGCATTTGCTTGGGATTTTTCACTCTGTGGCATTCTTGATGTCAAAGGGGGTGTGGTGTAACCGTGTAAGGATTGAAGTATTGTCTTGTTGATCTGCATGTTATATGGACTCCAGTAAGAGAGAGAGAGAGTGTGGTGATCAGTCATCTTTAACAACCTTTGATGGGCACATGTCTGTGGAGGCTCTGGTATAACATTGGACGGATATTTGGGGGTGGGTGGTGACGGAAACTTTGATTACTCATGTATCTGGGCTGTGGGTTAACTTCTCAAAATTAGCTTGATTTAAGTTAGGAAGGGGGATGCTTTGGAGAAAACCTTTACTTCTCCTTGCTGCAAAGAAAAAGGCTTCAGTGGCAGATTTCCACAAACTGGATAGTGGCATTTGTGTTGTGTGTTGTTTTTTTGCTGAAAAGTGAGGAGGAACATGCAAAGGGGCGATGGACTAGCTGACCAACCTCCTGAGTTTACTTCATGTAGGGTGTAGGAGAAAGGTGCGATTGATTGTCATTTTCTTTGCAGGTTAGCATTGTTGCGGATATTTGGAGTGAAGTTTCTTTGGAATGCAGCCTAAGCTGTCTATCTCCAATTTACATGAAAATATCTGTGGGGACTGGAGAGGATTCGGAACTTTCGAGTAGCGCTCGACATGAGCATACATGTTTTGGCTGCCATGCTTGTTTCATATTTTTCCTTGTTTTTATTTCCGTTTTTTGGAGATCCTCAAACGTCCCTTTATAAGTGACTCGTATATTGTGAATCTTGCATGTGAACAGAGCGGTAAGTTACATATATTTCTTACGTGCAAGTGTATTGGAGCTGCCAATCATTTGATTTTTTTCTTTGCTATTTATTTTTCAGGAAGGGGAGAAGGAGATCTCACAGGCAATTCTTGATGACCGCACCAAGAGAGCAGAAGCTTGGCATCGTGACGCTGCAACTCGAGTTCGATATACTATCCCTGCTCAACCGATTACATGTGCTACTTTTGCTCAAGATGTTATAGAAGGGAGAGCACAGGTCTCGCAGGCACATGAACACAAACATCAGCCGCTAATATTTGGACCAGCGAGTCTTATCGGCGGAAACCCATCAAGTGAAAGAGAAAGGATGGCAGCTCAGGTTTTCCAACCTAGTTACAGGTATATTTTCATGCCTTGATAAACAAAAAAATTGACCATAAAAAAGGAAGTATGCCTGGTTTGTGCCCACTGAGGGGTGTTGCGAGAGGGGTAGATAGGTTCAGACTTCATCATTGGGATTAAATGCACAAAGTGGTTGTTCTCATACTTGAATCCACAATCTAGAGGTTATTAGATTGAGTTTGACCAGCGAACCAGTGGTAACTCCTATTGAGAAGCTACTGGGCCAGCTAAAAGGGCAAGTTAGTTATTAAGAGTCCAATAATTTTTACTTTCATGTATTAATCTTAATCACGATTTATGTGGGTTTAATAGAATGCCAACCATGAGCATTGAGGAAGCTGGGTTAAGAGAAATGGAGATGATGAATAAGTTTCAGGAGAGAAATGCCAAGCTTATGGAAGAAGCCAATTCAGCATGGTACAAGGACAATGCGAAGCCGAGGCCTGGTAAAGAAGAAGATGAAGATGACGACGATGATGATGCTGCCCAAGACAGGGCAAGGGCATGGGATGACTGGAAAGATGACAATCCTCGTGGTGCTGGCAATAAAAAGCTCACCCCTTGTGGGTAAAGAGCCACAAGCTAGTTCTACGTCCGTCAATACACTCTTCAAACACCAAATTAATCTATTTTTCATGAGTAGTATAGAATCCCTGGTAATGGATGTTTGTTGTTCAAAATTTTGTTCGTATGGTTTTAGAATAAGAAATTTTCATGTATAGTTCTAATCTGATGATGGGGGTTAGTATTTTAGTACCCTACTCATGGATAAGATCTGCTGTATCTGTTTATGGTTACTTCTCTAATTTTTAGTACGAATTTTGTTTTTTGGAGGGCAGTTGTTTGATATCATCTTGAATCATGTTTTTGATTGTTCACTCCTTTTGGGGTGTACAGCCCTGAAACTGTAGTAATGCAGCAACATGGTTCTGAATAGCAAATAGCCATGGGACCTACAGGCAATGCAGCCATTTCAATAACCTGTTTCTTCATTTCAATTGTCAGTCTGCGAGTGGATATTGAATTTGTGGAGGGAAAGGAAAAAAAAAAGAGAGATCCTACTTCATCGTGTAAGAGAAGATGAAGTGGAATCTTATCACAAGTCTCCACTAAGTGTGGATACCGATATGGCTTTAATTTTTCAGCTTGGATCTTGAAGTATGTTGTCAATATGTGTGAATCCAACATGTATAAGCACCAACATCGTTTGTAATCACGTGAATCCTTTTATTCGAAGGGTCTTTGAACAGGAACCCAGCGTGTCTCTTTGAACAATAACATGCGCACAAGTATTTCACTTCCCTGAACGCAGATTGATCTCATCCCACTGAAAGAAAGACTCAATGTGGTCTGATGGAGCATGGCAACAGTTTTGAATTTGTTAATTTTGACACTAAAATAAGGGTAGTTAAAGTGTCTTAACGGATATGAATTCTGACATATCACAAAAGCAGAAAAGATGCAAGGCCTAGTTTGTATGGTTTACTTTGAGATCAACTCACATCCAGGCAATTTCAAGTCACACCCAGTAACAAAATTCTAACACCAGCTGTAGAAGACCAAAAATTTCAAGACTTCATCCATTAGACTCATAACATGGCCTTGCATTTCACTTGGTATATAAAGTACAATCTTGGCTTGATCTACAGAAGAGCTTGCAATGAATGACCATGAAACAACCTTTGACTGCCAATCTCAGTGTAATTTGTTTAGCATTTAGTTTCTGAACTATGATTCCACATACCTATGCTTGTTGTCACTTATAGTGCTGATTGGAAATCTTGGGGGAGTTGGGTGTTTTCAGCCCAAACTCTAGGGCAAAGTACTGTAGTTACCCTTGAGACAAAGATTCAACAAGAAAGTTGAAATCACAGTAACAAATGGACTCTATTATGCAACAGTGTTGCTGTCAATACACACCTCCACATAAAAGGAAAAGACAAATTCAGCTCCAGAAAGACGGCAACATCCTCTGATGGAAGCAAGGGGAGCAACAAATCACAGCTTTAAGGTTTTTATCACTTGTCTTGTTGAATCCGGGGGGAAGGAAAGACTTTGAAGCAATCTTAAGCTTGTGATCCAGGGGCGAAGAATTGACTTCTAATAAGATTAGGGCTTGAGGGTAGAGAAATTGGTTGACAAATTGGCTGGGTGGAGAAAGCAAAGTCTTATTCGCTTAGCTATAGGATTCCCCAAAAGAGATGGCAATTGGCGAGATAGAATCCACTCTAGGATCTCCAGTAGTGCTATAAACCTAAAGGAATTCAAACCTACCGGAAAGAGAGGGATACGAAAGTGTCAATATTACAATTTCAACACACACTGCTTATCACTTTCATCAGCAACCAAATCAACCAACCAATTTTACAGCATGTCAAAAGCACCAAAACATTCAAGTGAAATCCACCATGTCAATCACAATATTTCATGAGACAACTTTTGCATATATAGACCATTAAATACCAATATCAAGGCACAATATGAACCGTATAACGAGAGAACTACAACCTGTCCCAGAAATTCATACAAAGAATGTGCTCCTTAATGAGAAAATACAACGTTACATGTAGAAGCTCATTAGCTCAACAACAATTTGGCACGCATAGTATAGATTCAAACTTCAATAGAATTAGAGATTGATTTACCCAAAAACCAGAGCAGGACCAAACAAGACCCAATTCAATTCAACCATCAATGCACTTGAATCCCCTGCAAATCCATAACCAGACACCAAACAAGATGGAGCACACAATCAAATCCAGCGACAAAACCACCCAAACATGCCTCTTCCAAACCCTCTTTGCCTTCTGCTGCCCCATATCCCCAGCGAATAATCCGCTGCTCTTCGCCATTGACACAGAAAAGTCCCTGCTCGAGACAACAGAATCATCAAACACATCAACCTTGTTCTCGCCCAACCCATCTTTCTCGTCCCCATTTGAATCAACATTGTGACTCCTTTTCTTCTTCTTCTTCTTCAAGCTTTTCGAGACATCCCCTCCCCCAAGCAATGGCACGGATCCAACCCTCTTTCCCCTCGGTGAATCCAAACTCCTACTACGTTCATGGTTCATGACTTCTCTTCTAGAATCCGGACCTTCGAGCTCCCCCGGTGACGGCAACAATTGGTGGAAGATCGGATTGAATTCCCCCTGAAAACAATGGGAAGCCAAATTCTTCTTAGACTTGATGTCATTCCCGTGACCAATGATATGGTCGAACGCTTCCTTCACGCTTTTAAGGAATGATAGGACTTCTGGATTTTCGAGGTTTTCATCTGAGATTGAGAAGTAGACGATGGGATCGTCGATCAGGAAAGTGTAAGTTCTCTTCCGGATTGTGTGGGAGAAGGAGGTGTGTAAAGGAGGGGCCTTTTCGAGGCATTTCGAAGCTAGGAGCGCGAGATCGGCGTCGTGGGAGTTGAATTCGGCGAGGATCGTGGTTTTCTTCGCAATACAGGCGTAGAATATGGAATTAGGGTTCGAAAACATCGTTTCGCGGAATTGGAATTCGTAAAGTGTTGAATCGAATTGGGGAAACGAAGAGTATATGATTGTGGAATCGAATTATACCCCACAATCGAGTCGATCGTTTCCTCAGCTATCGATCAATCAATTTGTTGAACCCGAATTCATACAGCCTAGAGATCTTCAATCTCTCTCCGTGGGACAAAAACATTGATATGCGCAGCGAACCCTCGTTCTCTCTCCCAAATTGACGTACACGCATAAATTCAAGAGCTAGAGAGATGGTAAAAATATGTATATACCTCCTGTCTCTGTATCTATCTGATCTAGGGTTCGGAAGAAAGGAGAAAGAATATGGTTCTCTCAAAAGCCGAGCTTTTTTGAGCCATGGAGAAAGACAACCATAAAAACTGAATTATTACAATCCAGCCCAAAATTATGCTGTATTTGCCTGAATTTGTACACAGGATAAGGAGGAATTTTTGAGTCATTTTCTTGCGGTTGATTTTGGTATAATTTCTAGTCCCCTACATGCCTAATTTCACAACCCCAATTTGTGGAGTTGACTATTGGGCTTAATTATACTATTTGTAGTCAATCAATAAAAAATCTCACAAATGAAAAGACTATACATCAATAAAATTTGTGACGGAAAAGATTCTGAGATCGAATAGAGATTATTAGTTCTCATTTTTATGTATACGTAGGGGGCTACATGAAAAAAATACGTGAATTAAGATTATGGATTCTGTCGGTAATTGTAAGCATTCCTTTAGTCCCTTCTTGGCCTTGAGATATAGAAAGGAGTTCGACTTATCATGTTTGTACTAAAGTTATTTATGTTTTACCCATCAATGGAATTTCTTTACATAGAATTGATTCTCAAAGTTGATGGCTTGACTACAACCCTAATGACAAAGTCCATGATTTTATTGATTGACCATTCTTTTTGACAGATAGAGTCATTCTATATTGTTTGCTTACTTTTCAAAAAACTTTTAGATGGTTGAGGTAAGTGGAGACATTTTCGCGTAATATTAGGTTGTGAAGTCTATTTGTATACAATATTAAAAGTTACAACTTATGTGCCAAAACTCTAAACTATTTATTGCATAAAGCGTTACTTATTTTAGAAAGATCTCTAGCTTAGCCTATCTCATGTGTAGGACAAATCGACTGGAAGGTAACAATAAAAAACAAATTTCTCTGTGGAATTCACTATAGAATCAAGAACATGGTGAACACTTTCATTTTGAGCATCTCATCTTCTCTAGAGAACCAAAACTCGAACGGAAAAGAACAAATTGTCTAATTTTTATAAGATTTTAAATTTGAATCCCCCACCCCCTAATTTGATCCCTAAGTCATAATCATACATGATCAATAGTTTTCGAAAGACTATAATACTGCGAACTTTGGGAATGAATTCGTTATAGAGAATACAAATTGTCACTTAATTAAGGAAAAAAGCCTCATATTGTACCAAATAAAATACCAATAAATTACAATTTATAACACATGAAGGATTACATGACAAACATAATCCAAGGGGAAGGGTTAAAATAACACACGTTATTAAATGTCACACAAACACAACCTAACCAAAATTACGCCTCCACCCATGACCATGACTTCCCAAAGGCAGTGCCCTATCATCGCTGCTAGAATCCGGGCTATACCCTGCACTCCATTTAGCCTGAAAATTTGGGCCGTTACCTTTTGGGCCGTTATGTTTTGGGCTTGGGCTCCTGGGGGCCTGATAGGCCGTTGTTCCTCCGCCGGAGCTCGACGAGTCACAACCAGACCCAACAATTGTTCCTCTCTTTGTAGATGAGTTCCAGTGGGCCACTGCTGGGCTACGTTGCCGGCCCAAGGCCTGATTCCGTACCTTTGCTTTCGCGGATTGGGTTGGAGCCATATAGCTTGGGACATTGTCGAAGCCTGAATTTCGTCGCGTCGAGTATTGGGCTGGTTCTATTGGGTCACCACTGATCTGATGACCCATGTTGACATTTTCGGAGTCCATTTCGACTGTCTTCTCCGAGGTGTCATCGGTGATGGTCAATGCCATATAGGAGGCCTCCATTGGTGCCAAGTTGCGAACCGGGTACGGTTGCGATGCCATCCATCGCTCAAGCCAGTTCCATCCCCATCGTGCCTTTTCACTTTCGTCTACGTAGAATCCAACTTCATTTGGAGTTGAGTTCGAATGCAATAATTGCTGTTGTCGTTGTTGTTGTTGTTGCTGCTGCTTCAATTAAGGAAATTTGGTGATTCAACATTGTTTGTAAACAATGGAGATAATTGAAGGAGTAATGACTCCATGAGAAAGAAAAACTTGTACAAGCTGCTGCGCATCAAAACCGTGACGCTTTGACCATCAAAATATTATCCAAATAGGTGTTTAGGTAACATTTTAATCGTTAAAACGATATTATTTTGACGCATGACACTTCACATTGTGGACTGTGAGCAACAAAATCTCCAAGTGCATAACGAATATGACAACGCCACGTACCATTTTATTTTCTCCAATTTTTATTTCATTGCTTTATTCTCCTTATGCAATGACTCTATTAGAGCATCAACATTAGACTCTCTTGAGTTCCTCCTTCTCCATTTTGAGGAGCAATTCTTTTACATTTGTTCCACATTAGTCTCTCTAGATGTTTCATATTTTGTGAATGTTACAGTGATTCTCTATATTTGAGGAGTCATTGTAAACTCCTTATTTAGTAAATGTAAAATTGAAAGTGATTGCTATTCATCCTATTTAGAGAGTCTGATGTAGAAGATATTAGAAAATGTGACTCTCTAAAGTACAAAAGTGAAAAATTTATTCCTAATTTGGTCCAAAAAATAGACAACCTTAAGTGGATGCTCTTAAGGGACCAATCAGGTCAGTGACCTCAAAAGGTTTCTGAAATTACACCTTAATTCATAAATTTGGACAAGGTTTGCATCATTGTCCGTATTGGTTTTGTTGAAAAATACTAGTAATTTTTCCACTGAGTTTAATTGTAGTTTTGAATTTGTCTTTACCCAATAATTTTCCCTATCACAAGTCCTTATACATATTCGTTTGTTAGTCTCTCTCTATGTGACAGCATTATATTCCTTCAAGCTTGTAAACTCTCCCCCTTTGACCTTTTCTTTCTTTTTCATCTCATTAAAAAGTCTACTGGCATTCCTTAAAAAAAAAGGATTTGCTATTTTTCATACATAAATCTAAAAAAATATATTCGAAACTGTTTATTTAACGATTTTAGACACATCTATATCTCAATCTGTACATAAAAGACTTGGACAAGACTTGCTCTATTATTTTACACTTTTTTTGATCGTACTTATTTTAAGACCTCGTTTGGAATCAACTTAATATTCTAGGAAAAGCAACTTTAATTTCTAAAAAACACAATGACAACTAACCAACCAACTAACCTGATAGCTGAAAGCATAAGCAAGAGCCCTCTCTCTCTTCACCACCCCATCATGTTTCCTCACACTGCTTTCCATGGTTTTCTCCATGCCTAGGTTTCGACCATCCCATACACTCCTCGGCTTCTGCTTTTGATCTTCCTTTACTTCTTCTTCCTCGACCCTCTTCTGAACCTTCTGATCATTCGCCATTTGGAGTCGACGTGCCCTTACTCTCGCCTGTACTCGAACCAATGCTTGCATGCACCTCATTGTCATTTGGGCTTGTTTTCGCACGTTGTGTCCCCTGACTAATGCTTGTAGCCTCACTAGTCCTTTCAACGCACGCAAGGCGCGTCTAGCCTGCAAAAATCAGTGCCAAATTGCTTTTAAGTGGTTGACAAAATTGGATTAGGATATTGATTTTCTGGTAACTGATTGATGCATTCCATCCAACTGGACAAACAAAACTTTGGTTGACGTTTGGAGCAATTCTTTTTTTAAATTGACACAACAACATAATTTGATGAATTATTGAGAGAGAGAGAGAGAGAGAGAGAGAGACTAGGTATCCTCTGTAATGTGCTTGTATGAGAGTTGCAGCCCTTTCTTCCTTGGAGTATGGGCGTCCATATCCTGCCAGCCGGACAACTTTGGCCGCTGCTTGTGCAGCGGCAACTGCGGCTTCGGCAGCTGCGGCAGTTGCAACAGCAACAGCAATGGCATGATCCCGATCTTCAGTCACCGGAGACGACTCTCCATCGCTCTCAATATTTGTGATGTCTGGTGAACTTTCGGCTGGAAAATGTTCAAATGACAAAACCTCTGGCGCTTGATTTTGCCATTTGTCCACATTGTCCTTCTGGAAAATCACATCGACCATTACTATACTCTAAAATTTAACCAATAATGCTATCATAATCATATTCAACATTTTACTTAAATAGATCCCGTATCAAAGATGGAGTAAAACATTTATTGGCAATAGTCAAGAAACTGTAGAGCTTAGTGACACCGGCTATTGTAGACACCACTCAATATATCATGCCCAGACACAATTGCATTTTGGGCATCAAAATGATATTGTTTTTACACATTGTACACCCTATTGTGTACTCGTGTCTCAAAATTTTGAGCTTGTTGGGACAATTTTCAAAATATTATGAGGACATATGTGTAAAATAGCAGTAAAAGTTATGTGGATCTTTTCCAACACATATATAGTCTTTTTGTATTGATGGTGATCTAACATGAAAATCACATGATGATCAATATCGATGATGTGATTGCTTGGGTGGCATGATATGTGTTTGTGATAAGCATTGAAATCTCCGGCCCTATTTGGGCTTCGCCCCTGGGGGGGGACCATATGCCCATGTTCATGTTCATGGAAAGAAGATGAAATGGTAAGAGTAGGTAATTTTCTAATGTGGTTACACCATTGATCATTACTGTTCCATTTAATGTACAAAAGAGGCCAAGAAATGGATGTAGACACAAATTTTGGAATGAGTGAGTTGTATCTGATACTCTACATATTATAGAAGTTTCGTTGAAAGTGTCTAAACATATAAAGGAATTGTTCGATCTTCCGTATGGCAGCAAGTTCAAGAAATAACAAAAAAAGAAAAAGTCCTTGATGAAATCTACTTTCTCATAATTTTCTCTGCACCTTCTAATCAAAAAAGGAAAAGTAACGCCAAATATCGCTCTTACATTTTGATTTTAAAGGAAGAGAGAAACAAATGAATGGAGGAAGAAGTAAACGAAAAAGAAAGAAAGAAAGGAAAATAGAGGCACGTCTACGATGCATTCAAAAGTCTTATAATTTCTCATACAAAATCGAAAGGAATTACAGGAACATCTAAATGTAGGAATACTGTAGCTAGGAAAGTACCCTACTTGCGTTTGATCAAATTGACTGATGAATACTTACATTTTTGTTTTGCATTATGAGATGGCTATTTTAAGTTATTGATAAGAGTTAGAGTTGGGGTAACATGAGATCGGTTCGATAATTTAGCATGAATTCAAATCATATTGTAACGTGTTCAAAGACACGTAAAATTCGCTATCATAAAATGATACTAATCAAGATGAATATAAGCAGTATAATTACATAATCTTCGCATTTGCATATTTATACATGCGAAGTATTTAGAAAACAATTTAATACCGAAAATCTTTGTTTGATATGCTTGAATTGTATATATACTAAGAAACTGAAACTGAATCATTGATTGTTTCTTTCTAAAATATGTAATGTAAGAAGGAGATCAGGAAAATCTGATACAAGATCACAATTAAAAAAACAGGACATACCGAATTTACTCTGTTTTTTCAATGTTCACTGCATTATTTGAAAACAATTGTATGTATAGTCATGGACATATGTATGAATTATGATGTATCTCTATATATGTATATGATCTGACCTTCTTCTCCGGTGACTCTTTGGCCGACGGTCTGAAAACTTTCTTCACCGACGAAAACCAGCCGCTTCCATTCTTTCCCATTGCAGGCTAATTAAACAAATCATGAATAATAAAAATCACAAAATAAAATTCTAACCTCAAAGTGATATATGCACAAATATATACACGCATAGATATATGATTCCAAAGGAAATATAGAAATCAAACCTGGAAACGATCTTAGTAGTTTTCTGCGATTGCTTTCCTCTTTACTTTCATATTTGTCGATCATCTGTCATTGAAACACTGGAAAAGGAGCAGGAGACTAGTGAGAGAAAGTTTCAGAGAGAGAGAGAGAGAGGCGGAGGAGGTGTGGGAGTAGTAACTGCAGACCCGCGCACTTTGCCGTTGGTATTTAACGTCCCCACGAGACTTTCAACTGCGCGCGGAAGACAGTTGGCTCCGCAAATGGGTTCCTGCCACGTGTACAGTGCCCTTGCTAGCAGGGCTTGACCAGTTTAGTATCAAGGTTTTTGAGCTTCACAGTCTGCGGTTGTAGCCCACCTTTTGCCCCATTTTGCCCTTGAGCTAATGAAAGAAGGATTTAGGGGCTATACTGCAAGCTTTGTAGTGTTGGATAGTGCAAGTAAAATGATGTAATTTTATTTTATTTGTTCCTGAGATTATGACATTTTGATTATATGTATTTTTAATAATGATTTATGAATAAAAAAAGGCTAAATAGAAATAAAATTAACTACAATTGTTATACCATTTCTTTTGGGTTTTCAATTAGCAAAATTTAGTAAAAGATTAGACTTTAGAATCTCTCTCTCCGACAAGTTCAATCACATATAAATCCAAAGGGGTTGCCCTGAGATTTAGAGGTGCACTCATTTCTAGGTTTTGGGTTCAAAATCTTTCAGGTACTATAAATTTTTATAGGGCCAGTCCATACAGGACGAAATCTTGACTTTAAATGGATCCTTCGCTAATGGACAGTGGAATTGGTCCCCTCAGAAATCAATCAAGGTGCGTGCGTATAAGCTGACTCAGACACTCTGAGATATAAGAAAAAACTAGTACGAAAGTTGGACATGAAAAAATCACTCTCTCTTAAGCACAAAAAAATATGTCAGCATATAATTTTGTTTAATTCTACGAGCACGCGTCTTACGTGGGCATTGGGGCGCTAAGTATATGTACATAATAGGGTGGTTAAGAATGAAAATGAGAGAAAAATAAATGGAAAGGGAAATTAACAAAAACAAATGAAGTAGAAGCTCCTAATTATTTTCCTTTTTTTGGCTGGCCACAATTGCACACCCTCGTAAGGTTATTAGATTCATCATGCTTGGTGAGCTGTAAGTTTTTAAGTCTCAACCACAATTTGCTTTCCTCTACAATTGGTTGAGGGTCCCAAAGAAAGGTGAAAAATAAAGAAAAAAATACTGAGATTTTGCTATGTACAATGCACAACATGATGTGCTACGTGTCAAAACGATATTACCTAAAATGCTGGTCAAATGGTGAAAAAATATTTCAACGATACTTGAATATTATTTTAGTGATCAAAACGGCGTTATTTTGACGCGCGACACATCATACTGTGCACTGTGCACAACAGGATTCTCGGTTCTGAAAATAACAGTGCGGTGAAGTTTAGGTAGAGGACATTTGCTTGCATTTAAAGGGAGATTTGAAGCAAAGAGTGACATGATAGATGAATTAGGAAGTTGGCAATAGTTTTAGTTACTGTGGGTTATTGGATTAGGTGAGACTGCACTTCCATCATATTTAAGCATCCGTGCAATGACAGAGACACTGTTCAGTGTTCATGTGGCCTGTTCCTACGCTTCTTTTCAGCTACATGTCTGTGAAAATGCTAATATCTGATTAGGATTGTAAACGAGCCGAGTCGAGTTGAGTCGATTTTTGAAGTGCTTGAATTCGGCTTGTTAACTAAACGAGTTAAAAATTTGAGTTCGAGCTCGACTTGTTTGTAAACGAGCCGAGCCGAGCCGAGCCGAGCTGAACTAAGCTCATTTACTTAACGAGTCTCTTTAAACGAGCCGAGCCTCTAAAACGAGTTGAGCTTTTACAAGCCGACGAGTTTTTGACACTTAAACTCGGCTCGTTTACGAAACGAGCCTAAAATTCGAGCTCGAGCTCGGCTTATTAACTGAACAAACCGAGCCTAATCGAGCTCTTATCGAGCCGAGCCGAGCTCGCGAACAATCCGGTTCGTTTTGCAGCCCTATATCTGATGATGAATTCTATACGAATGTATAGGAATAATAACGGACCGGATCGGTTTGGATTTTAACATAATCAAACA
This sequence comes from Arctostaphylos glauca, assembly GCA_019985065.2. NCBI lineage: Eukaryota > Viridiplantae > Streptophyta > Magnoliopsida > Ericales > Ericaceae > Arctostaphylos > Arctostaphylos glauca. Next base: position 28,143,453 of record JAHSPW020000013.1, on the reverse strand, counting down.
TAGATCCAAAAATCTAAAACAGGATTTGGAGCTGGAAGGGTCTCGACTCAGTTAAAACCATAATTATACCCAGTCACGGATTGAGCATACGAACGGGAGGGTCACGTGAATGTGTGGATTTTAACAAAATTTCTATTAAGTTATGTGCGCACACATTGTTAACAAAATTTTGAGTTCGTAATTAATCTTCAAATATCTTTTTAAGTCAATAGTAGATTTTTTAATTTTTTTCAAAAATAAAATTTAAAAACTACGACGGAAAATAGTGTAAATGAGCAGTGTCAGTCACTTTTTTAATGTGGCGGTAGCAAAATTGACATATTTTTTTCTATTCTTTTTACTTTTGTCACTGCCGAATTAAAAAAAATAACCGATACTGTTCATTTGAATCCTTTTCGATCGTGTTCTTTGAATTTTATTTTTTAAAAAATTCTAAAAAGCTTTCGTTTATTTTAAAAGATAAAAACTTGTCGAGGTCAATTGTAAAAAATTTAGGAAAGAATGTTCTATTTTTTGTGCTTATATTTTTAAGTTTTTGAAATGTTTAATGTTAGATTTTTTTTTTTGCTTAATAGTGAATGTTTAAATTAAATTTGCTCTCATTATATTGCAGCATGACTTGTGAATTTTTTGTTTAAATTTATTCTAAATAAGTGAAATTATTGAATCCGTCGCTGATTATACCCGACCAAGATTGGTTTCGTTTAGTCATTTACCAAACCCAATGACATGATAATTAATACCTCGTAAACGATGTACTCGTAAACCCAATGACATGATAATCCTACATATGAATCAACATCTCTCATAACTAAAAAAATAAAACATAAAGGGTCCATTTGGCCTAATTTTTAATTTTTAATTTTTTATCTCTATTCAATTTTTTTTAGTATTTGTTATTTTAGTCTCAATGTTTGTGGATTATTGGTCCTTCTTGATGAAAGGAATCTAAAAAGTATAAAATTATGTTCAAAAGTTAAAAAAATATTACTAAAAATAACGAATAAACTAAAAAAAATCATATTTTTAGATTATTTTTGTCTTTTTTGATTTTTTTTAAATTTGGTCCATTATTTATAACTTTTTTAAAAGCTTTCGTTGAGATGAACTAATAATTCACAAAAAATTGACAAAAAACAAAAAATTGCACAAATATTTCACAATACTATGATTACTATCTAACCGAATAGGCTAAAAAACATGCCTAGTTTTTTTTTTTTAATAAATTAAAGTATTCGAACAAGTTTGCACGCACCTCAATTAATCTTTGGGAGATTAATTTCACCGTCCACTTGCGGGGATCTCAATTAAAGTCCAAACAAAGTTCTATATAAACTAATCCCATAAAAATTAATAGAGTTCGAAAAATTTTGAACTTGAAATTTTAAAAAGGAGCAAACCCTCGAGTCCTAAGACTTGATCATCGAACCAACCCTCTTAAGGTTTAGATGGGTAGTTAATCCAATAGGGCATTACATGAGTGGCTCCATGCTCGGAGAAAGGACCAGGACCACTGGCTATTTAGGTGGAGGGGTGTACATTATTGAGGTAGGACTACAACCTCAATTATGGTCCACGACCCTATATATTCACATTCATTTTTTACTATATTCTTATGTTAGTTGAAACGCATTGTCACAATCCTGTATCCAAATGGATGATATATATATGGACTCCTATATCTCATCATTTGTGTGTGTATGTTTAGCATTTTTTTATGGCCTAATTTGGCTTAATTTGATTATCAATAATCAAATTTTGTCTCTATTCAAATTTTTTTTCCATTTGTTATTTTGGCTTTAATTTTTTTTGGATTATTAGTCCGTCTCGATAAAACAAATCTAAAAAGTATAAAATTATGTTTAAAAGCTAAAAAAAGTCACTAAAGACGAAAAATAAGCACAAAAAATTCTATTTTTAGATTATTTGTCTTTTCTGAACTTTTTTCAAATTTAGTCCATTGTTTATAACTTTTTTGAAACCTCTCGAAGACGAACCAATAGTCCACAAAAAATTTACGAAAACCAGAAAAATGCAAATTTTTTTTACATAAGAACGAAACAATAATCCAATAATCAAGTTAGGCTAAACCCAACTTATATCTCATAGTTATGAATATATATGTAACATAGATTTTGGATTTTACATCAAGTGCCCATGTTACTAATTTGGAATTGGTAAAGAACTCAATGATTGGTTTCTTTTCGGGTCTTAAATTTAATATTTCTTAAAATTTTATTACTTTTATAAGGTTCCATGCACCGCTTTGTTTAGGTTTTAATTAGGCCACTTGTTGGTGGACAATGAAGTTGATCCTTAAAGATTAATTGGATGGGCATAATGTGGTCTGGACTTTTTGAACTTTTGATTTGTGAAGGTTGATTTGGTTTTGATTGCCACTTTTTGAACAACTAATCATAGGTTCTTCTCTCCATCGGAACATAGAGTCATTATGTTCATTACAAAATTTGTTGAAGAGATGAACCAAGATATATCTGTAATGCTTCGATTTCTTGAAATATTATTTAGAAACCTTTTAATTAATTATTAAATCATTTGATTTATATTTATGAAAATACCCTCATTTATTAAAGTAACAAAGATAAAATTAGAGTTTAAATGCGGAAAGTGAAATGACATAATACCCTTTAGAGTTTACATTTTATTCAAAAATAAATAAGCAGAGCTACTGAGGGTATGGTAGCCGAACGCCACCGTTGTCCTCCTCAACTGGTCCTAGATCTTCTAACTCGGGTGGATTTTAAAATTACTCCACAACAACTGGTATGAAACACCAGGGATAAAGAAGTTGCACTAAATGAGTTAATGACACTCAATAGGAAAAAGTTATCGAAAAACCAACCCACATATATAAATATACAGTAAGTCAAAGTTATAACATGAAACACAATAAAGTGTATAAAGTAAAGTCACATAGGTTCATTATGCCGTTGTTCGTTTATGTTTCTAAGAATACCCTTTTCTCTTGGTATTCCTTCTTATGCAACTGTCGAGCATAGAGTACCTGGTTGATATTGACAAGTCCTTACTGAGGTAAGGTAGAGACCTTTTACCGTCTTCTCGAGTCAATACCTACTTCACTCTAACTAAACCCAACCGAATACGTGGTTTCGCCGAGTTAGGTACTAGCGATCCTTAGCCGCTTCCCCTTTATCGGCTCAAGGTCGCCCAAAACAAGACCATCACTCCCTCGAACACCGGAGCTGTTAACGCAGACGCATCCCGAAGTCACCTCCAATCGAATACACCCATCTCCTAGTTGGGGTCCTTAACAAATGGGATGACGCTTGGTGGGACTCAAACCCACATAGATCACAAACTTCGCACGACGTCCAGAAACACAACACTAGGCACGAGGCCAACAACACTTGGCACGACGCCCATTAATTCCATTTACCCATTTACCAAACCTCACTACATGTTCCACTACTTTAAAATGTTCACCTAACACTTTTTGTTACCATGTTACGGTGACATTCGAACTAGTGTCCCTAATTGTGAATTCTAGGTTTTCATATAATCATTAAAACATACTTTATACCGTTTATCACAACTTAATCCATTCAAATCATCCAATATCAAACTAACGGCATGATGACGCACTACTTAACAATTGACATGACGACCTTATCACCATTTATCAACTTCAAGTCAGCATGACAGCCTATTCCATATTCTACTTGTTATCACATGTCATTCTATGCATCCTTTAAGCATCATTACATACATTCAATCATGGCACTACTAACATATATTAAAATACATTATCATGGTCAAAGTATGGTCAAACACACACAAAAAACTCCATGGAAACTCCTGCTCATACCAAAACATGCTTGTGGATGCTTGTGTAGTATGTATATACATAACATTGTGGATCGAGGTCGAGATTTACTGCTCGAAAAGCCCGACTAGAATTAGCAAACTTTCTGAATTTCACTATGTCGCTCGAGCAGCCTAAAGCTCGCTCGAACGGTCTGCCTAAATGTTTGAGTTTTCTGGTTCTTCTCGAAAATTGTCAGAATTTGACATAAATTAGTCAGGTCGCTCGAGCGGCCTAAAGCTCCGTCAGGCGAGCCTCCTTCTTTAATATATTTTGGTTTTAGGATTTTTGTTCAAAACAACGCGATCTAAACCCTAATATGTTGAGTTCTGGCTCAAAACTAAAATTAAAACAAAATATAGAAGCTTCAGACATGATAGATCAAAAGACCTAACACAATTTCACGAATCGAATGACAAATAAATTGGATTTCATGCTTTAAGATACAAAACCAATCTTTTAGACCTAAACTCTAAATAATGCTTTGATTCGAAATACACCAAAGTACCTACTGTAAATCCTAATCTAAGGGTTAGTAGTGGTTTTCCCCTACCTTGATCTTGACGATTAGCTAGCCAAAAAAAAGGGCCTCGGATTGATCAAATGATGGATCAATAGTGCTTCTTCCTTAAGAACAAATGAATTACCAAGAACACCCAACTTCTCTCTCTAAACTTTCTCCGAAAATCTCTCAAATGATTCGTGTAACAATACAATGAACCTCGACTAGGATTATAAACAAATTCATGCAATCAAAATCATCAAAACCTCGTATAAATTCGATCTCAAAACATATCCTCTTCCATAAATGTAAAACAACAGCAATCTACCCGTTCAGAAATTTGAACAGGTCGCTCAAGCGGTCTCCCAAAGATAAAGGTCGCTTGAGCAGCCTATAACTCACTCGAGGGAGCTACTAAAATACATAGCCGAATTAAAATAATTTAAAATTACCTTATAGAAACATTCATTTTATTATTTAAAATCTAGGATTATTATAATATCATTTCTAGGCAGCATCATCTAGAAAGTCGATGTCAAGCAAGCCATGAAAGCAATAAAAAGTAGGGGTATAAATGTGGTCGGGTCTTTCAAAAGAAAAATCCAAGCAAGCCTCAAAAATCGTAGTCGAGAGGTAGAGAAAGGAATTTTTAGTCTTTTTTGATAGTACATGCACGAGAATTGTCAGTCTGAGACTCTGCAGTAAGAGACTTATATAAAAGGAGAAATATATCTCGTTCTCTTGTTCATTTCATACATATAAGAGACTTCATATATATATATATATACATATATATATCATTCTCTTGTTCATTTCATACATATATATCCATGTTGCACTTTGTAATTGCATTCTTATTTATTTTTTCGTGCAAGGTTAGATTTTGGTGTTGCTCTCCTTTTTAATCAAGAAAGAAGAAAATTTGTTGAGAACAAAGTACATATATACGAAACTCTTGATTTGCCAACCACCCAGATAAGAGATCTCAACTACTTAATTAGTAGTGCAATCATGAGACATAAACATTCCTTTACATCTTACTAAGCTTTGGTATTTCCGATCTCACCTACTTGAGTTTTGTTTTGGATAAAAAGAATAGAAAATGCAAGAAAGCATAAACCATTCATACAATAACTTTTATGAATTAATAACTAAACGATTATCAAAATAAAATTTTGACAAATTCATAAGCCTACCGCCCTTTTTCTTCGCCTGATACAAGGTAGTCGAGTCTTCGTTACCCTGCAAATCTCAATCTAGCAACAACAGTAGCTTGGATTAGACCTAGAGTCGCGAGATCATTTTCTTTTTTGGGTTTGTAACTATCTTCGATCATCACTTTAGCTACTATGAGACTAGCCGCAAGAATCTTAGAGTTGGAGATAACCCTTCTTCAACGGTATGACTTGAATGGAAGAACGACATTTGACACAAGGAAGTTAAACAAGCCATAACAACCTTCACAATCAGGCAATATTGTACTTTGATGCTATCGACATACCTAATTTTATGTAAATTAATAATTTCCTCATTACATAACTTAATTACACACTATAGTTAATGTATTACTTCTTCCATATACACCTAGATACTTCATTAATTTTCACAAATGACTAGTACATGATGAGTGTGTCATGCCAACAAAGGTTTATATTTGTATTCGTTAGTGGACAATAAAATTGGTCATTCGAGTGATAGTTAAAGTGTACGCAATCTGGTTTGGACACTTTGAATTTGTGGAGTTGCTAGTTTCGCCAATCTGATTTGATACTTCTGTCTAGATTAGAATATTACTTATCGCATGCAAACAGAACAACTTGTTAGTTCTACTCAACCGAAACCAAATGGAGGGTACTCTGATACTTAAGTCTTGACACGAAAAAAAAGCACAAAAATATTTGCACTTATATTTATTGCTTACCTTTCTAGATTTGTACCCTCCATCCAAGATCTTTTTCCAATTACCCGTGGATTTCATTATGAGATACTTTCATAATCTTAATAATTTCCAAACAAGTTTCTTTTCATAAGTCCTGAATTTCCAATAAGATTTCCTTCCATAAATCTCGAATCTCCTATGGATTCTCCAAGGGCCTCATCAACTTGGTTTTTCATTTGGGCAACATTACTAACCAGCCTCGTGTCTAGGCTTGGGCTCAGGCTTACAGTTTGTTGGACCTCCAGCCCATCTGGTCTGACTCTTGGCCTAGCCCCTAGGGTGAAATCGATTCGGGATTGGTCGATTCAGTCTAATATTTTCACAGGCTGATTCGGTTCGGTCTATTTTTTTTCCAAACCGACCCGAACGATTTATTTTCGGTTTGGTTTGGGGCAAGGTCAAATTCTTTCGAAAATTTCAGTCTACCCCAAATGGACAATGTTAAAAATTAATTTTGAGCCCGTTCGGTTCGAATCCACCACTAACATAGAAAATGTATTACCAAACGGGTCTCCATTCGAACGTTTTTTCATCAAATACCAAATGGGCCCATTTTAAGAAAAAAATTCATCTATTTTTCACCCAAATAGTAAAAATCACATAATCAAAAATCATAAAAGCCAAATGCATCACTAACTTTTGGTTCGGTCTAAGTCAGTTCGGTCCACTATCAGTTCGATTCGGTCCGGTCTAAATTCTAGAAAATTGAGGCCGAACCGAATATATTTTGAAAAATTTTTCTTGACCAAGACCAACCGAACCCCATTGTAGACCAACCGAAGACCGAACCGAATGGTCGATTTTTTTGGTCAGTTCGATTTTTGCAATTTTTCTTTCACCCCTACTAGCCCCTATCAAGATCCATTGCTATTGGTAAATGAGAACGGTTCAACATTTTGGCACACTACAATTACCAAAAGTAAAGGCTTATATTTAAGGGGCCAAATTGGGAAAGTTTTAGTGACACTAGTTGTTATTTGGAGCTATTAGCTGGATTCACTCCAACAAAAAATTAATATACGAAGGACCGAAATGGAAACAGTTAAAGTTCAAAGGGTACAAGTGATAAATGAGTAGTACTTAAGGTAGAAAGTGTATTTGTTTCTTCCTTTTCCGAATTGCAGACGCGCCCCTATTCTCTGTTTGTCTTGTTTGATCCTTTCTTTTCTTTTCGCTTGTAGTTCTCCACTCTGAAGAAGTCAGATACTGGAGATAAAATCTAGAGGGAGAAAGGTAGAGCGTACGTGTAGAGAGAGAAAGAATTCGAGCTTCCATTACGTCATGTTTCAGTCTAATCATCAGGTATGTCTCTTTCACTGGGGTTGAACACTTTCTTGTTCCAAATTCTTGCAATTTTAATGGAAAAAGAAACACGGATAAAGTCCCTTGTTTCTTTGTTGATGGATACTTTCTTTATGCGAGCTATGATTCGCGATCCGGGTACTTCTTTCTTCGCGATCCCTATGCTTTTCTTGCATTTATTTCAAAGATTGTCTTGTTAAGTGTAGCATTTTTGGAATTTGTTTTGACGGTTAATAGAATCAGAAATACATAGTGGAATTGGTACTGGTGGTGCTGCTCCACTTTTGGGAATTCTTGGAGAATGGGTTTAGTGAAATTTAAAGGAAATTAAGGCCCTGTTAATTATTCTGGAAATTAGATATTAGGATTGGGGTTTGATAGCTGTGTTATCCAGGCATTGGCTGCACTGGACTAGCGATTTGCCCCTGGTGGGAACAGGCTCTTACACTATCTTGAGCTTCAAGTTCTTTGCCCCTGCTAGAACTGCCGAAGTTTCAATTTAGAGTGTTGGTGAAAGAAAGAGCACTACTAAAAATAAAAGAAAGCAATTCCCTTTTTGTTTGTTGTTTCAGAGCTAGTTTTTCAGAATAGATATTAGCAGAAATTATTTTAAATTCCCAAACTGTCGTCTTTTTTCAGATTGTCTTTTACTTTTAGCGAAAATGATTTTAGAGAATTTGAATCATATTTTAAGTTAGTTATCATAAACGGCTTCTTTTCCAAACGGAAAATCAGGAACAACTTTTGAAAACTGTCGTGGAAACCTGATTTCGAGAAAAATAACAAAACATGTATTTGTTCAATAACTAAACAATTCTGATAGGAAGGAGCGAGAATGTGAGTTTTCCCACTGCAAAGTAATATTTTGAGGATACTCCAAAGATTTCTTGGAAGGGTCTTACTTATTCTCGTATGTTGTTCGAGTCTACTGCTATTTGATTAGTATGCAGAGGTGATTAAGTTAGAGTGTTAAATCCGAATGTTTAAAATTCTGAAAAGCCTAGCGTAAATCCCTTTGATTCAAGGTGGTCTACTTAAGCTCTTATAAAAACTTCTTTGTTGTAAGATAAAACAGCACATTGATCCATATTTGCTTTGTCTAGTGTAACGATGCAAATAAATGAACTATGTACAGTATGTTTCTTTTGGAAGATATATGTGTAAGCTTTTTGCTACTGCACTTTTGGACAAGGTTATACGTTTAGATACCTGATGATTCCTTTTTGCAGCTTTCGGTGCAGACGAATGCTTTCTTTATTCAAGATCCCTCGGCAGTGAATCATGTACCTCAGGGTGACTCTCCTGTAATGGCGAGGCGTGACATGCAAAATGGAGCAGCCTTTGAGGCACAAACTGTTTTATATAAATCCAAGGTAGATTCCTGTTATTTGAAAGCGGTGAAGTTTAAATATGGTATCACGATGAATAGATCTTGTGTTTTGTTCCTGATTTGTTACTACAAAGATGGAATTCCTCCCACTTAGATCTTTTAAAGTAGTTGGTAAAAATTATGGGGGAATTGCTCAGCCAGAGTTATTTTGTGTTGATTAATATCTGCAGAAGTTTGAGGATGATCTAAAAGTGTTAGGTCTGAAAATCAAAAAGCATGAAGAGCGTATAAAATTTTTGAAGACCCAGAACAACAGCCTGGACGACTCCATCCTAGATCTGCAAGGTATGCTTTTTTTTTTTTTTTTTCTGGTTAGTTGTTCATGTAATTTCTCTCCTTGGTGCTGATATGTGCACAACACTGGCCCCACTATGCAAGCTTTCCACCACTATCCGTGTTATCAATCCACTAACCCCACTTCAGCATGCATGCAATCCATTTCCTTGTGTTGAGCATATAGGGTAGTTAATTCATTTCCTTGTATTTAGGATGCATTATAGGTAGTTAATCCATTTGCTTGTAAATAGGCAGTAGTGGCTCATGTTTCAGCTTTGCACGTTTCACGTTTCATTTTGTATTCATGTTTTAGGTAGTTGGTGTGGGCCGTGTGGCCTATGTATATGGGCAAGCTATGAATGAAAAAGGGTCAGAACAATTATTTCCTTCTATGTTTTCTCTCTCTAAGCTGCGACTTCTCTCCTTCTTTCCAAATGGGTTTGATCATATCAAGTGGTATCAGAGTCGTGTTCCATGGACACCCGTGGCAAATCCAACACTGAATTCCACAATGAAGGTCGCGAAATTTTTGGCTTGCCATGAGTCGAATTTCGATCAAATACATACTTCACTTCAATCCATTCTTGCCTTGTTACAAACACTACAACTTCGTCGCACCTCCGAAACTAACCCTGATAATACCAACATCAATCCCTTCGCCTCCAGCTCGAACTCCCACCAAACACTCACCCAAGACGCAAACCGTTCACCCACCAACTTCAAGCTTAGTTTTTCAAAATTTACAGGAGACGATCCCCACCAGTTGGATATATCGGGCTGAACAATACTTTGAATTCCAACGCATTGCCCCCGCACAACAAGTCCAGTTGTCCTCTTTCCACCTCGAGGGCATTGCCCTACAATGGCACTGTTGGTTCACCAAATTCAAAGGGCCCGTAAGTTTGGGTGAATTCACCACTGTCCTGCTTCGTCGCTTTGGATCCATCGACTTTGACAACCCCTCCGAAGCCCTCACCAGACTTAGGCAGACCACCACCGTGCGTGCATGCCAATAAGAGTTCGAGAAGTTATCCCAACTCATTGATGTCCTACCTGATAATTATTTGATCGAATGTTTTATCGTGGGACTCAAAGACGACGTGCGTATTGACGTTAAACTCAAGACGCCTCGGACTTTATTTGAAGCCATTGGTGTGGCTCGACTTGTTGAGGAATGCAATACCTTACAAAAGAAAACTATCCTTTACCCCCGACCATCCGTTCCCAACATCGCAACACCCAACTGCAACACCACCATCCCCACCACGGTTGGCCTCCTTGGCCTGAACCCTACTAAAAAATCAAGCCTAAATCAAAACCCTCCAACAAGCCCGTTCAAGCCAATCACGGGCCTAGAGGCTCGAGTTGTACAAAAAAGGCTCTGTGCTATTATGGTGATGAGAAATACGTGCCCGACTTATTAGGTTTTTATACTAAAAGTCATGACTTTAAAAAATGGATTAATATATTTTTTGAATTATTTAAACAATTATTCCTTTTCTTGATGAAAATTTTTATGGGCAATGTTTGCATTATATCATATCATATTGTGCATGAGTGTCTCTTATTCCACGTAGTAGATAATCTAGAGTTTGGCTTACACAGAGGATTAGATTATCGGTTCTTGTAGAATATAAGTCTTTATTTCACAGTCTTAGGTAGAATTGGATACACCACCAGCGGAGCTGTAACACAGTGTTTCAGTAGATTTGTCTTGACTACGGGAAATAGTATTGTTTTAATTCACTGTGTTAGTACATTTTGTGTGTATTGAACATGACCACCTCGTAGTTATTATGAATGTTTGCGCTCTTAACCCAAAGATGATTAATGGATGTATACATTTAATGTTGTTGAATTTGATTCATTATAGATTGAAGCCTTGTGGGCCAATAGTCTCGATGAATCCAGGGCTTTAGTAGATAAGGAAGGAAAAGAGAGCTTCTCTTAGAAAGTTCTTATAGGTTTTTATTCCCATAGTAGATAGTTTGGGTCACAATATTAAGTTTATGACAACTGTTAATTATTTATAGAATCCACGTCCTTTTATAAGGTTGATGATATCCTTTTGAGTAATTTTATAAGTTTCGATTATGTCAGAACCTGCAGGTGGATATTAGTATCTGACATAATAAATAAGTTAAATGGAAGGTCTTAAGGAATTTTATAGATGTTGATTAAATAGTTTGTCAATAATTTATTTTAATCACAATTTATTTTAATCAACGGGTATCTATAATCTTAACGTGGAGAGATAAATAAGCATTTAATAATATGGAACTCAAAATATAATTTTGAGATATGGTAATTCTGTAGTGGTATGAATTGTAATTTATATAATTCAGAATTAATTCGGATTGGATAAGGAATCCCGAATTATATAGGAAGTCCAGCCCTCCTAGGGATCCCTATCGTTGTCTATATATACATCGCTATACCTTTTAGGTCAGGGATACAACTTGATACTTGAAATGTTGAGAGAGATTCTGTGAAAGTAAAGAGATCACGTTTTTGAGCCCACACTCAGTATGTGATCAAGGTGTGATAGGATTATGGTAGAAAATCTTGAGGTCAGTCGAGCAAGATCATTCCATCCATGCTCAAAGTTTGATTAGGATCAAACTGTGAAGATAATTGAGATCAAACCAGAGAGATCTCGAAGGTTTGAACCCTAATTCTACATAGTAGGATTTCATATTTTTTTGGTTGTATAATCTGTACGCCTTCATCACTGGGTGTTGGGAATCGATCCCTAACACGGCCACCGTTGCACCAAGCTCCAACTTTTCATGATCAAGGATTTTGTGACTGCGGATAATCAACCCGAGCAAATCATAATCGACACTAGCTCGTACACCACCCTCGACCCACCTACCATTTGCCAAGCTATGACTAGCCTCGATCAAAACATGAATATTGGTTAAACCAATGACATTTCTTTTGATCTTACCCGGAATTTATCCTTGTGGCCAAGGATATCTCTACGTGGGGGAATTGATACGTGCACAACACTGGCCCCACTATGCAAGCTTTCCACCACTGTCCGTGCTATCAATCCACTAACCCTACTTCAGCATTCATGCAATCCATTTCCTTGTGTTGAGCATATAGGGTAGTTAATTCACTTCCTTGTATTTAGGATGCATTGTAGGTAGTTAATCCATTTGCTTGTAAGTAGGCAGTCGTGGCTCACGTTTCAGCTTTGCATGTTTCACGTTTCATTATGTATGCATATTTTAGTTAGTTGGCGTGGCCTATATATATGGGCAAGCTATGAATAAAAGAGGGGCAGAACAATTATTTCCCTCTCTGTTTTCTCTCTCTAAGCTACGACTTCTCTCCTCCTCTCCAATCGGGTTTGATCATATCAGGTGCTTTCCCAAAGGTTAGGAAACAAGGAATCCTAAAGAATAGCAGTCCAGTGATGAAATCGATAAAATGAATGGCTATCTAATTTGAGAGACTAAATTGCGGTGTTTTGGACAAAGATTTAAATTAAAGTAAGTTTAATCTTTTAACCATTTTACAATATCGTGTTTCAAGAAATTGAAAGTTCGGGTTGTTTGGTTACGATGCGATCTGGAAATGAAGGTGCAAAACTGAAGAGATAGGAATCTGTCAAGCTTATTTGATCCTCTTTTGTTTTTGTGGATGGGTAGGGGTGTGGGAGCTAGTTTACGTATTTTTTGAAGAGATTGTTGTTCCTAGGCCCTTGCTCAATACAACAATCAACTTCTTATTTTCTTCGTATCCTTACCAGAGTTAAGCTACAAATTTAAAAAGTTCCACGCACAAACTTTGCTCAGGACTTAAGTTTTCATTTTTTGAATATTGTTTAACTGTAGTCGCTCCTGTTAGTGTTGTTTAGATCTTGAAGATTTTAAGACCTTGCTTATGGTCTCTTTTATTTCTTTTTCCTGACAAGTATTGTCTTAGTCAATCTTGGAAAATATCATTCCTCAAGTTTGCCTATGGTTGAAGACGAGGATCATAGCCAGGTGGAAAGTGAGGAGGAAACAGTAGGACATATACTGAAGCATGAAAAATCTGCAGCTGGCATTTTGTGCCTACTGAAAACTCGTCATGGCAGTCAGACTTCTCATTTTCCGTTGACCAAGGATGTGCTAGGTATTGTTGCTACACTTGGGAAGGTAGATGATGACAACCTCAGCAGGTTGGTTTGAATTGAATCTTATGTGTTATTTTTGTTTTCGCCTTTTTGGCTGTGGAAATTTATGGTAGTCATTACTACTTATTTAGCCGTGATGGATTATTTTTCAGCAATCTTGTATAGCTGCAGTTAAGGATAACTTGTCTTACCCGAGAACATATAGAGCTACTGATCAAATATCTATATTATGTAAATGTGATCTGTATATTATTAGGTTCATTTTGAGGTGTGCATAGGAGTGTGGTTTCCAAGGGCGGAGCAACTGGGTAGCAAGGGGGTCGCATGACGCCAGTGAATTGGAAATTCAGGAGTATTGGTATTCATTGTATATGAACATTTGACCCTGTAAACGTAAAATTATTGTTCAATAACCCCCATTAATCTTACAATCTTCCCCCTTTTGAATTTATTTTCCCAATAATGCCTCGCTAATCTGCTCTATTCTTATTAAGAAAAACAATTTACGGCTTAAAGTATATTATCCGCTATCCTATAATCCTGGCTCCGCCCCTGGTAGTTTCTACTTTGACGTCTTAAGTTGTTCTTATGTTATGGCTTCCCAAGTTCACTCGTTCGGGGATGGACTTCATTTAACACATGGATTATTTGAGTGCTCGAAGAGTCTTGATGCTACCTGTAACCTGTAGTAGGAAACTTACTAGTTTGTGTAACTTTTCTGTCAGGCTTCTCTCCGAGTACCTGGGGTTAGAAACTATGTTGGCAGTTGTTTGCAAGACTTACAACGGTGTTAAAGCTCTTGAAACATATGAATATGATGGCTCTGTAAATAGAAGTTCTGGTCTTCATGGTCTGGGAACTTCTATAGGGCGGCATTTAGATGGCCGCTTTCGCATCATTTGTCTTGAAAATCTAAGGTATTAGTCCATGTACAATATTTGCTTGTGCGGTCTGTTTTCCTAGACGTGTATATTCTAATACATTTTTCTTTATGTTGTCAGGCCATATGTTGGTGAACTTGTTGCTGATGACCCACAGATGAGGCTTGATCTTTTGAAGCCAAGATTGCCTAGTGGTGAATCTCCACCAGGCTTTCTTGGGTTGGCTGTGAATATGATCAATATAGATAGTGCCAACTTATTTTGTGTCACAGCCAATGGGCATGGCCTTAGGGAGACTCTTTTCTATAGTCTCTTCTCTGGCCTTCAAGTGTACAGAACAAGGGCAGACATGTTACAGGCTCTTCCTTGTATAAGGGAAGGAGCCGTATCTTTAGATGGTGGGATGGTGAAGAGTAGTGGCTTGTTTTATCTGGGCAATCGGTAATAATCTCAGCTTGCTAAGGGGGTAAATTTTTTTTTTTTGAAAACTGTGTGGCGAGTGATTTCCTCCTACATTCTCCTCTTCGAAATATTATTATGTGTTGCAAATCTCGCGACTATGATAATTGTTAATTGGGTTACTTTTAATTCCAGTATCATTTGCTTTTCTACTGGACTAGTACTATGTTCAGAGCAAACGTCTATTATTGTGATCTTTTTCTTCCTTCTGATGCATGATTCTTCTTCAATGAATCTGATACTAGGGGAGACATAGATGTGAAATTCCCCAAAAGCCATGGGAGGTCAAATCTACCTTTGAACTATGTTCAAGCTGAAAAGCGGATAAAGGAGATGAAATGGGAAAAGGAAAGAATGACGGAAGATATGCAGAGGGAACAATCATTATTGGACTATACAAAACAGTGTTTTGAAGTTAAGAAACAGGAGTTACTCAAGTTCTTGGCAGAAAGCTCGTCATATGCAACTCAGGTAATTTCCTTGAGCATATATTGACTGGCATTGTCTAATATTCTACTTGCCGAACTAGTTGTTTTCTTACAGTAGATTATCCGTGAGTCTTTGTATTTTAGTGGTCATATGCTATGTGGAGTCTGAATCCAAATTAGACTTCTCGAATGCGTTGTTATGAACCCTTTAATGATATCTGCAAAACACTCAATCCTGAATTAATGCCGACCAGAGTTGGGTCTCCGGTGGGTATTCTGACGATCAAGTTAGCTTCTAGTAAGGGCGAAAGAAACTTGAAAGTATGAATTTTAGTGAGAGCATGCGTGTACCTGATATTGGAGTGCTCTTGAAGTATTTGTAGAGTAGGATCTCAACTGCCTACCTGAGACTTCGGCCGGGAATGTAGCGGCGTGGCCTAGGGATCACGGTGGTCTCACCACGTGTCCCATGTCCATGCATATTGGATGACACGTCTTGTATGCCTAATAACTGCCTTCCCACGTTTTGGCAGTCTTCCCGTTGAAGGTACAAACTCAGCTGATTGGCTGGTAACAGGGCCACCTCAGCCTGTAAGCCGAGGGCGAACGACATATCTGTTTGGCCTAGACTACCTCAACACAGCACATGTGGGACAAGGATGATTGTGGACCTTCGCCCACTGTCGTGCGGTCCGGCGTACCACATGCTGTATACTATTTTGCTCGTAATTTTCTTCTTTAGTTGAGCATATCAGGGGCACATATCATTAGTTCATCAAACTGCCAGAATCCAGGGTAAAAAATAGATATTATGTTGCTGAAGAACAGTAGTAGGCAATGAGATAATTGATAACGGAACTGTATAAACTGCATACTAACTGGTCTTTGTGTTCAACAGTTTGTTCTTATAATTGAGTGTTGAATTTTTTATCCTCTTTGTCTTTCCTGGAAAAGAGAGTCTCAGATTTCAGATTGAGAACGAGAATGAAAATGACTAGCCCGTGCCAGTTGGGGCGGAAGTTCTTTCGCATGATATGACAATAACCATTCGTCGTTTGGCAATGAATTTTAAGTGGCTACTTCTTTAAGTAATGAAATTTTGGTCTGGTGAATTTCTGATATTCTGATATTGACTCAGTAGTATATCCACACTGTGAATGATGCACTCAGAGTCTCGTGGATGAACAGAAGTTTGTGGAGGGAAATTTTCAATTCATGTTCATTTCTTACTGGACCTATTGATCTCAAGACGCTTGATTAGAAAAGCTTTGAGCCCTTTTTTGCATTATGTCTAGTCTCTCTTTTTCATTGACTTGAGAAATTGTCATGATATAATTTGCAGCATCAGATTCAGGTGGCGCGAGACAGAATGACCCCGAGATGATATTTGCACTCAAGAACCAAGTGCATTTCCAAAGCAGCTACGAAAATGTGAAGTCACCTCAGCGACGTGTTAAAAGATTATTTTTTTCAACAATCTCTTGTTTTGGAGAGAAGATTAGCTCAGACATCCATGTTTGTCTGTGCTTTTCGATTTAAGTTCTCTCCATTGATTGTTGAACGATGTCAAAATTCTAATCGGAAGGGCATGGAGCAATAATTTCTTATTTCAAAGTTTTGTGCTCAATACAATGGTCCTGTTAGTTTGTTCATCCTTTTTTGTTTTTCTGATCGTGTACTTGCATATGTGCATGTATGCGTCTAACTATGTACATATTTTGGTACAATGATCTAGATTTGCAACCGATTGTTTATTTTTCATTGTTAAGATCTCATACAAGTAGGCATTGTTGATTCGGAGAAAAAATGTGCCTGCGTGTGTGTGTCCTTTTTACATCGAATGATATCGAACAGGTTTATATTCGGTAACGTGTCTAGACATTTGATTCCGTAACAATACTCTGCAGGCAGAAGGTGTAGAAATTTCTGTGTATTGTGGGACGTCTAGACGATAATCCATTTTCAGGAATAAGCAAATCATAATGATCGGTGTATATATTTCCAGTTTGTCTTCGATAACGGCATTTAATCATGTTCTTCAAATAAAAAAAATTATCCGCGTCAATAGAATAACATGGCTTGGTATCTGTAGCAAAGGTACAATTCCTGCAAAGATGCAGGCTGGAGAGGCAGTACTTTTGAACCTTGAAATGGCTGGAGGCTGCCAGCATCATCATCAAACCCTTTCTACAACAGCCGGCCGATCAACCTGAATAAAAAGGGTAAATTACACTGACGTCCCTTGCGGTTTCTAAAAAATACATTGAGCTTCTTATAGTTTGAGAAATTGCTCTAACCTCCCTTAATTTTGAAATTATTGTGCAGTTAACTATCTTGTAGTTAAAATCTATCAAACGCTACTAGTCAAGCTATTGAAACTTCTTATAGTTTGAGAAATTGCTCTAACCTCCCTTAATTTTGAAATTATTGTGCAGTTAACTACCTTGTAGTTAAAATCTATCAAACGCCACTAGTCAAGCTATTGAAACTTTAAGTTTGGGATCTTTTTCGGCTAAACACACTACGATATAATTCTTCTCGCGTTTGATTTTGTTTATGTTGATTTTTTTAGATTTTTCTGAAATAGAAACCTCGATAACTTTTTTAGGATTTGTTCGAGTTTCAATTTTAAAAAAATCTCAAAAATTTAACATATATTATTTTGGACTTGATAGAAATTATGTTGCAATCTATTTGTTGAAAAAAAAAATCTTGAACTCAAAAGTTTCAAAAACTTGACTACCGATGTTTGACTGATTATAAATGGTAAGAGAGAGATAATCTCATAACAGTTTTAAAAGTAAGGAAGGTCATAGTAATTTCTCCAATCACAAAATATTCGAGTCCCTATAGCGAGGTAAAAGGCTGCAAACTTGCAACACCATGAAACGACTCGTTTTAGTTGTCGCGCCCGGAAATTTCCTTGCTTTTTAATGCGACGTTTAATGAAAACTGTTTAACAGCTGAGACTTATTTAAAAACTCAGAGTCGCCACTTGACATGAAATTTAGGTGTGTCAAGTCACCCTCTAAGGCCATTTTCGAAGAAGATGCCCTTAGAAAAATATTTTAAATTTAACTCAGAAATACGATTCTGTTTATAAAAATGACTCTTTTAAAAGAGAACTGGTCTTGAAAACAGAGATGGGTTCGGGGATTCACTGTTACGAGTTGGGAAGGTGTTAGGCACCCAACATCGCCCTTTCGGTACTTTATTTTCCCAATTTATTTTATTTTATTATCCTTGGCCAAATTTAAATAATATCTAGTGATTGCTATACAATTGGATTAAAAAATAAAACAGGTGCGGGGACAGGACCCCGGCTTACGCAATTTAGCTTTTGGTGGCAAAAAAGTTAGAACAGATATATGTTAAACTTTGACCGAAACATGGTATGCAAACTGGTATCTGCACGTCATGTTTCTATTCCCGTAGTGCCAGGTACCTTAAATCCCTGGTAGGAATTTTCAAGTTTAACAATGACCCGATTCCGTTTTTTAAATGGATTATCATGTTAACTTTCTTTTTTTTTTGATTTTATTTATCTACAATTCTTCATCCCAACAGCTACACAATCACTGGCGGTCCAAATTGTAGATTTTAATAAATGTCACTTGAATCACGATATTCTCTCGTGAAAAGATAACGTGCATTGCCCGTTAAATTTTCATCCCAAAAACACTAACATGGGCTACCTATGTCACCCGCGTGTTCATGGAATTCCGAGATTATCGGGATCTTAAACCAAGTGATATAGATAGTGTGTCAGCGTGAACTAACAGCACTATTCATATAACTTAGCCAAGTAACGAATTTTTCCTTTTATTCATTTCAACGTAAAATAAAAATAAAAGAATATAGCGGTATCTGTTACGGGGAAACGAGAAAGGGGTAAAAAAAAAAAAGAAAAAGTTACGGGATCTCGGAAAGGGAAAAGTTAGTAGTTAGTTCCGACAGGGGCCGACGCAATCGAGCGATATGCCGGGAGTATTATTTTTGTTTAAAGTGATTTTCGCTTAAATCAAGAAAAGTAGTTGGTAGAGCCAAACACCGACTTTCGTGATTTAGCGGGCTAAATCCTGACATTCTAGAAGTGCAGATTAGAAATTTCTAGAACTGCGGACTAGAGATGCGGATGGCCAATTAATATTTACATAAAAGAAAAAGCAGAAAGGATAAATAAAAATATTCTGACATTCTAGAAATGCGGACTAGAAATTTCTAGAACCGCGGACTAGAGATGCGAACATCAGCTCTTAAGCGTAGTATTTACATTAAATAAAAAAAAATAAAAAATTAAATGAACAGAGCAGAAATTAAATAAAAAAAGACAGATATTGAAATAAAATTAGATGTTGCAATTATACCTTTGTATTGATATTCGAATCTGGTTACATGAAAATAAGAAAGACACGCGAACGGCTAAGTAAAACCATAACCCGACATAACACTGGGTTTTAAAGCCCTGTTATCTCGAGGTATGCTAATATAATAGCGCGTCCGATTCTTTCTAAATCTGAAAATAATTGGGCAGAACCTCTTCTTGTTTTTGGGCCAAAAGTCCTAGCTAAAAAGGGTCTCGTCCTAATCTCGTTCGGATACCGGGAGTTCGGAGCTAAAAAGCTAAGAACGACTCGGATGCAGAATACTCGAAGAATTTTTAAGAGTAAAAAAAAAGCTCTCTGTTTTTTACTATGGAAAACGGAAAAATAAAAGAAAAAGAAGAGAACAGAACAAGTATTCTGTTCTCTGTTTTAGTATGGGGGGTTTGGAACCCAAAATATTTTCAGGAGAGAGAGAGGAAGTCGTCTGATTTAAAAATCACTCTCTGGTTTTTTCCCAAAAATTTCGTCCTCTTTTCTCTCCCCAAAAATTTTCCTCCTCTCAAAGGTTTTCCCCTTCTAAAAAAAATTTCGTCTTAAAATCAGTGTGGTGTGCTTTTTATAAGCAAATAGAGGCGGTGAGAGAGGGGAGAGAGAAGCTGCCGTGAGAGAGAAGAGAGAGAAAAGGGAGTGACACGTGTCACCTTGTGAGAGGGAGAGAGGTGATGCGCGGGAGAGAGAGGGAATTGCGTGTGGGTGAGAGTGAGAGACGGGGACACGTGGCAGCTTGGGAGTGAGACAGCTGGAGGAGAGAGGGAAGAGAGGTAATTCCAGCCAATAGAAACTCATCCACGTCACAGATGTACCAGCGCGCACCTGCACTGAATCATCTCCCCGCCGTGCAAGGCATTTAAGAGAGGAGAGAGAGAGTGCCACGTGTCATCGTGTGAGTGGAGAGAAAAATGGCGCGGCAGAGGGTAAGAGTGATCAGGTGTGGGTGAGAGGGAAAGGGGTAACAGGTGGCAGCAGGCGAACACAGACGCGTGGGGGGGAGAGAGAAGGGTGGTAGTTCCAGCCAACAATGCTTCGCCACGTCGTCAACCTTTCTAGCGCGCGTCACACCAGATTCCATCAAATGCCGTGCACGACTTTTTAGCCGGGCACGGCCCACGTGTCGTGCACGGCTCCGGCGCGTGTAACACACGCGCGCGTGGTTCTGCTGACGTCAGGCTTATGTCAGTGCTTTTTATATTTTTACCAAAATGCCCCTGTGCTATACAATGCCTTCGCGCGCTATTTTTTAATCTTCGGATGTCCAAACGAACTCGGATTTGACCACGGATACAGCCAATGGACTCGTATCGTCGAGAGGATCATTCTGAGTCTAATATTTTATTTATGGACATGTCGGCTCGCAAACCTAGCTCCCAAATAATTATCGGTACACCACTATCCTTCTTTAAAATGCCATTTCTTGAGCTACCGAACTCAGATTTGACCGTGGATACAGCCGATGGACTCGTATTTCTGTGCTGATCAATAACATGTGTCTCTCGATGTCTGAACATATCAGCTCATAAATTGTGCCTCCGAGACCCCGTTCTGAGCAATCAAAAATTATCGGCGTTGACCGATTTCACCCCAATCACTGTCACTAGACTCGTTTCGTCGTACTGATCAATAGTATGAGGGTCTCATGACTTGATGAAGTGGTCTCGTGAACAGTACTCCCGAACCCCAGACTGTGCAAAGGCAAAATAGTCTTTTTGTGCACAAATTCTTTTAAACCCATTTCGATGGCATTTTTCATAATAATTGAGCGGTGGGGCCAAAATCTGGTATCAACAGCTGCCCCTCTTTGTCTGCACTTGGCGAAGTGAAGGGTAGACAAAGAATATGAGATGCGGGATTTTGTCTCACCGCGATTCAAATCAGGTCATGCTGCTCTGTTTTGAAACTGTCATTGACGACTTCTCCACTCTGAATATCCAAGATAGCATCCGTGTTATCCCGAGAACTAATGTACTTGTCTTCTCTCTTTCATGCCTTGTTCCGAGTTCATGGAGGCGGTGAATTCTATTGGCATCTCCGTAGCATCCTTCGAAGAAAATTCTGCCCTTTTTATAACTCCCCTTGCCATGCTCTTCCATGCATACGCTTTTTTCAAAAATTCATTGGAAAAATATCCGATCTCCTCTTTGCATGTCTTTTTCAGATCTTTGGGAGTAACTTCCTCACATCCTGGTGACAAGTAAATAAATTGTAAATGATAAGTAAATAAATTTGATTTTGAAATTTCAGACAAATAAATTATAAATGACAAGTAAATAAATTAATTTTGAACTTTCAGACAGATAAATTGTAAATGACAAGTAAATAAATTTGATTTTGAAACTGTAAATGACAAGTAAATAAATTGATTTTGAACTGTAAATGACTAGTAAATAAATTGATTTTGAACTTTCAGATAAATAAATTGTAAATGACAAGTAATTGAATTGATTTTGAACTGTAAATGACAAGTAAATAAATTGATTTTGAACTGTAGATGACAAGTAAATAAATTGATTTTGAACAGATGACAAGTAAATAAATTGATTTTGAACTGTAAATGACAAGTAAATAAATTGATTTTGAACTGTAAACGACAAGTAAATAAATTGATTTTGAACTCTAAATGAAAATTGATTTCAAAGTTTGAGAGACTTAGAAATTCGATTCTAAGCTGAAAATTTGAAGATTCTATAGAGATTACGACTCTAAGATATCTGATGAAAACCCTTGAGAATTCGATCTCAGGGTTCGAGAGGCTTAAAAATTCGATTCTAAACTGAAAATTTGATGATTCTATAGAGATTATGACTCTAAGACATCTGATGAAAACCCTTGAGAATTCGATCTCAGGGTTTGAGAGGCTTAAAAATTCGATTCTAAGCTGAAAATTTGAAGATTCTATAGAGATTACGACTCTAAGACATCTGATGAAAACCCTTGAGAATTCGATCTCAGGGTTTGAGAGGCTTAAAAATTCGATTTTAACCTGAAAATTTGAAGGAGGGGGTCTATGTTGTTCCACTGAAATATCGGCTACTGATTGGACAGGAACTGCCCCTATCTGGACTGATGTAAGGGGAGGGTTTGATATTGCCGATGCCCCTGCCCCAATATTAAAGGAAAATGGCACTGATGCACTTTGTGGTGTTTGGTGCTGGGCTAGAAGTGCTTGGATCCTAATTTGAAGGCTCTCCATTTCCTTGAGAAGAACATTGTATTCTTCTCGAGAGACTGTGTCAGATTTAATGCAGAGAGACTGACAGTTTGTTTCTTCTGTCATGGCTTTTGAACTGACAGTTGCTTAGTCCTCGGGGGAGACTCCTACTTCCTGCTTGTACCTTATATTGCAGGGAAATATGTCAGTTTGTACTTCTGAAATGGATTGGTCCATAACATACAGTCAAAGGATGACAAGTGTGTGTACTAGGATCCTATTGCTCATACAGATTTTTCATATCCTTCGAAATTTTGCCAGAGGTTCAGCATGACTTCGGCATATGATTTTTGAAATTGTGAGAATATCCGGTCTGTATGAGAATGGTCCTATACTTTGACTGTATATTTTGGACACTAAATTGAAGCGTGTTAGGACAAAAACTGGTTTGCAATTTTTTGAAAAAATTTTGTCCTTTACATAATCAACGAGAATTCTCTCCATTTTTCATGAATGTCCCTATCAAGGTTTTGGCTTGACTCTTTTTTGAGGAAAACTACATGCAGCATGACGGCTTGGTTTTTTCTAATGCATTTCTAGCATGGTTTCACGGTTCCCAAATCTTCAAACCTCCGGCCCCCGTGAAGGGTACCATCTTTGGTTGGCGATTTGGTTGGAGTGTTCTTTTCAGTGAAAACCATCTTTGGCTACAAAAAAGCACCATTGACGATCGTCACGTACTTCGAACCCCCTCCTAATCCTATGGGTAAAAATAAAAGGTAGAATGGAGATTGAGAAGAGAGTTGGGTATGTTGTGCTGAATATATACATATGCTGAAAATATTTTTTTATTTGGTAAATATTTGGAGAGAATCCTTTCAGAATAATGCAATGCCCTGCAAAACAAATATTAGTAACAAGATATTTATGCATGTTTTTTTTTTTTTGGCAAAAGCGCACTTGAAAAACAACCACAAAAATAATGTTAGTAACAGGCCAAGGATAATTCGATAAAAATTTTTGGGAAAATTTAAAAAGCCGAAATCCACTGATAAGGAAAAATAAAAGGTTTGCAAATAGTACCCCTCTTTAGCTTGCGTTACACCGTAAGTTTACCCAAATGGGGTAGGTTAATGGTTTCCGCTAAAAAGAGTCACAATTTGCAAATTCTTTTATTAATCCTTAAGTCCCCAGCGGAGTCGCCAGCTGTCGCGCCCGGAAATTTCCTTGCTTTTTAATGCGACATTTAATGAAAACTGTTTAACAGCTGGGACTTATTTAAAAACTCAGAGTCGCCACTTGACATGAAATTTAGGTGTGTCAAGTCACCCTCTAAAGCCATTTTCGAAGAAGATGCCCTTAGAAAAATATTTTAAATTTAACTCAGAAATACGATTCTGTTTATAAAAATGACTCTTTTAAAAGAGAACTGGCCTTGAAAACAGAGATGGGTTCGGGGATTCACTGTTACGAGTTGAGAAGGTGTTAGGCACCCAACATCGCCCTTTCGGTACTTTATTTTCCCAATTTATTTTATTTTATTATCCTTGGCCAAATTTAAATAATATCTAGTGATTGCTATACAATTGGATTAAAAAATAAAACAGGTGCGGGGACAGGACCCCGGCTTACGCAATTTAGCTTTTGGTGGCAAAAAAGTTAGAACAGATATATGTTAAACTTTGACCGAAACATGGTATGCAAACTGGTATCTGCACGTCATGTTTCTATTCCCGTAGTGTCAGGTACCTTAAATCCCTGGTAGGAATTTTCAAGTTTAACAATGACCCGATTCCGTTTTTTAAATGGATTATCATGTTAACTTTCTTTTTTTTTTTTGATTTTATTTATCTACAATTCTTCATCCCGACAGCTACACAATCACTGGCGGTCCAAATTGTAGATTTTAATAAATGTCACTTGAATCACGATATTCTCTCGTGAAAAGATAACGTGCATTGCCCGTTAAATTTTCATCCCAAAAACACTAACATGGGCTACCTATGTCACCCGCGTGTTCATGGAATTCCGAGATTATCGGGATCTTAAACCAAGTGATATAGATAGTGTGTCAGCGTGAACTAACAGCACTATTCATATAACTTAGCCAAGTAACGAATTTTTCCTTTTATTCATTTCAACGTAAAATAAAAATAAAAGAAGATAGCGGTATCTGTTACGGGGAAACGAGAAAGGGGTAAAAAAAAAAAGAAAAAGTTACGGGATCTCGGAAAGGGAAAAGTTAGTAGTTAGTTCCGACAGGGGCCGACGCAATCGAGCGATATGCCGGGAGTATTATTTTTGTTTAAAGTGATTTTCGCTTAAATCAAGAAAAGTAGTTGGCAGAGCCAAACACCGACTTTCGTGATTTAGCGGGCTAAATCCTGACATTCTAGAAGTGCAGATTAGAAATTTCTAGAACTGCGGACTAGAGATGCGGATGGCCAATTGATATTTACATAAAAGAAAAAGCAGAAAGGATAAATAAAAATATTCTGACATTCTAGAAATGCGGACTAGAAATTTCTAGAACCGCGGACTAGAGATGCGAACATCAGCTCTTAAGCGTAGTATTTACATTAAATAAAAAAAAATAAAAAATTAAATGAACAGAGCAGAAATTAAATAAAAAAAGACAGATATTGAAATAAAATTAGATGTTGCAATTATACCTTTGTATTGATATTCGAATCTGGTTACATGAAAATAAGAAAGACACGCGAACGGCTAAGTAAAACCATAACCCGACATAACACTGGGTTTTAAAGCCCTGTTATCTCGAGGTATGCTAATATAATAGCGCGTCCGATTCTTTCTAAATCTGAAAATAATTGGGCAGAACCTCTTCTTGTTTTTGGGCCAAAAGTCCTAGCTAAAAAGGGTTTCGTCCTAATCTCATTCGGATACCGGGAGTTCGGAGCTAAAAAGCTAAGAACGACTCGGATGCAGAATACTCGAAGAATTTTTAAGAGTAAAAAAAAAGCTCTCTGTTTTTTACTATGGAAAACGGAAAAATAAAAGAAAAAGAAGAGAACAGAACAAGTATTCTGTTCTCTGTTTTAGTATGGGGGGTTTGGAACCCAAAATATTTTCAGGAGAGAGAGAGGAAGTCGTCTGATTTAAAAATCACTCTCTGGTTTTTTCCCAAAAATTTCGTCCTCTTTTCTCTCCCCAAAAATTTTCCTCCTCTCAAAGGTTTTCCCCTTCTAAAAAAAATTTCGTCTTAAAATCAGTGTGGTGTGCTTTTTATAAGCAAATAGAGGCGGTGAGAGAGGGGAGAGAGAAGCTGCCGTGAGAGAGAAGAGAGAGAAAAGGGAGTGACACGTGTCACCTTGTGAGAGGGAGAGAGGTGATGCGCGGGAGAGAGAGGGAATTGCGTGTGGGTGAGAGTGAGAGACGGGGACACGTGGCAGCTTGGGAGTGAGACAGCTGGAGGAGAGAGGGAAGAGAGGTAATTCCAGCCAATAGAAACTCATCCACGTCACAGATGTACCAGCGCGCACCTGCACTGAATCATCTCCCCGCCGTGCAAGGCATTTAAGAGAGGAGAGAGAGAGTGCCACGTGTCATCGTGTGAGTGGAGAGAAAAATGGCGCGGCAGAGGGTAAGAGTGATCAGGTGTGGGTGAGAGGGAAAGGGGTAACAGGTGGCAGCAGGCGAACACAGACGCGTGGGGGGGAGAGAGAAGGGCGGTAGTTCCAGCCAACAATGCTTCGCCACGTCGTCAACCTTTCTAGCGCGCGTCACACCAGATTCCATCAAATGCCGTGCACGACTTTTTAGCCGGGCACGGCCCACGTGTCGTGCACGGCTCCGGCGCGTGTAACACACGCGCGCGTGGTTCTGCTGACGTCAGGCTTATGTCAGTGTTTTTTATATTTTTACCAAAATGCCCCTGTGCTATACAATGCCTTCGCGCGCTATTTTTTAATCTTCGGATGTCCAAACGAACTCGGATTTGACCACGGATACAGCCAATGGACTCGTATCGTCGAGAGGATCATTCTGAGTCTAATATTTTATTTATGGACATGTCGGCTCGCAAACCTAGCTCCCAAATAATTATCGGTACACCACTATCCTTCTTTAAAATGCCATTTCTTGAGCTACCGAACTCAGATTTGACCGTGGATACAGCCGATGGACTCGTATTTCTGTGCTGATCAATAACATGTGTCTCTCGATGTTTGAACATATCAGCTCATAAATTGTGCCTCCGAGACCCCATTCTGAGCAATCAAAAATTATCGGCGTTGACCGATTTCACCCCAATCACTGTCACTAGACTCGTTTCGTCGTACTGATCAATAGTATGAGGGTCTCATGACTTGATGAAGTGGTCTCGTGAACAGTACTCCCGAACCCCAGACTGTGCAAAGGCAAAATAGTCTTTTTGTGCACAAATTCTTTTAAACCCATTTCGGTGGCATTTTTCATAATAATTGAGCGGTGGGGCCAAAATCTGGTATCAACATTAGTGTCTCGGTGGTTAAGATTCATTTTACAAAACGATGTCATTTTAATCAATAAATCTCAGAGGGGATCAAAACAACATCGTTTTGGTTTTTCATCCACACAAACCAGTCAAAAATGCCAACAAAAAAAAAGTCACAATGATCTCCAAATTCACACATTAAAACCCAAGTTTTCTTCTTCCTCTCACTCACTCTCTCTATAACTTCTTTCTCTTTCTCACTCTTTCTCAACCAAAATCTTCAATACCCCCACCATCGCAGACTTTTCAAATCACCACCCATTACAACACGATCTTACATAAGTTGGGTTCAACTACAACTTTTCAATAGATCTTGCTTTCAACCATAAAATCACCTTACGACACCAGTTACTTTTAAGAACACAAAAAAATATCAAACCACAAGGATATACAATCCTGATTGCAAAATGCCTTTCCTGATTCGCATCATCGTCGAACATCAGAGATCTAAAAATATTTACTTCTCTCAAAACTAGAACTCAACCTTGTATACTCTGCGACGAGCTTGAAAAATGAAGATGACTTGTTCTCAAGCAACTTTGGTGTGTTTCAATTTCGTATTTGGGGATGTGAAGAAAAGAAGAGTTGCAACGAGAGAGGGAGTGAGATGAAGAAGAACACGATGGTTTTAAGATGTGAATTTGAGAAGAACACGATGATTTTAAGATGTAAATTTGATAATTTTTTTTGATTAATTTAGTACATAGAAAAGACCAAAAATGAAGTTATTTTGTAAAATGAATCTCACCATTTCAAACACTAAAACGATGTCATTTTATGGCGCTTCAAGTTTGCAGTCCTTTACCTCAGTATAGGGACTCCAAATCCAATCACAAAAGGGTTCAAAATATTTATTAAAAAATTCAAGGTAGGTCAGTGTAATTTACCCAAAAATATAAAGACTTTCACCGGATTCCAACAAGGGTCATTAAACTAATCACCCCTAAGATTCCATCAAGTACAACCATTTCATTACTTTTTTTTTTCTACTTCACATCTAGACAAAAATATAATTGGACAGATTTTACACTAACGACATAAGAATGACAGGTGTAACCAATCTAATGGAGTGAATTCCACCTAACTCTTAATCTTATCCGACTTATATATGAGCATTTGAGCAGAAGTTAAAAATTTATTATTCAAAGAAAATGCTAGAAAGAACGTTATGGAGTACATCGTGTTTAATGCATAATATAATCACTAGCAAGCAAATAACGCCAGAGAGAAACTGTCAACTCACATCTTTGATGACTTAGCCAAGATGCATTGCGACATGGTAGCAACAAGTTAATGGGTAATTGTGCGAGATTAATAAATTTCATAGTCGGTCAAAAATATTCAAGAACTAGTGAATGACCAATCTAATATCATGTCTCATCACATCATTTCGGATGTCGTCCAAAGACAAAAGACCTTCACAAATGACAGTTGTATCAAATGTTGACAGTCTCGTGCTGACTAACTGTCTAATTCTTGGGATTTGGGAGACTTGTAGTGCAGTTTTCTATATTATATGTGTAGTGCATGTAATGTGACGTTTTACTTGTTTTGGTCTCAAAATTATATTATTTTGATCCTATGTATTTTGATAACAATTCGCAAAATAATATAATTTCGAAAATAAAACGGTACAAAATTATTATATTTTGTCCGTATTAAAAACGGTACTACAAACCTCAGTCACCACAGACAGTATGCCATCTGGATGAATTATTCCACCGTCGGATCAAACTTAGCAAAAGATTCCAAGCTGTCAACCAACAAAATGCAGCTGATAATTACTCCACATAGTACTGACAAGCTGAACCCAAACAAAGCGGAGAGTGGACCCCGCACTTTAGCATAAAATTGCTCAAACACAAACCGGGGACTGAATTTTTCACTATATTACTGTGTGCTGCAGCCGGGAAAGCAGCGGGAGTGAGAGGCTAGAGAGAGAGAGAGAGAGTCGAGCACATGACGACGGCATTTGATTTTTTTCATTTGACTGTTCAGTCGAATCAAATTGATATAATTATAGTAAGTCAAATGCCACCATCTTAATTGAGTAGCAGAGTTTGCATTTTGCTAAATTATTTGTGGGTTTGTTGTTTCGTAGGGTTTTTAACTGTGTCAGATGAAAGCGGCTGGGAGCGGCGGCGGAGGTAGGGGGGATGACCAGTCACCGGCATCTGCTGGGAATGGGGGTCCTGTTTTCGACGGCGGAATGGTCCCGGTTCGGCCAATTGAAGTGTCAGGTGAGAAAAACGGTTTATTTCTTGATAGCAGTGAAACAGTTGATTGTAGGCCTGTTGACTTTTTGACTGGGATTGCGAATGGGAATAAGAATGAGAATGCGGATGTTAGGGTTAGGGTTAACCCGAATATATCGTGGTTTAATCAATTTAACGATGTGAGTGGGGGTCCTATGATTTACGGCGGATTAATTCCCAGCGAGATTGCTGGTGGAGAAGAAGATCGTACTCATGCCGGAGACGGCGAGGGGGTTGAAACAGCCCAGGGAAATGCGAGAGTGCGTCAAAAGGGAAAGGTTGGCAGACCGAAGGGTTCGAAGGATAAAAAGAGGATTGTTGATGGTGTAAAAGTTAAGAGGGTGTCTAAGAAGGGACTAAAGCTCGGTAGACCTAAGGGTTCGAAGAGCACAAAGAAGGTTTTTGATGGTAAAGAAGTTCAGGGCTTGATTTCCAGTCTTGGAGGTGTTAATCAGGGGACTAGTGAAGTTGCTGGAGGAAATGGTAATCAAAATGAGGTTATTGAAGAGAAGAAGAGGTTCGGAAAGCCAATTGGCTCGAAGAGAAAAAAGAAGATTCACAATGTTAAAGCAGTTCAGGGGATTGAAGTTACTGGAGGAGGTGGTGGTGATAAAAATCGGGTTATCGAAGGGAAGAAGAAGTTTGGAAGGCCCATGGGTTCGAAGAATAAAAAGCAGATTCATGATGCTAAAGAAGTTCACGGGATTAATCTACCAACAATTGAAGTTGCGGAAGGAGATGGTGGTGATAAAAATGATGTTATTGAAGTGAAGAAGAAGTTTGGAAGGCGTAAGGGTTTAAAGAACAAGAAGAAAGTTAGTGCGGCTGAAGAAAATCAGAAAATGGCAATTGTAGTTGCTGGTGGAAATAGCAGTGTTAAACGGATGGGCAGACCTAAGGGTTCAAAGAATAAAAAGAAAATTCTTCCAGTTGAAGGAAATCAAGAGATGTCACTTGAAGTTGTTTCACGTAATGCCAGTCTATACGCCACTGTTGAGCGTGGCAGGCCGAAGGGTTCAAAGAACAAGAGGAAAATTCTTTCAGAAGAAAATGGAGGAATGCCTAGTGAGCTTGATGGCCGTAAACGTGGGAGGCCTAGGAAGAAGTTAATTGTTGCTGCAAATGAGAATGGTGGAATTGGCTGTGGAAATGAGGGTCGAGATACTGACCAGATTTCCAAAAGTGGGGCTTTGATGCTTATTGATACAGAAGATCAGAGTTGGGATGAAGGAGGACTTGAGTATATAGCTCGTGATCTTAAAAGTGAAGATCAAAATGTTTCTGCTAGTGGAGACAAAACTGTAACTAAAAAACGAAAGCGAGGACGACCACCGGGATCTAAGAAGAAACAAAAGTTAATTACAGCTGGTGAAGTCTTGAGTTCTAGAACAGAGGTGAAAGATTTGGTTATGTACAAGGCCGATGGAGAGTTGTTGACCGAATCTAGCAATACTCAGAAAAAGCGAAGAGGAAGACCAAGAAAGAAAGCAGATGAATATCCAAAGCCGATAAACACCGCAGGAGAAAACGGATTGGTGAATTCAGGACTGTGGGTGAGTTCTTCCAAACTCATTATCTTTTTGCTATCTGTAATATGATTAAGCTTGTTTATTTTCGGTAAGCTAGTGAAGGGAATATTAAGGAGTTAGTGCTGGTCACATTATAGCTAGATGTCATCGAACATATTTAAGCTGAATATACCCCCCAGGCAGAGTTAGTGAGCCGTGTAATAGGAGACCACTTCGCGCGGTTCGGGGGGCACTTTAGTCAGCCGCCGGCGCCCGACAGCGTCTTAACTGTGTCAGATTTGCATTACAAACTAAACCGTTTGTTAAGAAAACTTTGGTTTCATAATATTCATTGTTGTGTAGTCCTAAGTGGCATCACAAACTAAAACCATACGTGAATAAACTTTGTTTTCATAATATTCACCAAGTATAGTCCACAGTGTTGATCTAATTGAAGGACATTTACAAATAGAATGTTAGGAAGTGTTTTAACTCAAAGTGGAAACTGTTAGTTTTAGGTTCAATACATTATCTACATATTTAAGCTGAATATGAGCTGTGTGAAATTCAAGTTATGAACTAAAACCATCTGTTTACAAACATTATGTCAGGATATTCACCAAGTTATAGTCCCAAGTGTGGATCCAATTGTAGAATATTTACAACTACAATTATAGAAAGTGCTATTATCCATATTCTGTATGGCACTCTATTGTGATGCTAAAGTAACTATCACTCTCTATCCAGAAAGTCACATCTAGATATTGAATGTCAAGCATCATCCACTTGAAAAGAAGTGGGAAGCAGACAATTATGGATAGGTAAAGGGCAATGTTGAAGCTTAAATCATTAGGGGAAGTTGTTCCTCCCGTAAGAGGTAAGGGCAGGAAAAAAGGAAAGCAAGACACTAACATTTTGTACTCCTTATCTCCATATTTCCTTGTCATAGAGAAAATATAATTTCATAATGTAATTAATCAGGATTCTATATTCAGAACTTCTGTTTTTTTTTTTCTGACGGGGTTTCTAATTTAGGATGCTAACAGTTCGAAGAAAGAGCAGGGGAGTTTGATGTGTCACCAATGCTTGAAGAGCGACAAGAATGACGTTGTCTCTTGTTTACATTGCCAAAGAAAACGCTACTGCTATGAGTGCCTTGCAAAATGGTAATGAGAACTTCTAAAGCATGTTTGTTACTAAAACTATTTAAAACAATCTCGATTTCCCCAAATTTATTGAAAATATTTGGTTGTTCTTATTTCTGTAGAAATGTTGAGTTAGACAGTGCAAGTAAAATAATGTGCTTTGTATAGTATGCGAACAATTAAAAATCACTCAATGTTATATAAGCTGTATATGATATTTTGTAGCTCTTTTGTTGTTTGCCGATATGAGATGATTATATGTGATTATTTTGTATCAAATAGGTACCCAGAGAGAACAAGAGAGGAACTTGAGAATACGTGCCCATTTTGTTGTGGCAATTGCAATTGCATAGTGTGTCTACGAGCTGATGCAGTTGTAGATGTATGTTGCTCCCGTTATTTCTATTAATAGTTTTTTTTTTTAATAAAACTTTTACTTAATGCAACTTTTTGGAAAAAAATTGTGATCATAGGCTAGTCACAAAGAAGCAGATGAGAATACCAGATTGCAAAGATCAATTTATTTGCTACACAAAACTCTGCCCCTTCTCCGGCATATCCAAGGGGAGCAGAACTCTGAGCTAAATGTGGAAGCTGGCATACATGGTATAAGAAATATCGTATTATCACTTAGGTGGATGTTGCCATTTCTTTTGCATATGTGGTTCAGAGTATGTATTGTTGTCTCTCTTGTTCTTGTTCTGCAGGTGTTCAATTGACAGAAGCACATATAGAAAAGTCTATAATTGATGAAGATGACAGAGTCTACTGGTATTTCTCCTGCTCCCAGTTATTAGATTTCATCATCTGTTATCTATTGATCTATTTTCCTGTATTATCCACTTATTTTTCACGTTGATTTTCTTAGGTAATAAAGCTCTTAATAGATTAATTAATTGTGATTTCTATTTGTTTGCTGATATTTTATGCATGAGAATCAGGTTTTAGTAAACATGAGATGCAGAGACATGGAGTCTATATTTTTTTCTACTGCCAAATTTGATTAGTTGATATTTGGCAATCTATCAATTTTTTAATATTTAATGATTAGGAACACCACTGAGATAAATGGTGTTTTGTAGACAGCATGTGTTCTCTTTTGAAGTTTGATTCCTCATGATGCGAATTGATAACTCTGTCTAATTTTTTATTCAACAGTGATAACTGCAGCACATCGATTGTCAATTTCCATAGAAGCTGCCCAAACCCTGATTGTTCATATGATCTCTGTCTCAGTTGTTGTTGGGAACTGAGAAAAGGTTTTCAGCCTGGAGGTAAAGAAGGAGAATCCTCAATTCATCAGTTGTTTGAGAGATCTTCTGAAAAGGATGGTCAGGAGAAATCTGGTTGGGGGGACCAAGGGGCCCTTCTAGCAAATGATTCTACAGCTAATATGTCCTTTGAATTTCCTGATTGGAGAGCAAAAACAGATGGTAGCATTCCTTGCCCTCCAAAAGAGCGTGGAGGTTGTGGTACTGGAATATTGGCACTGAGACGCATATTTGAAGCCAATTGGGTAGAAAACCTGATTAAGAGTGCAGAAGACCTTGCTATCAATTACCGGTCACCAGATATTGATTTTTCTCAGGGATGTTCCTTATGCTTTCATATAGGCACTTCAGGAGGTGATGGGAATGATTCTGGAGTAAGGCAGGCATCTTTTAGGGAGAAAAGCCAGGATAATTTACTATATTCTCCCAATGCTGTTCACTTGGGAGATGGTGACTTTGAGCATTTTCAAATGCATTGGATGAGAGGTGAACCTGTTATAGTTAAAAATGTACTTGCGAAGACATCTGGTCTTAGTTGGGAACCAATGGTCATGTGGAGGGCTTTCAGGAATGCCACAAGGAAATTGAAAGAGGAGAGCTCTTGCGTCAAGGCCATTGATTGCTTGGATTGGTGTGAGGTATGTGTTTGGTTCCTAACCATCTAACATGTCCGAACTATGTTTTCATATATGGTTACTTCTACTTAAGAATTGCTTTCTAGGTTGGGTAGAACATAGAGCTCTCTCTCTCTTTCTGGATAGAATGTGGGCTTTGATACTTATCTGCTATTGGAAACAAAGAAAATTTGTATTTTATTAAAAAAAATTAAAAATCACAACCGAAGGACATATTTTCTTTATGGGCTGCAGGTTGAGATTAATATTCACCAGTTCTTCAAGGGTTATTTAGAGGGTCGTAGGCATCAGACCGGATGGCCTGAGATGTTGAAGCTGAAGGATTGGCCACCAAAGAATTTATTCGAGGAATGTTTGCCGAGGCATGGTGCTGAATTTATTGCTATGCTTCCGTACAGTGATTATACTAACCCCAGAACTGGCCTTCTGAATCTTGCTACAAAACTTCCTGATGGTGCTTTGAAGCCAGACTTGGGACCAAAAACATACATTGCTTATGGATCTTCCGAAGAGCTTGGTCGAGGTGATTCAGTGACTAAACTTCATTGTGACATTTCCGATGCGGTACTTATCCATACTGTCAAAATTTCCAGTTGCTTTTTCTTGTTTGTTTTATTCAATAATTGTTTAGGGACCTTCATGTTCTGCACCATGTTTCCATCACACCTGGCCTTTAATAAAACTTCCACGTCTTTTTCTCCCGGCTATTTTACGTCACGAAGTTGTGATACGATTTTCCTTTTAATTGTCTGTCTAGGTGAATGTACTTACACACACAGCTGAGGTGAAGATTCCTCCATGGCAACAGAAAGTCATCAAAAAATTGCAGATGAAATATGAAGCAGAAGGTTTGGCTGAGCTTCGTCGCAGAACAAATGAGGCATTGGGCACATGTGAAAGTATGCCACCGAAACGCTCTCAGGAAGTGGAAAATTTGGATTTTCTATCAACAGAGGAAACGAAAATCAGTCAGAGGGACTCTTTCTTACCGGAAATCCCGAATGAAGAGAAGAAATTGGGTGAGGACACTTCCTTATCAGACAAGAGGACGTTGCCCTTCTTATATGTAGATTTGAATAGAACGGAAGAATCCATATTGTTTTTGCCAGACGAGAGAGATTGTGAAGGGACAAGTGATTTTGATACTAGATCTAATGAATCAAAGCCAGTGAATTATTCTCAACCCTATATGAAGCCCGTCAAAAGTGAAGACGGGAAGGTGGCAGCCTTTTTGGAGGACAAACCCATTGGTACAGCGTCAACGAGGACAAATTCAGTTCCAGTGGACAGTACTTGTCAAAGCAACATTTGTTCAGAGGTTGAAGAAGGAGGTGCTGTTTGGGACATCTTTCGTAGGCAGGATGTGCCCAAGTTAATGGAATACCTAAAGAAGCATTGGAAAGAACTACGCCACATCAACAATCGCCCTGTGAATTCTGTGCGTATTGTATTGGTTTCCATATTCAACAACATCAATTTAACTCAAGTTTTTGACGTTATCTGTTTCACTGCCTTAGGTTGATCATCCTATTCATGACCAGAGCTTTTATTTGAACGAGAAGCATAAGAAACAGCTGAAGGAGGAATTCAGTAAGAAATTGCTTGTTTTTTTCTCCACTTACTTTTCTTGATAAATGCTTCACATTCACTTGTCATACTGGCTTTCATATGCAGGTATAGAACCTTGGACATTTGAGCAGTACCTCGGAGAGGCTGTGTTCATTCCTGCTGGATGCCCACATCAAGTGAGAAACAGACAGGTGAAGTCCTCGTTACATTGAACATGTGTCCTAAATTAAATTCTTTCACAGAGATACACAGTGCTACGCTATTTTCCCCAAAATAATGTTGTCCTAGGGATATGAAATGGGTAAGGGTGGGGGATGTGTCAACTCCCTGTACCTAATAGGATACTTGGATCCTCAAATACTTGAAGAAAAAGAAGTCTATATTAGCTAGACAAGAAACATTTCAAGCATTTCACATGGATAAGAGATACGATCACCGTTCGATGCCACGACTTCATGTTTTAAGCGTACATTAAGCATTTTGATATTAGTAGGCGTTTATGCTGTGACTAGTCGGCTATTCAATAAATTGACACGTTGACATGGTAAATTTTAAGAAGACTATCGGGCTTAAACTAGTGCTACTTAAATCAATTATGGGATTTTGTGTAGAAATTTATTAATTTCGTTTGGTTTTGACCTCTGTTTTTTACTTGTTATTTGTTACTAAGTTTATAGTAGTTATTTTAGCCTTATCACTTCTTTCTAGTCTTATGTCATTTCTTACTACAACTTTGGGGAGGGAGAATTTTGCCTATTAATCACTAGGTGCCGCGTAGCCATTTTATGAACATTGTTGTTTGCGATATTTTTCCTTAATTCCAGTGATTTCACTTCACATACATTTTTGCACTATATACAACAATTTTTTGAAGAATACACTTATAGAAGTAGGTTTTGAGGATGTGTCAACTTTTGTATGTATGTGCTAGTAGTCTAGTACCCTACAGTTTTGAGTTTAGGAAGGTTGGACATGCACTTGCACCAGATACTTGTACTCGAGTCAGATATCCATTCTGGTAGAAGCTTCTCTTTCCAGTGTGGAGAACTACTTCACTAACCCCCCCCCACCCCCACCACCACAATGTTCCCTTCAAGGAAATAAGTTCATATTATCTACACAGCCTTGCTTTTAATCTACATATTTCATGAAAACAAAATTGGAAAATCCAATGACTGGTGGAAACTTACAGTCTATATTCCCATTTCCTTTCTCTTTCATTTTCATATTATTCTTAACCAAGCTTTCCCTTTGTACACGATTGTCATTTTTCCTGACTAACTATTCTCCAATTGTTTTCCAGTCCTGCATTAAAGTGGCCCTCGACTTTGTATCCCCTGACAATGTTGAAGAATGCATTCGGTTGACAGAGGAGTTCCGCTTGCTTCCGAAATCCCATCGATCCAAGGAAGATAAATTGGAGGTACATGTTATTTTGCTCTCTAGCACATTCTCTCGCTGAATTTTACAGTGAGTTACTTCATTTCAGATGTAAATTCTTGAAGCATAGAAGTAAATTTCACATAAACCAAGTGCCACATTTGCAGTTTTTGGAAATACTTGCATAATCCCTGTATTGTAGACTTACTGAGATCTCCATACTTGAAAAGTTGTATGACACACAATGCTCTCTGTTGATTAACAGGGTATATGCTACTGTCCCATTGCACAATTACTTCACAATACTTATTTTACCTTTTGAAAGGGAAAACATAAAAGAAAAAGATGAAGAAAAAATTGCCATTTGAATGATCCTCTCTTCTTCTCTCTCAACCCAAACCATCGCCTCTCTCTCTACACGAACCAACTCAACAGAATCCAACACCACCTGAGGGGAACCACCTGGACTACTGCCACCACAACCCTCCCTCCCCAGCCACCAGCAGAAGCCCCTCCCTCCCTCCCTCCCTACCAGCTTCACGGCTCCCTCCCCTGCTAGCAACAAGCTCCCCTTTTCTTCTTTTTCACGTCAACCATAATTATTTCTACCAACCATCTGCCACGACCCTCTAGATTGGCCATTGAGTGAACACTGCTTGATGATTAGGCTGATCTGCCTGAGCTTTGGGATACAAATCCTTCCAATTGACCTCACGGATGACTTCCCCTCTTCTATTTCCTGTTCATTTTTTATAAGTGCCTCTTAAAACTGTTGCAGGTTGTTTAGTGCATTCATTTATTTTTCTGATGTACAGAGTTGGAGGTATAACTGATATCCATTTTTCCGTGCACGTCATTTTTTTACCCCTGTTGCTCTCATTTACCTTCTGTTTACTTGTAAAATGAATACATGGAGACTTCTGATGTTCAGTAAATGCTTAGGAACCCCGTTTTAGGACAGCAGGGTGAGGAGAGTAAAACATGTTGATTCTGGGGAAACATGTGATGGGATTTGCTTAGCGATGTTTCTCACTCTCAATTCTCTCTGTTTATAGGTGAAGAAGTTGGCAATGTATGGTGCAAGTCTAGCTGTTCGTGAAGCCAAGACTCTGATGTCGAAACTTGAGTAAGATTTCCTGTACTCCCAACTTTGTATGTTGGGGATATAATTGTTTCCAGTCCGAGTACCACATTGAGAATGAAAAACGCATGATGTAGGATATAGCCTTGCAAAACCAAGATATCCGCCTAAATCTATAAGCAATATTTTTCTCTGTTCTTTTAAACGATAGAGTAGTACATTTGGTGATAACTAAATCCGTATCCATGATATCCAAATGCAGCTCCTGTTAACAAACCTATGAATCAAGAACGTGTGTAAGTTTGTTTATGCTAAACCTCTAGGTCCACCCTCATTCAAAAATGAATATCTTTCCTTGTCAAAGGCTGGGTAAAAAGTCACAATTAATCCTTCGCTGTCTATCATTCCTTCTTCGATCCTAGCCTACTCATTGACTATAAGAAAGATCACTTTTGATATGATATATACGGCTAAATAGCAATTGGCACATAGAATATGCCTTCTTGTGGATTTTCATAACCATGCTGTGCAAAAACTTTATGGAACTCGTGTATGTCAAAGATAACAAATGGCTGGTAGATGGCATTTCGCTCAATTGAAATATGTTGACTTAATATGGAACTGATAAAATTGATTACCTTTCTACCTCGTAACTTTGGCAGCTTGACCAGCAGAGCGGAGCAAGACAGATCAGCATTTGTAACAGAAGCCTCTGATCATTAGTAGATCCAATAAAGGACTCTCTCATCAGCAATCTTCGCAACATTGTATTCATATTGTAAATTATGCAATGTAGGTAGATTATGCCTCTCCATTTGGTAATGAACGTAGCCAGCATTTGCAGTCTTTCTGCTAATGTTGTTCATAAATCATTAGGTTTTGGCTTTCAATCAATTGACTCGAAATTGCTACCGAGATGACAACACTGTACCCTTCCATTCATTGCCATTGCACTTTTTTGAGCTTTTCTCAGATGCCAAAATATCCAACTATTCCTCTCGAATGGGCATTGCGGTTACGTCATTTACATATATTTCTTTTTCGGATACCATTTCTGGCTTGTCATTTTGCATCTCTTCTGATTCCAAGACCTTTTATCATTATCATGACTTTCATATGTTGCGTACCTTGCGTTCACTACGCATTCTGTTTGAACCGACACTGGAAAAGGTTTAACCTTTTGAGTTTCTGTTCATAAGGTGTGCAAGTGTTTTCGCACAATACTAAAAATGGCTGATTCTACATCTTTGACCATTTAGCCTTGTCCATTTTCACCTTTCTAGGTTATGAAAGCAGTCTTGATGTTCCCTTTAATCCGCAAAAATCAAATGAATTTCTCATTTTTCAATCCTTTATCTGCTTAGTTCTTATACACATACAAGCAAACTTGCACCTTATTTTTTTACAAATTGGTTTCTTTGTAAATAAAAAGTAAAGCACTTCTGTCTGTACAAAAATTTTATTTGATTTTTGTCAATAAATAAGCAAATCAATGCTCTATTTCGGCTGATTGGATTATTGAATTATGATTATAAAGTCTTTTGTAAAAAAAAAAAGTTATTATAAGTTTATTTGGACTAAATTATTTCAAGAGAAGTTGTCTTTCTTTGGCCTGAACAAATATGTAACGGAAAAAATGATTCTGCGTCTTGAATGCGAAAATATCATACATCAATCTTACTATAAAAAAGGATATTTACATAATTTTGTGTTCTGCTCTAATCAGAATCCACCCGGTCTTCAACCGGATTGAAGCTGAGCTTGATTAGCCTTTCCTCTCATTAATTTAATCCAAACGTTGACGATTATTACCTATTCAAGTAGGAAATACTCTTTTTAGAACCATTAGCCAAATAGGGCCCTAGGCAAGACTACCAAACGGGGCGTGAGCTCTAATACTATATCAATGAAGAAGTTTACGAACGCATCTTGCGTCAACAAATTCAAACACATATTTGTGTGAAACTGATCAGTGCACATAAAATTTATATTATTTTAATAAACTTCACGTGTTTTTAAACGATTTCAAACATATTTATATTCAGATGAGAGATTGTGTTAGTAAACATTCAGTTCAGCTTTTTACTCCAAAGTAATTAATCCCGTACCGTACCGGCCGGTACCTTCCGTACCGGACCAAAACCGGTACGGCCGGACGTCCATTCCGTTCCGGCCAGAATACCGGCGGTTCCGGCCGGTTCCGGCCGGTACCGGCCAAATACCGGATCTCGGCCGGTACCGGTTTTATTTTTTTTTTTAATTTTTTTTTTACTTTTTATGTATTTTTAATTACATTTACATACTTTTTTTTTTTTTTTTCATTTTCCTTGTAAATACTTCTAATTAAGGTAGGAAAATTTATAATACAAAAAGAAAAGTTAACATTATTTTTTATGAAAATTAAAAGAAAAAATTAGCATTTTTTAAATTTGAAGCTAACATTCCTTTTTATGAATGTTAACATTCTTTTTTTTAAACTTAACATTGCTTTTTAATTTAAAATAAAAAATAAATATTAACCTTTATTCATAATTTCATACATACATGAAAATAAATATTTTTTTTTCACTTTCGATACTTTATGAATGTTAATTTTTCTTTTCAATTTCTCTAGACAAGAAAATGAATGTTAATTTTTCTTTTTTCATTTTTCATACCTTAATGTTAAAATGAATATTAATTTTTCTTTCTAATCAAGCATATGCTAACTAATTTTATAAATTTTGTGAATTAAATGATATTGAAATATCATAGGTTTATTATTGTCCTTTGAAAATGTTATGTTTTGTGAGTTATTTTTAAGTTGTGGGGTTTACTTTATATGTCAAATGTAATTTTTTTGTAAAGAATATTAGTTTAAAAAAATTATATTATTTTTTAGCGATAAATCCGAAACGGTACCCCCGGTACCTACCGGTACCGATACGTACCGTACCAGTAACAAAACCGGTACCCTTACCGGTACGAGATTGATAACTTTGTTTTACTCCTGATTTTTTCAGGAAAACGGATTAAACGGACGGAGTATCTAACAACCGTTGGATTCCCATCTAGAAATTACGGCGGCCATGATTATATCCGACGAATCATTGAAATTCGAGAGAGAGAGAGAGAAGAACCTCTTTTCCCGGGAAAAAAGGGTTGTTTGGTTCTTCGGAATCGATCGATCATCTCTCTTTCCCTCCCTCCTCTCTCTCTCTCTTCCCCATTTTCATTAAACTTCTTACGGTTCTTCTTTCTCCATTCGAAACCCGGTGAAAGAAGAAACGAAAGGAAGTGATTGAAAATGAAGGGAAGCGCAAGGAAGACCTAGAAATTTGATAAAAAAACCCAGCAAAATCGTTTAGATTTGAGTTGTTTAATTTGAATTTTTTTTTTCCGTTCCTCAATAATGGACATAGATAACATTGAGTGTATATCGTCTTCTGATGGCTTGGAAGATGAAGAGATCCGATCCCACCACCCTCACAATCATTATCCTAATCTGTTCTCGTCAAAGGTTCCATCTGGGATTGCTCCTGCCACCAGCGTCCACGAATTGCTTGAATGTCCTGTTTGCACCAATTCTATGTACCCTCCAATCCATCAGGTCCGTACAATTTTTTTGTAGGTCATTATTGTATGGTTGTATATAGAAACGTGTGAGCATTGTTCCTTTATTTCCGGCGTGATGGTTTCGGGGTCGAATTTTGATATTGAATTGCAATGAATTTCGAGTTGGAGATTAGGTTTTCATTAATTGGGCCAAGTACCTTCTTTTATCCGCTCATGGCCATCCCGTCGGCAGTTTCTTTTGGGTAAAAGAGGTGCATTAAAAGAAAAACATAAGGTTTCATACAAACACCATGAGGTATGGAACCCCTCTGCGATCAGCTGTTATTTTGAGATGATTCCTTCAGCGGGGATTTGGGTCAAAATTTGCAAGGAATCGGCATAGTTTCGCCTTGAGGCGGATATGATAGAATACATGGAGTAATGAACACTATTATTTGTCCTAGGACCACTGCTGTAGCTGGTTGCGTCCCTCTCCACTTCCAAGATATGTTCTTTGACTTAGCAAGCTGCAAGCTATCCCGAAATTATGCAGTTACACTTGAGGTGCTGCCTGCGTTTCGTTGAAACCCACCAACCCCATGCCCTTCTTTGTTTCTGTTGATTCTTCTTGACAACTCTTCATGATTTTCTTTTCTTTCATGGCACCGTCTCTGTTAAGTTTAGACTCTTTGTTTGATGGAGAAATCCATCTAATCTTTCTGCAAACAGATGGAGTATTTCTGTCGCTTGAGCCTGCTATGTGATGCCCTTACAAAGCTTTAGCTCGAAAGTCCTTGCATGTTTCATCCGGGGAAGCCCCAGGCAATCCATTTTGATTCTCGAGGGTGGCCTTGTTCCTGTAGTTCAATAAATCTCAACAGCTGTAGGCAAACATAGTGGCCCACGGAGTTACGGGCGCGGGGGGGGGGGGGGGGGGGGGGGGGGGGGGGGGTGTGGTTCATTACTGATGCAAATAATTTGCACCCACCTGGGAAGGTCTAGTCCAGATCTTAGAAGCAACTAGCAGTCCCCAAGAACACGCTTGGTCCTCTCATGGGTGGAGATTCGAGATAGTGGTGAGAGGGCGAGTGCTATTGGTGAGGTGGGGATTGGGACAGAAGCCACTGAGACGAATGTGGAGTTGGGACAGCTCGCGTTGAGTGCTGCGATTTGTTCACCCACCTTAGAAATGCGTGAATGTTACCATATCTTGACTCTTGTTATTGGATAAAAAGTGGGCTCCATTTCACAATCTCACAGTTTTGTCCAATCATAGAAAGGGTAATATTCACCCACTCCTAAGGCGGGTGAACAAAATCACACTAATAAGGTCACGACAATCCAGGCAGTTGGAATATTATAGTCAGTTGTAACGGTAATACAAGATCCTTTATCTGTTCTTTCGGTAGCTAAGATCCTTTATCCTAATTCGGTTCACTTGGTTGTTTAGATGAAATTACTAGTTGAGGATGTCATGGGATGATTGCATTAGAATGTTTGGTACTAGATGCCCGAGCCATATATTTAGTTAGTCTGTCTCACGCCACTTGACAAGACTAAAAAGGTTGTTGTGCGAAATTGTTGGAGTTATCATTTCTATCTAGTACCAAGACGCTTGATGTTAAGAAAAGAGCTCTTGCAGGAAGGTTGGCTAGAGATTTCTTGTAAAAACACTAGCCCCGCTCAGTTAATAATGAGAAGATTTTCATCTTTTTT
The DNA here is from genome assembly GCA_019985065.2 of Arctostaphylos glauca. NCBI lineage: Eukaryota > Viridiplantae > Streptophyta > Magnoliopsida > Ericales > Ericaceae > Arctostaphylos > Arctostaphylos glauca. The sequence continues at coordinate 28,100,184 of JAHSPW020000013.1, read as the reverse complement.
GATTCCATGTATTATTCTCATTATGCACAGAAAGGAGGAGCCGTATGATATGAAAATCTCACGTACGGACTATTATGTTTTGTCTTTGGGTAAGAATTCAGAACACATTCTAGTTTAGCACAACCCATACACCTTTTAGCATTATCCTCTCTAATTATGAGTGTGGGGAGAAAATATAACCGCCTTTCTTCTTATGTGTTGAATTTGTTTCATTGCAGTGTCACAATGGGCATACTCTATGTTCCACTTGTAAAACAAGGGTGCATAATCGGTGCCCCACTTGTAGGCAGGAGCTTGGTGACATAAGGTGCCTAGCATTGGAGAAGGTAGCAGAATCCCTTGAACTTCCATGCAAACATTATTCTTTGGGATGCCCAGAGATATTTCCGTATTACAGCAAACTCAAACACGAGGCACTTTGTAACTTCAGACCATACAACTGCCCATATGCCGGTTCAGAGTGCTCTGTTACAGGGGATATTCCATTTTTAGTTTCCCATCTGAAAGATGACCACAAGGTGGATATGCACACCGGATGCACATTCAATCATCGCTATGTGAAGTCCAATCCCCGTGAAGTAGAAAATGCCACTTGGATGCTAACAGTAAGTATTGGTTGCCTTGGATCTTAAGCTTGGTTTTCTAGTAGGATAGCAGTTGTAAAAATCAAGTGATGAGCCTTTTGCAGTTGTTTATTTCACTTATGATGCATGTCTATTTGAGGATCAAGACAGACCTTTTCTTTAGGCTTTGGTGAATGGTTCATCCCTATAGGAGACGACAAGCACAATACCCGTACTACGTACAAGAATACAAAAACTCCTTATTTTTTTTGGTAAAAACAAAAACTCCTTACTGAATTAGAATTATAACATTAAATATGGGAGCATGGAATTCGTTCATCATTTGATATTAAATGTGAAAATTTTATCAAGAGAGTAATTAAAAGTGAAGGAAGTTTGAAGGACATTTTCCTATAATGAAGTGTGTTTTTTATTGTTTTTTTAATAAAAAATGAAAGGCTTGACATGTGGACTACACATGCTTAGTATATATATCACGAGAGTTGTTGAATTTAAATGCATAATGTTATTTGCATCTTTGGTGCTCTCTCTCTCATTCTACCTAATTAATGCCTCCTATGCTACAGGATACACAAAACAACAGTTTGGGTTGTATATTTTTAATACGCCCATAGTGTTGAGTAGTAGTTGAGCCTGATCTTGTCTCTTTGGGTGATTTTGATTCATCTTTTGTAGCATAGGCGAAGACGTGGCCGACTTTCTATTGTTGTTGCCTTGTTGGAGAACTAACCAAATGGTATATGATTACATGGAACGAGATTCGGCTGCAGACATTTTTACCGTCATCGTGGATACTTATATCATTATGCTTCAAGTACCTGAACTTTCTAACTCTCATGCTTCTTTCCTCAGGTTTTCCACTGTTTTGGCCAATACTTCTGCCTTCACTTCGAAGCATTCCAACTTGGCTCGGCTCCTGTCTACATGGCGTTCCTCCGCTTTATGGGTGATGAAAATGATGCCCGCAATTACACCTACAGTCTAGAAGTTGGAGCAAATGGGAGGAAGCTCGTATGGGAAGGAACCCCACGGAGTGTCAGAGATGGCCACCGTAACGTTAGAGATAGTCACGATGGTCTCATTATACAGCGAAACATGGCACTTTTCTTCTCCGGTGGGGATAGGAAGGAGCTGAAGTTGAGAGTAACTGGGAGGATATGGAAAGAACAACAGAACCCAGATGGTGGAGTGTGCATACCAAACCTGTGCAGCAGCTGAGTGCAGGCCATCTTGATTAATGTGAGAATTTATTCAGTAGTTTGGTACCACTAGTCCCGAGAGCTTTTAGGGCCGCAGACGCTTGTGTGACTGTAAGAGCTTTGGGACAGTTGGTACTGGACCACGGAATGAATCAAGGCAATTTTAGATTTGTGTGTTTGTGTCGCTTCGGTCTCTTGCTGAGCTTTTCTGCTGTGTTACGTACTTGAGAAAGGTTGACATGCATTCACTGTTGCAAAAGACTTTGGTTCTTATAAAATTGTCTGATGAACAGTTTTTACTCCAATTTTACCCAATTTGTTGATGTAAGTTAACATCTGTATGGGAGATTTTTACATGAATTCTGTGGTAAAGTAGTAGCCTTGACTTGACAAAAACAATTAATACTACTTATTTACCTATCAGAAAGTCTACACACAGCTTCAAAATACAGATCCTAACACAATTGTATTCGGAATCATCCGATGTACGTGGAGCTCACATTATCTTAAAGAGCTCTATATGTATCCGACGGTTTTGTATTCTAAAGCTATACGTGTAGACTTGCTCTTTACCTATTTGAGAGAGTCCAATGAGCGGTCAATTCAATAGTAAATTCGCCATTATTTAAACCATCTTGCTTAGAGCATTTTTATCTATAGAGGAAATGTCGTATTCTTGCTTGAGCTTTCCGATCAACCAATTTCTTATTTTAGGGATATTTGAGTTTGTGTTAGCTAGGTCCAAGGATAACCGATTATGTAGATGAACACACACCTATGGCCTATCGTATCGGGTTGGCGGCTCCTCATCTCCTACAACTCTATGGGGTACACTTCGTAAAAGTTTGCTATTAGGGGTCTCTCTAATTGGTCTGGCGACTTCTCATCTCCTCCGTCTCTATAGGAAATCCTTTATACAAGTTTGTTGCTTGAAGTCCTTCTAGTTGGAGTAACTCATTTGTATCATGTACACTTGAATATTGAAAGCTGTAGGTGGATGATATATTTGTGATTGATAACAGTATTCTCGTAATTAATAATAACATTTACTGTAAATAAAAGAGAGATGGAAAGAGATAAGATATGGATCAACAAATCATTAATAAAGGTATACTACATAAATCATAAATAAATAACGTGCAAATATTGAAACCCTGTGCAATTATGGTGTTCCAACATCTTTATTCTTAGCTAGGTTTTATTTTCATAAATTTGGAAACTACGCTTTGATATCAGTTCTGTCACAACCCATTTTGAATCAACGATCCTGTTCGTGTTTCATTATTTGCTAGGGATTTCGAATCAAAACACGGGCGTATTCATTCAAGAGAGAAAAGTATAGACTTTGCAATATTTTATTATTTATCAATAAAATACTACTTTTTGGCCGATAAGAGAACATAGTGGACGGCAAAACTTTGTTATGTATGTGAATTTTTTTTAAGAAATCTTAAAAGAAATCAAAACACCCAAAATAAAAATTTCCCAAAAACCAAATATCTTAAAAATAATAGATTGAAATGGACGTCATAAGATTTATATTTCGACCTTTACATTTTGATTTAATAATTCTCTAAACTGTTATACTACCTTATATCTATATTCAGAAAAATAATCATGTGTATCGGTCTTCTCTTGCTTACGTATCTTTTTCGCTGCGTGATTCATAGATGATATAATAAATGCATGTATGATCGATTAAGAATCACGACGACAACAATTGATGCTGAATACAGATCGAGTGACAAATATATGCAATGACACCATGAGTGTTGTTAATGAGATTGTGTAGTATATACTACTCCCCCAGCATAGTATTCCCAATATACGTACATATATATACATACACATATGTATATTGCAGAGAGACTTTAATAAAAGACCTCTCAATGCAACAAGTGACATGAATTAATTTATCTTTCACTAATATATTAAATGAGCACATGAGAGATATCTTATTATACATATCTAATAAATTATTCAAAATTTAAATTCACAAATTTTATTCCTTCTTCTTACTATTTTTTTTTATCTCCATAATGAGATTAAAAATTGCTATCCATGTTTATATAAGAATGAGAATGAAAATAATATTTTTTAATTATGTCTAGTATAATTAAATTTATGTCAAATTAAATGACTTTTGGGGAAAATATTATATCAAAAGAGATCGTTAATGTTTGTAGTTTTGAATGATAACAAAATCATGCTGTATTTTTTGTTGACATGAATTGATCTCTCAGCTATCTATACTCTATAATATTGACAATGGGTGTTTTAGTGAGTACTAGCTATGTTCGTTTGAACTTGTTTGGGAGATTTTTTCCCAAACAAGTCTCTGGAACAAGTTTCTCAAACATTTTTATTTTTTTCCCAAACAACTTTATTTCTCTATAAAAAGTGTCTCTGAAATATTTTTTTCCCGGACAAGTTTTTGAAACACTTATACCAAACAACGTCTTAAAATTTTGTTTCTAAAAATTATTTCAGAAACACTCAAAACGAACACAGAGCAACAAAAAAATTTATGATTTAAAAATATTTAAAAGAACCCTATTAGGTTACACAATTTGTTATTTATGGAGTTTAATTATTATATCTATCATAGCCTTCCCAAATCTTAAATTTTAATCTACTAAATTAAAATTCCATTCCACACATTTTAATTGACTTGCACTTTTTTTTTTTTAACAATAGAGAGGAGATTGAACTGATATATCAAAAGTGATTCCATATCTCTATCACTCTGATTTTGGTACCTATGGTTTATAATCACAGTAATGATATTGTTAGTAATTTTTAAATATTTTTTATTAAATCAATACTCTAATATTTATTGTTTTATGAAAATTGATAAACGAAATATAGATTTAGGCAAAATGAGAGTATAACTTTCTTTAAATGCAAAAAAGTTAATATACAAATTTTGATAAAAAAAAAAAAAACTCTTAGACTTATAGAATTTGTATATTTGTTTCATGGAATTAATGTTGATAATGAGATTCATAATATTAAACTTTTTTCTTTATTGTAGATTATAGTTATATTATTTTAAAAGTTTTTGTGGCTTATTTAAGTTTTATGGTAGCCCAGTCAACTTGAGCAATTGAGATTGCTATATATAAAATTTTCAAAATAAATGTTAACAACGTTAATAGGGAATTAATATTTGAAATTAAAGTGGATTAATTGAAAGTTTAAATTGAATAAAAAAATCTTATCTATGCTATCTATTCCTAATTTCATTAATAGACAAATCTCTTTTTCTATATATTGTGTAGCACAATGGTCATAGAACATTCTTGTGGATTATTAATAGACAAATCTTATCTGTGCTATCTATATAGAATTTCTCTTTGTCCAATTGCAAAAAAAAAAACCAATTAGTTTTAATCGGTCGAAAGTAACCGGAGAATACTCTGATAATTAAGTTGATTTATAGAAGGGCATAATCTAACTGAAAAGCACGTGAGAGTGAGTATTAATGCGTATTTTATATTGAATGTCTTTGTTACCTTATATAGAGGATTGTTACGACACATGCACCACGATGTTTGATACCACAATCTCGTACATCACGATATCTGGAACAACTGCCCCTTGGACCACATCAGAAACAACTGACTCTGCCTCTAACGTCTTCCATGATGCATTGAATACTAGACTGTAATCCAATTAGTTGTGCCAGCCAAGTGTTGACTACATTGAATTTGCAAAGCTGCTATTCTGGGATCATGCCAACAACTCTGCATTCGGTTTGACTCACGCTCTGGCCGTGCACACGAAGATAGGCCGGTTACACGATATGCAATCTTGTGGGGCCTTCAGCTCAATGCTAGAGCAAAATGGGCAAGGACCAATCATTGCAAGAGCAAGAACCGAGCCTTCCCTTGGTCCAGCGCTTGCCGAATCCAAACTAGACCTTTATATGCTGTAGGCTGACGCCTTGTAGGTCTAGCCTACCATACACACTTATTTAACAAACAGACCCTCAGTTTACTCACAGTTTGGATTTCACAAAGTAATTCATTGCTTTCTTTTTATGTCTGTCTTGATTCAGTCCAAGTTGGAGACTTTGAGGTTGTTCATACTTGATGGGTGAATCAAGTTGTTCATAAAAATTCAAAGTAAATATTAGCATTTTCTATTGTTACACTATGCATTCAGCAATTTCTCCTTTTATTGATTAGTGTCTTTTTGGTTTTCCTTTACGTTTTGTTCAGAGACATAAGCTTAAGATTTCCCAGCTTTGTGGCAAACTCTGAAGTTGAAGATTTGGAACATGTAGACCTAGAAATTGCTTTTGACGATCCGTGGTAAGCAGTGGCTACTTGTCCAGTCCCCGGGCTTTGGGAAGGAAAAGATGAGTGCGTATGTGAATGCCGTTTGTGAGAATAAATAGGCTCCCCTAGTCCTCTATCTGATGACGAATCTAGAATTTGTATCAGCCGATTTTTCATAATTATGGGGAGGAAAAAAAGAAGCTTAGATGTTATTGTTAGTGTGGTTTTGATTTTCTAAGATGATGCTACAAGGAATGGATTCTGACTTGTAATTTTTTTTTGGTTCTTCTAATACAATGATACTCAATGTCCTGTACTACTTTTTTAACCATTTTTCTTGTACTGTTGTTGACTGGGTAAGGCCCACCAACCAAGCAAGTCTTATGGGCCGGATTAAAGTCTATAGTGGTCCATAACGTCTTACACAACCAGCTCATTTGGTGGGCACGTGTCATGTGAGCCGAGCTGAAGCGGTACTCAATTCGGATGACCAAGCCAACATGGCTATAGTACTTGTCTTCCACTTGTTCTTCAGGTGGTTAGGTTCTGACATGTGGTGTCTGACATGGCGTTCAGTGCGTCGTGCATGACGTCAATCATGGCGATGGTTATTTTTAGCGTCATCGAGAAAATACTCTGCAGATGCTGGCTTGGAGACCACACTTGGTTTGATTACGTAAGGTAACTTTATCTCTTTAGAAGTGCTTTTAGTTGATTCCTTGGTTTGACTTAAGTATCAAATTGATTTCTGGTTGACACCAATCGGACGATACTAACTAGTTTTTTCTTTTACAGTTCAAAAGGAATTTCAGAGAAGCTTTTGAATCGAGTTCGGATAAGACGATCAATCGGATAAAGAACTCCGAAAAATAAAAATTAAATTTCAATTTGTGTTCAATTATTAAAAGTATTATGTGTACAGTAATTACCAAACTCTAATCTGCGATTGCCCCTAATTTTCTAACTCTGAGCGGCTTCTATTTCTACAAAAATGCAAGTCTCGAATTCCGCTTGATTGTTTGTCACTTCAAAGTTGAGTTTGAAAGACAACAAAATGTGTCATTCATTTGCTAAAATCAGCAGTATCCCGTTACCAAATCCTTTTTGATTTTCAACTCCGTCAAAACATAGACTCGTACATCACGTGATATTGTTATCAAATCCAATCGGTGAGTTTGAAAGACATCAAAATGTGTCTTTTATCAAGTACGTATTAGCAGTGTCCTCATATCGAATCATTTTTGATTTTCAACTCCATCAAAATAAACCACTCATATAATATCACTTGATATCGTCATCAAATCCTATCGATGAACAGCTTCAATATATTTTCTTTCACTTGAGATATTCAAAATCCAAAATACAGCCTAAATGAAAATGCTATATTGCAATCTTTTACTAGGACTTAGTAAAAGATTATGAAGGCAATATATTCTTTTCCCTTTTTTGCATTCTACTGGAAGTCCAAAGTCTGAAAGCATATATATATATATATATATATATATATATATATAGAGAGAGAGAGAGAGAGAGAGAGAGAGAGAGACCATACTTTTTTAGATTAACATCTAAATTCTTCATTCCCGATTAAATTTTAATAATTCGAACTATTCAATGTGTTTAAAACATGTTTTTAAGGGTATCTACGAAAAATCAACTCAAAATATTATCTAAAAAAACTTGATCTAAGTAGTAGTTCATAAAACAGTTTCTGTCGATATTTTGAACCACAACTTGAATCAAGTCTTTTTTAGTAATATTTTGACTGATTTCTCGCGGTTATCCTTAAAAATATGTTTTAAACATATTGAATGGTTAGGATTATTAAAATTTAAATAGGAATGAAGAGTTTAGATGTTGGTCTAATATTAATCTAAAAAAGTGTTAGTCCATGGAGCCGACCCCCATATATATACACACACGTACATACACACACCATGACATATGGAAAAAGGTGTTGACTCCTCATTGACTTACAGTATAAAATTTATCGGTCACAAAAAATCAATACTTAATAGCACAATTTTTATATAAAAAAGGTAAACAACAAGTTTTTTTTTCTTCGCACAGTTGTCGAAAATATTGCCTGCAAATATTTCGGATCGCTCGAGAGGACAAACAAAAGTGATTGATGGTAGCTGAATGAGATATGTATGGTGATGGCATGCGTGGCGAGAGAATGCGTTGTAATAAAATAAATAAATTATTTTGAAAGAATATATATTCTTGAGTAATAAAATAAATTTTATCTATTAAATTGTTTCTTTTTAAATTAGAAGAGACCTCAAGTTTGAAGATTTTTAAATGCCTTAACTTTCAGACTTATAAACAGTTACTCCATATTAAAAGGGTAAATATATACAATTTAATTTTGGTCTCCAGACCAAATTTTTGTATTATTAAAACTTTAAAGTAATACATATATATATGACTTAATCTGTGAGATAAAAAATAATTTCCCTATCCAATATCCTACCATTATTTTAATAGCTACCCATATGCAATGTTTTTACCATTATTTTATTTATAAATTATTTATAATATGTTTATTATTTAGAGTTATATATAACATGTCTCAAGCATCACATTGGTTATTGATATTTTTTTATTCAATACTCTTCTTGAATGAATCTTTAATTAGTAATTATTAATAGTCAGCTCAGATGAAACAATCTAAAATTTTAATTTTTTATTCTATTCCCTTTGGAAGAAATTTACAACATATCTTGCTTTGATTTCTCTCTCCCTCTCTCTCTCTCCTGCTAATATTTCAAACGAACTTTTTGGTTGCGTTAAATTCGTATTAGGCACGGCATATATAATATTTGATCTTATTACATAATTTATCAAAGGTAAGTGTTTATCTTTATAAAATAATTATATCAGTGCGTTGACATGTTATATATTTAAGTAATTACGTCATTTAACCATACAAATTATAAATAGAATTTAATACTAAATGAACTTTTTGGACATTCATTTACAGACTTTAGTCAATAATATTTGACTAAGTTTTTGGCATCATCTACTTTTTTTTAGAATTTCTCGTGATCCTATAATTTTCTAAATTTGTAGAAAAATTGGCATTGTTTATGACAGAAGATTCTTGTCATCTTCACATTTTATATTACGTCAAAATAACTTACAATTTAAGGTCAAGCTTGTTTTTATAATAAAGTTGATTTTTATTGATTACGGAAAACAGAATATTGGATAGAAATAAATTAAATAAGATTTAACTAAATGTTTTTTTATGGCATTTTGAGAGCTTTTTTCGGGGAAAACTTTTAATGCAAACTATATAAAATAAATTTAAATTAAATATTAAGATTTAGTTAATTTTTTCTCACGTTCTCGAAGCTCTATTTGTAAAAATTCGCCCTATAATATTATTTTGCATATAATATAGACAGATTTCTGGTCATTTTAAAATGTTTGAACTCCAAATACATATTTCTCTGTCTCTCTCTCTAAACATTCACTATTCATTGCCGACCAACCTAATAAAAATTTACCAAGTCGAGCTCGAACTGAGCTATCCTAAGTTTGGATCGAGTTCAAATTTATTCATGAACACGAGTCATAAATATCTTAAATTCATGTTCGACGGAGTGGTCTATGTAGCAAATAAATAGATTTTGATTGCGGAAAAGATATCCTAACTTAGGATATAATTTTTTTGAGGATGCTCAATTTGGGACAAAACTTTGAGCAAAATCTAAATTGATTTGTCTCTTGAAGGGAAAAAAAACAAAGTAATCTATGTATAGCCAAAAAAAAAATAATGCTTCCATTTTAATTCAGATTTGTGAAGTCGAATACTATTTGGTTTAGGTTCAGCTCATCTATTAAAAAAAATCTAAATTAAAGCTTGTGTTCGGTTCGTTTAACAAATGAATCAAACTTGAACGAGCTCCGACTAAATTGAGCCTCGAACAGTTTGGTGTCGGGACAAAATCTCTCTCCCAATTGACGTGGCAAAATGTAATTGGCAAGGTGATGCATATTCTTAGTTACTGTAGTAATTAGCAATAAATGGGGGCGAACTAGTCTTGGGAGCCAAGTTAACAGGATTTTTGAAATTAATTAACCGCCGTTAATAAGGTGATTTAACACGTCATCACTCCTCCCTTCGTAGAACTGCCGTCCGTTACATATCCCCGCTTTAATATCGTTAATCGGACATCCGTGAAAATGCCTGACCGGTCGACCCACTGGCCACAATTACCATAGTATCCTTCTCACTCACGCAAAAGAAAGACATTGTTTGTTTCATATTTTTTTGGTATTGTTTTACACTAATGATAGGAACACAAATGTTCCGAATATATCAGGATATAAATATGTTCGGATTTATTGATGCACGTAGAGTTTTTTTTATGAACTCTATGTGTATTTAACGATTCCGAATACAGATGTGTTTGAATGTGTCTAGAATAATTGTGTTCTTAAATTTTTTTATTTTTTTATAACTAATTATTATTAGATCAACTTGTGTAACTGATGATCCCGAAAATCAAACGGAACCTCTTGAGTTCTTGGTGAAAATTTTGCACACAAGTCTTAAAATATAGAACCTACCGATCACGATCCTATTTTCTTGTTGGGAGGAATGTGTCATTTACTAGTTTTGTTTATGAGATCTGGAGAGATCTCGGACTTCATTTGTGGGATTTCACCAAATGGATCTCGTCATTGATTTCTCTTGTACAAGCGGCCTGATTCTTGAAAGGTTAAGCGACAACTAGCAATGTGATATCGAGTGTCTAAATCTGAGTGATCATGTGCCGATCAAGTGGATGAATGCTAAGAGGATAAGTGCTGAACAACTAAGTAGCTTTTGGTTCTAATAAATGATAAAATAGTAATTCAAATATAATATATGAGGTTTAAAAAAATAAATAAACTCTAAATATAACAAATTAAATTATCATATTCAAAGTGATAAACAATAAACTACCCATAACAAACAAAATGATGTACAAGAGGTGCATACTAGAGTCAGTTACCAATATATTAATTATTTTTTTTCCAAAAAATACAGAACAAAGGAGATTTTGGGAATTAAAACTGGTCATTTGTGAGGTGTCAACTTCTCTAACGGCGTTAGAAAATTTCTCCATAAACCGTCAATAGTCCAGAGCCTATAAACAGTTGTAAATCTCGTATAGTTGGTACTTGGTAGAGAAAATCCTTTTCTCCGGTCTCACTCATCACTCTCTCTCTCTCTCTCTTCCTCTCTCTCTATACAAGCTTCTGGAACTTGGGACAGAAGTCGGAGCTTCTGATGAGAGGGAAAATGGATTTTGGGTAGATTTGCCTGATCGATACATTTGATGATATTCTGGCCCGATCGTAGCTTCAATTTCCCATTTCACTGCTCGGTAAGATTGCACATTTCATTTCTCGTTTTCTGGAAAATTGTCCTAGCTCCTCTCTGACTTTCTTGTATAAAACCTACAAGTTTGATCTTCAAAAGATGAAGTATTGGGGCCTAATTTCATATATCATTGTTGACGTTTATGTTTTGGGATTCGAGTTTGCATGGAAAGCTTTGATCAGAAGTGGCAATTTAGTATTTGACTCGAGAAAACCCCAGCATCTGTTCTACTTTCTTGCTCTTAATTAGGATTTTGGTTCAAGCTTCGATTCTCTATCTGATTGCGTCCGGAATCTTTTGAGTCGTATCCCGAAGGCTATTCGTTAGTTTCTCTGATTTGGGCCTGTTCTCATTTCTGAAAAAAAGTCAAATTTAAATTGGCTCAAGAAAGCCCTAGTCTTTTTGATGCTTTATTGCTCTTCGTAAGGGTTTATCTCTATCGTTGCTGGTTGGAACTCTTTACTGTTAATCTTAAATGCATTTCCTTAAGTTCTTTGATTTGGGTCTGTTCACTTTTGAGCAAAAACCTCTGAATTTTGGGTTGTAGCCTATGGCTGACAATTGGATCTTGCTTGTGTTTTTTCGGTATTTATGTATTTTTGGGAGATTTCTCGTTTGGTTATTGATGTGTTTTTCTGCAAGTCTTCTGTTTACAATCCTAAAATTTGTTATGTAGGGTTCTAAGGTCCTGAATTTCTTGTGATACAATGTCGATCGCTCTTGTTGCTCTTAGTCCTGGTTATGAAGAGTCTTTTAATCATTCTGGCCATGTCTATGACCAACACGATCCCTGGACAAGGGAGTCAATCTGGATATACCTAACTGTTGCTGGGTCTGTGATTCCAATGCGAATTTTGGAATCTGATTCAATTGCTTCTGTTAAGCTTAGGATTCAGACCCACAAAGGATTTTTTGTCAAGAAACAAAAACTGGTCTTTGATGGCAAAGAACTGGCTAGAAAAGATTCCTGTGTCCGGGACTATGGTGTCACAGAAGGGAATGTTTTACATCTCATTGTTCGGCTCTCTGATCTTCGAGCTATTGCTGTTCGTACCACTTGTGGTAAGGAATTCGAATTCCATATTGAGAGAAAGAGAAACGTAAGCTATCTGAAGCAACAAGTTGCTAAGAAAGGAAAAGGTTTTCTTGATCTAAAAGATCAAGAGTTAATATGTGATGGTGAGGAGCTTGAAGATCAGAGACTTATAGATGACATTTCCAAAGATAATGATGCGGTTCTCCACTTGGTGATCCGTAAGTCAGCAAAAGTCAGGGCGAAACCTGTGGGAAAAGATATTGAGGTTTCAATAGTGGCGTTGAAGTTGGATGAGATAGAGGGTCGCGTGCTAGATGGGGAGAAAGAGATTATAGCAAAGCCACTTCGAAGAGATTTTGTTTTGGAACCCTTGATTGTTAACCCCAATACTGAATTGCCACTAGTTATTAGGCAGCTAATTAAATCTACCTTTGATGGGTTAGAACGAGGTAACCAACCTATAAGGTCTTCGGAGGGATCAGGGGGTGTTTATTTCATGCAAGATTCATTAGGTCTGGAATTTATCTCTGTTTTTAAGCCAATTGATGAGGAGCCCATGGCTGTGAATAACCCAAGGGGGCTACCATTGTCAATAGATGGGGAAGGGTTGAAGAAGGGTACAAGAGTAGGTGAAGGGGCTTTGAGAGAAGTCGCGGCATACATTTTGGATCATCCAAGGAGTGGACCCCGCTCGCTTAACAATGAGGACAAGGGATTTTCTGGGGTTCCCCCAACGGCTATGATCAAGTGCTTGCACAGAGGATTCAATTACCCAGAAGGACATAAGTGTGCATCTATGAATGTTAAAATTGGGTCGCTGCAGATGTTTGTGAAGAATTGTGGAAGTTGTGAGGACATGGGTCCACGTGCTTTCCCTGTGGATGAGGTTCACAAGATATCTGTGTTGGATATTAGGTTGGCAAACACAGATAGACATGCTGGCAACATTTTGGTTCAGAGAGACGGAGAAGAAGGTCGAATTGTGCTTACACCGATTGATCATGGTTACTGCCTGCCTGAAAATGTAAGTTTTTTTCTTCTTCTTTCCAAGTTTTACTTGATTTAGTATTATCATGATCCTATTTTATTCTGTTGTGCTGTTAACAATTTAATGAATTTATCAGCTGCACAGCTAAATGTATACAAAAGAAGTTTTGGGTACATGTCAGGCATCAGACTATACTATGTAATAAATTCTCACAGTATTTCTATGCATGAAATGAACATAGGCCGGCTTGGAGATCAATTCACAGGGAAACGTATTGCTTCCTCATCAGAATGTTTATCGAATTGTCGCTGGTTGGAATATGTTAGTTGCCAGTTGAAAATGAGTAATGACTTATCAACGGTCAAAATCATCAACTTTTGCTTTAGATGGTTTTCATCTTTGTTAGTGAAATCATTATCCTGGTCTTCACTGCGATTGAATTGATTGGCAGTCCATTTCTCTTGGAGGTTTGCGGTACATCAGTACCTTTTCTACCCTTTAGGCGCTCTCATTTGTTGATCTCGTCATTGCAGTTTGAAGATTGCACATTTGACTGGCTCTATTGGCCTCAATCTCACCAACCTTACTCCTCCGATACTCTCGACTTCATAAGATCACTGGATGCGGAACGAGACATCGAGCTCTTGAAGTTTTACGGGTGGGACATACCACTTGAGTGTGCGCGCACCCTTAGGATTTCCACAATGCTTCTGAAGAAAGGTGCAGAGAGAGGTCTCACTCCCTTTGCCATTGGAAGCATCATGTGTAGGGAAACACTGAAAAAGGAATCTGCAATTGAGCAGATTGTTCGAGAAGCAAAAGAGGCTGTGCTCCCCGGAATGAGCGAAGCGGCATTCCTTGAATCTGTTTCGATGATCATGGACCGCCATCTTGATGCACTTGCCCCCGTGAGTCCCATGCAGTGAGTACATAGATGTAAATTGTTTAGCCGATATCTCTTGAAGTGTTTGTTTTGAAGACCTGGTGGCCGTTAGGCTGTTGATGTTATCATCTATCTAGTGATCGAGAAATGCAACTCGATCAGAGTCAAGCCAATTATTGTAATGCTTTATTCACATTTCAAGAGTTTGCTCTTAAATACGTGAATATATCTAGCTTATTCAGTGATCCGTTTGGATAGGGAAGACTTCAAAGAAGATATCCCAATATGCAGAAAATGAAATCCCTTTAGACATGGGTTACTCTGGTTTTATGAAAGCGTCTCAAGCAACACCTAATTTATTCTGGTTTTGTTCATCTGTCGGCGTGTTAAAAAATATCTGCGTGCGTGTCGAAATGGACTTGTGATTATGCCTCTTAGATGAACTACTTGAGCCAAGCTACGAGGCAATTGTGTTTGAGTGTTCAAATTACTTCATCTCAAGTGTACAATTTTAAAAGAAACAACTGCATATTGGAAAAGGGAGTTCATGCCTGGGCTTCGTGCAGTCTATGGTTTTGTATGTCCTCACAGAGATGATATGACTTTTTCGATGTACCAGCTGTAGGGATTTTTTTATTTATTTTTTGCTAAACCATTGTTGTGCCATTTTTCTTGTCCTTCTTTTGTTTCGGCCTTTCGTCTTGCTCACTTCAGGCCTATCGCCGAATTGATTGTGGTACATATGCTTTTTGAGCTCACTTAGAAGACATTTCATCAGTAGAGTTTCCACTTCACGCTACAATTCTCTCAAGTTTCTTCTTCATAAGACTTTCAACTAGGTGCTCGGGCTGTAATTCTTTGTTCTCGTTGTATTCGTATCAGAAGTTTTGATAAAGGGTACTAACTTATTATAGATATATCATATGCTATTTTAAGCGAGAATAAATAGCAACACACGCATATACGTGGAAAATCTCTAAAAGGGTAAAAACCACGGGAAGAAATCAATCACTATAATAACCATTGTGCGATTACAAAGAAACCTATACTTACAACTATGACTCCTCAAAGTTGTTCCCAGGTTGATTTGCCGAATCCACGTTCACCGCACCGTGACTGATTTACTTCCGCCTTGAATCTTCAAGTCTTACTTTAATTGAGAACATGAACTCACCATTCAGTTCTATAGGCCGTCGTATGCTCCAAAAACCCTAAATATCTCTCTCTATGTACGCACGTTGCTCAGAACCCTAAATTTGGTTTTATAGACGCGTAACAGTCGCTTGAGCGAGCAACATGTCGCTGGAGCGACTCCACAGTCGCTGGAGCGACTCCACTATCGCTCGGGCGACTTTACAAGAATAAAAACAAATACAAATAAATTGATTTCTTCCACTTGCCTAAACAGACTCTTTCTAGGAAATTAAAACATGTAATAAATGAATACGACAGAGGCACAGTTGTTTTGGTAGATAGCCCGGAAGTTCCAATACAGTAGTGACGAGTAGGACGATGGAGCTTACAATCTCCCCCTTTGGGACTTTCGGGCAAAATTCGTGCATCCAGAGAAAACCTGTGTAAGATAAGAACAACACAACTAAAAGACAGACAGGTACCTGGATATATAATAGACAAGTGGTATCATAAGCATGAAATCAATTAAATGATTAAAACGTTCTCCCCATTTTTGGTCGAAAACCAAAGGAGGTGGGACAAATACCCATAGCAACATAAACATAGGAAAAACAAACAGAAGATAAGTCTAAACCACAAAACAAATAACTGATAACAGAAACATAAGAATACGTGTAGTCAAATAGCAATAGAGACATATAATCATTGGTGAGGGGGCGAATGCTCAGGAGACGGAACAGGATACCCAGGGAACGGCGGAGCTTGAGTAGTCTGAGCCACAAAGACAGTCACTTGATTAAGTAGAGTGGCAATCTGACTGGAGTGGCGGAGGATAGTGCCGGTGGACCGGGTGAATTCCTGTTGAGCAGCAAGTTGAGAAGCCTGAATTTCATTCATCTGGGTAATGATGCGGCTTTGAGAATGTTGCAATTCACCCATCATATCAAACAGCCTGGATTGATTTTCAGCAATGGAATCCAAGGTGGCTGGAGCAGACGAGGAGGAGGCAGCAGCAGCAGAAGCTTGACGGGTACGACGACGGGGAGGCGAAGGGGCACCAACGGCCTCAGCAAAAGCGGCCTCATTAGCCGCAAAGAAAGAATCCATGTCTTCCTTAGCTGAATTATGGAAGAAGATATCGGGATTGGCATGGGTAGTACTGAGATTACAGGATTGGGCATTGATAGGACGGATATGGGTGCGGGAGACAAGAGTGGGTTCACCCTCAATGACCGGAATTTGGAGAACATTAAGGAGGAGGTTGGAGATAAGTACACCAAAAGGGAGAGAGGCTTTTTTCGGAAACTTGCCAGGTGCAAATTTTGCTAGTTGACGGAAGACAATGCGGGTCCAATCCACAGGAGCTTGCTGGCCAATGAGATGGAAGGCCACGCCCCTAAGAGCAGGTACATCTGAGGTATGGGAAGTGGGTTCAAAAGAACTGCAGAAAAAGAGGTTTAGGATCCTATAGTGTGGTAAGAGTACCCCTTGGTTAATTTTATTTTTGACCCAAGTACGCGGGTACCCGGAAATGGCATTAGCAACGGTATTTCTAACATCAAGAGAAGGGACCCGCTGCGTGTGGGAGGGAAGAGGATATTCAAACGCATGAAGGGGTGCGAGACCAACAAGGCTTCCAAGGGTGGCGGGAGTAACAATGATCTCACGACCGCGTACCCATGTGGTGAGGCGTTCCGCGGCGTGGTCAACTAGGGAAATATTACAGTAAAACTCCCGGACCATATTAAGATTTACTACCCCTTCAAGAGCAGCAAGAGGGGCCCAGCCTTGATGATTGATCCAGTGAGCTATTTGGGCATCCCCAAAAGATTCTAAGTCCAGGAGGCGTTCAATAAGAACCGTTCGTTTTTCAAAACTTTCAAACTTGGTTCGAAAATCTCGGGAGGGGAAACGGTGTATGTCAGGGCCTGGCCCCCGTGAAGCTTGTCCTTTGCCACGAGCCATTATCCTGAACAAATAAACCCAAGAAATCCATACAAACAAAAAATACGATCACAATGGGAAGGATATAGGCAGATGTGATAGAAACGAATGCACACATCACTACCAAGCCCGTAGTGATGTAATAATCCTAAGTCTACCAAGCACGTAGTGTATTTGGGATGACTTTTTCAAAATGGCAAGAATAACCGGAAACATGAACAAATGCAATACACTACCAAGCACGTAGTGTATTTGAGATAATAGGCAAGGAACAAGACATACAACTATCAAAAAGGTGTGTGTGTGTTTCACGTCAGGATCACCAACAAAGCATACAACTACAAGAAGCAAAAAACAAGTAAAAGAAAGAGAAACGAGAGAGAATACCGGAGAGAAGGTGAACCGGGAGAGAGAGCCGGGTGATAGAAGCCGGTACGCGTGAAAGACAAGCAAAATCGCCGAAAACCGCTGAGTAGAAGACAAAACGAGATCTGAATATGAAAGGGCGATTTATATAGTATCGAACAAGTCGCTGGAGCGACCATCGAGTCGCTGGAGCGACAAGGCCGTCGCTGGAAAGTCGCTCGAGCGACAAAGTGTCGCTGGACAAAAAAAGAATCAGAAAACGGCAGAAGACGTCGCTGGTAAATCGCCCTACGGTCGCTGGATAAGTCGCTGGACAGGGCAAGGGTCAGTGTATGTCGCTGGTAAGGTCGCCCTATAGTCACTGGACAGGGCGAGGGTCAGTGTATGTCGCTGGTAATGGCCGCCCTATAGTCGCTGGAGCCACATGGTCGCCGGAGCGACATAAAGTCGCTGGAGCGACGTGGGAACAAACGAAAGCTCAAATAGTTGGGTTACGTTGAATTTTTAAATCGAAATGAAAAAAACACACCGAATAAAAATATAATATAGAACGACACGAGCACGAAGTAGGTATTCAATATTCAGAAAACACAAGAAAATCCAACAAGATTGACAAAAACACATAGGAAACAAAAGAAACAGTGAGATCAGCACAGGACTAACAGTGATCAATATATGGTCAAAACATAACAGTAGGCCAAACTGAGAGGAGTGTGTGGGTGCAACATGCGAAAACTTGAAAGGATCGGATAGACTAGACCACATTAATGTTGGAACAACTTACGGGAGACATACTTCCCTTAGGAGTTGTTTATAGCAAGATATACTTTGTTACCCCACTGTTGTTTGACGCGACCAATAAGCTTGACTTAGGCCCATTGACCGGTTACTAAACAGATGGTCCGTAGGTTTCAATTAAGCAGATTATCAAATATTACCCCATCACTGTTTGACGCGAACACAAAGCTTAACTGAGGCCCAGTGTCCGGTTACTAGGTGTATGGTCCAGATAGACTTTACGAGGACGAATTTCCTTTTGACGCGAACAGTTCCGCTTAAATTAGGCCGACTGTCCGGTTACTCAGAAATTGCCCGGAGAGAATGTCACTCCCTTTCTTTTAGGGTAAGTACCAACCAGTAAGAGGTGAGACATGAATGAGGGTAAGAAATCCGATCAAACAAGCAAGTTTCGATGATACGTGAGCATAAGGATGGACCAAGTATGTTTCAACAATATATAAATCTTGTCAGACACTAATGAGGAGCACACAGTTTATTTGATCATATGAAAAATGACAATAAAGCAGGAATAACTTGAGTTGGATGAACAGAGAAGAAAAAATGCCATGTCATTTTTTTTTTTTAAATTATTCAACATAACCAACACCGACAAGTTTTCGAAGATAATCAAACCGGACATAGTCTAGGGGTTTAGTGAAGAGATCAGCACGTTGAAGGGTAGTTTCTAGGTATTCAATAGTTATAGATCCGTCGTCAACTAAGTCACGAATAAAGTGATGCCTGATGTCAATGTGTTTAGTACGGGAGTGTTGAACAGGATTTTTGGAAATATTTATGGCACTAGTGTTGTCACAATAAAGAGTCATATTATGTTGAGGCAAGCCATAGTTGGTAAGCATTTGTTTCATCCAAAGGAGTTGAGTGCAGGCACTGCCAGCTGCGATATATTTGGCTTCAGCAGTGGAAAGAGAGATGGAATTCTGTTTTTTACTTAACCAGGCGACAAGATTATTCCCTACATAGAAACAACCACCTGAGGTGCTCTTACGATCGTCAACACAACCGGCCCAGTCAGCATCACAATAGCCTGCTAAGACAGAGGTTGTATCACGCGACATCCAGATACCATACTCTATAGTACCGTGGACATACTTTAAAACACGTTTGACAGCGGCTAAATGTGATTCCTTAGGGTTAGCTTGATATCGAGCACACGCTCCGACACTAAAGGCAATATCTGGTCGACTAGCAGTAAGATATAGTAAGCTTCCAATCATATTTCGAAAAAGAGTTTGACCTATGTCTACTCCAGATGTGTCCTTTGTGAGTTTTAGTGTAGTGCTCATGGGAGTGCGTGAGTGTTTTGATGATTCCATTCCAAATTTTTTAATCAAATTTATGGCATACTTGGTTTGAGTAATAAAAATGCCGGTCTCAAGTTGTCGAATCTGGAATCCGAGGAAATATGACAGTTCTCCCATCATGCTCATTTCAAATTCATTTTGCATAAGTGTGGAGAATTCTTTTGCCAAATCAGGGGACGTAGATCCAAATATAATATCGTCAACATAAATTTGAGCAACTAACATGTGTTTATTACTGTGACGAACAAACAGAGTTTTGTCAACACTCCCCCTGACAAAATCATTTTTCAGTAGATACTCAGTGAGTCGTTCGTACCATGCCCGAGGTGCTTGCTTCAATCCGTAAAGTGCTTTATTCAAGTGATATACATGATCTAGGTTGTGAGGATATTCAAACCCCTTAGGTTGTGAGACAAAGACTTCTTCTTTAATTATGCCATTGAGAAACGCACTTTTAGCATCCATTTGATGTAATTTAAAGCCTAGAAAACATGCGATAGCTAACATAATACGGATAGATTCCAGTCTAGCAATGGGTGCAAATGTTTCATCAAAATCAATCCCCTCCACCTGTGTATATCCTTGAGCAACTAGTCTAGCCTTGTTTCTAATTATTGTTCCTTGTTCGTTAGATTTATTTTTGTATATCCATTTAGTTCCGATTATGTTAGTGTGCTTAGGTCGAGGAACAAGTTCCCATACATTATTTCGCTCGAACTGATTTAGTTCTTCATGCATAGCGTTCACCCAATGTTCGTCGCATAAGGCCTCTTTAATATTTTTTTGTTCAAATGAAGAGACATAACAAACATAAGATACCTCGTCGCGCAGTTGCTTCCTAGTTTTCATAGGTTCTGTTACCTTTCCAAGCACTTGGCTAGTGGGATGGTGAAGTCTAACACGTGAAGATGGATGCAGTATACCTTCTTCAAGCTCTTTTTCTGATTCTTGGTCATTTCCTTCAACTTCTGTATCATCCTTGATGCTTTCCTCAAGATCATCGGAAATAGATTTGTCTTGTAAGAGTCCTGTATCTTGTTCAAACACTTGATCCAACAATTCATTAGTAGAACATGATTCTTCATTGACAAGTTTTTCATCAACAATAACATTTATAGATTCCATAACAGTCCGAGTTCGTGTATTATATACGCGAAAAGCTCTACTATTTGTAGCATATCCAAGGAATATTCCTTCATCACGTCGAGTATCGAATTTGCCTAGATGTTCTCGATCGCGCATGACATAGCATTTACTCCCGAAAATTTTGAAGTATTTGACATTGGGTTTCCTACCTTTCCATAGTTCATATGGAGTGTTTTTAGTACCAGGACGCAGATACACGCGATTAATAGTATAGCAGGCAGTGAAGACAACTTCAGCCCAAAATTTTAGTGAAACATGTTTAGCGTGAAGCATAACTCGAGCCATTTCTTGGATGACTCTATTTTTTCTTTCAACAATCCCATTTTGTTGAGGAGTTTTAGGGGCAGAAAACTCATGTCCAATGCCAAGCTCATCACAGAACACAGCGAACTCCATATTTTCAAATTCTCTACCATGATCGGATCGGATCCGAACAACAAATTCTATTTTGACATTTTTCTCATTTTGTAATTGTTTGACAAGTGATTTAAAAATGGATAAGGTTTCGGATTTTTCTTTAAGGAATCTTACCCAAGTAAACCTAGTGAAGTCATCAACCATAACAAATATGTAACGTTTACCTCCTATGCTTTCTATTCTGGACGGTCCCATTAGGTCCATGTGAAGAAGTTCAAGAGATTTTTTAGTCATATTACTGTTTATCTTCTTGTGTGGAGTTCTAGTTTGCTTCCCTAGCTGACACGGTCCACATATTTGGTTCTCAAGATTTCCTAACTTAGGTACACCACGAACCAATTCTTGTCTAGTCAAGACAGATAAATCTTTATAGTTGACGTGTCCTAAACGTTGATGCCAAAGTTCAGTGTCAGAGAGTAGACTGGTTTTGCAGTTTAATGCATCATTAGGGATAATCCCATAGCAATTATCAGAAGTTCGTTTTCCATGCATGACTTCATTTCCTGTATCATCACAGATGTAGCAATCGTTTCTAGAAAATTTTACTTCGTGATTAGAGTCACACATCTGACTTATGCTAATTAGATTAGCTTTAAGGCCATCAACATACAAAACATCTTTTAACAATAAGGATCCAGAAGTACTTACAATACCACGTCCTACGACGCGAGAGGTATTTCCATCTCCAAAAGTAACTATCCCTCCATCATATTTTTCGAGTGTATCAAAAACCGATTTATCACCGGACATGTGTCGAGAGCATCCACTATCAAGATACCACATATGAGTGTTTTTAGCCTTCAATGCTGTGTGTGCAACATGGCAGGATAGATCATTTTTCTTAATCCATATGAATCGGAATTTTTTATGGGGGTTTTCCTGATTAGTAACAGTACTCCATTTATTTTTATGATATGGAGTAGTATTGTTTCGGTATTGAAACTCACGAGGGAAACCATATAGGCTAAAGCAATTTGGACGAATGTGGCCAGAAACGTGACAGTGATGACATACAAGAATAAATCTTTTAGGGTTGACTTGATTCCTTATAGTTTTATATTTCCCTTCACTTTTGGAATTATCTTGATGATTTATTTGATTAGTCACTTTCTTTAGCTTATTTTTAAACTGTTCATTAGAAGTGCTGGTAGCAAAACCAAGACCGGTCCTATTGTTCGTAGATCTTTGCATCCCTAGAATATCATCTAAGCTTTTAGTTCTAGTATTCAAGCGCTCAAAAACAGAATTAGTTTTGGCAAGATCAGTAGTTAGGATTTTCAATTCATCTTTAGATGTTTTGTGTAGATGTGCGAGTTTTTCATTTTCCGCATGAAGTTTAATGACCTGATGATTTAGACTTTCTTTTTCCTTAATTAGTAACCTGATTAAGAGCAAAATTCTTATCTTCAAGTTGTTTTAATAAGACATAATGTTTTTCTTCACATTTTTTATATTTCTCAACAAGTTTGAGATTAGTCTTGTTTATTTTATTACTTTCTTTGTAGATCAAGTTGTAAGCTTCAAGCAGTTCTTCGTAATTACAATTTTCTTTTTCCTCTTCACTCTCACTGTCTTCATCCGAAGAATCTTTAGTGTCAGACTTAGCATTAAGAGAGGATGTGAATGCGATAAAATTCGTATTATTATCAGCAGTTTCTTCCTGTTTATCGGTGTCACTCTCATCATCCCAGGTAATATTAGCTTTAAAAGTGTTTTTCTTTTTTAATTTGTTAGCACATTCATGTGCAAGATGACCGTACCCATGACATTTATAACATTTAGGTCCAGCAGGAGGGCCTTTGATGATCTTTTTAGTCTTGACTCCAGATGAGTCTTCTTTAGGTTTATTAGAAGTGTGGCTGTTCCCTCCTTCATTGAAATTCTTCTTCTTAAAATTTTTTTTAAATGTTTTAGTGAATAAGGCCATGGCTTCAACGTCATATTCTCCTTCATTGTCAGATTCATTTGTGAAAGTTTGAGAACTAGTGAAGGCTATAGGTTTAGTGGTCATTTTAGGTTTAGGTCTTTGAGGAGTAAGGAGAAGCATGTCTGCCTCATAGGTTTGAATAATGCCAACTACTTCTTCTACAGATTTTTCTTTTAGCTTACGTTTTCCTTCCAGCATGGTGACTTTAGTATTAAAACGTTCTGGGAGAGATCTAAGAATTTTCTTAATGACACGAAAAGGAGGAATAGGATCACCAAGGGTAGCACAGTTGTTTACAATAGATATGAGTCTAGAGTAAAACTGGGTGAATGTTTCATCTTCATGCATACGAGTGATTTCAAATTCAGTAGTTAATCTTTGCAGTTTGGATTCTTTTACGATATCGGTCCCCTCATGACAAGTTAGAAGAATATCCCATGCCTCTTTAGCTATTTCACAATTAGCTATTTTTCTGTGTTCAGTCATATCTACGGCACTGAAAAGAATGTCAAGGGCTCTATTGTTAGCTTAAAGAGCAGATTTTTCAGCGATGGTGAAACTGGACAAGGGTTTACGTTCAACGACTCCCTCAGTGACAATCGTAGGATAGACATATTTATAAATGCAGGCATTCCAGATTTCTTCGTCAGCCGATCTCAGGATAATTTTAATTTTGGATTTCCAATAATCAAAGTTGTCACTATCGAGAAGGGGCGTGCGGTTAGTGATATGATTCATGTTGATGTTAGTACTCATGATGACCCAGGAAACTATACTAGATGCAAGAAAGTATCCCGCTCTGATACCAATTGATAAAGGGTACTAACTTATTCTAGATATATCATATGCTATTTTAAGCGAGAATAAATAGCAACACACGCATATACGTGGAAAACCCCTAAAAGGGTAAAAACTAGGGAAGAAATCAATCACTATAATAACCATTGTGCGATTACAAAGAAACCTATACTTACAACTATGACTCCTCAAAGTTGTTCCCAGGTTGATTTGCCGAATCCACGTTCACCGCACCGTGACTGATTTACTTCCACCTTGAATCTTCAAGTCTTACTTTAATTGAGAACATGAACTCACCATTCAGTTCTATAGGCCGTCGTATGCTCCAAAAACCCTAAATATCTCTCTCTATGTACGCACGTTGCTCAGAACCCTAAATTTGGTTTTATAGACGCGTAACAGTCGCTTGAGCGAGCAACATGTCGCTGGAGCGACTCCACAGTCGCTGGAGCGACTTCACTGTCGCTCGGGCGACTTTACAAGAATAAAAACAAATACAAATAAATTGATTTCTTCCACTTGCCTAAACAGACTCTTTCTAGGAAATTAAAACAACATGTAATAAATGA
Source organism: Arctostaphylos glauca (assembly GCA_019985065.2). NCBI lineage: Eukaryota > Viridiplantae > Streptophyta > Magnoliopsida > Ericales > Ericaceae > Arctostaphylos > Arctostaphylos glauca. The sequence goes on along the minus strand of JAHSPW020000013.1, from coordinate 28,075,425 downwards.
ATACGACAGAGGCACAGTTGTTTTGGTAGATAGCCCGGAAGTTCCAATACAGTAGTGACGCGTAGGACGATGGAGCTTACAAGTTTGATCTTGAAATAAGGGGAAAGAGTTTGGAGATTGATAATTTCTTGATAGACAGATGAACCATTTGGTAACGAACAATTAGCGGAAAAAATCTTCCCGAGTTACGGGATGGAGCTAATTCTTCTGGATTTCTATATAGAAATTGCCAATTAAATACACTAATTCTGGAGAAGTTATTGAGAATACGGATGACTGAAATTTAAAACTTCGTAAGAGATTCTTTATTATCGTCGTTTCATCTAATCGATTTCGATAAACAAAATCAAGTGATTTATAACAACTAGAGACTATCCTAAACTCTAACATCCACCAGAACTATAATATTGCATAGAATTTTCCACTTTTACGTTGTAGTAGATAATTTATGAGAGTTTTGTCCGACCTTTTTCATGTTTTCAATTCTTTTTCCTTCTTCTTTGTCTCTTCTAGATTCAGGGAGGCTACACGCACTACACGCGTACTACATGAAAGTGCACTACAGCCTTCTCGAATCCGTCTCTTCTATCCCAAACTTGGATTTGGACCTTTCAAATATATGGGCATTTTCAAAAGTATTTGTGTCGAACATTCTTGTATTTACTTTCATGTCATCACATGATTTGAGTGTAAATTTTTTACGTACAAGAATACAACATATGCATTTGCAAATGATAATTGAGTAGAACAAATAATATGTGGACAATGATCACGCCATAAACAAAAGAAAAAACAAGGAAATAGAAAAGTATCGGATCATAAATCGAGTGAAGTGCCTAAACTTCCATGGCCAGAAATCTCACTTTAGATAAAGAAAATCTCAGCTTCTGTTCTACAAGAACGTGATCCAATTCATGTAAGACGCATGTGGAAGTATGTGACTATCCCCGCAGCTCAACCACAAAAAACAAAGCCACGAAAACAAAGGTCACATGACAATCGTCAAGTATTACAAGTTAGGGATGGTAATGGAGCCGATCGGTGATGGATTTGACCATTTTTACCTCCGATTCTCAAACTTGATATCTACCTCAATCTTTGCCTGATTTTCCGACCCGAACGGGATAACGAAACGGATCGAATTGAACCGAATGATATTGTCTAAATTCACTGCAAGAAAAAACCCATTCTCCAACTACAAGTTTGGTCGTCAAAGGTATAAAATTTAGTCGCCAAAAGTCTTCGCCTAGTAAAAGCTTGAGTCGTTGAATTTAAGTAGGGAAAAGTCTTTGCCGATAATATTTATTTTTGTCACCAAAAGTAATGATCTTTGCCGACTAATTTCTATCGCCAATTATAACATCACATGGCGATCCCATCAGCAAAAAAATTCACATGCGTCGCCACACAGGACCTACTAAATTACATGGCATTTATTGTATCAATATCTAGTATTTCATGATAATATAGAAACTAATAATATATCAACCACCTCTTGAAAAATAACTAAACATTTATCCCCAAAACTTGAATCCACCACCTCTTGAAAAATAACTAAACATTTATCCACTAGGCATCTTAGACGCTTGTGTTTAGTAATAAAAAAAATATTTATCATATCTCCCCATGAACTTATACAATTTTTTAATCAAATGAACTCGTATTATGAAAACTTGTATATGCAACTAAAATATTTTTACTAATGAAAACTAAAAATATTATATTTAGCGACCAAACACTTATTCGCCAAAAGAAAGACATCTCCGACTAAACTTGTGATAGTCGCCAAAAGAGAGGCATGTCCCCACCACGTGTCGTTTTAGTCGCCAAAGGTGAAACATTTGCGACCAAAGTTTTAGTCACCAAATACATTACTTTTTGCTGTAAAATATAATTTAGTCACTAAATTTAGTCACCAAAAATGTATTTTGGTGTACTGATTGAGTCTCAACTTTGTAAATTTGTGAATTAGGAATTTGTAAAAAATTATCTTTACATCTCTTCGACTTTAGATCCAATTTTATTTTAGTCCTTCTTGTTTCAATTTGAACATTAAGCCCCTTAAACTTTGATATTAGATTCAATGTGACTCATCCATGTAGATCCGTCCAATTTTTCTAACAGAGTGGCCACCTCATAGAGGGGTAGTTGCGGTATTTTACTCCCTCTTCTTCTTCTTCAACTTCTTGAAACCCTATTCTTAAATATTCTCTCTCTCTCACATAGGAGTGAAAATAGTGAATGGCGATGTGGGTTTTGACACAGCGACCATGCACTACAAGAAAAACTACTTATGACGACGAAATCGGAAGACGAAATTTAATTTCGTCATCAAATGGGTATATATGCCGACGAAAAAAATATTTTGTCGTTTTTTTGAAAATATTTGTGAGGAATTTATTTTCCTTGCCAAATATACTTCGTTAGCGACGAAATTTCATTTTTCGTCTCTAAATATGTCATTTGGGGACGAAATATTTTTTTCGTCGCCAAATGTATATATTGGCGACGAACTATATTTTTCGTCTCCAATATAGATAGTTTTGGTAAGAAAAATAATATTTCGTCGCCAAATCACATATTTGGAGACGAAAAAAATATTTTCTCGCCCAAAATACCTATTTGCAGACAAAAAATATAATTCTTCGCCATATATATAAATTTGGCGAGAAAAATAATATTTCGTCGCCAAATAACATATTTTGAGACAAAAAATATAATTTCGTCGCTAACGAAAAGATATATTCATATATATATATATGTATATATATATGTATTGTAGACATGTATGTATAAGGAGTATATATATATACATATATATATGTATATATATGTATTGTAGACATGTATGTATAAGGAATACAGATATACATATACACACACACACACATATATATATATATATATGTATTATAGACATATGTATCCCTTATATGTGTATATGCGTATATATACATATATATATATACACACACGCGGTTATGTGCATATATTCAATTGGTACAACAACTAAGAGGAGGGAGAGAGAGAGCGTAGAGAGATAGGTTTAACATTTTTCATTTTGGATTTACAGAGAGAGAGAGAGAGAGAAGAAAAAAATAGATAAGAGATAGGTTTTGAATTTTAAACTAGAGAGAAAGATAGAGTGAGACTAAAAGAGAAATACAATGAAAAAGGAGAGGAAGAAGTGTAGAAATAAAGATGAGAGATAGTGTAAAAATTTTAAATTTAATATTTTGAGAGAGGGGGAGAAATAGAGAGAGGGGAGAGAAGAAAGGAGAGAGGAGACGGGGAGAGATGAGAGATGAGAGAGGAAAAAATAGAGAAATATAGAGAAAAAAATTAGAGTAATAATTTCAAATTAATAATCTAATTAAGAGAGATGAGAGAGAGAGAGAGAGAGAGAGAGAGAGAGAGAGAGAGAGAGAGAGAGAGAGATGAGGTGTAATAATTTTTAATTTAATGTCCTAAAAGAAAGAAAAAGAGAAAGAGAAAGAGAAAGAAAGCGGAGAGAGAGAGAGAGGACAGAAATAGAGGGACAAAGGGGGAGAGAGAGATAAAAATATATAATATTATTATGTTTAATATCTATTTAAAATTAAGTCAAAGAGAGAGAGAGGGATTATAATGTTTAATATATATTTAAAAAAATAATATTAAACATATGTTAAGTATTAAATATTGTAAATAATTTATGAATATTGTGTTTGGTGCAGTGGTCAGAGAGGGTGTACAGAAGGTGTTGGTGGGATGGAGGTCTAAGGTTCGAATCTTAGAAATGGGAAGATAATGAGATTTCTGGGTAATCTTTTTTGAAATAGAAATCAATCTAAAATCGTCTCAAAATCTAGCTATTAATGACGAAAATAAATTTCTCGCGAATGACGATAGTTAGCGATAAAATAGTTCGTCACGGAATACTAATATCAGCGACGAAAAAATTCCTCGCTAAATACCTACATTTGGCGACGAAATATTTTGTCGCCAATATAATATATTAGGCGACGAATTGTATTTTTCGTCGCCATGACCTTTTGCGTGAAACTATGGGCGACGAAAATTAGAGATGGAAATTTTCGTCGCCTAATGATTTGGCGACGAAAAAAGTAATTTTTGAGACGAAAATATTTTGTCGTTATACACTAATTTTGTTGTAGTGATGGATTTGGGCTCTGAGGTGACAACACTTGTAGAAATCAAGGGAAAAAAAATCCTCAATGAATATGATGCAACAGAACAACAATAAGATCTTGAATAAGAAAAATAATAGAAGTACAACGCACGCAAATTTTTGAAATTCTTAGTAATTTTAAACAATTTACTCCCAATTGGAGCATTAACCCACTCCCTTCTCTCTTTATTTCAATGTAGTAGTTGGTAACCCAATCCAAAAGTGGGTTTATCAGAGCGATAGTTCTGCTTTTGTCTTATCTCTTTCTTGAGTGTGGATGATGATGATTCTACATCAGATGGAATGAGCCAACAGTGTTGTCTTAAAAGATAAAGCGTGGGCTGAAATTCGAATCAAGTTGGACTTTTTATATTTGGGTCTGCGTCAATCATGCTATTGAGTAAATAGTTCAAGCGTTCAGGCTGATTCTCCATTTCTATGAAATTTAGTTTGCTACCGAATTTAATTTTGGGATGACTATGAAGTTTAGTTTGCTATTGTGTCTAGCTACCTCAATTATTGTGGGTTTATTTTGCATTGGCTGTTGGAAGAGCGAGGTGCGTACAAATGCTTTCCATGGTGAGGGTGGCCAGTAATCATGATTGTGAAGTGAGAGGCGGTAGGGGATAGATCTTGAGGGTGTTGGGATTTCAATGTTGATCGTGGTTGCCATGGAGGGACAAAAAGAGAGAAATTGTTGGCTACAAATGGTGTTTGGGAAGGGTATGATGGGTTTACTAGTTGGTTTATAAAAAATAATTTGACTGTACTTAAATATTTTCATGAAATCATTTAACAGAGCAAGAAAATGTATCAAGAGTAGGCTTTGAAGAAGTTGAAGAAGAAGTGAGAGTAAAATGCCACAAATACCCATCTCATAAGGCCATGTATGCACTCTTCGTTAGACAAATTGGACGGACTCAAACGAATGAGTCATATTGACTCCAATATCAAAGTTTAAGGAGCCTAATGTTCAAATTAAGACAAAAATGACCGAATGAAATTTCACCTCACATAATTTTTTCAAGAATTTAAGTGTTGAAGCACACTAAATAAACCGACTTCTTTTAAGTGTCTAGCTTGAATCCCATTTCAGATGTTCAAGTGATGCAAATTTGTGCTTGAGCTGATTACTATAAATTTAATTTACTCCAATATCTCATCAGATATTTAGACTGTCGCTTCCTAATTCAATCCTCAAACCGAGTACAGAGAAGAATTAATACATGACTTTGTAGTAACCTGTCATGCAAATATTGGCTTGAGTACAATCACAACCAATACATGCATATCATGGCCATCATTAAAAATTGTGAAATCGAGAAACTGTTGTGGACTGTGCATAATAGGGCACATTGAGCTTCGAAACGATACTATTTTGATCATCAAAAGCTGCTCAAATATTACCCAATCATTTGCACAAGATTTTGAACATCAAAACGATATTATTTTGACGCGTAAAACAGGGCACAATAATTCTTTGTGTATAAAAATTGTGCGATCCTATCTTTCTCTTTAAACCTGTAGTCATCTGATTGGTGCGAGTATTGGCATTTGGATAGAATCATGACCCACTTAATTTCACTTTCATATCGAATAATCTTCTGTTAACAATAATTAGATACATGATTTGGATAGAATCATTGCCGCCAACTTTTCAATTATTTAAGTAGTGGCTTTAGAAGAGAATTAGTTAATGGTTCTAGGCAAATCGAAATTCGGAAAGAAAAGGTTTAGGAATACAAATCATTCGTGCATATTCAAATACAGATATGTCTGGAACAGTCGGATGCACGCGAGGCTTACATGATTATGGAGGATCTCGTGTACATTTGATGGTCTGAAAATATTTGTCCGTATGCTAGACGTGCACTAATAATTTGTGTTCCTAAACTAACTCATTCGGGAAATGGTATCAGTCTATCATATCGTTCATTTTGTTAATTGTTACAGTAATCAGCTTCATCCAATAAGTGTTTGCTGCTTTATTTGGCTTAGTGCCCCCATAGCTCTCACCTTTTATATGACAGGCCAAAAGATTGACAGCAGAGAAGTGTGAAAAATTTAAAAGTAAAATTGCTTGGTAGAATCATTCAAGCGACTTGAGAGGCGGTAGTTTACTCTACAACTGATGTTATTAGTTCGAGTTCGTTTATTTCTAACTTGTGAACTTAATTGATACAAAACTATATAATAGCATATGATTTCAAATTTCACAATTCCAATTATGAATAGTTAGTTGCTGAGACAAGGTAATGATTAGTATCTGATTCGACAAGATGATCAATTACATAGAAATTGAGACACAACTTAAACTTCTATGATAGACAACTGTGGAGATTTTTTCGCAACGGGCGAAAGCCTTTAATAGTTTTGCTAACAATGCACACTTTTGTGAGGAGAGAAATAGACTATTTATGTTCCAATCCTTTTTTGCTCTCCAATTTTCCTTGCCAAGCTAAGAATTGTCACCGTAGCTATTAATTTTGTTCAATCATATTAGTTTATTACGGGAATACTTCTCACGAGGTTTGCGAAATGAACGATTTGAATCGTCGAAATAAAACCACAGGTCTAAAAACTAAAAAAGGGAGTGAATTGGATTAGGTAATTGGCTTGGGCAGTTGGATCCTTCAGCTACAAGCATACAACACGGTGTTGTTAAGATTCGTCAACATATCCGATCCGATACACCTTCAAGATTTCAGCAGTACTTGTTAACTGCGCAAGGAACAACTCGTTAATGTCACCCGGCTGAAACCCGTTGGAAGGAACCGGACGATGGATCGAAACTCAGCCTGACAACAGACAATGCTGCCGACCCAACACAATGTCTAGTCTTTGGGCCAAGCTTGCACTCTGGCGCCTAATATGTCCAAGCCGACCAACAACACAATCCACCAAAACTCATCAGCCCGACTAACTAGCCCACTATTTCGACCAACTACAACTACATCCGCCTTTGATTCTAAATTACAAATATACATATGTGCGGACCGGGTGAAAGAATCATGGCATGAGGTGGGAGTATATAAACCAAAATTGTTCATTGCCTTTTGAAGCAGTCCATGTGACGAGTCAACAATCTCTACCATAATGTTACGTGATAGTTTTGGGGAGCACCGGACTTGTTTTTCTCGAATTCCTGGACATCTTCTCATTATTTCCATATTTTTACCATTATCTTCAAGTCACATTTAGCGTGTCAAAAAATGTGTCAAGTTCTTTTTTTTAGAACTAAACATGTAAATTAATAAGCGTGTTAATTAAAAGGACTCGTGATTACCCCTCTTAGATAAACTATTTGCACCAAACGATTAAATAAACTACTTGAGCCAAACGATCGGGCAATTGTGTTTGGATCTGTGCATCAAGTTTGTGTTCCTAACACTGTTGATAGAAGATAATTCAAAAGAGTTTTGTTTTGATCTTCTAACTGTTAACAATTGTAAATTACTTATTGCGATTGTGACGTGTCTCTTCTATCCCGAATTTGGATTTGGGAATTTCAAATATTTGATCTTCTTTATCATTTTGATATTTGTCATCCAATAATAGTAGTATGTTTAGTGTGTGACACATTTTCATATTTGCTTACGTGTCATCTCATGATTGAGTGTACATTTTTGGTGTAAAGAATTACAATATACACATTTGCAAATGATAATTAACTAGAACAAACAATATGCAAAAGAAAAAAGGAAATAGAAAAGCCTTGGGTCATAAGTTGAGTGAAGTGCATGCCTAGACTTCCATACGCAGCAATCTCACCCCCGAGGAGCAAAACATCAGTTTCTCTGCCTACAAGAAGAATGCGATTCAATCCTCCACTCAACCACAAAAAAACAAAAGCCAAGAAAGCAGAGACCACATGACAGTCCTAAACTAGTACAAATTAGGAATGGCAACGGGGTAAGTCAAGAATGAATTTGACCGTTCCAGGCTTTGATTCTCAAATTTCATATCCGCCTCCATCCCCTAGTTTTTTAAATGGGAATTGCCTTCACCCTTCATTCTCACCCTGAATGCAGATATCCTCACCCCACCCAGAAAAAATTTCAAAATAATTTAATAGTTTTTGTAATTTCAGTTATTACTATAAGGATATAGATATCTATAATATACATTTTGTACGTATATAAATAGGGCAGAGATCGGATCGGAGGTATGTAAACTTGCTTCCGATCACCCCCTAGTTCTTTTGTAATTTTGCCTTCAAATCTGATCTAACTCTTGAAAAATATCTAAAACTCCAATCCAAACGGGATAGATAACGAAACAAATCAGACGTTTACTAAGAGGTGACTTCTTTTTTAGTGCCTAGCTTGAATCCCATCTCATGATATGGTTTCTTTTTTAAAGGGCATGTTCGCAAAAAATGCTTCACAATGGCTTATCCCGCATCTCAACTAGGTTGGCATCCAAATGAACGATAATGATATGTCACTGGGCCAGCAAAAACATGGCCAACCAAAAAGAGAATGAAAAAAACAAAAATAAAATACGTAGCACACCATAGAGAACAACAAAAAAAACTGGAATTATCAGAACCATCAAGCATCCACAACAACAAGACACTCAGATTTTATGAGCTTTTTCCAATTAAACAACTGGGGAAGGAAATTGATACAAATTTTGATAGCGGGTTCGACTCCCACTATCAAATATTATATTATGTCAGTTTGTATGAGTCTTTTTTCTTCTTTAATTAGACCTCCATTACTATAGAGGTACCAAGTTATAAAACGAAGAAATAAAAAAATGAAATAAAACATGAAATTCAGTTGGTGGTGGTAAGAAGAGAGCTCCTCCAACGGCAACAATTATACAAGACAACACTACAAACGATTTCACTCTTCTGTGGTATTTCCCACTCCTGCCCTCTGTTTCTGGTTTCTCTGTCATGGCTTCTTCAACCAACCTCTCTTGCGCGGGAGTCACGGATGAAATAGGGCTTCATATTTCTATATATCCAACAATACCCGTTAATTTCGGGATAAACTTTGAGTGCTACAATTATATCTATATAAGTATGTTGATATATATCTAAATTTCATGGATCTTCGTAGTAGTAGTTGGTCTTGAACTTGGATGTAATACGAGGAAAGGAAAAGGAGAGGCCTCGTTAGGAATAGATATTTATTAAGGGTGCACTTTTATGCGTCATTTGGATTGAAAGATTTGGAGGGGAGGTGAGAAATTTAGATGTAGTTTTTAATTTGTGTTTGGATTACATTGCAAAAAGGAAAGTGAGAGATATTGAGAGAAATTGAAGGGGAAAGGTACAACTGTTTTAAACAGGTGACCTCACTTCTGAAAATGAAAAGAAATTGAAGTGTTATTGTGCTCATATTGTAACTAGGGTTGGTGCTCACATAATGCGTGAACGTGTCGATGTAGACGAAAGTATATAATTTGAGATTCGTAGAATTGAAATCACGATATGAATTTTTTTTTAAATTTAACTTTTTTCTAAATAAACTAAACAAGTAAAAAATGACTCTCTTTCCTTTCCCTCACCTCCCCTCTTTATTAAAAACTTCTTTCACTTCTCCCTTCAATACAAACTAAGCATTAATATTAGAGCAACCTATTATTTATTAAATTATTAAGATTGGCCCAACAATTCTTTTAATTCAGTCCTCAAATTGGAGTCCGAAAGAAATTAATACATGACTTTTTATAGTAATTTGTCATGCAAATATTGGCTTAAGTACAATCACACACAATACACATGACCTATTATCATCATGAAATATTTGTGTGCTCCTACCTTCCTCTTGTGTTCCTCTTATCTCTTCAAACTTTGTAGTCATTGTTGGGATTTTGATAGAATAATAAGCCACATAAGTCGGTTTTTCAGAATTTAATAATCTTCTATCAGTAATAATTAGCATTAGTGGCTTTTCCCCCCTCATAAGTTAGGACTGGTCGGATTAGTTTACGCACATCTTAATTAATTTCGAAGGATTGATTTCATTTTCCACTAAAGATGTTCTAATTAAAGTCAGGATAAAATCCTAAATAACTGATTTCATAAAAATTGACAACACTTGAAAAATTTCGATCGAATTAGTCCATTGTCCTGCCTTTCGACAATGCCTGCACTTTAGCACCTAGTATATATGTTCAGATGAATATCAGCACGACTCACCAAAACCTATCAATTGGCTTGACATTTCGACCCACTAAAACTACTAAGGCCTTTTCATTCTAAATTACAAAATATACACACACAGAGAGAGAGAGAGAGAGAGAATCATGACAGGTGGAAGTTATAAACATTGAAAATGAAGCAAAAATTATTGATTGATTTGTGAAGCAGTGCATGTGATGAGTCAACAAACTCTACGCATATTGGTGTAAAATTGGAACCCCACAGTATTGATGGTGAAGAGACCAATATTAGTGGTGCCGCAAGCTCACTGATTAATCGAATATAGAACTTTGTTAGACAACTTGAATGCGACGACATCACCCCACCGGGACCACCCCAGCCCGCTCCGCTCCGCTCCTTAGTTGGAAATTTCTTCTTCTCTTTCTGACTTCCTTCATGTGGATCACAGCCATACCTACCAAACTTTCATTTATTGCACAAAATATACATAACATAGTTATTTGTCTCTTACTGTACGGTCTGATACCGGACGATACACGCAATCTCATAGTCGTACTGGCCCATTTTTGTATTGTTTCGACCACTGTACTAGCCTGTACCGCACCAATACATTTTTTGTGAAAATTTTCAATTCATTATTATATTTAGGTAATTACATATAAATTAACATTGCATCATTCTCTTTGATGGTTGGTGATTTGTTTTTAGGGTCATTTAGTGAACAATCTATAGTGAGCAACTTATAATTCTACGAATAATCTATCTAAAATTGAATTACAGATGGAAATTCTTTTGACATATAACTTTCAAAAATCCTCTTCTAGTAAACACGTGATAATGTTATCTGTTCGTTAGATATAAATGATAATTTTATTAGATAAAATTACCTGTTAGTGTTTACCAGTTAACATTATACGTCGCTTTTAACAGATATCTTAACAATAACTTTATCTACTTTAATAATAATTTTATTAGATTATTATATCTGTTAGTGTTTATCAGTTAATATTTCTGTCGATTTAAACAGATACTTTAACAAACAACTTTATCTGTTAGTTTTCGAAGTAATAATGTTATCAGAGAAAATTATATATTTAATGTTTTCTAATTTGACTAATAGATATATCAAACCAACATATAATGTTATCTGACTCGTCTATTAAGAAAATAATTTATCTTTTAATTTTGAAATGTTAATTTTATTCGATAAAACCTGTTAGTATTTATCAGTTAACATCATCTGTCGCTTTTAACAAATACCTTAACAAACAACGTTATCTGTTAGTTTTTGAAGCAATGATATTATTAGATAAAATTATCTCTTCGCTTTCAAGAGCAAATCCGTCTTTTATAGACCTAAGGCGTTAAAACTTTTTAACCAATATAACCTGACTCATAAATTAAATTAACCAATTTTTAATGGGTCAAATCAGTCTAGGTTTATTTTTTTAAACTAATTTTTCGTTGTTTTTAAGTTATGAGACTTTATTTTATATGTCCAATATGATTCTTTGTTAAAAAAATATTATTTGCGAAATATTTTTTTTTACTAATAAATTTAAAACGGTAAACCAACACATATCATATCAATAATAAAAATAATACATTTGTCAGTACGAGATTGATAATTTTTCCCGGAAAATGCTTGGAACACATATCTTACGCATACAAATATCCACACATTTCACAATATGTGGGGACCTCTACATGCTCTGCACACATCCAGTGTGTGGGAGATACATGTTGCAAAATTATTACGACCGAACACACGCAGTGTGTAGAAGCAAAAAATAATTAATGTTTGCAATACATACATATTTAAGTGTAAATATTCCGTAATAAATGTGTTTGAAAACATTTGATGCACGCCAAACTTTTATTATTGTATGAGCTCCATATGTATCGAATGATTCTGAACACATTTAGATCAGGATCTGTGCATTTAGATTTGTATGCACAGATCTGTATTAGATTTCATTTGTTCAAGATTCTTGTTTGTAAATTTTGAGATTTTATTAATACTTATAAAGTTAAAAACTAGTTCAAAATCTGATGCTGAAAAAAATTAATTTAAAATATCATTAGATCGGATTTTAAATTTTAAGTAATTGACAATGATTGGTGACTTTTTACAGTAAACACTACTAGCTATTGTTATAGTTTGACCATAGTCTCAAATCTAGGGTAAACAAATTCGTCTGCTTCTATTAAAATTCAAAATTTATTGTTTGAAGTACAATTTAAAACTATAATTTAAAATTTATTCTGACGGACCATTGTGCCGGAGATCATTCTTTGAACCCTAGCGTAAAACACGAGGAAGTGAAGAAACTCCTTGTAGGCTTCTACTCGTCGCAAGGCATGGAGACAGAATATTGTGTGCCGATACCATTTACTTCTTTTGAAAACGAAATTTGTTTCCCAGGCACATGGTGCCAAGATCTGTCTTAGCTTGTGGACAATCTTGCTGTCCTCTAGTATAGCGTTGTACCGCAGGAAATTGATAATCAATCCATCCAAGTAAATGATTCCTGCTCTTCTTCTATTGTCGACCTTGCTTGAAAGTTTATCATGATGGTTTGTCTGAATTCTATGGCGACCGCCGGGGCTAACGAGGCCAAGATTTACCATTATAATCATGTGAGTCTCATGTGTATTTAACGGGTCCAAATATATCTGTATTTAGATGTATATAAATAACGTGTGTTTGTAGACTTTTTCTTAAAAAGAATTGGTCATTTTATTTTATTTCTGAAAATCTACCGACAGAGACAAATGGGTAAATAGTTGAACGAGCCTTCGTTCAAAAAGCAGACGCATCAAGGAAACATAAAATGATCAGAACTTAGATAACATTGTAAACTTACAATCTTGCCCCTCTCATTGTCACCATCAATATTATGGATTATAGAAGTGGGAGACTATTATGAGAGACAGAGACACCTCCATGTGCAGGTACATGAACACAATTAATTAATAAATTAACCAAATTACACCATTAAATAATAAATGGGATGAATGGTGGAATTTTTTAAAGAGCCTAATGGTCGCCAATAACGCACTTTATTTTCTTGTTCAGTGGAGTGGATCATCTATTGATATCTCCATTTTTAGTCTTAAGATCTCTCTCAAGTTTTATTTGCAAGATATTGTCGAGCAAATTCCGTGAGTAATTTTTTTTTTGGCGAGCAACTTGACTCTCAGAAGGTTGAGGTCTAATTGGCAATGTTATACCGAACACCTAAATTCGAGCAGCCAACTGCTGAGCTATATATTTATGAATATCATTATATAATTTACAAATATCGATATACTATTTTTTAGTATTTTTCATAAAAGAAAGCCAAAAGACTGATACATCATACAGAAAATAAACTTCATTTGGAAGGGCCACCGACAGAAACATACAAAATTGGACAAAAATAATTGAACCCCAAACGTTACATCAAAACAGCAGACACATCCACTGAGATATAAATGGCCGGAAGTCAATGACGCCATAAACTTACAATATTGCCCCTCTCATTGTCACCAACAATATTTCTCTTTTCTGATAATGAGAGACGATGATATTTATATAAAGGGACATATTCAAAATTTTTGATTAGTGTACACAAATTATAATATTATATAATTTCATTTTGAGAAATCGTTGGTAGTTAAAAGTTTTAAAGATAGTTTTACACACGCATTTTCTTTAAAAAAACCGCTCAATATTATTAAAAAAGGAGTAAAATGTTTAATTCGTCCATAAACTATATCCAAAACTTTTAAAATATTCCTAAACTATCAATTTAATTTACTTAGTCCCTAAACTATTAATTCGGAATTCATTTAGTCCAATTACTAATATCCGTTTAAGATCCATTAAGAGAGAGACTAAACTGTTATTTTAATCTGTTAGGAGAGGTCTAAGTGCAATTTTAGTCTCTAAGAAAAAAAAAAGTTCAGTATGTTTGTTTTTTATCGGTAAGGTTCAATATGTTTTACACATCTATGGCTCCCTCGGGACTGATTAATGACTGTATCCATCTAGTTTTTTTGACTATTTGGCATTCATCAACTAGCAATGCTACTCACATAGGCTAGTATTGATTTTGAGGTTGAATTGTTCACTACAAGGTTCAATCAAATTTCATTACATACATTAAATTGTGTGTGGACCATTGTTTAAGAAACTAAAAAAAAAAAACTCAGAAAAGACATCGCTACTATCTTGAAAAATCATTCCTCTTCGTAGAGTTCGACATGGCTCTATTTGGCTTAGTTTATTGAAATTAATTATTTTTTTATCTTTATTCAAAAAAGTTGTAGTTGTTATTTTTTTTATCAATTTTTTGTTGATTATTGACTCGTCTCTACGAAATAAATTTAAAAAGTATGAAATTATTTTTATCTTTTCTGAACTTTTTGTAGTGTTGGGACATAATTTTATACTTTTCTAAAATCTCATGTCGAGACGAACAGACAACCATAAAAAATTTGACGCAAAATAAGAAAATTGTAAAAAAAATTCAAATAAGAATAAAAAAAGAACAATCAGACAGTAGTTCATTAACGTATAAGAGTTACAAAAAAAAAAACATTACACTTCGGATCAGGTCTACCATATCTCAACGACTAAGTCATCGTCAAATTATTCAATCTTTTTTATTAGAATGGACCGATTAGAATCATACTTAATCATCCTAACGGTTGGAATCAAAAAAGAGAGAGAGAGACAGAGGGAGAGGGAGAGACAACTTAGTGCGAGGAACAACAAATTATTCGGACCGAAACAGCAACAAATCGATTCGGCAAAAAAAATAGCAAACCCTTTCGGCAAAAACAATAGCAAACATCAGTGTTTAGTTTGGGTATTGAGTAAATTTTATTTAACCCCCTTCTAACGGATTAAAATAGCAGTTAAACCATACTCCTAACGGATTTTAAATGGATATAAGTAATTGGAGTAAATAAAATCCGAATTGATAGTTTAGGGACTAAGTAAATGAATTTGATAGTTTAAGGATATTTTAAAAGTTCTGGGCATAGTTGAGGGACGAAATAAACATTTTACTCATTAAAAAGGCAACAAATCAACAATTAATAAACTAAGTTTTCCATACACGACAAACCCTTGTGACTATAGTTTTACAAAAAAAAAAAAAAAAAGCACTATTAATTTGTGTTTGATTTGAGAGTTTAATATTTAATTTGTGGCGACAATAAGTGTGTAGAATTTAAATATTTTTATGTACCACTTAAAATTTCTATGTCCTGTGTATTCGAAATAACTCGGAAGAAAAGTAAAAAAATTTAAAATAAGTCTAAATAAAAAATTCTAGGAACAAAATATAAATAGATAGGATCAATTCGTACCCTTAATTAGTATACATTTACAGGAAGATAACTAATTAACAAACCAAATTACATTATTAGACTTTCACTTTCTATCTGTTATTCAACTGAAAATAAAAAATAGAACTATCCATCGCGTTATGACTTTGGAGTATCACTAACCCCTATACATACATATATATTGGCCATGCTATAGTTAATTAATAAAATGATTTTTCTCTAGTAACTTCTCGGGACAGTTAAAATGTACGAGATATAGATTATATATAGTCTATCTCGTACATTTTTAGGCTATCGAGAATAGTTACCGGAGAAAATCCCCAATAATAAAAAACCACTCCATACTAATAAAAAGCAGCACATCAGTCGATCATATACTAAGTTTTTCGTACACGACAAATCCACGTGACTATAATTTTGTAAAAAAAAATTTCAAACAAGAGTTTCAAAAGACGCTATCAAACAAAACACTATCATGGTTTGTGTCTAATTTGAGATATTTTATATTTAATTTGTGCCGACAATTATACGCATGTACAATTTAGATATTTTTATGTACCACTTAAAATTTTCTATGTCCTGCATATTTGAAACTTTATTTTGTGCTTCATATTTCACCGCATGTTAAGGTAGCAACTCACATATGGTAGCTCACATAAAGAGAGAGAAAAGAGAAGAGAGAGAGAGAGAGAGTGGAAAAAATGGTGATACCTCAGCATGCGGTAAAAATATATAAGATACGAAATGAAATGTTACTAGCATTATTCTTGAAATAACTTGGAACAAAAGTAAAAAAATTTAAAATAAGTCTAAATAAAAAATTAGGTACAAAATATAAATAGATAGGATCAATTCATACCCATTAGTGTACATTTACAGAAACATAACTAATTAACAAACCAAATTACATTATTGGACTTTCACTTTCTGTCTGTAATTCAACTGAAATAAAATAACAAATAGAATTATCCATCACGTTATGGCTTTGGAGTATCGCTAACCCCTATACATACATATTGGCCATGCTGTAGTTAATTAATAAATTGAATTTTCTCCGATAGCTTCTCGGGACGGTTAAAAATGTACGAGATATAGACTATAAGTCTACTCGTACATTTTCAGAATATTGAGAATAGTTACCGGAGAGAATCCCAATTCTAAACAGATAATCCTGCTAGAAACGACACCCCGGTGGATGGCAACCATGACGACCCAAAAATAAATTGGGCCACCGTGAACTTGCTGGCCTCGGCCGTCGAATTGATTACCCGATACCCGGGCCACTTGACCCGTTGACCGACCGCGGAGCCCGGCCCGTAATTCATGTACTCACCGTAGTACAGTTTGTCGACCGGAGAGGTGGCGTTCCACTCTAGCCACCCTCGAGGATGGACATGATCGCCTATTAGCGACATCATGACCACTGTCCGGGAGTAGTTTTTCCATGGACGGCCGAGATACGTCGAGAAGTTTGCTTTTGATGCCTCGAGATCGGGTGTGGCTAGGATTCTGCAGGCATGGATTGATATACCTGTAGGAGATTAATTCATCCGGATTAATTAGTATTATATATCATAACCAATTGGACTAAACCATTTTATAAAAGGAAAGTCTACACACATAATGTATTCAGATATAAATATGTTCAGAATCGTTCAATACTTGTAAATCTTTCAAAATAATGATCTTCAAGTACATCGTACGAGTTCATGAATTTAGAAACCAAATAGTAGGGGTGAAAATTTTATCGACCAAAACCAAATTGACCAAAAAAATTGATTGAAAAATTTGGAGTCCGGTTAGTTTGAGGATAAATTCTGTCGGACCCATTTGACTTTTGGAAAAAAAATTTTGATTTTCGATTCAGTCTCTATTACTTAAAATTTCATCCGATCCTAACTGATTCGAACCGAAATATTATAAAGTCCAAACCGAATTGAAGTTTTAGTTTTTTTGTTGTTCTTGAATGAATCATACTTTTCGGCTCGAGATAGAGGAATTTTTGGACTACTCTAGCTCATTTAATAATAATACATGCAATCATGGACGGTATTGTGTAGAGACTGAGAAGTTTGGACAAATTTTATAAAATTTAGGACTTGGAGATAATTTTTGAAAATTATAAGAAAATTGCATTTTAACCCCTTCAGATTACATTTGCCCCTTCCTTTTTCAAAAAAAAAAAAAAAAAAAATCTCAACCCCTAAACATCAAATTCTAATTCTGCCCATGCATACTATAAAATTTGTTCTTTTTTCCTTGTATGCAATCCAAATTTTTTATTAACACGATACATCCTATTCAAAATATAAACAATACAAATGAAATTTCCAGCCATTTCAAACCGTTTTCAGTCTCCTGATTAATTCGATTATAATCGATACTCAGCATCATATTCACTCCAAACCCGATTAATTCTATCCACTTATTCCAAAACCCTGACCGACTCGAACCAATTTTACCCCTACCAAATATCATATACTAAAATTTAGAAACAACGAGAGCTACAACCATACCTGTGTTTTGATTAGGGTCTTTTCGGTTTTGGGCAGTGATGGTGTTCTTCTGCAAAGCCATGGGTTTCCGGGCATAAATGCTGCAGTTTTGGAACACTACGGCAGCGTTTCCGAATATGAAGTCGACGGTGCCGTAAACGGCACATTCCCGGAAGAATTGGCGTTGAGAGTGGACGTAGAGCGTGTCTTGGTAGCCGATGATGTTGCAGCGGTAGACGACGGCGTGGTCCGCACTGACTCGAAGTGCCACTGCTTGGTGCTTGAAGGGTCCGGCCCAGTTCTCAAATGTCATGTCTCGAGCTATGAAACCACTGCCAGAAGCAGCTGTAAAGTAGGAAAAAGTTAAAAATTAATTGAGCTAGCTTGAAAGTGAAAGAAATGGAATCATATCAAATGCAATGCTAACCTATTTTGACCTCTGTTGTTTATCCCATAAAAAGTCTAGAAACAGAAATGTTCTTGGACATATAAGGATACATATGTATTTAGAATAGTTAGATACATACGGAGTTCATAAATTATTAAGAGCTTCATATACATCTAACTGTTCCGAAAACGTCCATATATGAATGTGTTTGAAAAACCTGTGTTTATAGCACGAGTTCAGTGGCCTTGACCATACCCATGGCCTACCTTCAATAACGCGTTCCTATTGCCCCAAATAATTCCATACCTTATTGTCATGTCCATAGTTATGGTACCATCACCTTTCGTATCATACTTTGTACCGTTTTGGTTACAGTATTAATCTATTTTGACTTGTAATGAATTGTTTCGACCGATACCGTAATAATTTGTATTATTATTATTTTTTATTAAACATATTATTTAAAAAGTATATATTACTTTGCCTGATACCGATAATAAAAACAGTAAACTTATACTTTTGTCATGCCCAACAAGAAGGTACAGGAAGTTAGGTGGCATAGTTGGTCGTGACTCGTGACACTGTCCCTTCGTCACCGCACATTGATTATGAAATCCAGGCTTTAGGGCACCGTCAACTCTAAGTACACTGAATTATTTTATTTGAGGCCCATGGTACATCTTAATGATCTCAGTCATCTAAATTATCCATTAGGGGACCCAAGAGCAATTATTTTATCCAAGCAACAAATCAAGAGATTAGATAATCATAACTGATAAGTTGAGACTAATTTAGGCCCTATTTGGGCAAACTAGATTGTATAGATTATTTGGATTATTTGGGGTAATAATCTAGCCCATTTGGGCTAAATTATTTACCCAAATAATCTGGATTAATCTAGCCCCAAACACAACATAACCTCTATATAAAAAATAATTTAGTCCAAATGGGCTGAGCTAGATTATTCCGTCCGGCACCCAACATAATCCAACAATCCAATAATCCCATAATCTATTTACGCCAAATGGACCCTTAATATCGCTCGCTCGAATTTAGACATTTGATAATAAATTTTAATTTGTCAATTGACACTTAATCATTCAGACAATAGAACTCTTAATTAATAAATAGACCCGATATTCTAAAAGGGAATGAGAGACGGGATCGACAATTATCAAATCCCATAATATTTTTCATCTTTCTCTGGATAATTACGTGACCGTTGGAATAAGGTCAAGATACGTTCTCAAGTTATCGGCTAAGTGCTTACTAACACATACTCAAAAATAATAGACGTGACCAAAATTAAATAAAAATAAAAGGATAATATAAAAAAATGTAAATAGTATGATAATATATAATAGAATAAGACAAAATCTACCAACCCTCCGGCAACACGACAGTTTTAAGAATGAGAGACAACCACGTGCGCTAGCTGGACACGTCATCAACCAATTATGTCTAATCTAATTGTCCCTTTTTTAATTAATTAATTAATTAATTAGAAGAAAGTGGGATACTATTAATAATGGTATTGATGATTAAGGAATTTACCGAATGATGCGGTGTGGAATGTCGTTATGTTATCCGCAATGCTTCTTCCTCCTGTAATGACCGTCATACCCTTCCCATCCCCTATAAACATCAAGTTGGTCTTCTTCCTCCCCACCTTCAAATTATCCTCTTGGTACCTGTTGAAATATACATACACCCATTTTAATAAACCGGTTTAACATAAGAGTTTTGCTAGCCACCGTTTAAATGGACAGTAGATAATATATACATAAAGACAAACAAACACGAATATCAATACATAATTTATGGATATCAATACATTTTTTACACATTATCATTAGGCTGTGGTTAGCATTTTCCTTAATATAATTGCAATACCACCTTAAAACTTCCTTATGTTAGTATGATGAATGGACACGGAATCCTGTTGCGCACACCCTCATGTGTTACATGTCAAAATAATGTCCTTAAATGAATACCAGGACTTCACAAGTTCCTTGGTGAATACAGATGCACAGCTCCAAAATTCAATTCAAAAGATATGGACCCTTATTTAAATCATGCATCTACCCCTTTCTTTCTTTAAATCCTTGTCCTATTCCCTTAACAAAAAGGGCATCTACCCTAAAACAAACACGGGAAACCAAGTATTTGGATAAGATTTATTTTTTAACTTATAAGTGGCCATAAATGCCACCAAACTTCAAATAAATATTGCACCTTACTTTTTCATTCACTTTTTTTCCTCGTCCTAACATGAGTTATGCTTTACAATATTAGGTCGCTTTTGGCCTAAATTAATCAATCGGTATTATCTATCTGTTGTAGGAGACATACACAATACTCATCTTTTTCTCGTAAACTAGTGTAGGATTCGCACACTTCATAATGGATCTGATACCAATATGCGCTGATCGAATTTGTGTTTTAAAGCAATGCTTTAGGAATATTGAATAAATCTTTCATGATGTGGGGCCTAATTTCCCCCACTTGACTATTTGTATCTTCTCGAAGTAAAATACAAAATAAGACTACACCTTTCCAGCCAATATTATGTCACCGAACACAAATGTATTCAGAATCATTTGATTTGCATGGAATTTATAAAATAGAAAGAATTATGTTCCAGGCTTTGATTCTCAAATTTCATATCCGCCTCCATCCCCTAGTTTTTTAAATGGGAATTGCCTTCACCCTTCATTCTCACCCTGAATGCAGATATCCTCACCCCACCCAGAAAAAATTTCAAAATAATTTAATAGTTTTTGTAATTTCAGTTATTACTATAAGGATATAGATATCTATAATATACATTTTGTACGTATATAAATAGGGCAGAGATCGGATCGGAGGTATGTAAACTTGCTTCCGATCACCCCCTAGTTCTTTTGTAATTTTGCCTTCAAATCTGATCTAACTCTTGAAAAATATCTAAAACTCCAATCCAAACGGGATAGATAACGAAACAAATCAGACGTTTACTAAGAGGTGACTTCTTTTTTAGTGCCTAGCTTGAATCCCATCTCATGATATGGTTTCTTTTTTAAAGGGCATGTTCGCAAAAAATGCTTCACAATGGCTTATCCCGCATCTCAACTAGGTTGGCATCCAAATGAACGATAATGATATGTCACTGGGCCAGCAAAAACATGGCCAACCAAAAAGAGAATGAAAAAAACAAAAATAAAATACGTAGCACACCATAGAGAACAACAAAAAAAACTGGAATTATCAGAACCATCAAGCATCCACAACAACAAGACACTCAGATTTTATGAGCTTTTTCCAATTAAACAACTGGGGAAGGAAATTGATACAAATTTTGATAGCGGGTTCGACTCCCACTATCAAATATTATATTATGTCAGTTTGTATGAGTCTTTTTTCTTCTTTAATTAGACCTCCATTACTATAGAGGTACCAAGTTATAAAACGAAGAAATAAAAAAATGAAATAAAACATGAAATTCAGTTGGTGGTGGTAAGAAGAGAGCTCCTCCAACGGCAACAATTATACAAGACAACACTACAAACGATTTCACTCTTCTGTGGTATTTCCCACTTCTGCCCTCTGTTTCTGGTTTCTCTGTCATGGCTTCTTCAACCAACCTCTCTTGCGCGGGAGTCACGGATGAAATAGGGCTTCATATTTCTATATATCCAACAATACCCGTTAATTTCGGGATAAACTTTGAGTGCTACAATTATATCTATATAAGTATGTTGATATATATCTAAATTTCATGGATCTTCGTAGTAGTAGTTGGTCTTGAACTTGGATGTAATACGAGGAAAGGAAAAGGAGAGGCCTCGTTAGGAATAGATATTTATTAAGGGTGCACTTTTATGCGTCATTTGGATTGAAAGATTTGGAGGGGAGGTGAGAAATTTAGATGTAGTTTTTAATTTGTGTTTGGATTACATTGCAAAAAGGAAAGTGAGAGATATTGAGAGAAATTGAAGGGGAAAGGTACAACTGTTTTAAACAGGTGACCTCACTTCTGAAAATGAAAAGAAATTGAAGTGTTATTGTGCTCATATTGTAACTAGGGTTGGTGCTCACATAATGCGTGAACGTGTCGATGTAGACGAAAGTATATAATTTGAGATTCGTAGAATTGAAATCACGATATGAATTTTTTTTTAAATTTAACTTTTTTCTAAATAAACTAAACAAGTAAAAAATGACTCTCTTTCCTTTCCCTCACCTCCCCTCTTTATTAAAAACTTCTTTCACTTCTCCCTTCAATACAAACTAAGCATTAATATTAGAGCAACCTATTATTTATTAAATTATTAAGATTGGCCCAACAATTCTTTTAATTCAGTCCTCAAATTGGAGTCCGAAAGAAATTAATACATGACTTTTTATAGTAATTTGTCATGCAAATATTGGCTTAAGTACAATCACACACAATACACATGACCTATTATCATCATGAAATATTTGTGTGCTCCTACCTTCCTCTTGTGTTCCTCTTATCTCTTCAAACTTTGTAGTCATTGTTGGGATTTTGATAGAATAATAAGCCACATAAGTCGGTTTTTCAGAATTTAATAATCTTCTATCAGTAATAATTAGCATTAGTGGCTTTTTTCCCCTCATAAGTTACAAAGACTGGTCGGATTAGTTTATGCACATTTTGATTAATTTCTAAGAACTAATTTCATTTTCCACTAAAGATGTTCTAATTAAAGTCAAGATAAAATCCTAAATAACTGATTTCATAAAAATTGATAACACTTGAAAAATTTCGATCGAATTAGTCCATTGTCCTAGCTTTTGGCAATGCCTGCACTTTAGCACCTAGTATATATGTTCAGACCGAATATCAACACGACTCACCAAAACCTATCAATTGGTTCGACATTTCGACTCACTAAAACTACTAAGGCCTTTTCATTCTAAATTACAAAATATACACACAGAGAGAGAGAGAGAGAGAGAATCATGACAGGTGGAAGTTATAAACATTGAAAATGAAGCAAAAATTATTGATTGATTTGTGAAGCAGTGCATGTGATGAGTCAACAAACTCTACACATATTGGTGTAAAATTGGAACCCCACAGTATTGATGGTGAAGAGACCAATATTAGTGGTGCCTCAAGCTCACTGATTAATCGAATATAGAACTTTGTTAGACAACTTGAATGCGACGACATCACCCCACCGGGACCACCCCAGCCCGCTCCGCTCCGCTCCTTAGTTGGAAATTTCTTCTTCTCTTTCTGACTTCCTTCATGTGGATCACAGCCATACCTACCAAACTTTCATTTATTGCACAAAATATACATAACATAGTTATTTGTCTCTTACTGTACGGATGATACGTGCCAATCTCATAGTCGTATTGTCCCATTTTTGTATTGTTTCAGCCACTGTACTAGCCTGTACCACACCAATACATTTTTTGTGAAAATTTTCAATTCATTATTATATTTAGGTAATTACATATAAATTAAGATTGCATCATTCTCTTTTATGGTTGGTGATTTGTTTTTAGGGTCATTTAGTGAACAATCTATAGTGAGCAACTTATAATTCTACGAATAATCTATCTAAAATTGAATTACAGACGGAAATTCTTTTGACATATAAGTTTCAAAAATCCTCTTCTAGTAAACACGTGATAATGTTATCTGTTCGTTAGATATAAAAATGATAATTTTATTAGATAAAATTACCTGTTAGTGTTTACCAGTTAACATTATACGTCGCTTTTAACAGATATCTTAACAATAACTTTATCTACTTTAATAATAATTTTATTAGATTATTATATCTGTTAGTGTTTATCAGTTAATATTTCTGTCGATTTAAACAGATACTTTAACAAACAACTTTATCTGTTAGCTTTCGAAGTAATAATGTTATCAGAGAAAATTATATATTTAATGTTTTCTAATTTGACTAATAGATATATCAAACCAACATATAATGTTATCTGACTCGTCCATTAAGAAAATAATTTATCTTTTAATTTTGAAATGTTAATTTTATTCGATAAAACCTGTTAGTATTTATCAGTTAACATCATCTGTCGCTTTTAACAAATACCTTAACAAACAACGTTATCTGTTAGTTTTTGAAGCAATGATATTATTAGATAAAATTATCTCTTCGCTTTCAAGAGCAAATCCGTCTTTTATAGACCTAAGGCGTTAAAACTTTTTAACCAATATAACCTGACTCATAAATTAAATTAACCAATTTTTAATGGGTCAAATCAGTCTAGGTTTATTTTTTTAAACTAATTTTTCGTTGTTTTTAAGTTATGAGACTTTATTTTATATGTCCAATATGATTCTTTGTTAAAAAAAATATTATTTGCGAAATATTTTTTTTTACTAATAAATTTAAAACGGTAAACCAACACATATCATATCAATAATAAAAATAATACATTTGTCAGTACGAGATTGATAATTTTTCCCGGAAAATGCTTGGAACACATATCTTACGCATACAAATATCCACACATTTCACAATATGTGGGGACCTCTACATGCTCTGCAAACATCCAGTGTGTGGGAGATACATGTTGCAAAATTATTACGACCGAACACACGCAGTGTGTAGAAGCAAAAAATAATTAATGTTTGCAATACATACATATTTAAGTGTAAATATTCCGTAATAAATGTGTTTGAAAACATTTGATGCACGCCAAACTTTTATTATTGTATGAGCTCCATATGTATCGAATGATTCTGAACACATTTAGATCAGGATCTGTGCATTTAGATTTGTATGCACAGATCTGTATTAGATTTCATTTGTTCAAGATTCTTGTTTGTAAATTTTGAGATTTTATTAATACTTATAAAGTTAAAAACTAGTTCAAAATCTGATGCTGAAAAAAATTAATTTAAAATATCATTAGATCGGATTTTAAATTTTAAGTAATTGACAATGATTGGTGACTTTTTACAGTAAACACTACTAGCTATTGTTATAGTTTGACCATAGTCTCAAATTCGTCTGCTTCTATTAAAATTCAAAATTTATTGTTTGAAGTACAATTTAAAACTATAATTTAAAATTTATTCTGACGGACCATTGTGCCGGAGATCATTCTTTGAACCCTAGCGTAAAACACGAGGAAGTGAAGGAACTCCTTGTAGGCTTCTACTCGTCGCAAGGCATGGAGACAGAATATCTTGTACCGATACCATTTACTTCTTTTGAAAACGAAATTTGTTTCCCAGGCACATGGTGCCAAGATCTGTCTTAGCTTGTGGACAATCTTGCCGTCCTCTAGTATAGCGTTGTACCGTAGGAAATTGATAATCAATCCATCCAATTATATGATTACTGCTCTTCTTCTATTGTCGACCTTGCTTGAAAGTTTATCATGATGGTTTGTCTGAATTCTATGGCGACCGCCGGGGCTAACGAGGCCAAGATTTACCATTATAATCATGTGAGTCTCATGTGTATTTAACGGGTCCAAATATATCTGTATTTAGATGTATATAAATAACGTGTGTTTGTAGACTTTTTCTTAAAAAGAATTGGTCATTTTATTTTATTTCTGAAAATCTACCGACAGAGACAAATGGGTAAATAGTTGAACGAGCCTTCGTTCAAAAAGCAGACGCATCAAGGAAACATAAAATGATCAGAACTTAGATAACATTGTAAACTTACAATCTTGCCCCTCTCATTGTCACCATCAATATTATGGATTATAGAAGTGGGAGACTATTATGAGAGACAGAGACACCTCCATGTGCAGGTACATGAACACAATTAATTAATAAATTAACCAAATTACACCATTAAATAATAAATAGGATGAATGGTGGAATTTTTTAAAGGGCCTAATGGTCGCCAATAACGCACTTTATTTTCTTGTTCAGTGGAGCGGATCATCTATTGATCTTTCCATTTTTAGTCTTGAAATCTCTCTCAAGCTTTATTTGCAAGATATTGTTGAGCAAATTTCATGAGTAATTCTTTTTTGGCAAGCAACTTGATTCTCGAAAGATTGAGGACTAGTTGGCAATGTTATACCGAACACCTAAATTCGAGCCGCCAACTGCTGAGCGACTGAAGATTGAGCGAACAAGTACTGAGCGTTGCAAGACTAAGCACTAAATTGTGCGTCGAGAAATCAAGTACTGGACCAATATTGACTCGTCATTACTAAATTTTGAATTTTTATATATAGTTTAATCGTGCATCGAGAAACCGAGTTCATAATTTTATTCAAATTCAAGATTCATACGTACGTACCTGAATAATAAGAGTAATCTTGTTAGGCGGTGAATAATATACACGTAACGTCGAAAAAACACGAATATCAATATACATTTTACAAATATTAATATATAATTTACGAATATCAATTTATTTTTATACATTATTTATCAAGATGGTGATTAGTATATATTTTTCATAAAAGAAAGCCATAAGACTGGTACATCATTCAGAAAATAAACTTCATTTGGAAGAGCCACCGACAGAAACGTACAAAATTGGAAAAAAATAATTGAACCCCAAACGTCACATCAAAACAGCAGACACATCCACTGAGATATAAATGGCGGGAAGTCAATGACGCCGTAAACTTACAATATTGCCCCTCTCATTGTCACCAACAATATTTCTCTTTTCTAATAATGAGAGACGATGATATTTATATACATGGACGGATTTAAAAATTTTAATTGGTGTACACAACTTATAAGATTATATATATAATTTCATTTTGAGAAATTGTTGGTACTTAATAAGTTAAAAATAATTTTACCCGTATATTTTCTTTAGAAGACTGCTCCATATTATTAAAAAAAGCAATACATCAACAATCAATAAACTAAGTTTTCCGTACATGACAAACCCTTGTGACTATAGTTTAACAAAAAAAAAAAAACACTTTTAATTTGTGTCTGATTTGAGAGTTTAATATTTAATTTGTACCAACAATAAGTGTGTAGAATTTAGATATTTTTATGTACCACTTAAAAATTTCTATGTACTGTGGATTTGAAATAACTTGGAATAAAAGTAACATTTTTTAAATAAGTCAAAATAAAAAATTCTAGGTACAAAATATAAATAGATAGGATCAATTCATACCCATTAGTATACATTTACAGGAAGATATATAGCTAATTAACAAACCAAATTAAATTATTTGACTTTCACTTTCTGTCGGTTATTCAACTGAAATAAAATAACAAATAGAATTATCCATCACGTTATGACTTTGGAGTATCACTAACCCCTATACATACATATATATTGGCCATGCTATAGTTAATTAATAAAATGATTTTTCTCTAGTAACTTCTCGGGACAGTTAAAATGTACGAGATATAGATTATATATAGTCTATCTTGTACATTTTTAGGCTATCGAGAATAGTTACCGGAGAGAATCCCCAATAATAAAAAACCACTCCATACTAATAAAAAGCAGCACATCAATCGATCATATGCTAAGTTTTTCGTACACGACAAATCCACGTGACTATAATTTTGTAAAAAAAATTTCAAACAAGAGTTTCAAAAGACGCTACCAAACAAAACTCTATTGGTTTGTGTCTAATTTGAGAGTTTTTATATTTAATTTGTACCGACAATTATACGCATGTACAATTTAGATATTTTTATGTACCACTTAAAAATTTCTATGTCCTGCGTATTTGAAACTTTATTTTGTGCTTCATATTTCACCGCATGTTAAGGTAGCAACTCACGAATGGTAGTTCACATAAAGAGAGAGAAAAGAGAAGAGAGAGAGAGAGAGAGTGGAAAAAATGGTGACACCTCATCATGAGGTAAAAATATATAAGATACGAAATGAAATGTTACTAGCATTATTCTTGAAATAACTTGGAACAAAAGTAAAAAAATTTAAAATAAGTCTAAATAAAAAATTAGGTACAAAATATAAATAGATAGGATCAATTCATACCCATTAGTGTACATTTACAGAAACATAACTAATTAACAAACCAAATTACATTATTGGACTTTCACTTTCTGTCGGTAATTCAACTGAAATAAAATAAAAAATACAATTATCCATCACGTTATGGCTTTGGAGTATCGCTAACCCCTATACATACATATTGGCCATGCTGTAGTTAATTAATAAATTGAATTTTCTCCGATAGCTTCTCGGGACAGTTAAAAATGTACGAGATATAGACTATACGTCTATCTCGTACAATTTCGGACTATTGAGAATAGTTACCGGAGAGAATTCCAATTCTAAACAGATAGTCCTGCTAGAAACGACACCCCGGTGGATGGCAACCATGACGACCCGAAAATAAATTGGGCCACCGTGAACTTGCTGGCCTCGGCCGTCGAATTGATTACCCGATACCCGGGCCACTTGACCCGTTGACCGACCGCGGAGCCCGGCCCGTAATTCATGTACTCACCGTAGTACAGTTTGTCGACCGGAGAGGTGGCGTTCCACTCTAGCCACCCTCGAGGATGGACATGATCGCCTATTAGCGACATCATGACCACTGTCCGGGAGTAGTTTTTCCATGGACGGCCGAGATACGTCGAGAAGTTTGCTTTTGATGCCTCGAGATCGGGTGTGGCTAGGATTCTGCAGGCATGGATTGATATACCTGTAGGAGATTAATTCATCCGGATTAATTAGTATTATATATCATAACCAATTGGACTAAACCATTTTATAAAAGGAAAGTCTACACACAGATAATGTATTCAGATATAAATATGTTCAGAATCGTTCAATACTTGTAAATCTTTCAAAATAATGATCTTCAAGTACATCGTACGAGTTCATGAATTTAGAAACCAAATAGTAAGGGTGAAAATTTTATCGACCAAAACCAAATTGACCAAAAAACTTGATTGAAAATTTTGGAGTCCGGTCAGTTTGAGGATAAATTCTGTCGGACCCATTTGACTTTTGGAAAAAAAATTTTGATTTTCGATTCAGTCTCTATTACTTAAAATTTCATCTGATCCCAACTGATTCGAACCAAAATATTATAAAGTCCAAACCAAATTGAAGTTTTAGTTTTTTTGTTGTTCTTGAATGAATCATACTTTTTGGCTCGAGATAGAGGAACTTTTGGACTACTCTAGCTCATTTAATAATAATACATGCAATCATGGACGGTATTGTGTAGAGACTGAGAAGTTTGGACAAATTTTAAAAAATTTAGGACTTGGAGATAATTTTTGAAAATTATAAGAAAATTGCATTTTAACCCCTTCATATTACATTTGCCCCTTCCTTTTTTCCAAAAAAAAAAAATTCTCAACCCCACAAACATCAAATTCTAATTCCGCCCATGCATACTATAAAATTTGTTCTTTTTTCCTTGTATGCAATCCAAATTTTTTATTAACACGATACATCCTATTCAAAATATAAACAATACAAATGAAATTCCCAGCCATTTCAAATCGTTTTCAGTCTCCTGATTAATTCGATTATAATCGATACTCAGCATCATATTCACTCCAAACCCGATTAATTCTATCCAACTTATTCCAAAACCCTGACCGACCCGAACCAATTTTTCCCCTACCAAATATCATATACTAAAATTTAGAAACAATGAGAGCTGCAACCATACCTGTGTTTTGATTAGGGTCTTTTCTGTTTTGGGCAGTGATGGTGTTCTTCTGCAAAGCCATGGGTTTCCGGGCATAAATGCTGCAGTTTTGGAACACTACCGCGGCGTTTCCGAATATGAAGTCGACGGTGCCGTAAACGGCACATTCCCGGAAGAATTGGCGTTGAGAGTGGACGTAGAGCGTGTCTTGGTAGCCGATGATGTTGCAGCGGTAGACGACTGCGTGGTCCGCACTGACTCGAAGTGCCACTGCTTGGTGCTTGAAGGGTCCGGCCCAGTTCTCAAATGTCATGTCTCGAGCTATGAAACCACTGCCAGAAGCAGCTGTAAAGTAGGAAAAAGTTAAAAATTAATGAGCTAGCTTGAAAGTGAAAGCAATGGAATCATATCAAATGCAATGCTAACCTATTTTGACCTCTGTTGTTTATCCCAGAAAAAGTCTAGAAACAGAGATGTGCTCGGACATATACGAACACAAATGTATTTAAAATCGTTAGATACACATGGGGTTCATAAATTATTAAGAGCTCTATATACATCTAACGGTTCTAAAAACGTCCATATGTGAATGTGTCCGAAAAAACTATGTTTATAGCCCGAGTTCAGTGGCCTTGAACATGAGAGTGACTACCCATGGCCTACATTCAATAACGCGTTCCTATTGCCCCAAATAATTCCATACCTTATTGTCATGTCAAATAGTTATGGTACCATCACCTTTCGCATAGTATTTTATACCGTTTCAACTATCGTACCAATTTATTTTGACTTGTTCAGAGCTATTCTGATCGGTACTATAATAATTTGTGTTATTATTATTTTTATTAAAAAATATTATTTAAAAAATATATATTACTTTAACTGCTACCATAACAAAAACGGTAAACTTATTGGTGCGGAATTGATAACTTTTGTCATGTCCAACAACAAGGTACAGGAAGTTAGGTGGCATAGTTGGTCGTGACACTGTCCCTTCGTCACCGCACATTGATTACGAATCTAGGCTTTAGGGCACCGTCAACTCTAAGTACACTGAATTATTTTATTTGAGGCCCATGGTACATCTTAATGATCTCAGTCATCTAAATTATCCATTAGGGGACCCAAGGAGCAATTATTTTATTCAAGCAACAAATCAAGAGATTAGGGGTCTATTTAGCCTGGCTGAACTATTGGATTATTCACTGTTTAGTTTTTTGTCCTTATTTGAAATTTTTTTTTAATTTTTTGTTTTTCATCAATTTTTTTTATGATTATTGATTCGTCTCGACAAGAGCTTTCAGAAAAGTTATCAATCATTGGCTAAATTTGAAAAAAATTCAGAAAAGACAAAAAATAAGCCAAAAATAACGTCCGTGTTGGATTATTTTCGTCTTTAGTGACTTTTTTTTAACTTTTGGACATAATTTTATACTTTTTAGATTCCTTTCGTCGATACGAACCAATAATCCACGAAAAAATGACATAAAAATAACAAATACAAAAAAAAATTTGAATAAAGACAAAAAATAAGCCAGATAATCTAGCCTGGGATAATTTTGGCCAAATGGAGCCTAGATAATCATAACTGATGAGTTCAGACTAATTTAATATTCGCTAGCTCAAATTTATACATTTGGTAATAAATTTTAATTTGTCGATTGACACAATTTAGGGTGTGTTCGGTTATGAGTTTGAGAGACTTTCTCTCAAACAAGTTTCTGGAACAGTTTCTGAAACAGTTTCTGGAACATTCTCCCAGACAACTTTTTCTCTCTATAAAAGAAAAAGTTTCTGAAACAGTTTCTGAGACACTTATAACCAAACAACGTCTCAGAGACATGTTTCTAAAATTATTTCAGAAACACCCTAAAACGAACACACCTTAGACAATAGAACTCTTAATTAATAAATAGACCCGCTATTCTAAAAAGGAATGAGAGACGGGATCAATAATTATCAGATCCCATAATATTTTTCATCTTTCCCTCGATAATGTGACCGTTGGAATAAGGCGAAGATACGTTCTCAAGTTATCGGCTAAGTGCTTACTAACACATACTCAAAAATAATAGACGTGACCAAAATTAAATAAAAACAAAAGGATAATATAAAAAAGTTTAAATAGTATGATAACATAATATAATAAGACAAAATCTACCAACCCTCCGGCAACACGACAGTTTTAAGAATGAGAGACAACCACGTGTACTTGCTGGACACGTCATCAACCAATTATGTCTAATCTAATTGTCCCTTTTTTAATTAGTTAATTAATTAATTAGAACGAAGTGGGATACTATTAATAATGGTATTGATGATTAAGGAATTTACCGAATGATGCGGTGTGGAATGTCGTTATGTTATCCGCAATGCTTCTTCCTCCTGTAATGACCGTCACACCCTTCCCATCCCCTATAAACATCAAGTTGGTCTTCTTTCTCCCCACCTTCAAATTATCCTCTTGGTACCTGTTGAAATATACACACACCCATTTTAATAAACGGGTTTAATATAAGAGTTTTACTAATCACCGTCTAATGGATGGTGGATAATATACACATAAAGACAAATAAACACGAATATCAATATATATTTTACGGATATCAATACATAATTTATAGATATCGATACATTTTTTACATATTATCATTAGGCGGTGGTTAGCATTTTCCTTAATATAATTGCAATACCACCTTAAGACTTTCTTATGTTAGTATGATGAATGGACACGAGATCCTGTTGCACACACCCTCATGTGTTACATATCAAAATAATGCCGTTTTGACGATCAAAAAATTGTTCAAAATTTGCCCGAAATACTATTCGACTGTTTCGACAATTTTTAGGATGCAAAAACGATATCGTTTTGACATGTAGCACACTCTGTTGTCAACAATGAACAATAGAATTTTCGAGTCCTGCAGAATAGAATCCCCGATTCCTAAATGAATATAGCACTTCACAAGTTCCTTAGTATGATGAATCATGAATGGACACGAGACCTTGTTGTCAGGGACGGAGCTAGGAAATTCACTACATGAGAGCGAATATGTATTTACTACTATTTTAATTTTCTTTTCCAAAATATTTAGCAAGGACAAACCTATATACTTTATATAAATTTTTTTCTATATAATAATAAAGATTTTTCCCTTTCTTGTAGGGCCGATCGCCCCTACTAGCCCTTCCCTGACTCCATCCTGCTTGTTGTGCACACCTGATGTGTTGCGTGTCAAAACAATGTTGTTTTGACGCCCAAAAAAACTGTTCAAAGTTTGTCCGAAATACAGCTCAATCGTTTGGACAATTTTTAGAACGCAAAAATAACTTCGTTTTGATACCCAACACACTCTGCTGCAGATAATGAACAATAGAATCTCCTAGAGTCCTTCCCTACAGGATTCTCGAGTCCTTAATGATAGCACTGCGCAAGTTCCTTAGTATGATGAATGGACACATGATTTTATTGTGCAAATCTTGCTGTGTTGTGTGTCAAACAAAAAAATACCGTTTTTGACGTACACAAAACTGTCCAAAATTTATCAAAATACTACTCAACTGTTTAGATATTTTTTAGGACGTAAAAAGGGTATCGTTTTAATGCCACGTAACACACTTTAGTGTGAATAATAAACAATAAAAAAATCTCCGAATCCTACACATCAGAACCCCTGAGACCTGCGTCCTTAAATGAATACCAGGACTTCACAAGTTCCTTGGTGAATACAGATGCACAGCTCCAAAATTCAATTCAAAAGATATGGACCCTTATTTAAATCATGCATCTACCCCTTTCTTTCTTTAAATCCTTGTCCTATTCCCTTAACAAAAAGGGTATCTACCCTAAAACAAACACGGGAAACCAAGTATTTGGATAAGATTTATTTTAACTTAGTGGCCATAAATACCACCAAACTTCAAATAAATATTGCACCTTACTTTTTCGTTCACTTTTTTTCCTCGTCCTAACATGAGTTATGCTTTACAATATTAGGTCGCTTTTGGCCTAAATTAATCGGTATTATCTGTTTGTCATAGGAGAGATTATACAATACTCGTCTTTTTCTCGTAAACTAGCGTAGGATTCGCACACTTCGTAACGGATCTGATACCAATATGTGCTGATCGAATTTGTGTTTTAAAGCAATGCTTAAGGAATATTGAATAAATCTTTCATGACGTGGGGCCTAATTTTCCCCACTTGACTATTTTTATCTTCTCGAAGTAAAATACAAAATAAGACTACACCTTTCTAGGGGAAAAAAAATATCGGCCAATATTATGGCCCCCTTTGGCCTATGATTTTTATTTATTTTTTATTTTTATTTTTATTTTTTTGTATTTGTATTTGTTGTTTAAATCTCAATGTTTTGTAGTTTATTGATCCGTCTTGATGAAAAGAATTTAAAGAGTATAAAATTATGTTCAAAAGTTAAAAAAAAGTCACTAAAGATGACGAATAAATACAAAAAACTCTATTTTTTATTTATTTTTGTCTTTTCTGAACTTTTTTCAAATTTGGCCGATGATTGATAACTTTTCTGAGAGTTCTTGTCGAGATGAACCAATAAATCAAAGAAATTGATGAAAAACAAAAAATTACAAAAAAAATTTCAAATAAGGACAAAAAAAATTTCAATAAATACTACAATCCAAATGGACCCTATGTCACCGAACGCAAATGTGTTCAAAATTATTTGATTTGCATGAAGTTTATAAAATAGAAAGAATTATACGTGAATCGAACGATTTCAGATACATTTATGACCATTTATTTTATTTTTTAATAAAAAAAGTTTTGAGACAAGGAGATTTGAACAAATGGTGGAGAAATTGGGAGTGTCATCATTTGTTTTATCTTTAAAGGAAGAAACTAACTAAGTCACGTGATAGAAGAAGTCACTTGATCATTGGTGTCAAAAGTAACAATGTTGTACAAATCACTTTTACGAAAGAAAAAGTCTACAAAGTTACAAACACAATTATTCATTTACATATGTAATTTTCGATGCACAAATTATTTTTCAAAATAATATGAATTTTATGTACATCAAATAGTTGCAGACATATCGTGTACGAGTGATGTGTGTAGATTTACTCTCGTGAAAAAAAAAAAGTCTAACTACATACATATGTGCACAAATCCTAATAAAATTATCTGATGTACACGGACCCTACTTTTATTGAACATTTTTAAACATATTTGTGTCCGAATATATGAACTTTTTCTTTAAAAAATGGTCGGTGGTATTTTTGTCTTTTCACTTTAGAAAAAGTTTGAAAAGTAAAACAAGTAAAATTAAAAAGGTTTGAGTTTCTTGTAGTAGTAATTTCACTTTAAGTATTTATTTTATTAATAATTAATCACTTTTGCCAAGTGGGACGTACCTTCCTGCTTTGACGTAGATTATGGTCCGGCGAGTATTGTAGTCAGCCACGCTCTTAATCGCATCCGCAATCGTCTTATAAGTGCCGTTACCGTTCTTCGACACCACAATATCCGCTTTGATCGCCGTCACCGGCATATCCAGCAACATTCTGTCCCTCCGATTCAACCACTTCGGAAACCGATGACCATCTTCCCGCGGTAACTCCATCAACCTCCGACGGCGGTTCTGGATGGGTATACCAGAGAAATCACTGTTACCGCCGGCCGCCGCGTAAATCGCCAGACAATTGCTCACCAACTTCGATAAATCCCTCAGCTGCTCCTCCATTTTATTCTTCACGTACCCCCTCACCTCCCCCAACCCGTCCCTGCACGTGTCCTGTTCCAGCACAAAGGTAAGTGTTAAAAATCTCAGCTTTGGTCTCTGGGGTACATTACCGGCATAAAATTGAAATCTTTACCTGGTTAGTTAGCGCGGCACTGAGCCAAGTCAGGCCGTCCTGAGTCGATCCGGCGGAGGTGATTGAGCGAGCGAGTTGGTCGATGGAGTCGTCGAGGAGCTCAATGCAGTCCATGTAGGCAGATCGCACGTGGGGGTTCATGGCGAGGTTGCTGATCTCTGAGGAGACGTAGAGGGCTTTGGAAAAGCGGTGGAGAGTCATGTTAACGGAAATGTGGACCAAATCCCGTTCGCCGGCGGTGAGTGTGCCGGGGTATCCGAGGAGTGAGTTGACACAGAGTGTCGGGTACCGAGTCTTGCTACAGGTTCGGGATATGGCAACTGTGGGCTTGATGACATTGGATTCGTCCGAGGCCGTGGTTTGGAGTCCGACGCGGATTCCGACGGCGACACCCGAAGCGACCATGAGCACCAGTGAAAAGAGTAAAAGGAACTTCTTCAGCCTGGGAGTTCGAGATGATGTTGGGCTTGACGTGGCATCATCCTGTTGGTTCGGTAGTGGTTCGTGTTGTGAAGATCCAGGCTCGCTCGATCCCAGCCTGTCGTAACCCATTGCTTGTTAAGAAGAAGTAAAAAAAATGCAGAGTGATGCACGGAGGGAGAGTGAATTGGCCAATGTACGAAAGAGAGAAACTGCACAGATGGATAAAGAGAGAGGTGGAGTATTTAAGGGGATGTGGATATGAGAGAGAGTAGAGAGAGAGAGAGAGAGAAGTGGGTTGCTGTGAAGTCGAGGTAGAGGGCATTAGCTGTTCTCTACTACTAGGAGCACTGCCCACTGGTTAAAAAAATGCTACAAACACAATAATTTTGAACAACACAATGCACAACACATCAAAATGACGTAGTTTCATTAAGGGGAAAAAAAACAGATTGAGTTTTGATTTTTTTTTCCTTAGTGAAACTACGTCGTTTTGATGTGTTGTGCATTGTGTTGTGCAA
Source organism: Arctostaphylos glauca (assembly GCA_019985065.2). Classification (NCBI taxonomy): domain Eukaryota; kingdom Viridiplantae; phylum Streptophyta; class Magnoliopsida; order Ericales; family Ericaceae; genus Arctostaphylos; species Arctostaphylos glauca. Next base: position 28,038,542 of record JAHSPW020000013.1, on the reverse strand, counting down.
AATTGTTGTGTTTGTAGCATTGTTCATAATTAGAAGTAATTTTAAAATTGTGGAGAAAAAAAAAAGGCTAATGATGATGTTGGAACGATGACCTTCGAAGTTTCTGCTAAAATTTTTACCCACAAGTTCAAATATCAAGACATGTAGAGAGTGTGTATGTGGGTATGTAGATGACCTCTTCGCAATAATAGAGCATGTTAAGAGACCCGAAGGCCTCCGCTCCAAATCACTTTTCCTTATAATAGGAAGAAATAGATTACTTATTAGGGAGATTCAGTTAAAAATCTATAATAATGGACTTTTAGCGTAATAAATTCATCTCAAATTAAATTACGGACGGAAATCCTTTAGACACATAAGTTTTAAAAATACTCTTCTAATAAATACGCGATAACATTATTTGTTCGTTAGATATAAAAATAATAATTTTATTAGATAAAGTTACTTGTTAGTGCTTATCAATTAACATTTTTTTATCGCTTTCAACAGATAATTTAACAAATAATTTTATCTGTTTTATTATATCACCATATCTGTTAATGTTTATCAGTCAACATTTCTATCAATTTAAATAGATATCTTAACAAATAGCATTATCTTTTTGTTTTTGAAATAATAATATTATAAAACAAAATTATATAATTTATGTTTCTTAATTTAACTAATAGAAGCCAACATATAATGTTATTTGACTCTCCATTCAGAAAATAATTTTATATTTTAGTTTTGAAACGATAAAGTTATCTGTTATTGTTTATCAGTTAATATTATTTGTCGCTTTTAACTGATACTTTGTAAAGACCCTAAAATTTTAAATGAAAAAAAAAGAAAATAAATAAATAAATAAATAAATTTTGATGTATGAAATTATTTATTGATTTATTAAGTTTGCGCGTTTTTATCTTTAGCCGTACATTCTACTCATGGATTTGTGTATGTGTGTGTTTAGACCCAACCCATGGACTAAGCCTTGACCCAAGCCCAACTTGGTTTAACCCGGCCCATGACCCAAATCCTTTTGACTTGACCCAAAACCCTTTGGATCACCCATTACCCATGGAACCTATCACATAGGATCATTTTCCTTTAGTGATGATCACCCCCTTCTCCAAAAACAGACGTTAGAAACATTTTTCTCCACTGAACATCCAAACCTTGGAGGTCACTCCTCTTTCCCCAGCCAAACCCCTTTCACCCGTGGTTTTGGTCACAAACCACTCTCTCATTGTCATCATGGCTGAGCAAGGCCATTCCTTCACTCTATCAAATTCTGTAGAATTTTCCCCCCTCCAATAGAGCTCCATGCAAAGCTTTCCTTTACACTCAACCTCTCTCTACTTGTACTCTATCATCCTCACCACTTTCCCTATGAAATTTCAGTTCTTCAGAGAGTGGAGAGAGTTGCCATGGTTGTGGTTTAGAGGTGAGAAGTTAGGAAATAACAGTAGAGGGAGAGAGAAGAGAGAGAACTTCGTTTGAACTTCGATCACCAAAATCCAAGCCAAATCCTTCGAATTCAACCTTTGATTCTTCAATACTAAGGTAAATGAATCTATTCTAACCTTTAATTTATGCCATTGATCGATATTGAGCTCCACGGAGCTCGGAGAAAATGAAACCCAGTTCTGTACATTCGTAGAAGATGATGTTGACACCGGTGTCTTAGTTTTGATACACCGGTGCCTCTGCTCTCTGTATCTTAACACACTACAGAACAGACCTTACACTGGTGCCTCTGAAACCTTACACCGGTGCCTCTCTTATGAAATTTTGACACTTAGTTTCTGACTTAGGCTTGTTAAGGCATAGTTTGTTCTATGAAAATATACTTATTTTCTATAAATAAATTTAAGTAAATACATAGGCCTCTGAAACCTTACACCGGTGCCTCTCTTTACTTTAATTTTATTTAATGAAAATAAGGAAATACCCCCCATTTGGAAACAATGGCATTTACAGAAAATTGAAATTCGATTCGAATCAAAATGTCGCCCTCCCTATTTTAGTACAAAATCGAAAAACTACCCGTTTTCTTCCTATATTTTGGCCCGAAACTCACCCTAAACTTATGCGTTTGAGACGTATGAATATACCATTGTGCTTAGAAAAAATCAAGGAATCATTTCCGGGACTTTTTATCCCCTAATTCGAAACTTGAAAAATTCAACTTTTTCTATATTTAGAAAAATTTTCAGACAGTGAAAATTTTCAGAAAATTTGAACATCGTCCAAATTCTTACATTACGACCACTACACCTATAATTAAGTTCAGATTATCGTTTTGAAACTTTAGATATCCTATATCATTATGAGATGACATCTTACTCAAAAATTAGCGTGTTAGAAATTTTCTTACGAAGTGAAAGCATGCGATTATTGTTTATGTGCCATAGCTAGCTTATTTGTATTACCTTGTTTATTTGGTTAAACTTGCATCTCCAACACATTATCATATTATCATGAGTCTAGTTGTTTAAACGAAACTTAGATGGAGTCCATGAGAAACGTTTGGGTTTAGTGAAAATGACACTCGAGATTTTGACACGAGTCATAAAAAGTCACGAGCTTTGTAACGAAAATCGAGAATTTGATAAACTCTTATGTTTGGTGACTCGAGATTTGACTTACTCCTTGGGGAGACGTGTTAGGATGTCTTTAGCCGGGATATGAATTTTAGCCGAACTACGTCTGTTACCACCGGGCTGTGTCTTGGAGCCGAGTCGGTCACGTCTCATGTATTTAGCCAAGTTATGTCGTGAGCCGGTTATGTTCGTAAGCCGTGTCGTGTCTTTTCAAAAATAAAACATAGTTGAAGGGGAGGAGTTAGATATTTTCTAAGTCAAGGCACGACATATGGGGAGACATAATGCTGGGAGCATAACGGTTGGGAGCATGGGATACGGGAGCCGATGTTTGGGTACACTAGCGCCGGATACGAGGTCAGCGTAGGGGTCGGGACCATATTGGTCGGGAACATCATAACACCACTTTGGAAAATAAAAGTTTGATGACGGGCAACGCTTGTGTCGACCCGAACTTTGTTTTTTGAAAGAAATTTTGGACACTTGTCAACAATGGTGGACACTTACGGATATAAGTCGGTCGCGTGTGTCAGAAACTTAGAAACAAGTCATAGGGTTTGACTTAAGGATACTTTGTCGCCATTTCATTCATTTAATGTACTTACGTGTTTAATGCTTCCGCTTATTGTTTAATCTGATTATGTCAACTCTGATTATTTTGTTCTGTTCATAATACTTGATTAATTGCTCATACTATCTTCATGATCATGCATCATTTGATCCATTGCATAGATTGAGATTTAGGGTAGTTTTATTTGCTGAGCGTTAATCGCTCATCTGGTGCAACTTCTCTGCCCCTGGCCTTTCATGCCAGGTGTCGAAGATGACGTTGCTGAGCCCGTTTATCCAGATACCAACGGCAGTACTTTCGAGGAGGATGTCGTAGCCCCGTGGTTCACCTAAATTTATTTCGAGCTCTTAATTTTAAATCTTTAATGTAATTTCTTTAAATTCGGATGTTGTAATCAAACTTTATTTTGACTAAGTAATGGAAATGTGGTTGACTTTTGATTAATTGTTTTAAATTAACGTCTCCGAAATCCGGGGCGTTACATACTTTAACAAACAACGTTATTTGTTAATTTTCAAAGTAACAACGTTATCAGATAAAGCTCTTCGCGTTCAGGGTCAAATCAATCTATAAAATGACCTTAGATTTTAAAATTTCTCAAACAATGAACTCTGACTCATAAATTAAATTAATATGTCCTTAATGGGTCAAATTAGTTCAAATTTGTCATTTTAACCAATTTTCCGTAGTTATTGAAGGTACCGTTTTCAGAATTCGGAGAGTCATTGGGTTTCACTTGCGGGATTTTTTTGAACGAATTCAGTGACCGGCTCTTTTTAACCGAGCGACCTTTTAGCTCAGAAGACTAAGTACCAGCTCGCAATATACCTGTCAAGTGCCTTATGTGGCCGCTTGGTGAGAGACTGAATATTAAGCTATTGAGTTTTAAGCCTTATATTAGGAGATTGAATGCTGAGTCAATTCGAAATCATCAACTACCATAAAAAGAAAATCAACATAATTGATGTTAGCTAATCAACATAATTGATGTTAGCTTTTAATGTATGTTTGGTTCAAAGTGAAAGAAAATCAAAGTAATTGATGGTGTCCTTTAGCATATGTTTGGTATGCATTCATTTCGAATGTACCGTACGGTTTATTGCCTGATTAGTGAAAAATGAATACAAAAAGAATAACTACCGTATCTAGGGATCTATCATTTCTCTTTTTTGTTTTTGAAAATATTTAAACAATTTTTTTTATAATTATTCAGTACTCTATAACCAATCTTTTTTTCTACTATATCTCGCCTGTAATTAGATTCACCATATTTCTTCTAAAATTTTAATGCCTAAAAAACGGGCCGTAAATACTGAATCAAACAAATCCAAAAAAAAAATGTTCAAATTGAGAGACCTTGAGTCCAGTATGTGCCAAATGCGTGCACTAGGTGCTGTAGTACTTCTAAATAAGGTCAAGTGCAAGGCCAAAATCAAAATTTGACGTTTGGGGGTAAGAATTTTTTTTTGAGAAAGAAAGAGGGGTTGAATGTAGTTTGATGGGTCAAAATATAGTTTTTTTTTTTTTTATAATTTTCTAAATCTATACATAGGTTCTAAATTTTTTTGAAATTTTTGGGCAACCACACACCCGAGCTGTAAATACTGAATCAAACAAGTTCAAAAGAAAATGCTCAAATTGAGAGACATCAGGTTCAGTGTGTGCCAAATGCACTAGGAGCTATAGTACTTCTAAATAAGGTCATATGTAAGGCTAAAATTAGAATTTAGCGTTTGGGGGGCAAGAATATTTTTTTTGATAAAGGGAGGAAGCCGAATATAATTTGACAGATCGAAATGTAATTTTTTAAAATAAATTTTTAAATTTATACCTAAATTTTAATTTTTTTTTGAAATTTTTGGACAACCACACGAAACAACCAACCCCACCCAAAACCCCAAATCTCTTACTAATTCCATGGTCATTTATTCTTTAACGAACTCATCAATTTTCAAAAAAACATATTTTTTACTAATTTAATTATCAATAACCGATCAATCTCATTTTTTAAATAAAAAATATTCTCATCTAACATTCAAAGAATAAAAAATTCACGTAGTAATGATGATATCTCGAAAGGTCTCATTTTAAAATTACAATTTTCATAGTTTGTTAGCATACTACATATATAGACCCCAAAGACCCAAACTAAATTAATTTCTTACGTCGTTGAGTTGGTTTCTTGACAAATATTTGTATACTTCTCGGATCTTTGGTTTGGTTGTGGGGTATTCGGGATTGGATTTACGTAGTGATAATTGGAGTTAGTTGATTCTATTCTATTGAAGAATCTGCATGAGACAACTTCATTTTTTTTAGGAATTTTGATATATTTGTCCCTTAAAAAATATTATGTTCTGTTTCACAGAGATAATGTCTAGCCCCAAAAAATTACACATGCTATAAATTGATGATTTCGGTTTGGGCTCTAATTACAATGGGTATGTATTCTACGCCACCGGTTGTGGCTATACTTAGTGGTCAGTCAACTAACAGGGTCGTTAGTGGTCAGTCAACTAACAGGCTCGTGTTACAGTAATCGGTAGATTCTCATACTGGTCAGTCTGTGACTGCTCGAATACAACCTTAACTGTGATACCCCAGCCAGGCCGTGGTCCAGCTGTAAGGCCGGCGTCCGGGAGATGGAGTCTCAGTAGGACGTCCGGATGGGTGGTCAAAGTTCCCACATCGCTTGGTGGATGTAAGTTCAGATAGTATTTATAAGATTATGAACCTTTCTTGTACAAGGCCTTTTAAAGCCGTGATGACGCCAACACCAAATGGAACTTCACAGTTAAGCGTGCTCACCCTGGAGCAATCCAGGGATGGGTGACCTACTGGGAAGTCCATGGGGTTTGGGCGACAAAAGCGGACAGTATTGTACAGGGCGGGAGCGGGTCGTTACATTAACCATAAAAGCCGAATGACGGGTGCCAACTTGAAGGACCCGTGCAAGATGCCCCTGTTGGCTCCGTCGATCCCAGAGATGGTTTCGTGGACTGCTTAGCATCTCAAAGATATTGCCCGGAATTGACAGCTAATTCTTTCTAATGTAGAATGGAGGCATGATCGGCGGCCATGGACCTGACTAAGATTAGCTCCTTCCTCGAGCTATTAAAAGGGATCTCTTGTCATGCAACGTGATACATTTCGAAATCCATAACTATTACATTTCTGTTTACAATTAATTTTCGATTACTGATTTGATCATCGGAAAATCCTCAACCAAAAAACCACCTCCGGCCACTGAATTTGTTTCTAAGACCCAAAGCAAAAATGCAAGACGTTTCACATCAATTTTTTGCATCGTTATAAATATATTGATCTCAATATCTATAAATCCTAAATATGTCTCGGTTATCAGACTTGAAAATTGAGGTCTGAAAGCAGGAAAATGCCCAGTTTTTGTAACCCCCACCACGGTGTAAATATTTTGTAACAACCGGACCCACTCCCCACCTATCAACTTTAATACCTGTACTGGAGGATTCGTGATTTAATAATCCCTTTGTGCTCAATTTCAATGAAAAAAATACTAGCTGTTCTCAGATTTTATTTTCCCATGGAAAAAGTTTATATTCCCTGAATTTATACCAGGGTCAAAATTCACATGGATTTAAATCAAAAAAGTGTTCTCGAATTCAAAATCAATGGTCGTGGTTCACTTAGAGGATTGTATCATTGCCTTTTCCATTACATACGGTCCGGATTTGTTGTCAAAACGATGCAGTCCGTTTAAAATAAAAAGGGTAAAATGCACTGACCTTCTTTGAGGGTTTCGACAAATATAGGAACCTCTTTAGAGGTTTCAAAAAATACAGTCACTTGACTCACTTCCCCTACTTTTGAAACTATTGCATTTGTTGAAATCTCCGGGAAGGTCTTTGTATTTTTCAAAAACCTCAGGGGAGATCAGTGCATTTTACCCTATAAACCGAAAATTGCTAACCACACCGAACTATCCTGAGCCAATTTAATTAATAAATTTGGAATCAATATTCAACATATTCACCCCGAATCAATCGCTTCGATTCAATTTATCTCAAAATTTCGACAGATCTAAACCGACTTTATAATGCCTAAAAAATTTCACCACAAATTTCGGATCACATCTTATTTGTGTGGAATTGAGAAACAACATGTACCCTTGATTTACTTAAGAGCGAAGCAACGTATACCTCATTCTAAATATAAATTTAAAAAAAAAAGGAACCATTATGGATTCTGCTGCAAATGGAAGGAACAAAAGGTAGAAAGTGTTTTTTGAACCTAACCCTATCAGAAGATGGGCTAATGCATGGTTACTCTCTTGGATTTTAAATTAATCAAATTATGCGTATACTGATCTTGACATTTAGAGTGTTCATACTAAGAAAAGTGTGTCATTAAACGAGTGTTCTATCTCTGGGATAATGACCGCTTAAAGGCATTCTTTGTGAGATCTTATTGAGCAAGTTCCGTGATTGGTTCCCTTTTATCAAACTGAACGGATTTTGTCTAAGTGGAGTGTAGATACCCTGTTCGAGCAGAGTTTACTTTGCCCGAACAGGATGAGCTTTAGCTGGTCGGTCGAATGTTCGTAGATAATACAATGTAGTGTGTTCAATGATTGAGCGGCCACAATCTAGATAGTTTGTCAATGAGTAATTGAATAGTAGACGATCAACAAAAATAATCGAATACTAGACGTTGAGTGCGAACCCGGTCAATCTGGACTCATGATCAATGGACTTCTAGGATAAGAGACCCTTGGAAGCAATAAATTTGGTTTGTGTCGAAATCAAAATATGCCTACCTTTGTCACAAGCGTTCATTAAAGGACAATCATTCATTTAAACATGTCATGTGGTTAGTTTTTGATGTACTTTAAAGTGAAATGTGCAAACTTCATAGGTGTACTAGATTTATAAAAAAGTTGAGGAACACAATCTTTGATGTATAGATCGGAATATATTCGTGTCCGAAAAAGTTCGATATAAGTGAGACTCGTGTTATTTTGACAGCGTACAAATCGAAAACTGTATATAGAGATTGTGTTCCTACACTTGTTGCTAGATTTATACCAGCATATATATAACAGGGACCACAACCCCGAGAGGTTACCCGAGCAGAGATCGGGGCGAGTTATAAATCAGGACATCTCGAGATAGAAACTCGACGACAACACCTGGGGCCATTGGGGGGTTTGCTCGGTCGTTTCCACCCAAGGCCCCGATGACTAATTGGTAATTTAGGTGGGGGCTCTCCCAATTTTTACCTATTAGTCCCAAGTCGACCGGATACTTTGATTATAAAGAGGAAAAAAAAACAAGGACCACCTTCAAAACTTAGAAATTAGGCAAGGGCACTGGTAGTCTTTCTATCTTTGCGCCTTTTTTTCCTTTCTGAATGTAAACATCTAAAGGTTGGGGTTTTCTGGTTTGTTTCCTATACTTTGAATGCTGCTTTATACTATCTATCACTTTTACAATATGAATTTGGATTGGCTTAACATTTGATCTCTTCATTCCCAAGTTTCTTCTTGATAAGGCTTACCACTAGGCGCTCGGGTTATGATTCTTTGTTTTCATTGCGTTCGTATCAGAAATCCGTTCTTAATACACTATTCAGCACTCATATTGCTCACAATATAACTGCTTGGATTTAAGCACTCGACAATATATCCCAGTTTACCTGACACTCAGTCATCCGGATCAAAGGTTGTTCAATGAAAAAGAAACATTTACGGGAGCAGCTCGACAGTATCCTACAAATTAAGCCCAAGGACACTCCTAACCTAGAAGATGGAGCCTTCAGTAAATAGATTACTCCTCTCCAAAAGCAAATGAGGGGTGGTATCAACAACATTAGAGTCCATATATAACCTCTAACGTTCATTATATAGAATGAGTCATTAGACGCGAATCGAATAGAGCTGAATTTTAGCATGTTCAAATTATTCGTAAATATTTTAACAAATTTTAACTTGAGCTTGAGCCCAATAAAAATTTAACGAGTCGAGCAGGCTTAGGTATGAGTCGAGTTCGATTTTGTTCATGAACATTAACGAGCCAAAAATATTATACGTTTATGCTTGACGCAAAAGTCTAATCTCCAAATAAAATTTTTATCATGGAGAAGATAGCTTAACTAATTGGAAATGACAATCGAGAGGAAAGTCGATTTGGGACAAAATTTTGAGCAAACTCAATCTTGATTTGTTCCTTCTACTGGGGTATCCTTAATTAAAAATATATTTTAAATACATTGAACAGTTCGAATAATCAATATTTAATCAGGAAATAGGAGGTCTTCATTTTAATGTATATACACACACTAAAAAGGTAAATAATTATGAATAAGCTCTTAAAAAATACTATTTATAATTTAATTGAGGTTTGCAAGCCTAATCGAACCGAATACTATTAAGCTCAAAGTTGGCTCATTTAGTAAACGAGCGTAAAATTAGGACTCGAGTTCGATTTACTTAACAGATGAAACAAATTCGAACGAGCTCTCAATAAACTGAGCCTCGAACAATTCGCGACGGGCTCAATTTATTTGTACCCGTTAACCCCTTCGGAAAATAGTAAGAACTCACATGCATAAATTTACATGGATGGTCCTACAAACAGTAGATATATGGTGGTACTTTTTTGGATATCATATTGTGCAGTTCCATATATTTGTCAATTAATAGTTGGGCCCCAAAGCAACTTCTGTCCACCGACAAAATTCAATAGTCAAAACTGTGGACACAGATTAGATATATGTGGTTTGTTTATTATCACCTATAAATTAATTTTTTATATTATAGTTTTTTGAGATTTACTTACAACACTTATTGTGGTAGGTTGGGCATACAATACAATGGGCATTTGGCTTGTGATCATGCTCGACCTATCAGTTCTGGGCTCGAGCTGGGCCAAATCTAAGAATGGGTGTGGCATCCTTCGACCGAGAAGTTCGACAAGACCGCGTGACATGCCTCGGTATGTGTTGAGTGCGCGACAAGCTAGGTCTGGACGGACCTCTACTCGGTCGGCATTCATCACCAAGTTCAATCTCTCTCAAGTCACAACCTTTGGTCGTGCTGCCAAATGGTCTATGCTCGACACGACCATGTGGGAGCGTGCTCTCCACGTTGTTGTCAGTTGCTTGAGAAGACGTTATTGGACATGTGAACACATTCGTCCGATCTGCACAGACGTGGGGTACGTGACAGAGTCACCGCAATTTGCACTCCACGACACGACATCCTCGACCGGTGTTCTTGGCAATTCGTTGGGAACTCTCTCTATAAATATTCTAAGAGCACTCAAATCTCATGTACGCACATTCACTTCACAAAAGCTGTTGAGTTGATTAGCTCTTTCTCCTTACAGGAAAACTAAATTAGCATCGAACTGCTCGTCAGAGACCCAATTCGAATCAACATTAACCTAGTGTCTGAGTGTTTTGCAGCTTAGCGAAGGGTGATCAGAATTCAAGCACACCCAAAAAAAAAAAAAATTTGGCAAGAAACCTACTAAAAAAATTTGGGACATACCCCCAAAAAACCTTCAAAAAATATTACAATAACTAGACAAATTCTAAACATCTCAATAGAAAAACCAACTCCAAAAAAAATCCTCACAACGCTAAAGGGTTGTTCGAGTGGAGATTGAAATGAGTTGTAAATCCGAACATTCTAATTCTGAACCTTGGCCACCACATATTTAGAATCACTCGAGATTTATCCAGTTATTAACTTTAAAATTCTAAGAACTCGACAAAAGATAATGCATATATACCTCAAACTGGCCAAATATCTAGAATTATAACCTCATCACCCACTAATAACCCATCAGCAACTACATCATCACCCACATCCAGCAGCTATATCACATAATGAGAATATTAATACGCATGTTCTGAAATTATATGATGGGGGGGCCCTGGGGAACAGAGGAGCAATTAGGATAGCTGGATCACATGGTTTGCCTATGTTCATTTTTTGACAATATCTGACGTTGACGCATTGACCAAAAAATCTGTACTCTGGAAAATACTAGTATGCATAATTTCGAAAACATCTCACTTGTATATCGTATTTGGTCGGAGAAGTCTCGGACATGTTGAAAGTTATTTTCTTCTTGAGAGTCCATGGACCAAGAGCCTCTGAAGTGCTCGAAAACTTACAAATTGCTCTGATTGTACTTGAAGAGATCGAATGGACATACCGACTCCTTTTTTTTTCTTCTTTGTGCTTACTACTCGAAGGAAAAGATATTCTCCTAATTCATATATATATATATATATATATATATATATATATATATATGAGTCTCCTTCTATTGAGGGATTCCTTATTTTGTTAAAATGAGGACCTTTCATTTCCTGATCAAATATTAATAATCGAAACCGTTCAATCTGTTTAAAATATGCTTTTAAGGATACTTGCAAGAAATCGGCTCAAAAAAATATCAAGAAGGGCTTGATCTAAGCAGTTGTTCATAAATACTGACAGGAACAGTTTTATGAAAAACTGCTTCGATCAAGCTCTTCTCGATATTTTTTTGAGCCGATTTTTCATAAGTATCCTTAAAAACATGTTTTAAACACACTGAACGGTTCCGATTATCAATATTTGATCAGGAAATTGGAGGTCCTTATTTTAACAAAATGAGGGATCCCTCAATCAAGTCATAATTAGATATGAGTAGACTTCATTGTTTAAAAGATAACTTTATAGATCTACATAACTAAAAAGTTTTTGAACTATAGCATTTTGAAATAATTAACTAGTCAACTTACTCACATAACTAAATAGTAATAACCCCCCTCTCTCTCCCCCTGTGTGTGTGAGAGAGAGAGAGAGAAAGAGAGCAGTATTGTATTTAGATTGGAATTGGAATGTGTACTAATCAGCCGAAACTAGTCTATTGCATTTTACTAGTTTTTATGAATTTATCATTTTTATGGAAATTTATCATTTTGATAATTTTATCATCAATTTTTTATAATAATCAATTCATATTATTGATCAATTTTAAATAATTATTTACAAGTTTTGGTAAATAACTTGTTTTATACTATACGAGTCTTTTACATTGATATTTACGTTTATTATTGATGGATTTGTTTCTTTGGTTTTATATTTTCTGGAAAAACAATTATGTGATTTGCTTTTTTTTTTGGAAAGAGTTTTTAGAGCGAAAATAAAGGTAAAGGAAAGGATTGAAATTGCATTAATAAAATTTAGTGAATTTAAATTGGAATGCTTTGACTTATAAACTTCTAATATTTACGAAGGATATTGTACCGATTTCGTGACTTTTTTGAAGATAATTTTCAATTGAAGTAGGTTGTATTTATAAGTTTTTTCTTAGATTAGGAGCTAATTTTGAATTTCACATTTAATAATGATTCATTCAGTGGTTCAGATACAGATTTGAATATATCTATATTTGAAGTTGTCAAACGCACATGAATGTACTATGGATCAATGTTCATCACACATTGACAAAGTCATATTGAGATTCTTGTATCTCTAGTACTACTATATATTTGTTCTTTTAGTTTTAATGAGCTATTACCTTTTGTGGGGGCGTTAGATTAGTCAATTTGATCTGATTTTTTTTCTTTGATCCAAATAGTACTGCAAGCGAGAGAAGTAACTCGTTAAAACTATCCAACTGATACAAGTCGAAGGACACTATAATGCTTAAGGCGTAGCTTTTTTGTATTCTGTAACATCTTTCTTATAGTTGATTCTGACTTAAGACTGTGTGTTTTGTTGAGTATTTATGAAACGATTTTTGAAAAAAAAAATTCTGAGATGTTACTTGGTGTAAGTGTTTCAAAAAAAATTGAAAGTAAATTTTTTCGACATTTTCGATATATTCTCTCTCTCTCTCTTCTTTTATAGAGAAATAAATATTGGTTGGGAAAAAATTTTCTAAACAAGTTCAAAAAAAATTTTTAAATTTTTTTGAGAAATAGCCAAATTTGCACAGCCAAATTTAGGATCTCCTCAAGATCCTTTTCAAATTATCTGTGGATTCCCCTCTAAGATTCACTTCATAATCTCTCGAGATCCCCACGGATGTCTTCCCATACCAATCCAAGATTTCTTTAGGATATTTCAGATGCCCTATCAGCTCGGATCTTCTTCTAGGTCATATTATTACTTACTTGAATCGTATATGAACTTGGGCTAATGCTTGTAGACTATTGATCTTTCGCATATGTTGATTCATAACTTGATTCGGCCCAACCCTTCTCTATAGGGTTGCAGTTAATGAAACGACCCGACATTTTGACTGTGATGTCCCGTTCCACATTGAAAGTCTACATAGGTGATCTTGGGTATATAAAGAACCATGTAAACTACTATTAACAACTTGGCCTTAAGCATTTTGGGCCACGTGGTTGGCTCCAACAAGTTGTTGGGCCAGTAGTTTACATGGGGCGTTACAAATGGTATCAGAGCCTGGATCAACCGAAAATGTGGAACAAATCTGGGCCCCACACAAGGACGTGTGTTCCTAAGTGGGGGAGATTGTGACACCCCAGTTAGGCTGTGGTGCCAGCTGTGAGGCCGGCGTCCATGAGATGGAGTCTCAATGGAACGTCCGGATGGGTGGTCAAGGGTCCCACATCGATTGGTAGATGTAAGTTTGGTGGTATTTATAAGATTATGAACCTTCCTTGTACAAGGCCTTTTAAAAGCCGTGAGGGTGTCAAAACCCATTGGAACTTCACAGTTAAGTGTGTTCGCCCCGGAGCAATCCAGGGATGGATGACCTACGTATTGAGAAGTCCTTCGGGTTTGGGCAACCAAAGCGAACAGTATTGTACAGAGCGAGAGCGGATCGTTACATTGACCCTCTACACTTTTGCTTCTAAACAATTGTATGGCTCAACAATAAAGAATGTTAAAAATTTACAAGAGTTGTGAATGAATTTGGGACATCAAAGAGTGACAAAATAACCAAAATATCTCAGCAGTTACAGTCCATTCATGCCTCTACTGATGTCCTTCAATTGAGTCATTGATGTCCATAATGATCCTAATATTTATCCCGCTATTTATAGTTTAGTGGTTTCAAAAGCTTATAGGATTCTATAAATAGTGAATCTTGTTTTTGGTTATGTATGATATAAAATAAAATGAAAATTTTGTGTACAAATTTTCTGTTTGATTTGTTCGTATTTGTTTTTCGTGGAGAAAGAAACCGGCATAGTTAGTTCGACAGGTGATCGACTGGGTGGTGTACCAGTGGCTGAGTGAGTCATTTTACCCTGAGAAATAGACGTTAGTACGATCCTTCAACATGCACGGGAGGTGAATAATCTATTTTTAAGGAGACTGTGATTTCATATATAGGACTCGATTCAGTAATATAATTTTATTTTCCGAATTTAAATTGTGATTATGTTCTGTAATATTTAATTATTGATTCAATAAAATTATTTTCGATTCGGATTTTTTCCTATAAAGCATAGTGAATGTAGCAGATGATTACGAATGGCAAGGACAACTTAATTCCTCCAGTTCACACTATGGTGGGCCAATTCATTGAGTTCAACTTTGACTACTTTACCATTTATACATTCATGATTCAATGGGCTTTGGAATATAACTTTTGTAAGTGCCCTAACTTAGAATGAAATGGTAAACAAATAGTTCAATTGACTTCTTCATCACTGTAAAGAACTTAAACAACACCCCCCCACCCCCCCCCCCCCCCCCCCCCCCCCACCAGCCCAGTAGGAACATAACTATATATACATAAGCCTGGTTATATAATTATCTTTTGGCATTTTGCAGATGATACCCACATGGGGAATAGCGAGTCTAATATTCAATGTACACAGCAGGACGTGTTGTATGTCAGAACAATATTGTTTTGAGCCGCAAAACGATGTTATTTTAACGCACAACACGTCTTATTATATACAGTACTGCACAGTGGAGCCCCAAGTCTGCCCATCTGGGTTGCACTTCCACAAAAGTTTGCTGTCTCTTTCCCAGGGTCTTGATCGTATGACTTGTAGCTTCCTTCACCAATGATGACTCCCCACTCCTCTTTCTTTTGTTTGTCATCTTATATGTGATGATGATCAGAATCAAAGAATACGCGTGAACAAAGAACTTGATCGAGATGGCCTCAAAGGCTACCTTTCCCTTCTTTCTAGTCTGTGGCCAACTGTTTTCTTTTCTAACAATTAGGCTTTGGATAACAAAGACAACTGACCAGTTTTGCGGTCCCTGCGAATACGATTGGACACCTCATCTCGTCGTCATAGTCTTTCTTTTTTAGTGCCGTGAAGTGGGTGCAACAATCCAAATATTGGTAGTGTTTAATTGGTGGTAGGGAGATGATTATTGCACAATATTCCTAGAGGAGGCGGAATTAGAATCCGAAGTTTGGGAAGTCGAGATTTATTTTTTTTCTTTTTGGAAAGGGTGGGCCGAATGTAAATTGTGGAACCAAAATATAATGTTTTTATAATTTTTAAATTTTATACATAAATCTTAAATTTTTTGGAGAACCCGGACCATGGCCCTTGGTGATTTCGCTTCTGCTTTTGCCCCAAAACATTATTTACCTCATAAATTGTGATATCTGTATTTGATCATTGAAATTACAATTCTAAGAATTTTCATTTGAAATACACGCAACTGGAAATGATTTTTGTTGTAAAGAGTTATGAATAAATTTAAAACACCAAAGAGGCTTACGAGACAACCGAAAGGTCTCAACTATTTTGCAGCTCAAGAGTCATTCATTAATGTCCACAGTCCAAAGGTTTCAGTGGTTTTGCATTTGAAAAGTCCATTTACATGTATATAAGCCTTGCTGCATCCATGGTTCTAGTTACCAAATTTTCGTCATCCTACAGTATATAAGCCATGCTAGCTCTACTAAGTGTGGGTGTGTTGTTGGCTGCTTCAAATGACACATCGTTCAAACCACTCTGGCTCCTCAATCGAGTCTACATTCTCTTCTGCTACGTGTATTATTGGATGAGAGAGAGAAAGACACAACTTGGATCAACAGACAATCGTTTACTGGTGTTTCATTAACCGAATTAGCCATTTTACATTAGGAGACAAACATCGGTGGAACCTTTAACAGACAAAATGAGACAGCAAATTTGTTTTAAGGAATTGTGAATATTTCACATCTATTAGTTCAGTATTGTATATCTTCTGTAATTTTAATATTTCATGAATCAGATCATTGTCTATTACTATTTGTATTATTGTTGTATGATTAACATAAATATTTTATGGAATACTAGCATTCTCCTTAATTTATCATTCTTATTCCCTACAATTTTATATCTTCATCAAAAGACAACAAATTGGCTCTCACTCATGAACTCTTACAGGAAGAAAGAACACACATCTCACGAAAACATAATCTCACCAAACCAAGGACTCGATGTATCCTACAGACCGTCACAACTCCCTACAATAAGAACGACAGTATTGCTCACTCTTTAATTCTACGGAAATCTGTCCAATAAAAATGCCCCTAATCTTTCATTTTTAAAGTAACTTTCAAAAAATGAAAAAATCAAGTCTAATATATTTCCCATCAATTGCTTTGCATTCTAGAAACTGTACCCATCCCTGTGTCTGCTGCTGTTTGTGACTTTATTTCTACCAGTTGTGTCCGGCTGTTGGAAAATGGGTGGGTCAAGAAAAGTTAAGACCCAATGAAATTTGGTCACATATAAGTATTGAATAGCTAGCTACTTTATGAAAGCTTAGACAATTAATTAAGGCCTAGATTGTCACTGCAGCGGTGTTGACTAGGTAGTAGTGGAGAGAGAAAGAGGAAAGAGAGAGAGTAGATGTTGATGAGTGTTTGACAGGCATAGAACTGTTGGCTGAGCAGAAAAAGCCGTATTGGTTTGCTTGGCTATTCGTGGTCTTTTCGGCCTAGTCTGAGTACAATCTTCTCGGCCTTCTTTGGTTGCTCGTTTCAAGAGTCTTCTTGGATAATAAAGAGATGGGAGCCTACAAGTTGGGGGCCTAGGAATCTCAGTGCGGACCCTATCTAGCCCGAAAGAGAAGATTGCATTGATCTGCTTGGTTACTTGTGGTCTTCTCACCTAGTCTGATTACAATTTTTTCGGTCTTTCTCGAGTGTTCATCCAAAGAGTTTCCTCAAATAACAAAGAGTTGAGAGCCTACAAATTGTCCCTAGGGACCTCAGTACAAATCCTACCTAGCTTAAAAGAGTCCTAAACGCATAAAAAGACTAATGGAGATCGATCCATCAGTGAGAGACAGTTCTAGTGAAAGTGTGTCTACCTAAATCAGAAGTTGGCTTCATTCTTATCCATAGATAAGGATGGCAAGTCTTCACTAAATCCAAACTACTTGGATCTTATTCTTAGAGAATATGAAGAAGCAAATCCCAATGGAGTTCTAGCTATGACTTAAAAATATATAAATACAACTGAATTCATCTAAAAGAAAGTATAATGCTCTTGTAAATTTCTTACTTGAGTATACTTTCTGTTTTAAGATTTATAAATTTGTGACTAAAGAAGCAAATCCCAATGGAGTTCTTGTGAATTCATCTTAAAATAGTATGATTTTCCTGTGAATTCTTCACTTGGATATATTTTTGGCTTAAGATTTAAAGATTCTTGACTTAGACGTATTGATTGTTACCACACAAAAATCTTAATTATTTGCTTTTTAAGTAAACGTTATCAACTGCAAGTGATGTTTTTACTGATTTGGGAAAGTTGTAGTGCACGTGTAGTGTGGACAAAACTACGTCATTTTGCTCGCTTAGTCTTTGAAAATACACCGTTTTGATTCCATGCATTTTGATAACAATTTGCGTGATAAATCAAAACGATGTAGTTTCGAGGGTAAGACAGACAAAACTACGTCGTTTTGCCCGAACTACATGTGCATTATAGGAAAGTGTACTACAGCCTCCCCGAATCTTTTTTTACACTATCCAACTTTTAGAAGAAGACATAAGACTATTTATTGGTGGTGTTATATCGGTCTTTCTTCTCTCTGGTGGTTTCAGATCAGCGAAAAGTGAAGGTCAAAGTGGAAGCTTATACCAATCCCAAGCCAAGTTCTTGAGTTGTTCATTACTTAGTCGAGCAATGCTAGAATCCCAGAAATATCCCAAAATAATGAGGTGTCAACATCTCTTTCTTTCTCACACACATAACACTTGCAACACCTCTCTTGGATGCGTGACACCTCATCATTCAGGGACATTTCGGAGATCCAATTATGGGATCCTAGCATTTCTCTTACTTAGTCAAGAAAAGTATAATATTCTTGTGAATTCCTTGAATATACTTTCTGTTTAAGATTCATAGATTAATCGTTCATGGCTTAGTCAACAAAAGTATAATATTCTTGTGAAATCATTGAGTATACTTTCTGTTTAAGATTCATAGATTTGTGACTGAAGAAGCAAATTTCAATGGAGCTCTACTCCTCTGATATATAAGTACATATAAATTCATTTGAATAAAGTATGATGTTCTTGTGATTCATGTGAATTCTTTACTTGAGTATTACTTTCTGCGTAAGATTTACAGATTTTAAAATTAGGCATCGAATGTGTTGTTGGAAATAAATGTGGTGTGAAAATTGGACACCGGAAGGTCTCTTGACAACTGCAGGGTCTAGTCCGTTACGCAACCCAAGAGGCTCCATTATCCTCATTCATATCATTCATGGTTGAAACTCAAAGGTCTCAGTGGTTATGCATTCCAAATCAATTTCGTTTTTGGTTTCAAGAGACAATACACACAAATTTTTGTCTACCGAAAAATTGACGGATTTCGTTTCTTCAAGGCAAGTACAAGGATGTTCAACAGACAGTCTTAAGATCGGTGTTCCTTCAATTGATGAGTCGTTTTACCTTCAGAGATAGACACCAAAGCAAACTTCCAATACCCACGGTGAGACGGCAATTTTATCTTAAAAGGGTTGTGTACAACATAGTACTCGGTTCGGTTTGATCCAAATCTAACTTATCTACAATTTGTATATTTCTGTTGTTTATGTTGTACATGTGTTTGTAATTTCTATGTTGATGATTAATAAAAACGGATGTATATATCTATTCTGAAAGTTCCGAGTTTGTACGAATCTGTCGCATATATTTTTCCCTACAAGTGCATCGATTGTCACCATACCAATGTACTAATTGTTTGTATGAAGTTTACTATCTTAAGAGACGCTATCAACTATTACAAGAATGCTACACACATATCCACTCAAAATAACGTCGTTTTGTGTTAAGAAATGACCAAATCTTTTTGTTGTAACTTATGGGTTATATGGAGAGGAACAGAAGCCAAGCGTAATGAAGCAGAGCAAGGGAGGTGAATCGACCGAAACGGAGTGAAATGGAGTGAAACTTCTAGCCCATCATAGTTTCAACTGTTGTAGTTGGGCCGAAGCGGAACAAATAACTCACTCACGCTTTCAATGGTTTTACCTTATTTCTTTTTCCAAGGGGAGAAGGGAGTGACATTTTTAGAATTTAGAGAGAAAGAAAATGGGGAGGAAATGGGAGTGATATTTTTTTAATTTCACGGGAGGGATGAGGCATTCCGATTCGCTCAGGGCATGTGTGATTTTTGTTTTTGAAAAAGAGATGAAAAACAATTTCCAAAAAATAATGATTGTCACCACACAAATATCTTAATTATTTGCAAGTGCTTTTTTTTACACCATTCAACTTTGAAAAGATGACATTAAGAGACAATATTTATTGGTGGTGTTATGTCGTTCTTTCTTCTCTCTGGTGGCTTCTGATCATAGAAAAGTGAAGCTCTAAGTGGAAGCTTATACCCAATCACAGTTCTTGAGATGTTCATTTCATTACTCAGTCAAAAAAAGTATAATGTTCTTGTTTCTTACTTGATTATACTTTCTCTTGAAGATTCACCTTTCTGTTTAAGATTCATAGATTTGTGAATGAAGAAGCAAATCCCAATAGAGCTTCTAATAAAGCATTTCTCATTTTGTTAAAAAGAGACTTTTCATGTCCTGATTAAATATTAATGGTCCGAATTATTTAATGTGTTTAAAACATATTTTTAAGGGTACGCACGAGAAATCGGCTCAAAAGAATACCCAAAAGAACTTGATCCAAATAGTTTTTTATAAATGTTGACAAGAATATTTTTTAAAAAAAATGATTAGATCAAGCCCTACTCGATAATATTTTGCGCTGATTTCTCGCATATACCCTTGAAAGCATGTTTTAAACATATTGAACAGTTTAGATCATTAATATTTGATCGGAAAATAGGAGTTCCGCATTTTAGCAAAATGAGAAATCCCTTATTAGATGTTTAGCTGCGGACCTCTTATTTACTCGATTATACTTTTAAGATTTAAATAAATATGATGTTCTTGGAAATTCATTTAAATAAAGTATGATGTTCTTGTAAATTCTTTACTTGAGTGTGCTTTTAAGATTTACAGATTTCTAACTTAGGTATCAGAAAGGTGTTGGCTATCATCATATTACTATCTTATATAAGTGTGTGTGTATAGATATATATTTTATTTTTTATTTTTTGCAGGTGCTTGAGTGTTCAAACAATCCAAGTTTGACACGAAAACATAAGAAACAGTGATATTAATGGTGGTGGTGTTATGTAGGTCCTCTCTGGTGGTTTCTGATCATGGAAAAGTAAATGTTTAAGTGGAAGCTTATCCCCAGTTATTCCAAACCACATTTCTTAAGCTGCTCATTACTAAATGATGATCTTGATTACTCAGAAGAGGGCTGGGTGGGTGGGTGGGGAATCTGTTCTAATTCAGGTGAAAAAGGGTGGAGTCTAGAACTTGCAAATTGACGCAATCCCAACGGTTATGAAATATCATACGATATTCGTATCTCGTATTCGTATCAGTAATAAATTTACAAGTCGGTTATTAACTCGTATTTCTATTGAGTTATAGGGAGGGAATAAATAATCCATATAGTAGTACGTGCTACTGTATTTTATTAGCCGAAAGTATCTGAGTCATATGTACTCTAAGAGTATCACTTTATTCCTCCTTCGAGCAGGATTTGGTTTCATTATGTTTCGAATTCTAGCTTTGGTTTCGTTATGTTTCGAATTCTATTTTTGTCGACTTCTCATTGATCTTTGACCTTGAATCTTCTTTCGCCTTGCTATGAAATACTAAACTCTAAGTTAGTGCCGACCGAAGTTGAGTCTCCGGTGGACACTCTGATGTTTAAGTTAGTTTTCCGATAGGGAGAAGATAAAATCAACCTGAAAGCGTGAGCGAGTTGTTTGTGCATAGCTGAGAGTGGAGCACACTTGCTTTTCTATAGACGAACCCAACAATGCACAGAGAATGCTGGCTGAAAAGTGTTAAGCAATGGACTACAAGTCACGACGCTTTTGTCACGTACAATTAGGCACCAACAACCCATGTCCTGCAACCAAATCTTTCCTGTGTCTTCTCAGATAACTGCTCTCAACATGGAGAACATGCCATGCTCTGGCCCTACCTAGCGTCAAACCCTTGGTAGTACGAGTCACGTGCCAATCGGGCAACCAACACTGCATGTCCTCGAACCGCATCATTCTCATGTCTTCCCAAACAACCATCCGCAACATGGAGAACACATCACGCTCTGGCCTTGTCAAGCGTCAAGTCCTTGGTGGGACAGCTGAACAGTATCACTTGAAAAATTCATCCCATGATTCATCTTGTGCGCTGCCCGTATGAGGAGGTTTGGCCCTGTCAGGGATAGTGCGCCCGACAAGGCTTGAGGCACGTCAAACGGGCTTGATAAACGTCACGGTTCGATATCAACTAGTCTGAATTGGGCTTGACTCAACTCGTTCCCAGCAAAGATGTGTTGAGCATGCTTCGAGTCAAACTTATGTGTTATCTGGCCTACTACAATTAATATGACTTGGTTTAAGTTTGTTAATGTACAGTTAAATCTTAAATATGATTTCCCTACCTTTTAAAACTTTTTTTTTTTTTTGTGTTTGTAGTTGCCATGCTGATGTTTTCCGTATTCTTTTCCTTGCTGATTCTCCACCCTGTGAGAAAAAAATGGTCTGAGGCAAATTCTTGAAACTTTCCAAGAGAACTAAGAGCAACTTTCGAAAAGTCGACAGGGAGATGTCAACAATCAATAGGGAGTGCTAATGAACGTCAGCTCTCCCAAAAAGTAAAGAACGAGTTATTTACTATCTTTGTAAAAAAAAAATATATAAAGTTAAAAAAAGACGATATTATGCTGTTGGGAAGACCTGTTGTGACTTTACTATTTCTCTAGTTTGGCTACTGTTGGGGGATTCAAAAGCCAAGGTCTTAGTCCTAGACTTGACTTTCCTGGCTAAAGGATCCCCGAATTTTTGAATTTCCCAAAAAAAAAAAAAGCTAATCCGAAGGTATCTCGAAAGGGAGAACTACTCATATTCGCCGAACTCGAGTCAGAGATAAATGAAATAATTTGCTCCTAACAATAAAAGATCTATCTATCCTTTTGACTGGACCTGGGCCGGCTTCCTCCTTGGGTCCAACTAATTCTTGCAATATGGCCCATTAAAGGAGCAAACGAGTTGGATCGAAAGCAAATTTGTTATTTGGGCTGGCCCAGTACATAGTGGGGATCAAACTTTGATACTTATCCAGCCATCTTCGAGTAGCTTATTTTATTGCCTACCTGTAGTCTCTTTTGTGGGCCTGTTTCAGGTCTGTTTCGATGATCGAGATTGTTCATTTCGTAAACTTCAGTAATTATTTCAACCATGAAAAAATCATTTTTCTCGAATATCATTCAATGACGGTTCGAAATACATGTCTTCAAAGAAATGGGTTCAATTCAGTGTGGACCGGGCATTTTTTAAAGAAGAATGTGTTTCGAACAATGGTCCGACAAATTCGATTAGGCAATTAACATCAATTCTGTAGTATTAGCTATTTGGAAAATTAACGAATTCCCCTAATCCTTTGCGCGGTTATCAAACAAGGCCTTAATATCTCAACTGAGATCAATTCTTGTCTGAATGTTGAAGAGGACTTGCTATGCAGACCTTCTTAAGTAACGATACCCTCTACAAGAATGGTCAGACACGAGACAACCTAGCAAATTGAAATGTCTTAGTAATTAGAGAAAAAGAAAGTCAAAAACCACGAAGCGTAGATTGATTTACCGTTATCAGATTTTATTATGATTAATTATTCTAATTAATTCAAGATTAACTTATGTGATCGTGCAAGATAAGCAAATAAAGAATACAATAGAACACAACACACATATGTAAGTGAAAAATTCTATGGCGAAGAAAAAATACGAGAGGGAAGAATGCACGATAATCAATCGCAGAACAAAAAATTTATCGCAACCAAATATAGACTTTTGTGTTGATTTAGAACTTTTCTGCTAACTCATTGTGAACTACTCCCTCGAATAAATGCCATTTTTTTTTAAATTCTGCTCCTCGAATGTTAAGATCTGCCGCAGGACGTTTCCTTAGATCTTCCTCCAATTTTGCATCTGAACACCTTCAGAATGCCTGACAAGATTTGATTGAACAACGAATCTTGAGAGATGTATAATCACGAAGTTTGACCAATGAATCAACACCCCCAAGCAATCATCCACTCACATATATTGAAGTCTCACAAACTTTTCTCTCTCTAGAAACAGCTCTGGATGAAGTAGTCCAACCCTAGACACACATGTTGTGTTTATAAGAAAATTCAATTTCTCGATAGCTTGCTCGAGCGGCCCGCCAACTCACTCGAGTTTGACTTCTGATTTCTTAAGGGATAGCTTCCAATCTGTTCCGACAAAATCTCAAACTTCTTCCAACACGAATTCAACTTCTTGAATAACTCTAAAACCAATCAAACAGAATTCGAAATTGGTTACTACTCAAACAAATCTTAATTCTTACTAAAGTTGCCAATCAACATAAATTTAGAATTTACAGAAAGCAAATTAACCAACCCTCATCCTGGAACCATGACTTCAAAAACATAAGATAAGTCATTTGTTCTGCAAGAAAAAAGAACCTTTCTAAACAGATCATAAAATCCTTGAAGTTCACAAACCATAGCACCTTAATTATGAGAAAAAAAAATCGCCAGTAAAAGGAAACTTTTGATTGAGTGAACGAACGTAGCGATGCTAGAAAATTGCCGCTCTTGTGCTCTATAAAAACAAAATTTACCAATGTATGGACTGACTGATGGATGGGTGTGACAAGGGTGTCTCCTTTGTGGGCATCTATCAATCAACAATGAGAAGGATGGCAACTCCAAGGGGAGGGGTCGATTCAGTGATAGGAGAAAGGAGAACTAAGGAGCTCTTTGTACTTCCTAAAGTTTTGAGCTCGAATCTCGTAAGGATCATTCATTGTTCGATTGTTAATTTTATAATTCCAAAAATTAATTGACATCCCGAATTAAAGGTAATTTAGAACTGATCGATTACGTCGGCTATAATAAAAGGAATGAGAATGATGGCAAATGATCGACAGGTCAGGACAAAAGCATATAGCCCATTTCACTTCAAATTCTTGGAAAATTCCACTGCTTGTTGACACGTGCTGTACCATTGCCAAATGGGTCATTCTCAGGTTTCCCTTTTCCACAAAAAGGTGAGGGATCCTCTTGGAGGCCACCAAAACCACCAGTATTTTTGGTTCATGGCCCCTGGATATGAGTGTGAATGTGGCTCTGTTTTCTTTCAGTTCTTTCCAGAACCTAGCAAATGCACTACAAGATATTAAGTGGGTAAGCGGCGTGCGCCAAAGTACTATTTCGGGCAAATTTTGATTAGTCGGAGTGTTGGGTTTAACGCCAAAACGATATCGTTTTGCTACACAGTACGTTGGCTCTTTTGTTTTTTTTATAATATAATGTAACCATTGAGAAACCTTCAATGATTTTAAACAACTTTGGGTTGCAATGAGTTATCCCTTGGGGTTGAGCTGTATGTAATTAGCCATGGTTGAAGGGTAGTACTTGTTGAAGAATCCTAATGAACCTGAAAAAAGCTATGGAACAAGTCTTGCACTTTGTGTTGTGTATGTCCGAGGCGGCGATTTGGCATTAGATATTCGGAGGTGTAGGAAAAGCAACTGTGAGAAGTGAAAAAACTATCAAAAAATGACGAGGAGTCGTCAAAGTGGGAATGGGCGTACGTTGGTTCGATGAACCAAGGAAAAACAAGCACCATTTGGTTTTGACACCTAAGGGATCCTGTCCTGCTAAACATCGAAGCAAAGGAAACTTTTCACTTGTATTTTGCGACTACTCAACTTTTGCAAATTCATATTTCAGACAAAATCTCATTGACGAACAAGACATGGCCATTTTACAAGAACAATAGCTAAAGTGCACAGAATTAATTAGGAACTTTCATATGCAGAGATTCTAATAATTATAAATCAAACCCATCCAATTGGAAGTACAGATTAAAGAAATGATGAAACCCTAGACCTCATTTCCTTCTAAATGTAGTAAATTGAAACTTTACCCTGATGTCGCATGTTCAATAATTCTTTTTCCGACTAGATGATGAAAACATCCCTTCACTCGAGGACACTCGATTTGAAATAATCTACTAACACATTCTTTCATGTATAGATACGAATACAAACGTGTCTAAAATCGTTTGATGTTTGTGGAGCACTCCAAAATAATACGAATTCTACGTGCATCGAATGATTCCGAACACATCTGTATTTGCATCTGTAAACAAAATTCGTGTTTGTAGACTTGTTGAATGGATTTTTTTCCCTCAAACTTTAAATTAGCTTTGAGTGCAGAACTTATCATCAAAACTTGTGTCAAATCACACCCACTATAATAATTGTCAATCACGAACTTAATAACCTCCTTCATAAATGAGACAAACAGTTGAGGTACCAGGGGTTGGTTTAGCGAAAAGAAAGATAATGATTATGAGGTCGAATTTTACCCGAATTAATAATTGGAGGTCAGGTTTGTTTTGTCGTTAATTTAAAAATTTCAAAAATTAGTTGACATTAAATTGGAAATAACTCAAAACCCGCGGAATGCCTCGGGAAAAAAGAATGTTGTACAAATAATTTCCACAAAGATACAAGGGAAACATCAAGTACAATACTATTAACCTAACTAGCAAGTGGACACAAGAAGACAACTTGTCACATATCAACACAAGTCCAATTTTTTCTTTTTAAGTATATTTTAAAATTGGTCCTACACCACCTCGACAATTTTGTGAAAAAATCAATTTGGGCTGGTGAGACGCCCCCCCATATCAAGCAAGAGTATTGTGTGATTGTCAAATTCATTAATTTTATTCGGTTTTTTTTTTTTTTGTGATTTGTCCGATTTTATTAGCCTGTGAGAGAAGTAACTCGTTAGTATGGCTCAGTCGATATGCGCTCCGATATTTGAGTCAAATCTCAAAGTAAGAAGTACAATAAATGTATTTGCACTTTAATTAAAATGAATCTTTTTAGGATTATCATTGCTTTTATAGTATTATTTTTATTTAAGCGTACTATAGAGATCTTTTCAATATTCTTTCAAGATCCTTCGAAATCCTCTTAAAATCCTTGATTGATGTTTAGCTCTAGATCTTCTCAAGATCTTTTAGAATCTTCGTCGGTACGGTTCTCCATCAGGACCAAATTAAGGCTTGCAGGTTCTGTTGAGTCCAATCTTTGTATCGCCTGGCAGCACATATACATGTATGTATGTGTGTGTGCGCGCGCGATGTTCCTCCACTATGAGTTGTGTAAAAGATCATGTACATCATCTCCATCTCCACCTCCACAGCTACATGACAAGGTGAGCATTTAGATGTGATGTTTCATCTGGCACTGCCAATGGTCCTCAATGTAAATTCCTTCATCGTGGTATCCATTCAATAATTTATTTGTTGAAATTATCATGGTTTTCACGCAATCTTTTGGATCTCGCAAGAAGAAAACATGTTTCTTCCCCTTTCTCATACCTCGTTTTTCGTCGGTTCAATTCTCCTTCGGAACCAAACTATCGATCTGAACAGACTTGATTGGCTGATCCGATATTCGATCTTGGATTTGTTGAAAAATCGAACAAACAACGTTCAAGCCCATAATCCATTTACGGACCTTGGAAACAATGAATCGCCGAACGAAAAAACAAAACAATCACACGTGTGTAATAGAAACAGAAACGGAAAAAGAAATGACACAAGATATATGTGAAAAATCTTAACGCGAAAAAAACCACGGGAGCCACAACAGTTCACTATGAATTGAATCAATGAGTACAAATTTTCTCACAATCTCTCTGAGATTTGTGTTTTCTCTTGTCCCCCTCTCTTTTGAAAGTTTCTCTATTCTCTCAATAGATCTTTTAATATTTCAAAAAAACCTCCCTAAAATATATATAGCAAATCATATCTTGAAGCGTATCTCTTAGGAAATCTCCCAAAAGATATATCTAACAAATTCCTAAACAATAGGAAAAGATAGCATGGTAATTAGATTAGGAAAACAAATCTTGAAGATCTTGCAATAGGATTCTTGCACATTCCCTTACTATCGGTAGTACCAGTCATTATCAGTAGTCCTAGGCACTGCCCAAAAAAGTCAGAAATATTTACTACCGATAGTTTCAGACACTGCTAACACTTACTACCGGTAGTTAGAGGCACTGCCGAAAAGATCTGCTTTTGACTTCAAAACACTAAATCAACCTGGACGGACATTCTAGTGGAGGGTCTTCACCTCCTAACAGGATTAAGGCCTGCAGGTTCTGTCGAGTCCAATCTTTTCTTTTCTGTCGTGGGTATTCCGTTAGTTTGTATCGCCTGGCAGCATATATATATGTATGCGTGTGTGCATGTCCGCGCGATGTTCCTCCACTATGAGTTGTGTAAAAGATCATATACATCATCTCCATCTCCACCTCCACAGCTACATGACAAGGTGAGCGTTTAGATGTGATGTTTCAGCTGGCACTGCCAATGGTCCTCAATGTAAATTCCTTCATCGTGGTATGCATTCAATAATTTATTTGTTGAAACTATCATAGTTTTCACGCAATCTTTTGGATCTCGCAAGAAGAATACATGTTTTTTCCCCCTTTCTCATACCTCTATTGAAATATAATGATTTCATATTCTCTCGTCGATTCATTATTTCTCTCCTTTCGTATTTTTTTTTCTTCTAATTTTGCTCTCGATGTCTTTAGAAAAAGCCTTATCTAAATTAAAAAGGCTTTCCCTACCGGTAGTAATCTCACTTAAAGTAAAATTATGCACATAATCATCAACCCCATCTAAGGGTCAATTGAAAGATCCTTAATTTGATCGTTGGAAGAACATTTAGCCATTAATGAGAATGGGTTTTTTCTCTTACCCTCAATACTAGCAAGCAAGCAATCACTCATGTAGGCGTCAAATTTCATTTACTACTCCAATAGTGCTTAAATATGATACTATAAAAGTAAATAATATGTCAATTTTTGCAAACCTGTTATTGAAAAAACTGAAATAAGTATGAATGTCAGTCTACAAACAAAACTGTCATATTTCTTTTTCTTTCCTTTTTTTTTTATTTCAGTGACAATTCACCAAAACAACTGGCCCCCTTTTGGAATTTTGTATCGTGTCTCGATCTCAATGTGACATGATCATTTAAAAAGACCAGCTAAGCATTATCGGCTTGATCAACTTTTACCTGACCAACAGGCGCCCAAAATCCTCTCTTTTTTGTTTCACTAAAAGTAGGAATATTGGAGTGCCTCATGCCAAAGTAATATGTTAGAGTTTCTTCTTTTTATTTCGAGTCTTTTCAATATCTTGTTTATTATCCTAAAGGCTAAGTAAAGAATTTAAGCTATCCGTCCGAGTCCGACCATTTTGTCCATTCTTTCGATGATGGATTTGAAATAATTGTGAGCTTTAGGTCAAGTAGATTAAAAGTGGGTAACACCAAAATCCTAATATATAGTATCCTTGAGATTATAACAAGTATGTCCTATTTTGTGTAATTGACAAATGATTTAACATCAGCTATTATGGTCTAAGCTAAATTTTTTTGACATTGTTTGATGCAAACAAAATGTCATATAGATACATGATTGTCAGATCAAGACTCCTTAAATTTTGTCACTGTCAAGTTGTCTAGCAAGTTGAAATTGGAACTCAAGCCAAGGTTGAAAAAGTCCCAAAGTATGTTCCATCTTTTGTGGTTCTTCAGGTGCATTATATTATGTGAAGAAGAAATTGAGACCCAAGAACACTTACTGATACATTGTCACAGATCTTGGGGAATCTGGAGCACTCTGTTGGATATGTGGAATATTAAATGGGTCACTCCTTGTTCGGTCAATCAGTTGTTCTCTTGGTGGTCTGGATGGAAATTTACAGGAAGCTCATACAAATTTAACAAATTCTTGTGGTGGGCATTACCTTCTTTTGTAATATATAACATTTGTTTCATCAGAAAAAAGATTAAATTCAATGGGAAAGAGGTTAGATGGGATTCTGTGGAAGAAGGTATTAGATTTAGATGGTTACAAGGGGTGCTGAGCCTTTGCAATCCAGACTCTATACCACTTTCCTTTCTGTTATACATCAATGGTAATGTTGGGATTGGGAGTTTTGTAAGTTGACAGCACAAGCGAGCTTTTTATTTGGGTTTCTTTTGAGAGCTGAGATTTTTGTAGCTTTTGTTTTCCGTTTTACTTCTTTTCCTATACTCTGTGTTTGGAACCTTTCCAACTATGGATACTAGGCTACTAAAAGCTCAAGGGCAATGTATCTTCCACATAGTAGATAGAGGGGGAGGGAAATTGGAAGATGATAGTGAAGAACAATAGTATTGAGAGTTTTATTTTGTCTTTATAATTGAAACGAGCTCATGAGAAAGAAGAGAAATACATTCTTTTAACCTAACTGAGGGTGGATTGACTCAAAAGGAACGTAGTAGTTGCAAACAGCCAAACATGCTCTGTACTGCGCCAAGTAAAGACTAATCAATGTTCCTTCACCCCTATTAGAGAAAGCTGGTTGCGCTAGTACTCTAGCTTGCTAACGTTTTTCAACTGGTTATTAATTATGTTAATCGTAGCGCGCCTTTCCTCTTTTTCATTTTAATTTTGAAATAGCTATTGAAGCTCATTTCCAATTCTTCTTAGAAGACATTCTCAATACTCCGGGAGAAGCTTCGATACAATTTCCTCCGCGGGGTCTATTCTTACTTCTTCTTTTTTTAGGTCAAGTTAAAAGTGGGTAACGCCAAAATCTTAATGGTGTCCTCCTTGAGATAAGAAGTACATCTTTGTTTTTTATTTGACAAATGATTTAACATTACTTATCATGGTTTAAGCTAAATTAATCAAAGTAATTTGGCATTGTCTGATGCAAACAAAATGTCATATAGATACATCATGGTCATATCAAGAGGCCTTAAATTTTGTCACTATCAAGTTGTCAACTAGTTGGATACCTCTCCCTCTCTCTCTCTCTCTCTCTCTCTCTCTCACACACACACACACACACAGATGCATGATTTGTATGGTTTGCGAGCATCCAAAAGAATACAAAAAATGTGGGTTGAATTTTTGTGCCAAATAAGGGCAACGTGGGGACCCACATGCCAAAGCAATTCCAATAACAATTGGAGAAGGAAGACATAGCACCATGAGACAATTTACTCCACCTGTTTCCCATTTCTGTTTCCATCTCTGGAAGCATCGAAGAGAGCGAGAGCCCGTTGGAGTTTTCGGAGTTTGGCTTTTCAGTCGTAAATTTATAGCTCGTTTCGAATCGATCTAGTAAGTTGTCTAGTAAGTTGAAACTGGAACTCAAGCCAAGGTTGAAAAAGTCCCAAAGTATGTTCCATCTTTTGTGGTTCTTCAGGTGCATTATATTATGTGAAGAAGAAATTGAGACCCAAGAACACTTATTGATACATTGTCACAGATCTTGGGGAATTTGGAGCACTCTGTTGGATATGTGAAATATTAAATGGGTCACTCCTTGTTCGGTCAATCAGTCGTTCTCTTGGTGGTCTGGATGGAAATTTACAGGAAGCTCATACAAATTTACCAAATTCTTGTGGTGGGCACTACCTTCTTTTGTAATATAAAACATTTGGTTGATCAGAAACAAGATTAAATTCAATGGGAAAGAGGTTAGATGGGATTCTGTGGAAGAAGATATCAGATTTATATGGTTACAAGGGTACGTGTTGAGCCTTTACAATCTGGATTCTATACCACTTTCCTTGCTGTTATACAATATCAATGGTATTGTTGGGACTGGGAGTTTTGTAAGTTGACAGCACAAGTGAGCTTCTTGTTTGGGTCTCTTTTGGAAGCTAAGACTTTTGTAGCTTTTGTTTTCTTTTTTACTTCTTTTTCTATACTCTGTATTTGGAACCTTTCCAACTATGGATACTAGGCTACTTTGTTCTCTTCTCATCTATATATAAAAATATTTCTTTGCCTTCCAAAAAAAACCTCGAGGGCAACGCATCTTCCATATAGTAGATAGAGGGGGAGGGAAATGGGCACACGATAGTGAAGAATAATAGTCTTGAGAGTTTTATAATTTTGTCTTTATAATTGAAATGAGCTCTTGAGAAAGAAGGGAAATACATTCTTAATTTTAACCTAAACGAGGGTGGATTGATTCAAAAGGAACGTAGTAGTTGCAAATAGCCAAACATGCTCTGTATTGCACTAAGTAAAGACTGGTCAATGTTCGCTTCACCCCTATTACAGAAAGCTGGTTGCGCTAGTACTCTAACTAGCTAACGATTTTCAACTGGTTGTTAATTATGTTAATCGTAGCGCGCCTTTCATCTTTTTCATTTTAATTTTGAAATAGCTATTGAAGCTCATTTCCAATTCTTCTTAGTAAACATTCTCAATACTCTGGGAGAAGCTTCGATACAATTTCCTCCATGGGGTCTATTCTTAATTTTTTTTTTTTAGGTCAAGTTAAAAGTGGGTAACGCCAAAATCTTAATGTTGTCCTTGAGATAAGAAGTACATCTTTTTTTTTTTATTTGACAAATGATTTAACATTACTTATCATGGTTTAAGCTAAATTAATCAAAGTAATTTGGCATTGTCTGATGCAAACAAAATGTCATATAGATACATCATGGTCATATCAAGAGGCCTTAAATTTTGTCACTATCAAGTTGTCAACTAGTTGGATACCTCTCCCTCTCTCTCTCTCTCTCTCACACACACACACACACACACACAGATGCATGATTTGTATGTTTTGCGAGCATCCAAAAGAAAACAAAAAATGTGGGTTGAATTCTTGTGCCAAACAGGGGCAACGTGGGGACCCACATGCCAAAGCAATTCCAATAACAATTGGAGAAGGAAGACATAGCACCATGAGAAAATTTACTCCACCTGTTTCCCATTTCTGTTTCCATCTCTGGAAGCATCGAAGAGAGCGAGAGCCTATTGGAGTTTTCGGAGTTTGGCTTTTCAGTTGTAAATTTATAGCTCGTTTCGAATTGATCTGGGCCTTGATCTTCGGCCGTGAATCAAACTTACTGTTCACTTCAAGTTGATTCGTGGCTTGATCTTCGACCATAATCAGACTTGCTGCTCGCTTCAGATTAATTCGTGCCTTGGTTTCCGGCCATGAATCAAAGATTCTTCCCAGTGAAGAGCTTCCACAAACCTTCAATCCTCCAAGTTCCAAAACC
This sequence comes from Arctostaphylos glauca, assembly GCA_019985065.2. Taxonomy (NCBI): domain Eukaryota; kingdom Viridiplantae; phylum Streptophyta; class Magnoliopsida; order Ericales; family Ericaceae; genus Arctostaphylos; species Arctostaphylos glauca. The sequence goes on along the minus strand of JAHSPW020000013.1, from coordinate 28,005,695 downwards.
CAAGCCATAAGTTTACACATAAAATATATAGTTGACTGCAATTTACTTGGAATTTCGGTAGTTAACTACAATTTTTGCAATTTACTTGCAAAAAACTGGCAATGGATTCTTACTTTTTTCTCGTTTTCGGAAAGTTGATCTGGACACTCTGAGTTATTAAAAATTAAAGTGTATTAATTTGTTACTGCACATTAAGAGGGGTCGGAGACAGAGAAGGCAAGTAAAAGAATACTCTTAATATAAATACATACCCCAAATGGTTGGTTCGGTAGTCAAGGTTCGAAACTTAAGAGTTTGCTTCTTCTTTAAGTCTCAGGTTTGAAACTTACAGGGTGTTATCCATTTTTATGAGGTTAGTTCATACAGAATTTTGCTCTGAATTTAATTGAAATTTTTGCAAGTGGGTGGTGAGATTGGTTCATTAGAGATTAATCAAAGTATGCATAAACTGACCCGAACTTTCCGAGTTATAAAAAAGACACAAGTACCCCGCCGACACCAAGTCGTAGACTATCTAATTACAATGATTTGTCCACGATTGGGGCATCTCTCATTTTCTCAAGCGTCAACTGTGTTTTACGGCCAACAAGTGTCGCAACTGCGAACACGCACGTGTCAGTTCCACATAGATTACAACCAAGCCTTTATTGTGTGGAGGACAGCATGATTGATGATGATCAAGTCTTATATTTTGGGTCATTCACCTAATTAATTTATACTATCTTATAAAATTGAACGGTCAAGATTTATCTCATTCTATAAAATTAATTTTCTTACGCTGCGTACTATAAATTCAGCTCAGCCAATTTTCTTATTGATTTATCCCAAAACCGAATTGGAAAACTAAAAAAGTACATACGATTAAACAAAAACTAACCGATACTAACTCTGAATTGACCGAAACATAATTTTTTCAATTAATTTAATTTTTTCGGTTATACTTTCACCCGTTTTTGCTACCCAACTTTTACAGAGTTGATATTCCCTTTTTTATATATTTAATACTTTCAGCCCTATTTACAACCCAACTACAAAGTATATTCCTTTGGTATATATTTACTTTCCCAGGACTTGGAAAGCTATTAATATAATCTAGCTTGACCTTGAAATTATTGGTTTATACCATTGGAGAGGGAATCTCTATATGGGTTTTACTGTTTCTAAGTTTGTTTCAAATTTTAGTGGGTTTTACTTTCCCACTGTGGATCTTTCTGTCTTTTGATTTAGGTCAAACTGTTTTTACTTTTTCGATTCTTCTTGAACACAAAGAAAATAATGAATCAAGAAGTTTATAAGTAAAATATCTATTAAATACTAAAAAAAAAAAGACGATATAATTTATTCAGCACAAACCAAACGAGGTATCGATTTTCATATTTTACTTCTTTTATTTGTTGATCTATAGTCGTCAACTCATTCTTGAAAAATTCAATCGGGTGTATTCTTAATCTTGAGTAAAAAGATTTAGTCCTTTGATCTCCCAGAGCATAAACTGAAGTGTAGAATATGCGCGGATGCGATCCTTAATATAGCTATGACACAATCAAACTCAAACAGACAAATTTTGAATTGAATCATACAAGTAGATCTCTACTAGGGATTATTACTCATTTTTGTACTTATTATCAGACCCGTAAATACTTTGTAGGAACTTAGACAACTAGTCAACGTAGTACTAAGCTTGCTCAAACTGCTTGAGTCGGTGAGACCTTTTAGTAGTATACAAAAAACTAAGATAGTTTGTAACGCAATTTTGTGATGGTAATGTCACGTGATTTTTTTTTTTTTTTGATAGTCAAAATATCTAGCCGACTTTAAAATTACTCCAAATGTAATGCCTTAAATTAGTGAAATATGTATCCATGTAAGTTATACTATATATATATATATATATATATATATATATATATATATATATATATATTTTTTTTTTTTTTTTTTAAAATAACTAACAGTATTCGAGTCAGTTTATGCATATTTTGACTAATTTTCAGATGACAAATTTCACCTTCTACTATACTAGCGGAGACTCAATTAAAGCTAGAAAAAAATATTATATAGACTGATCTCATAAAAATTAATAACACTTAAAAAATTAACAACTTAAAATTTTAAGAGAAAATTAACAAACCTCTAAATTCTGAATCTTAGTCACTATGTATTTGTACTATTCCCTCTCTATTATTTAGAAATGAATATTAATTAAAAGACTATTTCTGATACCACTCATCTGAAAAGTGTTTTTGGTTTTTCCATATTCTCATTTGGCCATTCACATCTCATGAAATTTAAGAAAAATATCCTGCCACTGTTTGCAATAAATTTCACCCAGAACATATATATTCGCAGCTGCTTTATGATTTTGATTTTTCCTAAAGGACAAAAGTTAGGTTGACACCTCTTTATACATGTTAGTTTATTATTTTCCCTCCCCCAAAAAGACGCAAGAATCGTCCCGAGATGCGCCAGCAATTTGGAATACTTTACTCCTGATTCCACAAGGTGTGCCAGCTTCGAAATACTTTACTCCTGATTCCACAAGGTTTCGAAACAAAACTTAGCCTGGGTCTTAATTATAAGAACATCGTTTCACTCATATTTGTCTTCATTAAAGGACCTAAGTTGGTAATCCCAAGGGTTAGGTCAGTGCAAGGAGATAGTGTGACAAGGGGCTTGTCCTCTTCCAAGATCATGAGGTCGAATTCTACGTACCATAATCAATTACTGAGGGTTACTAAAAGTTTATCCGATCGTTAATTTTAAGATCCCGATAACTAGTCAGCATTAAACTGAGAAAAATCGTACTTCAAATATAGAAAGAAAAGAAAAAAGGTTGGTGAATTAGAAACACATGTTGAGTGGAGTAGGGTTGCACTTTGTTGCATAAAATATTTTTTTGACCTAATTTGCAATGTGGAGGAACAGACCTCCCCACAATCAAGGAGAATTTGAATAATTTGATCCAACTAGGCAGTTAGACTTTATTCCTCATATTTCTGCAGCAACAATTTTTTCCACTTTCTTTTGTTGGATTTTGATAATTCCATTACCTTTTTTTCACAACGCGTTCGTATGGATTCTTCGTTCTCTTCATAAGATTACATACGAAAGATCTTTTTTTACTCTCTCTTTAGTCCTATGTCACTTATTCCTAAGAGGTCTTCCACAAGTACTAGCAGGTTTTTTTCGAAAAATTTTATTTGTTCTGGTGTGGACGGCAAAAAAAATAAGAGGTAAGTGTAGTTAATTTTAATTCATGAATTCCCGACCTTTGACGAAAATAATTCTAAAAGAATATTTTTTGTCTGATCTACGATCACACTCGAGCTCATGTTCCTCTTATCCAAAATGAGAAAGAACAAAAAAAAAAAGAACACTGAATTAACGCGTAATTGCACAAAGAATAAATCAAGCAAAGAACGTACAAAGAAAGCACGATAAGAAAACTTTTACGTGATTTCATAACGTATAATTAGGTACATCTACGACTCATGTTAATTTTATTATGTATCGAATAAATAAGAAAAGTATAAGAGATATACCCGTCGTGTATGACAATAATTAATTATAAAACTAAATTCAAATCAAACTTCACAAGCTCAACATTTAGCCCTCATGGAACCGTTAGCATGTCTTTTTCCTGTTTTCAATAAAAAAAAAATCTTTCATAATCATGTGAGTCCCGCGTACATCTCTAACGATTCAGGATGTATCTGTATCTGAATGTACAGGAATAATTTGTATTCTTACATTTTTCTTTTGATAAAAGCAGCTTGAGAAAGTGCGTCTTGTTTTACACGTTCACGAAAATGAAATCACGTCAACATGTTTTTCCCATTTTCTTAATTCCCCATTCTCCATCCTTTTTCTGAAAAACAATGGAATCAGTGCATTAGAAAGAATATGCCTTGTTGATGATGATTCACAAGAAATTTTATTCTAAGTTTGGCTTGATTTTATTATTTAATTATTTTTTGTCTTTATGTGAAATGTTTTTAATTTTTTGTTTTTCGTTAACTTTTTGTGGATTATTAGTTCGTCTCGACGAGAGATTTCAAAAAAAATATAAATAATGAACCAAATTTAAAAATAATTTAAAAAAGACAAAAATAATCTAAAAATAGGGTATTTTTTTCCTTATTTGTCATATTTAGTGACTTTCTTTTTAGCTTTTGAGCATAATTTTATAGGTTTTAGATTTTTCTCATCGAGACGGACCAATAATCCACAAAAATTTGAGGTCAAAACAACAAATGCGAAAAACAATTGAATAGAGACAAAATGTGCTTAAAAATAATCGAGCTAAGCCAAATTGAGCAAGACGTGCTCCTTGCGAGTCAGAGCGCATTTTAGTGATGGTTTCGGCTACTAAATTTTTGTCATCTAGGGTTCGGTGTTGCCTAGAAACACGATACTTGTATTGCTCTCTCACATATCATATTTGTTGTGCAGGCTGCTTTATTTTGCTAAAAATAATGGATTTAATGCATTAGAAAGAATATGCCTAGTTGATGATTCACACGGAATTTCACTTGTATCATGTTATTCCGGTCAGAGTGCAAGTTGTTGATACTTCGGCAACTGAACGTTTGTCATCTAGGGATAGCATTCCACTGCTCTACCTAGTAGCGCCACGCTTGTATTGCTCTCTCACAACTTATTTTCCATAGTTTAGGCTGCTTCCATTTGGCTCAAAAAATGGATTTAATGCATTAGAAAGAATATGCCTAGGTGTTGATTCACACGGGATTCTATGCATCTCATGCTACTCGGGTCAAAGCGTAAACTAGTGATGCATGCTTTTGATTACTGGACTTTCGTTATCTAAAGTTTAACATTTCATCGCTTCGCCTAACAGAACAACGCTTATATTGCTCTATCACAACTTCATTTTTGCAATTTAAGCTACTCCCATTTCGATCAAAATAACAGATCTAACCCATTAATTAGAAAGAATATGCCCAACACGATATTGTTTGTATTACTCTCCCGCAATTTATGTTTGCAGTTTAGGCTTGCTCCCGTAACAATGAAATTATTGCATTACAAAGAAGAGTCTTGCTAACTAACTACAGATATATGCAGATCTTGACAAATAAATACAAATATCAATGCATATCATGAATATTAAAACACGTTTTTCGCATATCAACTCATTATTCACCGTCTAATAAATTGTGGCTAGCATTTACCTAGAAAGAATATGCCTTGTTGGAACAAACGTACATTTTGTCTGTCACGATAACATAATATATATATATATAAATCCATTGCTTAAGTTTGCAGATCTAGAAATATATATCACCAAGTTGATGACAAAGTACTTAAAGGAGAAGTCATTTTCCAAAAGCTGCTTTTAGGAACGCGTCTTCTTCTATCCCGTGGAAAATGACAGGTAAAACTCTTCGTCGTTATTCCATTCTTATTAAATGTAAAATACTGTGCTTACACTAGCTGACGTAACCTGTAGGTGTGGACCCCTTTCGTTCGTGTACTAATTGAATTTCATCTGTTCCGAACTCAGAATACATAGATCTGTAATCACAATCAAAGGGTGTCAGCCAATCGGAGATTGGCCGGAAAACACTCTGATACTTAAATCAATACTTAAACGGGAAGAAAATGATAGTATGATCAACTGGGGGAATGTTGAACTGTATCTTATATACATCTTTTGTCTTGAGCACCAAGTTTATATTGGTATGAGTGGAGCACACTCCCATAACTAAATTTTGTTATGATGTCATTTAATCACATGATGAATTCCTGCTCATAAATCACGTGTTACATAATATACACCCGACTGGCCATACGAGTTTGGGGTCGGGTAGGACCCATGAAGTGCCCCTTGGGCTGTTCAGAAGGCATTATGAGTCATGGACTTGGTTTAAGCTTGGTCAAGCCTGCTAGAGATGCCGATCGACCTCGGACTCAGTCTTGGTCCCTGCAGCCCAATGCCAACTCAGTTCAACCCATTACTTGTCTCGTTTCAATTCTCCACAATAAGGATCACAAGCGTGACGGTATCATCACAGGAAATTATGAATGTCAATTATTTTAATATTCAAGCCCAAGACAATTATATAATACTCGAAAACATAAAATCGTTCATATAAGAGTATAATTTTTTTGATGCATCATATAAGAAGATAGCATCATTAATTGTTAAAACAATACAAAGAAGGTATGGTATCTCATCTCACACGAGTTGTCGGCTTATGAAAATCTATCATAGGTAACTCTGAATAGGAACTACTACTCGAAACATGTATAAATGATGCAACCGTTACCTTATTTGTTTAAGTTTAAAAGTTGAGAATCTCCGAACTTTCCTTTTTATGTAATCCAAGCATGTAAATTTTTGTTTAGCACTGACGGTATTTTCATACTATCAATAAATGCTTTCACAGCTTCTAAATTGTTATAATTTTTTTGATCTAAATACGATAGGTCTTTAAATGAGAATAGAACTCACGACCCGATCACGATAAGTTGACCAACCGAAGTCGGGATCGACCGATCGTGACAGAATTGGCATAATAGAAGCCAACGAGAAAACAGGAGAATTAAAGTAGGACTTGACTGGGTTTAGTGGCAGACCCAAGTTATCGGGTGGGGGGGCCACCTCACATAAATAAGTACCAAATGTAATAATTTTTTTTTTTTTTTTTTTTTTTGCGCATGGAATGTAATAATTATCTTAGAAGCAATGATATTTTTTTTTTTTACCAATTTGGCACCCCTCAAAGTTTTAAAATCATTAGAAAACCCTAATTCAATTAACTATAAGAGAATTTAAATCGAATTGTTTGTCCTAATTATCTGTTTTTGTTCTATATTAATTATGTTCTCTTATGGTATTTCAACATTGCATTAATTCGCTATTTTCTTGTATAATGATTGGAAATTTCCCTCACAAGTTGCGTTAATAATCCTAGATGCATAAAATTATAAATAAGATTTTTAAATTTCGATAGCTCGTTCGAGCGCCAATTACAAGGCTTTTGGAATTTTTCTATTGAGGAGCTTGTTCGAGTGAGCCGAGGTCGCTCTAGCAGGCTAGCCAAAAGTTCAGATTTGCGACTTTTGACTCTTGAGTTATTCTGGATACACTTTTCAAATCTGGTCCATAACTCTCTAAAGCCTTTTCGAAAATAAATTTGATTTCCTACATAATTCTAAACCCAACCAATCAAAATAGAAAACAAAATTCTCCAAATAAATTACAACTCGATTTGGAACTTAATTCTAACTAAAGTTGCCAACCACACAAATTAGAAATTTACCTTGGTCATATCCCTTACCTTCTCATTGTGTTGAAAATCTTCGTTTTTTTCTTCACCTTTTTCATGCTGAAGAAAGACGCGATAGGAAAGTTTAGCCCTCAAAATAAAGAAACAAGAAATAGGAAGAATTTGGACGACTAAAGAATTAAATAATAACGAAAGGGACATTAATGTCTTGTGTTACTGTCTTTCAAGATGTTCACCGAATCCTTCATGATGTTTTGGTACCAAGTTCTAGTACATGGAAACATCAGAGCTGTTGGGTCCCAGACAAAAATTAACGTCGTTATGAAGCGCCATTAGTCTGGGTCAAGTGACCCAGAAGGATCAGATATAAATCACCCGCGAAAGCGAATGATAAAAAAGACAAGCGATCAAACTAGTAAGTACAAGATACATGATGAATTTTTCAAGTATGTGATCATCCTCATTCTTGTTGAACTAGCCATGAAAAATCTTGAAACTGATCATTCTTTAACTCCAACATTTCCAACATCAATGATTTTAGGTAAGATGGATTTTGACTATCTTTTTTGGCCATTGAATAATATATATGTGTGTGCGCGCGCGCGGGAGAACCAATAATGGTTTTTAGTTTGTGATTTTGTGGTGCAGTCTCTTCATTTGAAAATGACATTTTTCAGAACAAGTGAGCTTAAAGATGTACACATACATGGTTATCATTTCAAGTAGAATTAATATGTAGTTTTCCAAAGCATAATTAGCGGAGAAACTTTAGTCAAAACTGTCGATATTCATTTTGAAAACTTCCAAAGTAGATCTCCAAATAAGGCAAATAAATTAGCGAAAGAGACCCGCCTGACTGACTCGTGCCCTGTGATTCCACCAAGTGCCCAAGAGTCTCGCCCACGGCATGTGGTATCCGAGTTGGACCTCACTACGTCATGGATGATGTCACATTTGCAAAGACTATTATTTTTTATGTCATTGCGGGGAACGTACTTCACACATGCATATAATATAGTAATCATTAATGTCTTGTGTTACTGTCTTTCAAGATGTTCACCGAATCCTTCATGATTTTTGGTGGCAAGTTCTAGTACATGGAAATATTAGAGCCGTTGGGTCCCAGACAAAAATTAACGTCGTTACGAAGCGCCATTAGTCTGGGTCAAGTGACCCAAAAAGATCGGATATAAATCACCTGCGAAAGCGAATGATAAAAAAGACAAGAGATCAAACTAGTAAGTACAAGATACATGATGAATTTTTCAAGTATGTGATCATCCTCATTCTTGTTGAACTAGCCATGAAAAATCTTGAAACTGATCATTCTTTAACTCCAACATTTCCAACATCAATGATTTTAGGTAAGATGGATTTTGACTATCTTTTCTGGCCATTGAATAATATATATATATATATATATATATTTGTGTGTGTGCGCGCACGCACGCGCGAGAAAACCACTAATGGTTTTTAGTATGTGATTTTGTGGTGCAGTCTCTTCATTTGAGAATGACATTTTGTAGAACAAGTGAGCTTAAAGATGTACATAAATACATGGTTATCATTTCAAGTAGAATTAATATGTAGTTTTCCAAAGCATAATTAGCGGAGAAACTTTAGTCAAAACTGTCGATATTCATTTTGAAAACTTCCAAAGTAGATCTCCAACTAAGGCAAATAAATTAGCGAAAGAGACCCGACTGACTGACTCGTGTCCTGTGATTCCACCAAGTGCCCAAGAGTCTCGCCCACGGCATGTGGTATCCAAGTTGGAGCCCACTACGTCATGGCTTGGGTCATAGTCGCAGAGACTATTATTTCTAATGTCATCATGAGAAACGTACTTCGCACATGCATATAATATACTTGCTTAGAGCTCAACTCAAGCTCAAGTATAAAAGGTATTCTCAGGTGAGAAGTACAGTACATATTATTTATCCCATGTAAAATAGTTTCTTTTTGATTTTTTGATTGACCTACTAACTTTAACATCGAAATATTTCCCGATTGACACAGACCGATGTGCAATACCAAGTAGATTAATAGGAATTCTGGATTAAAACCTAAATGGAACATCATCAGAATTGAAGGGCTCCACAACCGTCTTGGATTAAAACTGTAAATAATTAGATCTGGTGCCCCTTGGTTGTAGCAAGTAGCTAGGTGGGACAAAAAAATATTATCTCGCTTGGAATGTTACTCAAATTTGTACTCTAACGTACATGGTTATTATTAAAAAAGCTGACTTTTATTATCTCTTCCCTTTTCTTTTTCCCTCAGCAAATAAAAAATAATTTTGTTATCAATAATGAACCGCAGAATGAATCTCTCACCTGATCATCTTTAAAAGTTAAATTATTTGTGAAAATAATTAAACTATTCGTGAAAATAATTTAACTCTTCGAAGATAATGGGTGAAGAATTCGGACTACAATTCATTACTGATATCATTTTTGAATAAAAAATATCTCAATCTCAAATCATTTCAAGGTCTAGCTAAGTCTGCAACTTGTTGGTAGGAAACAAAAATTGGAGTACTGTTCTTTGTTGTCGACATGCTTCTGGAATGTCCCACACCCAAAAAAAGCCCTTGGCACCGAAATGGGGCAACAGTTCTATTTTTATTATTCTGACACGAGACTGTTGTGCATAACACATAATAACATATACTGAGCATCAAAACGGTCCTTTTTAGCGATTCAAATACTGTTCTAAACTGTCCAACCGTGCCATTTTGGATGCCAAAATACTGTTCCGACATTGCCCATCTGTTTAGACAATATTTTAAGGGATTTGATTTTCACACACACCCCTTTTGTCTATTTGCACTCTTTTTTTTGGTCCTTATTATATATACAAAATTATTGAAATACCTTTCTATTAAATAATCTTCATCACTATCTCGTGTTTAAATAGAAGGGTATTTTAGTAATTTTATATAATAGAGACAAAAGAAGACAAAAGAGGTGTGCCAAAGTCATTTCCCTATTTTAATATATAGTCAAAATAACGATATTTTGACATGCATTACATTTTGTTGTGCATAAGCCTTCAAGCCTTTAATTGAGAATGTTGGTCTGTTGGCTGAAGTAGCTCTGAGTAAACCATGTCTGGTGTCAAACGTTCTCGACGACAACTCTTCGATTTTTATGAGGTCATTTTATACAGATTAATGAAGTCATAGCTTTAAATAAGTCATCCTTTAGCGGATAGTAGAATTAGAGTCTCTTAAAAATTAATTAAAATACGCGTAAATTGACCCGAACGACACTAAAAAATATCAAAAAGAAGTCTTCGAGCCTTTATGATTGTGTCAATTGGAAGTATTTTATTGTTCATCTCCCAACAGCATGCACATAGAAGAATTAGGTTTGGTGCATTTAACTCTATTCATTTATTGGACTCCTACAATAATAGTACTACTAGTAATAATAATAATAATGTGAAAGAAATATTAAAGTAATAAGCACGATAAGTGCAATGGGGTCCACTGCAAATAATAATAATAACTCGTGATGTCCTTTTCCACTTTGTCCCTATTATCAAATATTTTTATATTAAAATCCTTTTCCTTTAAGAGAGAAGAAATATCTGGAGCTTTCACACTTATTTTAGCTGTACACAGCAAAAGCTTGGCTGTGGTCATAATTTTTACAAATATTAGTCTAATCTAATAAAAACATTTCATAATTAATACCAAATATTTTTGCAATGGTCCAAAACCGATTCGATCTGAGCTCTTGAAATTGGCCTATCTAATTAGCTTTCTCCTATATATTTTCGACTTACATGTAAAAAAAAAATTTATTCGTTAAGTTTTGAATAATATATAGAAATGAGAGCGAATAATATATTAATGCTTAATAAATCCCCCTTTTATCAATAATGTGTTTTTATTGGTTTGAGCTTCATTTATCCTGACTCGATTACTTTTAAGCACAATTTATCTCTATTCAAAAAAATTCGCATTTGTTGTTTTATTTTCAAATTTTTATGAATTATTACTCTGTCTTGATGAGACGAATTTTAAAAAAAAAAAGGTCCAAAAATTAAAAAAAATACCAAAGATAATGAATAAGTACAAAAGATCCTGTTTTTTGAATTATTTTTATCTTTTCTGAATTTTTTTAAAATTTGACTCGTTATTTATAACTTTTTTAAAACTTCTCGTCGAGACGAACTAATAATCTAAAAAAAATATTAACGAAAAATAAAATATTACACATAAGGACGAAAAATAATTAAATAATAAAAATTAGAAGTCAAAATCTCTTAGGTTTATTAGTCTTATACGGCTAGCTCATACAGAAATTTGTCTTGACTTTAATTTTAATCTCAATTAGTGAACGACAGAATTAACCTTTAAAAATTAATTAATGTGCGAATAAATCGACCCATATACTCTGAAGTAAAAAAAAATATCTTCAGCGTTGTGCTAACAGTTGACTATGATGCTTTCTATATTAGCTATGATGAGTCTATTAGTACTGTGTCTTGATATTTATAAAAGTCTTAAGATTCTGGATTTTTTAAAAAAGTATGCTTTTTTTTTTAAAATGGAATTTATAAGGGTATAAACTATCATGTACAAAACTTACCTTACTTGAAAAGTTAATCCTGTATTTTTATACCAAATTTTTAAATGAAAATGTTTGTGCACACAATTATTATTTGTGCATAGATCTTGACACGGATGTGTCCGAACCCTTTAGATGAACGTGAGACCCTCACCCACAAATTAATGAGGGTCTCACGTTCATCCAACGGATAAAAAATATTTGTGTCCAAATCTGTGCACAAATAATTATGTGCGTGGCATTACTCTTTTTAAATTACATCATATAAAGTGTAAATCTTTTATAAACGCTATAAAACTCGGGGTCATAACAACAGTTTTCCGATGTCATAAAGCATGAATTATTTCTTAGCGCTCTTGTATTTTATGAAAAATGTGAATTGAGGTTATACAGTAGAAATGTCATACAATATTGATGAGCTCAAATTGGCTCATTAGCATACAACCACTCGAATTTAGGCACTCGACAATATATTTGAAAATTTAGTTCACACTTAGTCTTTCGCGCCACAGGTCACCCTGCAAGAAAAAATCAATTATGGAATTCGCTCGGCGAGATTTCACAAATGAAACTTGAGGATGCTCCCTGCAAAGAAATAAGGAGCGGGATAAGTAGTATCAAGTCTCATAATACCCTCCATCATACGTTCTCGAGCGATACTCTCAACTCTCTTATACGCTCGATAGTGAACGAGATCTAACTTGATAGTAGGCGAGTCTTTGATCAAAAAACACGTTCCACTTTTGAACTTATGTGCAAAAACTCCAACAGAAACTTAGGAGGTCATTACCTATTTTTTGATACCATCGTGTACCAATTTGTCAAATTCCACCGTAATTACACGTTATGAGTTATTGAAGGTTTGTTCAGGAACTAATTAGCATTAAGTTGAACGTAAATTCAAAATCGGCCGAATACTTTTACTATCGAAAGAAAAATATACCAATTTTTGCCAACATTCTACTGAGTTGAAGAAACAAAAATAATTTCTGTAATTTGGAAAACATCTTTCAACACATTTGAATCTTCCATTTTTGCACATTGGGTAGGCCATAACCAGGGTTTGTATCATTTTCAGATACAACCAATATAAAAATATGAAAAACCCTGGAACCAACCAAACTAGATTCTCTCTCTCTCTCTCTCTCTCTCTCTCTCTCTTTACATTTCGCCTATTTCAGTGACAGTCTGCTCTGCTCTGTTTCTAGCTTTAAAAGGTTCTTCCCCTCCATCTGAGCTCGCCTGCTTCAACCCATACTTCTAGTGAGAGAAGAATCAAAAGAGGAATGTATGCGGAAACTGACCTAATGTTCCCTTACTTCCATAACTTCGCTCAAGAAGTACAGCAATTTGAAGAATTCTGTCGTTCTCACAAATCCAATGTTATTCCAGTGGTAAAAAGCAGTTCCCTCTTTCTCTTCTCTCTCTGATTTCTGTCTCTTACTTCTGTTGATTTGGTTTCTTGACATTTGCTTGATGAGCTAAAATTCAGAGTTTTGAGTTTCGATTTAGTTGCGATTTCCTATTCGGTTAGGGTTTCAGATTCTGAATCCGATGCTGATGTAAAATTTCAGTCCTTCGAAAGTATTTGAATCTCTTGAAGAAAAAAAAAGATATTCGACTAATCTTTACGTGTTTGGTTACTGAGAAAAATCAGGAACAGAGAGCGAAGATCGGAAATTGATACTGGAAAATTCTAACAGCCAATACCTTTTTCCCCATTTGTCAAAAAGCAAAAGCCAAAAAATATTAAAAACAAGCTTTTCCAAAATCAGCTTTTTTCAGCTTTTGAATTTATTTTTGGTTCACAAACCGAAGTTAATTTATGTAAAACAATTTGTCAAAGCTTTCAAGTACACACACCCACACCCCTTCATTGTCCAGATAACAGTCGTCATCAATATGAAGAGAAAAAGATAACCAAATATTTAGGTCCCATATAATCCGTATTATTACTGTTATTATTGCTTTCAGAATTTCCCCGCAACCATACTAAGCATAATTAGTAGTTTGTTTTTCCATTCTCGACTCCATTTTTCAATGTCTGATGGAAGCTTGTTTAAGTGTTCGTAGTTTGTTTTTCCATTCTTGACTCTGATTCTCATTTTTCAATGTCTGATATAAACTTGTTTAAGGGTTCGCTTTGCACCGCACTAAGTAAAGGAGGGAAAAGTTAAAGAAAAGCGAAAAACCTAACTTAAGCTTTTTTTTTTTCTTGTTTTATGTGTTGTGATTTGGTGCCAAAAATAAATTCAGAAATAGGCGAATACCCATCTGAGAACTTTCAGTTGATCTCTATCTTTGTCGAATATGTTCTGAGTTAAATATCATAACTTCTGTTTTGAGCATTTTAAAGCTGTCATTTTTGTTGCTTGGAGGTTATTAGGGGCAACTGAATTTTTTTTGTTCGTACAGTTGTAAGCAAACCCTAAGGATATGGGATATGAACTTTGCCTTTTGATTTATGCATTCTTTGCTTAGAGAACTCCTGCTGCTTGAATTTGAATCACTGATGTAATGGTGTTTAGTTGGCAAATTTGGAGAATTGGCTTATTTTGTTGATCACTCAGTCATATTTCAGCAAATTTTAGGTTGAGTAATAGATAATATTTACGTACATTTCTCTGAATTTGTTACAAGTTTTAGGCTGAATTTGTAGGAACATACCTTGTTTCTACTTTGACCGCTGAAATTTCAGTTAGTATTATGTTTAATAATTAGTCCAAGCCATGAGAAATGTTCTTCCTCAAAAGTTGTGCATAACTTCCCTATAATCATATCTAAATAATACCCAAGTTGGCCAATGTTTCTGATTTCCAAAGTACAGATTTTACGCAACTTATAATTTGAACAGTTCTTCAAACTCTTTTAGCAGCTCATTTATGCACGTTTCTGGCAAACAGATAGAAGAACCCATTTTCCATGGTTCTAACCTAAGAACTTGTTCATAGGTAGAACTCCGGGACGATTTGATGATTCAAGTTATTTTAGTTTATGCTAATTTTGAACTCGTGGCAATTTGTTGAAGAAAGTATCCCATCAGACCATTTACAACAGTTTCTCATACAAATCTGCTTTGAGCAATTGTCATTATTGTGATCGAGCTGCTTCAACTATTTACTAAATGAATCTCTGTTTCATTTTTGCATCCACCAATGATTTTTTCCTGGAGAGTAATGACTTAGCACATCTTGTATAGGTTCTAGTTCTTGTCTTGGAATTTGAATTATTTTCTGCCTCCTCCGATGTAGGACAACCTGGTTCAGACCTCCACCATATCAGAGTATGACTTGGGGGGAGAAGGAGATCTATTCAAAGCTCCGGAACCAATAATTTATGAGCGAGCTGTGGGTCTTGATCCCATGACATCTGCCATCTCAATGATGTCTTGTGGGGAAGATGTCATGTCCCCGCAAACACTCAAGGTTGCAGACACTGAATCGACTCAAACTGAGCAACTTATGAGCGAAGTTTTCTATGAATGCAAGAAGGATATCTTGGCAAAAGAAGCTATTGAAACAATGCTCTCTGACATATTGGATATCAAGATTCCTGTTTTAGGGACAGAGAAAAACTTAATTTCAGAGGGCAAACTGTTTGTTGAAGGGTCTTTCCAAAAGAGTGTTAGCTCAGAATGTTTAAGGTCAATGGATTGGATGCACGGGGCTCCAATGCGGCCAAATTTTCTGGATTTTCCTGGAATGGACATGGATGCTGTTTATGGGTTGCGAAGGGCGTTCAGTGAAGGCGACATAAAGGTCCAGTTTAGTTTTTATTACAGTGGTTCCTATCTTTGTCCATTCCTCTTATTGTGTTTCTTTGCAGTTCATTGATATTTGGGCCTCTGCTGTAAGGTTCTCTCATAAATTTAAGCACATCTAGTATGGTTGCAGACGATGTTACATGGACCGACTTATATATGCAACTAATTGGTCCTAGTGTCGAAATTAGTCACCGGGATCCATTAGTTTTCTTGGTGTTTGAAGAAATAAGGCAATTCAAACTATCTAGAAAAGGAACATTTCTAACTTTTCATATGGATGGGAAATTGAGATTCTATACTTTTCTCATATCCCTACTTGATTTCAAGTACATTTCTTATCTTCTTTGAATTATGTTCATGTGAGATAGGTTGCAAACGTTTAGCATGTTTAAGACATTTCAGATGTATCTCTATATATCTGCTTAGTGCTACGCAGATTATTTGAAATATCTGGTCATCCGGCCAAAAAAAAATCCTAGATATTGCATATAAATTAGGTACCATGTATCAAACCTATTGATCAGTAAATTGAGAACATTGCTTCATTTCATTTGTCTTTTCTTTGCATCTGGTGTGTCGCTCCAGCTACTTATTTTGTTTATTGAGCCTTCAACATCTATTGATTTTAGTGAGAGTCTACAAACTGAGAAATGTTTAGATGTTTCTGGCCATTTTTGACAGGATGGGGCTGGGTCACTGATACTGAGTTTTTATGACAGACTCTTGGTAATGGCAATGTGAGCCTCATCCATTCTTCCCATGGGCTGCCACCATGTATCGAAAATTCCACCACTGAAGACCGCAGGCAAAAGCTTTGCAGATACAGGAACAAGAAGACAAAGAGGAATTTTGGCAGGAAAATCAAGGTTAGTTCTTATATTTGAGGTTTTTGTTTCCCCATGATTTCATTAGATGCATTAATTTGACATCTATATCAGTAAACTCCCTTTTGACGGCCGTATCAGAAATCATTTTTCACTTTCCTTCCAATGTCTGCATAACTTGTTTAGGGTGGTCAGGTGATTCGCTATAGCATTCAACGATCGAACTTGAAATGGAACCATAGGTTGTTGATTAAGGTGGTACTTTCAGTATGCTTGCAGGAAGGCTCTGGCAGACAGTCAACCAAGGATTCGTGGAAGGTTTGCGAAGACTGAAGAATCTGATATTCCAAAGAAGCAATGACTTTTTTGACTCTACGAGTAATGGTAACCGGGGCCGTAATGCAGCCCGCACTATAGCCCTGTAGTGCGTCGTTTTGCCCTAGTAATGAGGGAAATGTAGAAAGGAATGAAGTAGGTAGATCAAGAACCAGAACCAGTGCAAGGAAATGAACGAGATTAGAAGTAAGTTGTATGCCTGGAATGAAATCCGTTGAAGCTTAAAAAGTTGTAATGCTCAATAAGACTAAACCCACCAACACTTGCAAACAAGTAGATCTCTCATGTCATGTAATATAATGTAATAATCTCTGTAGATTACTACATGCAACTGGGGTTGTAAATTAATGTCAACAGTTGTTCATATTTTATGTAATGAAATCCTAGTAGCAATGAAAGTGTACTCTTTTGTGACTTGGGATTTAACAATGAAAGGTGCTATATATATACTTGATGGGTATAAAACTGTCGACTGAGCAGAGCAGCATAATTTGATTTGCTCGGCTATGTGTAGTCCTTTTTGTCATTTTTAGATTTTCTCAAGAACATTGGTGTGGCTCTACCTAGCCTAGGAGAGTGCTAATCTCACAAGAGGACTAGCAAAGAACCATGAGATAGAGGCAGGCTAACAAAAGACTGAACGTCTAAACCGGAGCTAGCCTCATCCTTGGATAAGGATGGTAAGACTTCAACGCGGCCATATTATCCAAGGTTTATTCCTATTCACAACAAATGGTATGACTTCAACGCGGCTATACTATTCGGTATTTATTTCTATCAACAATAAAACAACAGACTCAAATGAGACTCTTAAGACTCAAGCATATATAAACATACCCAGGTTTATCTTAAAAAGATACGATACTCTTGTAAATACCTTACTTGAGTATTCCTTTCACTTGAAATTTATAAATTTTTGACTTCATAAATTTTTGGTTGGCATATATTACTCCTCTTGTGAAGAGGTTGTCATGATGACAAGACAATTTGTCTTATTTGGTTTGATTTTTACCATCAACAAAAAAAAAAATTCTCCAGGTCTTTGGAATATTATTAATTTTCAAATGTCGAAATTAATCGAGACGCGAGTAAACTAACTTAAACTTAAAATACATGATTATCAAAAAAGAAACCTACACGACAATTATGTAGTTAGAAGCATTACAGGGCCTTACTTTAAACCAAACCAACCTCGAGCATTACTGGGCCTTTCTTTGTTGCTTTTCCATTAAATGGTTAAAGCCCATCCAAACAGTGAACCTGAAGACCAAAAAGACACAAGACCTGTGACTTTCATCAGTACGGACAGACTCTTAATAGAGTTGATAATACTTGATAGCAGTGCCGCCCCTAAAAATTTAGAGGCTTGAAATGAGTTCTTCAATTGGTTAGTCCATTCAATCTTTGTTAAGATATGGTTGATGGAAGATGAATTTTGATCGACTTTAACTTTGAAAAACTTCTTTTTCTAGACTTGTTTTGGCCTATTTTTATATAAATGCCAGCTAAATATTAAAAACAAGGGTCTAATATATTAAAGAAAATTAAATATTTGGGGCCTTTATTTTTGAGATTTTTTAGAGGGCTCAAAGCGGTGGCTTGCTTGGCCTATGTCCAGAGCCGCCTTTGCCTGATAGATTTCGAACCTGAAATCATTGGTTGGATGAAACAAAATTCTAAGTTTATTTTCATCAGTATGGGCTGACCTATATAAAAGTTCATAATACTTTAGAGATTTCGAACCCAAAACCATGAAAAAAAAGCAAAATCTTAAGTTCTCAACCCTTATGTTCTGAACTTGTCTACTTACAACAAACCGGGAGTCTTTTTTCTCTACCTTCTTTCAGCCTAACGTTGACTTAAGTTACATTTTCCCTAACTTGATTAAAAATAAATAAGTTTTATCTTTATTTAATTTTTTTTGCATTTGTTGTTTTAGCCTCAATTTTTTTGTTGTTGTTAGATTATTAGTCCATCTCGATAAAACGAATATAAAAGTATAAAATTATGTTCAAAAACTATTAAAAAAAAAGTCACTAAAGAAGACGAATAAGCACAAAAGACCCTATTTTTGTATCATTTTTGTCTTTTCTAAATTTTTTTCAAATTTGGTCCATTGTTTATAGTTTTTCTGAAAATTCTCGTCGATACGAATCAATAATCCACAAAAAATTGATGAAAAACAAGAAATTGCAAAATTGTTTTATATGAGGACAAAACAACAATTAAATAATCAAATCAGGCCAAATCCAGCCATATATGTACTATAAATCTTAGAGTTATTGGTCCTATAAACATGGTGCCTCGAAGACCTAAACATTGCAAAGATCAAAGTAGTCTCATGCTATCCTATTAGAGTGGGACTCATTAAATTTAGGCATACATAATTAGGAGCAATGCTACTAACACATCACGTTGTACATCAAGTTATACATCATGTCTACGTAACATTTACAAATTTGAACATATATCAAAATTCATCGAACCCGGTTTACACTTTATACTTAAAATGACATGCTACGTAGGCATGATGTATCATTTGGTGTACAACTTAATGTGTTAGTAGACTCATTCTATAATTAGTCAGAGTAATTAGGCATATAATTTCATAGAAGGGCTATCAAATTTATAATGTATATTGTATAATACAATCATAATCTCTCCACCATCTGTCGCATTAAAATAAAAATAACCTTATAGACTTGTTATGTAATTCCACGCTCTGATCTATAATTCATAGTGAGCATGTCAAGATTTTTATATAACTCTTTTGCAAGGTGAAACAAAATTAATTTGTGCTTTTGTTTGGTATTGATTGAGTATTCCCTTCCCTACTGGTTTGGACTAATCAATATGAAATTAATTTCTCTTGCCTCGGGCAAATTAGGTGGATGATTGTGACGACACGACAGGCTGATTTATGCTGGATTGATTTGTTGGTGGAAATAATAGTATTGATGGCATTTCTCAAAGAATGCCTTTCATATAATTTCATTAATTATTCGTTCTTACCTAGTCAGCATAAACTTTTCCCCTTTCTCCAAGGCCAAGGGATACAGAATTGCTTTTGAGATGTTTTAGTTTAAGTTTAGGTTTAGGTTTGGTATTTTACCTAGTTAATAGTTAGATAAATTATTTTAGTAGCCCCTATAGTTTGGCCCGCGTCTCACTTTGGTCTCTATCATTTTAAATGGCTCAATTTTGATCTTGAATTTACGTTTGCGTTCACGGAAAAGTCAAATATTGACTTGTTTTAGGGGTATTTTGATAACTTAATTGTCTTTATTATTTTTTGCACCTATTCTCTCACCACTCTCTCCCTCTTTGTGATCTCTCTCTCCCTCTCTCCCTCTCCCCTTGCCCCCCCCCCCCCCCCCCCCCCGCCGCGAGGTTGTGCTTCTTCTTCCTCACCAATTAATAACGGCCATTTTAGTTTAGGTTTAGGTTTAGGTTTCAGTTAAAATATATACGTTGAAGAATTCTACGTACAAAAATTCCTTTTAAGAAGTTGAATAATGAATAGTGAAAATACCAATAAAAAAAACCCTTTTAAATAGTTCGCATATAAAGCCGAATTCTACCAATCCAACATAAGAAAATCAAACTAGTCTAATATTCCTATCATCTATCATCTATTAGCAATGTTATATTGTTTATTTCTACAATCAGTTTACCGAGAGGATCATTCTAGCGGTACAACTGTAGAAGGTAGTTACCAGAAGTGAACTTTCTTTATCAACTCCTACCACTTGTCCAATCCCAATAAATTCTAAGTATTTTTTATAGAAATTTCAACGTTGTTAATTATGATAAGATTTCTCATTAGAAAAATTTGATGAATAAATAATTTTGGTTGGACTAATCAAACATGGTCCATTGAAAAACAATGGCGATGGGGTTGGTGGAGACAAGTTTACCTCATGATTTTCAACAAAATCAAAAGCATTTGGTAGCTAGATTCCTGTGGTTTCAAATCTATTCCCATTAAAATTCCTAGCTACCTCTCTTTTTCTTTGCCCCCACTAGATTGTACATCATCATCTACTCTCAATCAACCTACTACCTAGGGTTTACTCTTTCTTAAAATTTCATTTTTGAAACTTTTGAGGTGCTAAAAAATTGTATGGGGGCCAACCCTCTTAAAGTTTTGCTCTAATTTCAATTGAGTCTATTCGCTAGTAGCCCGTGAGATCAATCCTCTAAAGATTAATCAAGACATACATAAATTGATCCTAACACTTTGAGTTATTAATGAGAAATCTAGAATGCCAAAATTTGGCAGCCAAACGCACCTTCTAAAAGAATTGATTTGTGAAAATAAATTCACGAATTTAAAGTAGCATATTAATTACTCGTGCCTATGGTACTGTTACGAAATTAATTATATTCACAAATTTAAACTCATGTTAGGATTTAAATTTAGCTACCATTCAAACTATTAGTATTTTGTATTAATATGATTAAAACTAATTATTTCTCAAACAAATATTAATGTTATTACATGTTGCATTATGTAACTATTGGCAGATTCAAAGATCCCCACATCGTTGTGTAGTGTAATATAAATATGAATATGCATAGATCAAGACACATTTATACATAATTATTGGTGTATCTTATTATTGTTTCGAATCGTATCGAATACAGACATGTCTATGCACATTTATTTGTGCACAACCATTTGAAAGCGATACCATTAAATCTTGGAAATGAATGCTCTTGGTAGGTGAAATTTTATGAATCTTCTTTAGTAGGTGAAGAGGGCAACTTTTGAGCTTATTCATGATTGCGCCCCCCATATGATAAAATATCATAACTTTTAAATTCTTCAATAAATTAGTTAGTGAGGTCTTATAATCATTTGGTTTATATAGTAGTTGCGAGAATCTTCCCCTACTCCTACCTACCAAATGAAAGTTGGCCAAGTCCACTATTCAAGATTCAAGATTCAAACTAGGGTGCAAATGTTAGGGGTGTAACTGGTTTATTTTGGTCCAAATAAAAAAGAAAATTCGGATCGAATTAGAAATTTTGATTTACAGTTTTTCAAATCAAAATTGAACTCAAAAATTTCTGTTTGGTTTGGTCCGAGTTTTGATTTTGTTAGTTCAAGCCAAATGTGAAAAAAAAAATTAATTTTGATTTAAAAATCCAATATAAAAAAATAAGTATTGTAGAAAATAATAAAAATATAGATTATAAAAAATACATACTACAAAAAGAAATATATATTAAAAAAGTTAATGATTTTTTTTTAAAATTTCGGTCCCATGCATTCACTTCGGTTTGGTTTTACGGCTACGAAATCGAAACCAACTCTATTTTTTTCCAACATACCAAAACCCTGGCCTCCTGGTCTCAACTATTTAAAGTTCTGTCCATTTCACCAATATGCAAGTCATACCATTGAAGAGTGTTCTCCAAAGTAGTAACTAGAAAAGCTAGGAATTAAACTAAGCCAGTGAGTTGTGAATGAACATCCAAGCCGGTAACCCGGAACTCTCACTAAGGCAGCAGATTTTCCTCTAAATAAAGTACTGCAACAGTTGGGTCTAGTTATGGGTATCATCCATTCTTAACCTTAGCAAAACCATCATGGCCCAATCATGTATTCAGCATTATATCACAATTCATTCATTTTCGGGCATAGCTGTTCACAAAACGTGGCATGGGACATCTGTCGGCGGCAGGAGTCTTATATCCGAGCGAGACGTTAACCAAATTGAACTAAACATGTTCAACTAAAAAATCGGACCAAATCGACAGTTCAATTTGATTTTTCAGTTTGATTCAGTTTACCGATTTTTGCTTACACCCTTATAGCAAGTGTTATCAACTTACGTATTGGAATCAAAGTTATAAATTTTGTACCGACAAGTGTACTATTTTTGTTATTAGTACGGTATCGTACGTACCGATACCATGTGTTCCGATGTATCTTTTCGGATATGTCGCCAAAAAAGTAAGATACATTTCTCAAATAATATTTTCTAACAAAAGATTATATTCAACATATAAATAAAGCCTCATAACTTCAAAATAAATCATTAAACATAAATTAGGCCGGATAGTTTTAGTCTAAATTTATCTGTAATTACCTAAAAAATATCAATGAAATTTTAAAAACAAAAACTATACCGGCTAGTATTGGTACAACCCGTGTTTGCCAGACCACACGATATTTGCCGGTATGGTACATGAGTTAATACTAGGCAGTACGTATAGTACGGTATTCACGATAACACATTTGAATTGTACTAAACAAACATTACTAAAGATATAATTCTCTTAAATAAAGAATGAGCAAATAGATCTCATGACTAATTCTTTTTTGTCGAGCGACTTGTAGTCCAAAAGATAGAGTGTCAACTAACAACTTACAACATATTGTTGAGCGTCTAATTTCGTACGATCATGTGTTGAACAAATATTACTGAGTCGTGTACTAAAAGACCGAGGGCTGAACACTAATAAATAGATTAATTACCATGTTGTAAATGTTGTATATTGTGGTTAGACGATATATCGATTTAAAGAAAAAAAAACTTCTTCTGACCCTTTAGAATCAAGTAAAGGGGTACTGATCGAAGACTACAAAGTGCATGCGGCTTTCTCAATCCAAAGGCCAATGCTTATATCTCTTTAGACATCCCGATTAAGTTGTAATGCCAACTGTTAAAGCTTAGCGTCTAGAAAAAAGAATCTCAAAGGACAATCAAATGGGTGGTCAAAGTTTCCACATTATTTAGTGGATGTAAGTTCAGTATTTTTATTATAGATCATGACTCTATCTTGTACAAGATCTTTTAAAATCGTGAGAGTAGGGGTGTAAGACTAAACCAGTAAACTGGACCCAACTGTCGGTTCGGTCCGATTTTGGAAGCAGGTCGGTTCGGTTTGATTTTTTTTGAATTGTTTCGGTTTGGTTTTCGATTTTTGAGGCCGGACCGGACCGGTTTTAACCCTAAGTCATTTTATACTTTATAGTTTTAAGTGTTTAGGTTTTTTATGTCTTACTCCCTCAGCGCGCCGCTCCCTCCTCCCACCTGACACCCGTAGTCTCTCAGCCGCTCCCTCCCACTCGTACTCTCTCAGCCTCACTCACTCTCCGGCCTCCGTCGCTTTCTCTCCCAGCCTCCAACGCTCTCTCAACCTGACTCTCCTTCTTTGCCGACTGTCGTTATTCGTCTTCTCCTTGCAGATCTAGTTTGTGTTCAAGTTCTGAGTTGGAGTTCTGACGGAGTTCAAGCTACAGGACCACAGTCCCCAGGTATTGGCCATTGGGTCATATACGTTACTGAGTTCGCATTTGATTTTGTTTTTTTTTTACTGAGTTCGTGTACTGATTTTAGTGATTTATGAGTTCTGTTCTTCATATACTAAGTTATGTTTCTGAGTTATTTGTTTACTAATTTCGCATTTGATTTGTGGGTTTGCATATACTAAGTTATTTTTCTGATTTCTGAGTTATTTTTTACATTTTTTGATGATTTTGGCCCAAAACCACCCAAATCGGAAATCAGACCAAACCGGAGCCAAATCGGCCGAGCCAAACCGGACCAAACTGAACACCATTGGTCCGGTTTTTGGTTTACGTTTTTCTCAAACCGGTCAACCGATTTGGTCCGAGTTTATAGGGCAAATTAGACCAAACCGGACCGGTTACACCCCTACGTGAGAGCGCTAAAATCAAATAGAATTTCACAGTTAAACATGCTCGTCTTGGAGCAATCCAACAATGGGTGATCTATTGAAAAGTCCGGGGCTTGGGTGGTCAAATCAGATAATATTATACAAGACGAGATTTGGCCGTTACAAATTAAGACCATATAGAATTCATTTAAATATTTGAACATGATATGAGTTAGCCCATATCATGTGCTATATCAACTTTTATGGGAACAAATTGTGCATGAATTTATCCCGACTTTATAAGTTAAGATCCCCATTAGTAAAAAAAATGAAATTATTCCTTTAGAGGTTAGTCGAGTGCGTGTAAACTAACTTAGACGTTTTAAGTTATAAAAAAAAAAAATAAAAAAAAATAATAATAATAATAATAATGTTAGATTATTCTCGACGCTCCATGACATTTGATCCAAGCCACCCATTCCGTTGACCAGCATTGCTTGTCCCTTAAGCCACGAAATCATAGGATCCTGATCCCCTTATCTTCAACGCACGTGCATTAATTTATTACTTTTCCATGCCCCAATCTTAGATTAGATTAGATCCTTGCACTGACTCCAGTATTTACTTTTTCATTGGAATTTTTTTTTTTTTTTGTCTTTTTTATTCATTACTCAAAGTGTGCTGACCGACTTACATAAACCTCCATTAATTTCTAGGAGGCTACATCCACTAGTGGAGACTTTAATTAAAGTCAGGATAATGACCTACTAAAAATTGATAGTACCTGAAAAATTTTGAATACGAGACCTTAGGAGATAACGAATCTCTATGTTTTAGGCCTTCAACCAAGCCAACTACTTGGGGTTCGTTTTTTTTTTTTTTTGTCTTCATTCTATGTTTTTTTGGGGGATTTAGGGGATGAACGTTAATTTCAGCGTACGTACAAAAATACCATTTAAAAAAGAGATAAATTAAAGGCCCCTACATGATGTACAGTGCCTCAATAAGGTCCGCTATATTTCATTTTCATGATACGAATCGTTTAGATTATAAATTTTGTTGAACACTATTATCCTACCAAAATGATCAAGTTAAGAAAGAAGATATAACCAGATAATTTAGATAGATTTTTCCGCACTTTATTCTTTGAATCACATTAACCATCTATCCTTTGTAATAAACGTCGTTGTCTTATTAAATGATTCTAATTATAGATATCGAATCAATTTAATTTTTGTTCTCGCACGATCTATTCGGTGTACTCTACAATATAAATGATTCGAATGATGACGATATAATCTCGATAAAATCTATCGAGGGACATGACTAATGTGTCGAAGGCATTACGGGAACCCCTTATTTTCCAAAAAGCTAGAAAAATGCTCTTATCTTCCAAAAAGCTAGTACTTAAAATGCTCTTTTCAAAAAAATTGTGTCACAAATGTAGCCACAAATGTAGGGCATCCAAAACGTGGTTATATATGAACCCTTGAGCATGAAAGTAGATATTTATTATGATCAGATTCAAAGGTGTCTCTAACAATAAATTTTTTTTTTTTTTTTTGTGTGCAAGCTTTATATATTCTCCTCCTTCTATTGTACGCCTTGAATATTATTTATGCCCATGTGAATAAAACTATACCAGTGGAGCTTACTAACAACGCCACGACCTACCCTTTTACAATATGTGTGTTTAGCGGTATATCCAAGAATTTCATACAGAAGGGTCACTTATTTAGAATAAACTCAAAAAAATTCTCATAAGTCACATTGTAATATAATGAAAGCAAATTTAGATTAAACATTCATCATCGAGCAACAGCGGCAGGTGAGTTTGTAAATTGCAGAACTGGTGAAGCTATGATGTCCCGTCCCACATCGAAAGTCTACATGGGTGATTTTGGGTATATAAGGAATCATGTAAACTACTACTAATAACTTGGACTAAAGTATTTTGGATCTCGTGATTGGGCTCCAACAAGTTGTTAGGTCAGTGATTTACATGGGGCGTTACAAAAGCGGTGGCCCGTTGCCCGTGAGCGACAGTGAGTTCGTGATGGTTACTTGGGGACTAGAGCAAGGGCAGACTACAAACGGCAGCAAGGCCACGTTGCAAATGGCAACCGGAGTCGGCGAGCCTGCAAAAGGTAGATGGTGACGAGCGACAGAATCCAGAGGACTAGAGATGAGAGAACGTTTAAATACTTAAACCCTAAACTTCTTCAAATAATACGTCTAAAAAAAAAAAAAAATTTTAGGGGGGTCACATGATGAGCCTCGTGTGCCCATTATAAAGCAAACCCCATTGTGTGAGTGATAAAGCGATTTTCAGTCCTTTCAAAATTGAGTTTCCAATCGTCATCTAATTCCCTGAATGATCCAAGCCGAGATCGAATACCTATAAAAAATACTAAGAACACTGATATAGTGTCATCCAACACCCTTTCGATTGAAGTAATATGCCTTAAGAAATTCCTACTAACAAACTTTCATGTACTTAAAATGAACTAACAAACTTTCATGTACTTAAAATGAATTGTCTAATAAGTGTTCTCCTCTCTTAGTTTTATCCCATTGTCCATCGCATAATGATCAATTATTCGATTCTATCCTACTTTTTTGCAAGCACAAAGTTATTGGACATGCATTATGTCTTTTCAAGGTAAAAATAGATCAAATTGATGATAACAATGGGCTCGAGATTTTTAATGTGCGTTGTGTACAATAGAATACTGATAGCAACATCCTCTTAGCATTGTCACTTTTGTCGGAGTTAGTTATCAAACGCGAGCTACAAGGCATATCAAGAAAAGTAGCTAGCATTAGATGACAAAAATATAAAGTAGGTTAGATTATTTCCAAAGCCACAAATTGGATTGGAAAGGGCATCATACCTAACTTCCCAATTACACATTTGGGTTTGCCTTTTGATTGTGAAGGGTACTGTCAAGTTAGGCTATTGGTCCACTCCTTTGCTGATTATTGGTGCAAATTAATTACTTTAATATCTGCAACTAATTTAATATGGTAAATCAAACTGTTGCTGTTGGCCGCATAAAATTTCTTGCACCTGATCAAGCTCACAGTTGTAGGGTTATTAGTGGAAACCAATAAATCGAACCAAATCAAATATCGAACTGAATTAACGGTTTGATCTGGTTTTTTTAACTAGTTTTGTCTAATTCGATCTGCTTTGGTTTATTTTTAAAATGATGGGGTTGATTTGGATTTATGATCTTAAAAATCGAACCAGACCAAATCGAACCAAAACTAAAATGGGTTTTGTATTTTTTTTATTTTTGAACTTGTGAATTTGTCAAAAAAAAAATTTAGTTTTTAATGATTGTCGATCAATTTTCTATTAGATAAATTTATTACATTATGAATAAATTATATACAAGTTAATTTTTTATATTGAGCTTAGTCCATTTATTGTCCAACTTCTTATTTGTAAGCTAAAAATTTTAATTTTTGTTACGTTGGGCTTGGTCTATTCGTGTTCTACTAAATGGGCAAATCAGAAATATCAGACCAAAATCGAACAAATCAAACCACATTGGACCAAATTAGTTTGGTGTTGTGTTAGATTTCTAAGTTCCTAAATAAAAAATCCCTGGTTCAATCCAAATTTGTCTACGAAAACAGACCGAACTAGACAAATTATATCTCTATACATGTGGAATATTTGCACACAAGTTCAAAGATTGGAGAGTTTTTTCTAGCTAGGATCCTCCGACGATCAAGTTAAATCTTGAGTGTAAGAGTGTGTGTAAAAATATGTAGCAGATAGTTTATGAACGTACCTTGACCTTGATCCAATGACGTCTTTTATAGGGTGAACGTGGCAGATATTATGGGGCTTGATGACCACCGATCCCGCTCCTCTTATTGCGAGGAATCGATCGTTTACTGGAGGCTCCATCTTCAAAATTCAAATTGCCCTCCGACTTCATTTGTGAAATCTTACCAAGCGAATTTAGTAACTAGTTTCTTTTGGAAAAGTGGCCCGTCGCTTGGAAATTGAGCATTAGTTGGCAAGTTGAGTCATATTTTCAAGTGGCAACTGAGTGCTAAGTGACGAGCGCTGAGAGAATAAGTGTTCCATTGAGAAATTGAGTGTCAAGTCAATTCAAGCTAAAAAAAAACATAGTTTTGTTTTTTGGGAGGATATTTCATGATGTTACATTGCTATCAAATTTAGAGTAGCCTATAAATACACAATTTTTGCATAGATTCAGATATAAATATATTTGAAATTATTAAAATATGTAAAATTCTTCAAAATACTATGAACTTCGTATACATCAAATAATTCCGAACAGATTTATGTTAAGATCTGTGCACCAGCGTGTTCCAAAGTTTTTCGGTATAAAAACGGTTGAGAGTGTAGCGTGCCACGGATTTGACCACCCACGAGCCACGTAGGTTCGGGACCGAAGCTACAGCTTTGGCATTCACAGCTCCCGTGTCCCGAAGCCAGCCAGCATGGCAATTGGCAACAGCTAAAGCATAGAATTTTGGGACCCACTATTAGCGGGGCTGTCGCGTGGCGCACGGATTACAGAAAACACGTGTCACTAAACCGAGACTCTATATCCGTCACGTCATTTCGAAAAATGAAAAGTCCTCAACCCTCACCACCTCACGCCCCAACAAACACCTCCACCCACTCTCTTTCCATCTCTATAAATCCGAACCACCTACCATCCCCTGTCGACCGAGACATCACACTTCAATCCCCTCTCTCCGCCCTCCTCCATTTCCTTTGTCTCTCTCTGTCTCTCTCTGGAACTCTCTCGAAGGCGGAATCGTAGATTTGCCAACGGATAAGGACCGCCGCAATTGGAAGTTTTGTCACAAAACTACAGGATTTGGATTTGGACGACGTTTTCCCTTCCTGCTCCACTATTTTACTCTGTTTTTCGCTGCTGCTTGCGATTTACGTTGTCGTTGAACAAAGTGAGGTTCGACAATCGTTACTTTTTTCCGGAAAAATTGAAATAAATCTAAGGGAAAAGTTGGGAGTTTCAGCTGTATTTGGATAAAATTCAACATATTATTCTGTGATTGCGTGTTGAGACTAATTTGGTAATTCGTGACATACGTATAATGTTGGTGGATTCGAGTTCTGTTCTTCACACGCGAAACAATTCGGCGGTGTTTTCGTCCATAAGTAAGCCGTTGGTGTATCGGCAATTGAACGTGGTGCCTCTGAGAGCCTCGCCTCGTGTTTCTGTTGCTAATAGTAATCGTAGTAAAGCTTTGGAAAGTAGATTCTATGGAACGCGGCTGCGAGCTTCTGGTGGCGAGAGACTACTACATGTTTGGCAATCGGACGGCCCGGGACGGGATCCGAAGCTTAGAGTGGTAGTGCGCTCAGCATTGTCACAGGTGCCGGAGAAGCCTCTCGGTCTGTATGATCCCTCGTTCGATAAGGATTCATGTGGGGTTGGATTCGTCGCTGAATTATCCGGTGAAAGCAACCGAAAAACGGTACACATACCATTCATGATTCATGTGTTTATATTATCAGTTTTAACGCTCAATTATTGTAGAATCTACAAATACACCCCAGCATGTAGTCAGAAATTATGAGATTTTGTGGTGAAAGTTACGAGATTTGAGGTTGAATTTATAGAGATACATGCGTACATATAAGCAGCTGTTAATCACTTGCTTTAACTTGTGATTTTGAAGGTGACAGATGCGGTGGAGATGTTGGTACGGATGTCCCATAGAGGTGCTTGTGGCTGCGAGACTAATACCGGTGATGGAGCTGGTATTCTAGTAGCTCTTCCTCACGAGTTCTACAAGGAGGTACATCAATATAATATGTCATTTGTGAATCATTTGTCTTGTGTTTGGCAGTTTTGGGAAAATTTTTGGTTTTTGTTTTTCCCATGGTGAATGAACTCCGAAAAAGGATAAAAGGAAAAGGACCTTAGGGTTAAAATAAGAATACCAGTATTTAAGAAGTTCTTTGAATTAGGATGGATGGGTTATGGATTCATTTTATCAATAATGAACACCTGAAAAAGGAAAAGAAGAGAAGGACCATTAGATAGAAAAATAAAAATTACCCTTGAAAACAGGTACTTTAATTTAACCTCTGTTTTTCTGGTTTGTGGTATTTTTGTATCTCATGATTTGTTAATTTTGGCTGTATTTTATCATGAATGAGCGCATGAAGAAGGTAAGAAAGAGAAGGACTAAAAGATAGGACAAGAAAAACTTCCACAATTGACCCTTGGGGAGCTATTTTATGAGTTGAACTATCATAAGGCTGAATTCTATTGGTTTTGCTTGATTTCTTGCTATTTTGGGACTCAATGTATCTGCTAACTGTTTTATGGAATTATTGTTTTGATGTATTGTTGGGTGTCATCATTTCTTAGGTTGCCAAAGATGTGGGTTTTGAGCTACCACCAGCTGGGGAATATGCCGTGGGCATGTTCTTCTTGCCTACGTCTGAAAATCGAAGGGAACAAAGCAAATTTGTATTTGGTAAGGTAATATAAGTACCAATTTGTGTTCAGCTTGTAGTTTTCTCACACTAGCCTGAGCACATGAAACGGACATGTAATTGCGTGGCTAAGATTAACCTGGTTATTATACTCTTGCTCTTGCTAGACGAGCACGTTTTGGTGTTTTTGAGGTTGTTTCCTAAGAAATTCGTGATTGTATTTCTAGGTTGCAGAGTCACTAGGGCATACTGTCCTTGGATGGCGCTCTGTCCCCACAAATAATTCAGGGTTGGGAAATTCTGCTTTACAGACTGAACCCATTATTGAGCAAGTGTTTCTTACAGCCACTCCCAGGTCAAAATCTGATTTTGAGCAGCAGGTATTGATCTATAGAAATAAGAGTGAGGCTTTTTTTAATCTTTTGGAGGTCTAAGTTGATGTTACAGTCCTATCTGTCATGGTTATCAGACATGAATGAAGTTGCCTTTGATCAAGAAGCATCAGTATAGTTTAAGCAGTTTGATTAACTCAAGGGGCAGAACTTGCGTGTTACTCTAATTATAGTGTTATCTTGTGTAATTTCATCTCCTAAAATTCAGCATTTTCTAATTTTGTTTTTCCTTGTTATCTATGACAGTTGTACAAATTAAGGAGAATTTCAATGGTAGCTATACGAGCTGCATTAAATCTCCAACATGGTGGAGTAAGGGACTTCTATATATGTTCACTTTCCTCCAGGTTTTTGTTCTGCCTTTCAGAAAGCCTTATTGTCTTGGGGAATCTTCAAATCTTGGTTGGATGCTGCTCTGCAGCCAGAATACATAGTAGCAGCAGAATCTCCATATACTCGGATGAAAATAATAGCCTCCTACTTGTGTTTTGTCAGGACCGTTGTATATAAAGGTCAGTTGAAGCCCGACCAGTTGAAGGAATACTATTATGCAGATCTTGGCAATCCAAGGTTTACAAGCTTCATGGCCCTGGTAAATATATTTTCTTTTCTCTTTTCTTCTTTGTCCACTGACTCTTTATACTTCAACGAGCAGCATGGTATTGAGGGGTTAACTGAAGAGATGCAGGGTTGAGGAATGACTTTTCAGCTCTGAGGCATTGAAGTCTGAATGATCCCTGAAGTTCTTCCACTCCCTTGATTACTAATTGAATTTGGATGCCCACTTGGACTCAATGCTCGAGTTGGTAAGGAAAGTCATTACCAAGTATATCGTGTTTGCAGAAACTTCGTAGTGTTCTTTGTGAGCAGTTCTTGAGGAGAAACTTTCATTAAAGTGGTCGAAGAGAAATGTTGTGTAGAAGGTAGTTTAGGGTTACCGTGGTTGGGAGTAGCACTCTGTTCATTGATCATCGAAGGCCCTGAACACATTTCCATGCTTGCAAGTTGCAAGTGTAAATTTAGGTTCCATTTTGTCAAAAATGTTGATGGGATTGAGACTGACAGTTGTGGACCTCTTTGGGTGCAGATACACTCTCGATTCTCGACAAACACGTTTCCTAGCTGGGATCGCGCTCAGCCTATGCGTGTCTTAGGTCATAATGGTGAGATTAATACACTTCGCGGGAACGTAAATTGGTAAGTTCTTGAGCAAGCAGTGGACTAAATTCCTGAGTATTGTTGTTATGTCACATTTCCTTGTTGGTTGTCAAAGCGTGGTAGTTTTTATTTGATTGCTGATGGGCGGAACTTTTTAATCAATGACCTGATGTGACTAATGGAATTATGATACCTTGATTCTTAGTTGGTTTCCCTGAGGCCAAACAGGTGGAACTGAAGTGTAATGTGCCCAATCTACTTGTCTCCAAAAGTAATGCAGACAATCAAACACTTTTAATTTTACATGTGTTGTCGAGATGTGGACCATGGGATCTGAAAGTTGAAGCCTTCCCGGAAAACGATCACATTATCTTGCTACAATGTAAAAGTAACTTTGGGTTAGGAAAATCAAGATCATCTTATTGCTTTATCAGAAACACCTTGTGTGTTAGGTGACATGCCCCTTCTGGGTGAGAGGCCATCAGTTTTTCACCATTCACTGCTATCCTATTACAATCTGCTTTATTGCCACTCTTTTTTTTGGTGAGTAGCTTTATCAATAGGAGTTGTGTCAAGGTTTCACCCTCGAATTCTAATATTTAGTATATTTCTAGGATACTTGTGTAAACCAGTTGATTTACTTGTAGGCTAGTGCTATTGGAACATGCATCCTTCCTGCAATTCACAAACTCACCATACGGGAACCACTCGTGTACAGAAAGAGATACGGGGGTGCAACATCAAAGAGCCTAATTCCATTTTCACTTAGTGTGGAGCCTATTGATCTCACAAAAAAAAACCTTGTTGAGTACCAGCAAATTTCAATTGTGAACATTTGTTTGAAAGGAGGTCAATATGTGCATGTGTTGTCTGACTAACTCAGTAAACACCATAAATAAGCCTTTTAGGTAACGTAAGTTCATGTTCCATTGACAATGTGATATCTGGGGCTCTTAAAGTTTTGACAATACAGTTTGTTATAATAGAATCTAATGAGTGGTTTTTCCTTTGTCTAGTCTGAAACTTTTGATTAATGTTCACGTTCACAATTTAGGATGAAAGCTCGCGAGGGTCTTTTGAAGTGCAAGGAGCTTGGTTTGTCAAAGGATGAGATTAAGAAGCTTTTACCTATTGTAGACACCAGCTCATCTGACTCGGGTTTGGATTCTATCTTTCTTAATGTTCTTGCATACATCCATATAGACACGAGTCCACACAATCAATATTTGAAGGATGGTGCACTAATATTGACATGCGGTACAGACACCCTTAATTGTCGGCTCAAAAAGAAGAGATATAGCCACTCACTTTTGGATCTTGATTTGAATCATTTTGATTATCTTGTTCTAACTTTCCCTCGTTTTTTAGGGGCTTTTGATGGCGTCCTTGAGCTTTTGGTTCGAGCTGGTAGAAGTATTCCAGAAGCTATCATGATGATGATCCCCGAAGCCTGGCAAAATGACAAGAATATGGATCCTCATCGGAAAGCCTTCTATGAGTATTTTTCAGCCCTTATGGAACCCTGGGATGGCCCTGCTCTGATATCATGTAAGAGTATCAAAAGAAAAACCTTTTGACTTAGTTCCCCTGAAACATTTGGTTTGTGCTCACGGAAACAATATGCAGTTACGGATGGCCGCTATCTTGGAGCTACACTGGATCGCAATGGACTGCGTCCCGGTCGATTTTATGTTACGCACAGTGGGCGAGTTATAATGGCGAGTGAAGTTGGAGTAGTTGATATTCCACCCGAAGATGTGTCTAGGAAAGGAAGACTTAACCCTGGCATGATGCTTCTGGTGGATTTTGAGAACCATGTCGTTGTAGATGATGAAGCACTGAAACAGCAGTATTCTCTCGCAAGACCATATGGAGAGTGGCTTAAAAGACAAAAGATAGAGTTGAAAGACATTGTAGAGTCTGTTAGTGAATCCGAGAGGGTTCCTCAGGCCATAGCAGGAATTGCTAAAGTGAGTATGATTTGTTTTTCCTACCTGTATCCTTCTTTGTGGGCATTTCTCCCTAGGCATGATATTTACTGTATGTAACCAGGCATCTAATGATGATGACATGGAAAACATGGGCATTCATGGTTTGGTGGCTCCGTTAAAGGCTTTTGGGTATTTTTCTCTTTTACTCTGCTTTTGGTTCATGAATTAATTTGCATGTGGCAATCTTATGTGGAAGTGAATTCAAATGCTAGCCATCTTATGCAGGTACACTGTTGAATCATTGGAGATACTACTACTGCCAATGGCAAAGGATGGAATTGAGGCCCTTGGTTCAATGGGAAATGATGCTCCCTTGGCTGTGATGTCAAACAGAGAAAAACTCACATTTGAGTATTTCAAACAGATGTTCGCTCAAGTTACCAATCCTCCTATCGATCCCATCCGCGAGAAGATAGTCACGTCCATGGAGTGCATGATTGGTCCAGAAGGTGATCTCACTGAGACTACTGAAGACCAATGTCATCGCCTCTCGCTAAAAGGTCCCCTTTTAACGATTGAACAAATGGAAGCAGTTAAAAAGATGAACTATAGAGGCTGGCGTAGCAAAGTTATTGATATAACGTATTCTAAAGACCGTGGTACAAAGGGATTGGAGGAGACCCTGAATAGGATATGTTCTGAAGCTCATGATGCAATTAAGGAGGGTTATAAGACAGTGGTGCTTTCTGACAGAGGTACTAATATTCTGGACTAGGATTGGACCTGAAATTGTGAAACACTATTCTGTTTTCCTTCATTCTTTAATTCTCCCTCTGCTCAATTTAATGGCTCCTTTTTGGCAGTCATGCCCCTTAATCGGTCAACAGACAAATTTCCGTCAACAAAGTTTAAAATGGTTTCTCATCAGTTGAAAGATCTCAATGAGTTATTGTTGACAAAGTTTTTAAGACCTCTAAAAGAGGATATTACAAAATATATACATTCGTTGAGATGTCTAGAATAATGAAACTAGACTAATAAAATGAGACGGGGGGAGTACAAAGTATGTTATTGTTATTAATAAACACCTAAGCTGTACTTTGTTCAACCATGTAGCCTTCTCGTCAAAACGTGTTGCTGTAAGCTCCCTTTTGGCTGTTGGAGCTGTACATCAACACCTGGTGAAAAAGCTTGAACGAACTCAAATTGGGTTGATTGTTGAATCTGCTGAGCCTCGTGAGGTGCACCATTTCTGTACGCTTGTTGGATTTGGCGCAGATGCAATCTGCCCCTATTTGGCCATAGAAGCGATTTGGAGACTGCAGGTTGATGGGAAGATTCCACCCAAATCAACCGGTGAGTTCCACTCAAAGGATGAGCTGGTTAAGAAGTACTTCAAAGCAAGCAACTATGGGATGATGAAAGTTCTTGCCAAAATGGGTATATCAACTTTGGCATCGTACAAAGGTGCCCAGATTTTTGAGGCAGTTGGTCTTTCATCCGAAGTGACGGAGAGGTGCTTTGCTGGAACTCCAAGCAGAGTTGAGGGAGCAACATTCGAAGCGCTTGCCCATGATGCGCTTCAGTTGCATGAGGTGGCATTCCCTATGCGGGCCTTCCCTCCTGGAAGTGCAGAGGCCGTATCACTACCTAATCCTGGGGATTATCATTGGAGGAAAGGTGGCGAGGTTCACCTAAATGACCCCCTTGCTATAGCTAAGTTGCAAGAGGCTGCAAGAGGTAATAGTGTGGCTGCATATCAAGAGTACTCTAAGCGTGTACAGGAACTGAATAAAACTTGCAACTTGCGGGGGCTTTTGAAATTTAAAGAGGCAGAGCTGAAAGTTCCTTTAGATGAAGTGGAACCAGCCAGGGAGATTGTGAAACGCTTTTGTACTGGAGCCATGAGTTATGGATCCATATCCTTGGAGGCACATACCACCCTTGCCATCGCTATGAACAGGATTGGGGGCAAGTCGAACACAGGTATGCGTATTTTTTCAGAGTTGTTTGTGATAATCAAGGTCATCGAATCACTATTCTTCGGTTGTAGGTCTATCTTTAGATGTCCAAAGATCATCTAACTCCTTGTGGAGTGTAGTTTGAACTAAATATTTCATTTTTTGCCAGTTTTCCTAATCCAATGGTCCTTCAAGATCCATTCTTATTCTTCATTTCATTGTAAATTTATTGGCCAATTTTGTAAACTCTGTTCTCCATGAATTAGTTAGCCTTTCAAGACCTATTTCTCGAACTTCATTTGCTTGTCAAGGGTGATTTGGTCTCTCGTGTATTTTTCCTTGCATTTATTTTTCATAACTTCTCTCTAGGTGAGGGAGGTGAGAACCCAAGTCGTATGGAGCCTCTTCCAGATGGTTCAGTCAATCCAAAACGGAGTGCTATTAAGCAGGTTGCAAGTGGAAGGTTCGGGGTTTCAAGTTATTACCTTACCAATGCCGATGAGCTACAGATAAAAATGGCACAGGTATGTTCTGAACGAACACTCAAAACTCCATACATCTTTCTAGGTTTGTGTTTCTGTCATTATTGCTCATCTATCACCTTTAGTCCGCCTATTCCAATTGGAACATATGTTCCTCTTGTTTATGAATTTATGTTAATGGACAGCTAATGCTGCCTTTGCATCTTTAACTGATACCTACCTTTGGCATTTGATGAGGTCAAATATTAACTGAACTTATTTTCTCTGTGCATTATTTTCACTGCCATTTTCGTAGGGGGCCAAACCTGGTGAAGGTGGTGAACTTCCTGGCCACAAGGTTATTGGAGACATTGCCGTCACTAGGAATTCCACTGCTGGGGTTGGATTAATCAGTCCACCACCCCATCACGATATCTATTCGATTGAAGACCTTGCTCAATTGATTCACGATCTTAAGGTAAGTCGCAAGACCATGTACTGTTTCTTCTTCTTCAAGTTTTTATGATTACAATACAGATTGATGATGATGGTCTCATTGCAAGACCTATAAGCAACTCTTAGCATATGTATATCCATGTGTATTTCTACTGCTTCAGTGGTAAAAAAAAAAAAAAACTCAGCTTACTAACCTCTAGGTTGTGACTGTGTATGACTACAGCCATTTGGTGCGCTTAAAACCAAAATTTAGGCTGTAAACCAATATACCATTTCCAGAAATCCATTTAAGTTTGTGATGTAACTCCCACATCAGGTCATGTTGCTGGCCTGGTGTAACAACCAATAATAAACTACCATGTGAGCAGCAGCGGATCCAAGAATCTCGTCTACAATGGTCACTTATTTAAAATAAAATTTAAAAAATCTCAGAAATTAAATTGCAATATAATGAGAGCAAACTAGACGTCGACAACTCATCTACCTGTGATATGCGTTTAAAATATTTTTACATGACTAACTGTCAAAAGAACAAAATATAGACATTAAGGAATAAACAATGGGACAAAGCACTAACAAAAACATAAATCAATGAACAAATACTAAACATATATCAATTCTTGCAATTTGCAAATAAATATTAAACTAGTGTACTTTCATCGACTCCAAAACTACATCAAATAAACAAATCTCAATTCATAAAAACACAAAAAACTAAACAAACTAGGATCCTAAAAAACTAAAAAAATAAACATATTTCAATACAATACATATAATTATTTTTCTAAACTAATATTGAAACCCAAATTGAGATTCCCGATTTGAATGGATAGCAACTTTAAAGTAGAAACTCTTCACTTTGGATTCTACACAGTCCACCGCATAAAAGTATAGAAATATTATTTTAATGCATAGAAATATAAAATGATAGAACATGATAGAAAATTCAAAGTTTAAACCCTCCACTTTGGATTACACAGTACACAGTCCACCGCTCCGAGCTTCTAGCCTCCACGGTCCACCGGAGTCTAAACCACCTCCAAACCGGCAGTGCTACAGTGCTACTGCTGGGAAGACAGCAAACCGAGAGAGAGAGAGAGAGAGAGAGAGAGAGTTACCAGCGACGAGCGGAGCATGAGCCGGCGAGTCTGGACTAGCGGCGGGCAAGGGCGCAGAAATGAGATTGGCTTATGAGACTGGTTTCTAAAACCTTAAACCAAACTTATTTAGTATTAAAACAAAAAAATTCTGGGAATTTTTGAGGGGGGTCATGTGACCCCTGTCGTCCCATGCTGAATCCACCACTGCATGTGAGCATTGCACCCATCATATAATTAAACATAATTAACTGATTCCCCTGATCTCACTAACTGCCACATCTGCATAATTGGTTCACTGTATACACATGGTGGATTGTTATTGGTGTTTTATACCATGTCAAGGCAATGATGTGGTGCAACAGTTTCACTGAAAGTTTTCCCATTAATGGGTACTGAGTGCACATCTTTAGCTTAATATATCTGACTTGTTCTTCCATGATAATGTAGAATGCTAATCCAAGGGCTCGAATCAGTGTGAAGTTGGTATCTGAAGCTGGTGTGGGAGTAATCGCTAGTGGGGTAGTAAAGGGGCATGCAGATCATGTGTTGATCTCAGGTCATGATGGAGGCACAGGTGCTTCCCGATGGACTGGCATCAAGAGTGCCGGCCTCCCTTGGGAACTTGGTCTCGCCGAAACTCACCAAACCCTAGTTGCCAATGACCTTCGGGGCCGAACGGTCCTCCAAACAGATGGCCAACTAAAAACCGGAAGAGATGTGGCCATTGCTACACTTCTTGGTGCGGAGGAGTATGGTTTCAGCACTGCTCCGCTCATTACACTTGGATGCATCATGATGCGGAAGTGCCACAAGAACACTTGTCCAGTTGGCATCGCAACACAAGATCCAGTATTGAGAGAGAAGTTTGCCGGAGAACCTGAACATGTTATTAATTTCTTCTTCATGCTAGCAGAGGAGATGAGAGAAATCATGTCTGCGCTTGGATTTCGGACAATCAATGAAATGATTGGTCGCTCTGATATGCTTGAAGTGGATAGAGAAGTGACAAGAAACAATGAGAAGCTAAAGAATATTGATCTCTCTCTATTACTCAGGCCTGCTGCTGACATCCGTCCAGAGGCTGCCCAGTTCTGTGTACAGAATCAAGATCATGGTTTAGAAATGGCTTTGGATAAAAAACTCATAACTATGTCCAAAGCTGCATTAGAAAGAGGTCTTCCTGCATACATTGAAACAGGAATTTGCAATGTGAATCGTGCAGTGGGAACGATGCTTAGCCATGAAGTGACAAAGCACTATCACTTGGCGGGGCTTCCGCGTGATACAATTCATATCAAACTCCACGGAAGTGCGGGCCAGAGCCTTGGAGCTTTTCTTTGCCCTGGAATCACACTTGAGCTTGAAGGTGATAGCAACGACTATGTTGGGAAAGGTCTATCAGGTGGCAAGATTGTTGTCTATCCTCCAAAAGGAAGTGGATTTGATCCAAAGGATAACATTGTGATTGGTAATGTTGCACTCTACGGGGCAACAAATGGGGAAGCATATTTTAATGGTATGGCAGCAGAAAGGTTCTGCGTCCGTAACTCGGGGGCTAGAGCAGTTGTAGAAGGTGTTGGCGATCATGGATGCGAATACATGACTGGGGGGACCGTTGTTGTGCTGGGAAAAACTGGGAGGAATTTTGCTGCAGGCATGAGTGGGGGAATTGCCTATGTTCTTGATGTGGACGCTAAGTTTGAATTGCGTTGCAACCATGAGTTGGTAGATGTTGATAGAGTAGAAGAAGAAGAAGATGTTATGACACTCAAAATGATGATACAGCAACATCAGCGTCACACAAACAGCCAACTAGCCAGAGAAGTTCTTTCTGACTTTGATGGCCTTTTACCTAAATTTGTTAAGGTCATTCCTAGAGATTATAAGCGGGTTCTTTCAAGCATGAAAGAAGAGGAAATTGCAAAAAAGGGTTCAGAAAGGGTTACTAAAGAAGCTGATGAACACGAAGAGGCGGAGTTAATGGAGAAAGATGCTTTTGAAGAGCTTAAGAAGTTGGCTGCTGTGTCCACAAATGACAAAGACAGACAGGTAAAATGTCTTATTCATCTGAGATTCCTTATGAGGATCTTGCATACTTGAATTACTGCATGGTTTCAATGGTTGATTAGAGTGATGTTTCCCTCATACAGATCGGATAATACTTTAAAAAGGTTTTAGAATTCTTTTGATTAAATACTCCAACTGGACATATGGTTCTGACTATAAACTTTTTCGTCTTGTGATTGTAAGAAGATTTTAGCTCACTCTACTGGATATTTATCTTGGCCGTTATTATGTAATCAAATGGTTCTTTTAGCGGAAAAAAAAAAGCAGTAAAACTTTGTTCTTCAAATTTTTTAGTAAGTCACAAATGTATTCGTCCTCAAGTCTCTCTCCAAATTTCTATGCTTTCCCTTTATTCAGCACTATGTAGCTTATTAGCTATGACTTATAACCAATGAAAGCATTTTACGTGTTCTTAGAAGATTTTTGAAATTTGCAGAAAGATGCAGGGGCTGAACAATTAAAGAGGCCAACACGAGTTCCTGATGCTGTAAAAAATAGAGGATTTATTGCTTATGAACGCGAGGGCATATCGTACAGGGATCCTAATGTTAGAATGACTGATTGGAAAGAGGTCATGGAAGAAGTCAAGCCTGGCCCACTTCTGAAGACACAATCCGCTCGCTGTATGGATTGTGGTACACCTTTCTGCCATCAGGTGAGTAAGAATTATTACAATGTTAATAGAGAATTATTCAGTCTTCTTGTTTATATTTATTGCTTGTTGATTCAAAACCTCTTTACCCTTTTGTCTTTTTTCAGTTCTGCCCCTTAATTCTGTTTTTTCTAATGTAGGAGAATTCGGGCTGTCCTCTTGGGAATAAAATACCTGAATTCAACGAGTTAGTGTACCAAGACAGGTGGCGTGAAGCGTTAGATCGGCTGCTCGAGACTAATAACTTTCCAGAGTTCACCGGTCGGGTGTGCCCTGCACCTTGTGAGGGTTCTTGCGTCCTTGGTATTATTGAGAACCCTGTATCTATCAAAAGCATTGAATGCTCAATCATTGATAAGGCTTTTGAGGAAGGATGGATGGTTCCCCGACCTCCCCTCCAAAGAACTGGGTAAGCTTTTACCTGTTGCCTAACTAAATACATTTCCTTCCCATTGTCCCTTTAGAGTTATTTAGATGGCTATTGTCATGCTTATCAGATCTCGTAATTACCTATGATTACAGAACTGGAATGTAAATATCTTTGCTGTCACAGGAAAAGAGTTGCTGTTGTTGGGAGTGGACCTGCTGGGATGGCAGCTGCTGATCAGTTGAATAGAATGGGTCATACCATAACGGTTTTTGAGCGCGCTGATCGAATCGGGGGCCTTATGATGTATGGAGTTCCTAACATGAAGGCTGATAAAGTTGATATTGTTCAAAGAAGGGTTGACCTAATGGCAAAGGAAGGCATTAATTTTGTGGTCAATGCCGATGTTGGAAAAGATCCCTTGTATTCCCTAGAATGGGTTCGCAAGGACCATGATGCAATAGTTTTAGCTGTAGGATCCACAAAACCAAGGTATATATTGCACATGGATTCTTACATGGAAAATCTTGGGAAATTTTTCTTTTCTTTTTTGCTATGCAAGTTTCTTTTGAACATGCTAACAAAAAGATGAACAATTGCGACAGGGACCTCCCTGTACCCGGACGGGAGCTACGTGGGGTCCATTTTGCGATGGAGTTTCTTCATGCAAATACCAAAAGTTTGCTTGATAGCAATCTAGAGGATGGTAAGTATATATCTGCTAAGGGAAAGAAGGTAGTCGTAATTGGTGGAGGAGATACCGGAACAGATTGCATAGGAACATCTATCCGGCATGGCTGTAGCAGCATCGTAAATCTGGAGCTCCTGCCCGAGCCTCCTCGAACCAGGGCTCCAGGCAACCCTTGGCCACAGGTAGTTAGATTTGTAAAACTAAAAAATGAGACACAGAATGTACAGTGCGTATTCGATTCCTTAGAATGTCTTTGGAGTTGTGTTTCAATATGGATTGGTAACTGATTTATGGAGGGAAAAGGCAAGATATGGAAGAGAAAGCAAAGAAGATAATGCAGGAAGCTGAATTATTTCCTCATTTTACCTATCATTTTCCCTTCCCCAGACTCTGTGTGGAGCTTGGATTCATGTGGCGTGCTTTGAAGGGAAAGAAAAGTTCAAGGGAAACATAGCTTGATGTGTCGAAGGAATCCTTTTAGCTTTTCTTTCCCTCCACAAATCCACTGAGTGATCAATGATCCAAACACAGCTTAGTGCTGATGTTTGTGTCTTAATTCGAAAAACATGAAAATAGTGGAAATATTGTTAGTATTTAGTGCCCCCTTTTCAGCTCATTGAATGTTTCATAAGCTCCATTTTCTTGTTGGTTTGCAGTGGCCTCGCATATTCCGTGTAGATTATGGGCACCAGGAAGCTGCTACCAAGTTTGGGAAAGACCCTAGGTCTTACGAGGTATTGACTAAGCGGTTTGTGGGAGACGAGAATGGGATTGTGAAAGGACTTGAGGTGGTACGCGTCAATTGGGAAAAGGATGCTAATGGGAGGTTTCAATTTAAGGAAGTCGAAGGCAGCGAGGAGATGATCGAGGCAGACCTAGTACTACTTGCTATGGGGTTCCTTGGTCCCGAATCGGTCAGTTTCTTAACTTTCTACTATGAAAAATTTTCTTAATTGTGAAAAGAAGTGAGAGAGCGAGGTTGATGGTTAGCTTGATTTTCGCTAGCCTCTGTCAGAATTCATTTTCTGGCCGGGAGCTAGACATGACCAAGTGTCACTTTCAACTTCATGAATTTCATCCCTGCGAAAATTGTCGAGAGATCGAAGATTGAAATTGAATACTACTTGAAGTTCCTGTTTGTTTGTCAATATTAAATCATCAAATTGACCAATAAATCTAAAATATTTGAGATACCACGCATTTAGTTAA
The DNA here is from genome assembly GCA_019985065.2 of Arctostaphylos glauca. Lineage (NCBI taxonomy): Eukaryota > Viridiplantae > Streptophyta > Magnoliopsida > Ericales > Ericaceae > Arctostaphylos > Arctostaphylos glauca. Next base: position 27,962,399 of record JAHSPW020000013.1, on the reverse strand, counting down.
AACTTTTGCAATCAGAATTAAACATATGAAATTTCACAAATCATATCTTTATAATAGTTGAAACATCTTGCATTTAGTTGAAACATAATGTATCATTACTCCCCTCATTGCCAATCAGATGGAATTGCTTTATCTTTTTTGTGAGATTATATATTTCTTCACTATTAGTCCAGTCAAAAACGGGGCTAAAGTCAAGTTCAGATGTTTTTGGCGGCAAAAGATGTAACGCTTCTATTTGAGACCAAATGCCCCTTGGAAAGTGAATATCTGGCTTGTTAATTTAACATATAAATGGACGATTCTAAGGTATTTCCTACTGACGGCTATGGTGCATAATTTCTTCAGACAATATCGGAAAAACTAGGCTTGGAGCGAGACAATCGATCAAACTTCAAGGCAGAGTACGGCCGCTTCTCAACCAACGTTGAAGGTGTCTTTGCTGCAGGGGATTGCCGGCGGGGCCAGTCTCTGGTGGTTTGGGCCATCTCAGAAGGTCGGCAAGCTGCTTCGCAGGTTGACAATTATCTCATGAGAGAAGAAAAAAATACTTCTCTCAGGCTAGAGAGACCAGACTTCGGCAAGAGGCAACAAGATAGCACAAAGCAGAAAGTAAGTACATAGTGGGTAGCTGCACTAGAAGAAAACTAGAGCATTGCATTTGTAGTGGTTGTTGTAGGTCAGTAGTATTCTTTTTTTAAGTGGTTATTTATGCATTACTGTCTTGTTTATAATCTCCTTTTAGTTGTTTGAAAGGTGCCGGTTAATAGGTCTATTGTACAGTTCTTTTTTATTGATATGTGAATGGAAATTGAAACTATTATGTGGGAATTCAGATGCTTTGTCAATCAGATTGTAGAAAACTGATAATGTAAACTTTGTCCAACAAAATGGCTTGTTGGATCAACAGACTTCGGCCGGAATATTTACCTGCTTCAGTTTTAATGTCATTCCACTTTAGGTTAAGCATGTTGTTTACTACGATTCCTAGGAGGGGGAATACTAGAAGGGAAAGAGCTGCAATTCCAAGCGTGTTGGTCAGTCCGGCATGAACACTTGGTAAACAGTCCGCCCGGCGCACCGTCTGAATTTTCCAACCCTAATGGACTAGTTTTTCTTTCTTTCCGTGAGAAACGACCAAGTTGTTTGCGCTCACTTTAAGATTGTGAGTCAAGTAAGACAAGTAACGCTTTCAAATGGGTGTATATCGAGCCAATCCCATAGTGAGTTTATGATTTAGATCCATACCCAGTAGATTTTCCCAGAGTACAAGCACCAATAGCTGGGGTAGCAATAGGAAATACAGGCTTGTGCAAACCCCATCCAGCTTTCCTTCACTTTCCCAAGCATCAAAACATCTGAATTGTCTGCTTATGGATTTTTGCAAGAAGTTCCAGACGATGGCGAAAGCCCAAACGTTTTGTCAAAATTCTGTGGTCTTTCACGTATGGGGAGAGTACAAACCTCTTGTGTTTGAAAACGAACACAGTGAGGGGAGACAACTCAAATGTCAACGCAGAAAGAGAGTTTTTTTTGCTCGGCAAAAGAGAAAGAGAAAGAGAAAGAGAAAGAGAAAGAGGAGGAGAGAGAGAGAGTTGTGCCTTTAAAAGTGAAATTCTTCTTAGATTCATTGCACACTCTTCCAGTTTTGTGAAGGCACCGTTAAAACACAACAGTACATCGAAATCACAGTATCAAACATATGATTTGATGGAACTTAATAAAACTTGAAACACTGCCTTCACTGCAGATATGTGATCTCAAAGTCACAAGCAGCCACCCAACTGCAAAAGTCAAAGAGGAGGATAAACACGAAAGCAAAGAAAATAAGCATATAGGTTGAATATTTCATCAAAAAATTTAACAAATGTTGAATAACCATTCACCACAAGTTTCAGAAATCAAAACCTACAAGAGTAATAAGAGTTTTGACAAGTAGCATGGAGTACATCAATGACTGAATGCCTATGATCAGATCCTTCAAGTCTGATATTTACTTATCCTTCAAGTCTGATATTTACATATATCTGATAAGTTATTGGGTTGCTGATTGTAGAATTAGTTTGTCAAGCATGTAAGATTCAACTAGTAATGAAACTTTTCATCATGATAATTCTATATCATATTGGTGCTAATTATCACACACTTACTTTGGGTAGGACCCTTGTTCCTTTCCCTAATGAAAGAGTCCACCGACAGCCTTAGTTAAATACCTGTGCCCTTTTATTAGTAGGTGATTCACACTATCAAAGTAAAGAAAAGGCCGGATCAAGAAAAGGAGGTACTAAGAACCCTCTGCCCTACGCATCTAACCCACAGCGTGGTTCACCTGTTCCACCGACTAGACCCTTAAAGTGATTCAGGCGATACAGAGGTGCACTTAAAGTGGGGCTGTGCTGTCCCTATTGGGTTCGGCCTTAGGTCCCAAAGGACGCTTCACAATGACTTTTGATGTACAAGATCAGAGTTTTAAGGTCGGATTCAACTGATCCAAACCTCAGCTAGAAGAAGTACTGAATCTATGAAAAAACAGTTCACTAACCAGAATGGCATCTATTTCGGTGTCTGAGACAGGTGTGCGCTTTGGCTGGAGCGAAGCTTTCCCTCCGACAGCAGTGTTAATGGGAGGTTCCGGAACATCTGACATTGTCCGCTGGGCACCCCACTCTTTTGCTGCAGCTTGTGTTTGGGATGATTCAACTGTACATGGATAACAGCACAAAAGCATCTCAGGTAACTGAAGTTCAAATGGGGAGGATATGTATATAGGAAGACCAGTTTCAGAGAATGACAAACCATGAATCATCTGAAATGCCCACTACAGCAAGATCTTTAATGTATCACAGTGTGGGGATATGGATACAAAATGTTAGTTCAACAATACACAGAATGTCCCTAAATCCAATGTGCGAAACAGTCCACCCAACTATAAATTTTGAGAAATTTCAAGCTTAAGTTTGCACTTGCAATGAAAAATGGAGTGAGAGGTGAATAAATCTCATAAAATTTGAGCACCAATTTACGGGCCAACCCAAGACCTAAGCATATATTGTCATCTCGAGGTAACTGTCTCAGATAAGCAGCGAGCATAATTGATGTCCTTTCGAGTGACATCATGCCTATAAGCCGACCACTGCATGCTGACCTGCTTCTAGTCGCAGATCTCGGATTGATACCCTTTCGGACCAAAGAATATCATGGTGACGAATACTGGCCAATCCTATGATACGTCAAATCAACCCACGATCAAGGACGACAAATGCAGAAAAATACTCAAGTGCATTCATCAAGACACTAAACCGATCTTTATAAATAAGAGTGGGTACCCATCAACAAAGGGATCAATCACTTAGAGAATTTGTACCAAGTTGATCTGTAAAACATCTTTATAGCCACTACCATATTCCAAACCAATGTAAGCAGTGCTTTACATATCTGCTTTCTATATTCGCATGTGCTCCGCTGAACACTTGTTCTACTGGCTTATCCTCTCATAGATACTTACTTGGCTATCGGAGGGTGTCTGACTAGTTATTCCCCAGCAAGAAGTTTCAATCAATGCGTCAGGTGGAGCACATCCTAGTCAATCCCCACAGATGGGATGGTAGATGGATAGGATGCTCCAGCACATTTTGAGGTCTAGCACATCCCGTACGAAGTAGTGGATGAGTATTGTTCATTAGCAGCTCCTTTGGTTACCAAGATGAGAAAAGAAAAAAGAAGAGTATGGTTTCCTTTAATGATGAGAAAAGAAAATAAAAGAATATGATCTCTCACCACCTCATTTAGATAGCCAAAATGAGAGAGAGAGAGAGAGAGAGAGTGGTCTTTCACAATTTCTTATCTATTTTGTTTGGCTAGCATACATAAGAGAAAAGAAAAGAATGTGTCATGTTTATTTTACTAAAATACCCTTTGTAGTCACTGGTACCAGAAAAGAAATGAAGGATAAAATTAGCAACATGAAAAATTAAACTCCTCCTAGTTTCTTTTCTCATGAAATCTCACCAAAATTTGTGAGATTCAAAATGAGGGTTTTAAGGGGTTCTCAATTCCCACCATTTCTCACATTCTCTCACGGTTTCTCACCCATTTGTCAATCCAAACATGAGAGAGAGTATTCTTTCTCTCAATTCCCGAGTCCTTCCAACACAAATTACACAGGTCAATCCCCATTTGGATTCTTGCAACCAAGTGCCTCTATAACAACATGTCCAGTTTTATCAACTAGCCTCGGACTTAGGGTTTGATCCCTTTTAGTGTTTTCCATTCTAAAACTCTGGTGTTGTCAAATTTTATGAAACCAGTCCACATAAGACTTTGCTTTGGATTTAATTGGACTTATTTTAGTATACAGTAGAATTGGTCCTCCAAATATTAACGGAGGTGTATATTATAAGCTGACCAGAACATTCTGAGTGATTAAAAAGAAAAACTTGACAACATACCCAGCTTGGCTGTGCTATGGGCTACTGAGACAGATGCAGGCTTTGAACTTTGAACAGGTTGTCAGACTTAGCAACATATTGGTGGAAAGATCATCCAAAGAAGAATACAAGAAAAGGTGAACAAATAAAAGATGCTTCAGAAAGCGATCTACTAATTAGCATCAGCACCCAATCAACTGGGGGTTATTAAAGATGCATCGATTGATCATCAGCTCAAAATATCAACTAAAACAAGAAGAAAAAGGTGAGAAAGAGAAGAAAGATGGAGATGTCAGACCTGAAGATGGGGATTTTGGGTGTCTCTGTGGGAATTTGATGCGAGGAATTCTCTTCACCAATTGTCCGCTTCCTCCCATCTCTCTCTCTCTCTTTCTGTATCTGGGTAGTGGGTCTAGAAAAGGGGATATTTTGGTACGAAAGAAAACAAAGATTGTCCTTCTCTAGGCCTTAGCGCTTGGGTTCGAATCTTAGCCGAAAGTGTCAATGATTTCTCTTTTTTTCGATAGGCTCTGAAAATGATGAAAATACGACCTGATTTTGTTTTTAAGATCGCAATTTCACCCGATTCATTTCGTTCTGTCCTATTATCCACTCCAAATATACTGGAGATTTAGAGATTAGGTAAGATTTGAGGATGACTCTAAGAAAAAAATTCGAAAAACAGATAGAATTCAAGAATATATATCTTGTTCCCGATCCCTATACTCATCCCGTCCCGTCCCGTATTACTTGGGTTTTTAAGAATTGTCTATATTTGTGATAAGTTATATAAGGGTTTGTTAAGTTTCACATAATTCCTAATGTATTTTTTATATTGAAAATAATAGTTTTTATTTTTTATTTTTGGATTCCTATTCCTCATTTGGAAATATCCATTTTCTGTTTGTGACGAGAGTGGAAGGTAAAATCAATCTTCGTTTAGAGATTGGGGCGAGAATAGAGATTTGATATAGGTTCGAAAACCGAAAACAAGGACAATAATATCCACTCTTGATCTGTCTTATTATTATTTCTAACTTGCTGCTTTTCGATCTCTAATGTTTGAAATTAGATCAACAAACTAACAAAGACACTGATAGGTTTATGCATTGAGAGTGTATAAGTCTAGTTTGGCTAAATTTTGAGCATGTCTCGCCTGAAGACAAGAGAAAAAGGTCCTACGAACATTTGATGTAGTGTCAACAAAAACCCTTTGACTCTAGAAGTAGTAGGCATTCCAAGAAAATTAGAATTTTATTTAAGATGAAGATTAGGGATTACCATTTACCTCCTCCATGTAGTGCCTCTTCTTATGTATATCGGAGTGAAGATCAGGTCTCGCTCCTCTCTCCATGAGTCTCTTAAGGATTGGTCATATCGAATTAGCTCTCGAAGATCTCGCAAGACTTCAAGATATAAGCCTAAACATACGCATCATCCTTATCTAGCGGGTAATCTCACACTCTGGAAGTTGGAAACCAAATCAATTAAGTCTGGCTCTAGTTGACTTCGGGCTTCTCTCTATCGTGACGGACTGACTAACTATGAATGAATCATCCTCTTTTTTCGATCATACTTTCAGACTATTGGATATCAAAAGTGAGACTAGCTAGGAGTATCACAAAAAAGAAGGATTAATATTATTGACCTAACGATAAATCACGGACACCTTTTTCATTGGGCTTTCCACACTGTAAAAATGCTTACGCAACATGAAATCGACCACTACTTACAAAGCAACAATATAAGAACAATGTCCCAAATGCTCAAGCCCATCTATCCTCTTGTGCATTCGTAGAGTTACTGTCTGTGTTCCAACAAGCCTAACCATCCTTTTTGTAACTCACCGCTAAGTAAAGCCTCATAACAATTGAAATGTAGCAAAGAGCTACCCTTACAATATAATTTGACCATCTTTTTTCACCAAGTTAGTCAACAGACAGCAGAAAGATTATATTAGTCGAATTCACATTATTGAAGAATAGACATGAGATTGAATAGGGTGGTCCTCTCCCACGTCTCATTGTTAAACCTTTTACCTTTAAACTTTCGTGCTTTTCCTGTTTCAAGTTTTAGAAATAGATGTAGCTTTAGTTAGAAAGATCACATACGCACCTTTGATTTTAAGCCGTCGACAATGCAAAACAAAGTAATCAATAATTCTCAAAACCGATCTGCTATACAAAAAACACATTAAACCAAATTTCTAATAGCCCGTCCGTTTCCATAAAATAATATCATAGCCGTAGACCTAAGTGATCGTATGGAATCTTGAGAACTATTACAAGTATGACCGGGCCAAGACCTAGATGTCATAACACCAGTAATCACCTTAGAAACATGGGTTTTGCTAACCACCGCCCAATGGGCGGTGGATAATACACACATAAAAACAAACAAACACGGATATCAATATATATTTTACGGATATCTATGCATATTTACGGATATCAATATACAGTTTACGGATATCGATACACTTTTTACACATTATCTACCGCCCATTGGGCGGTGGTTAGCATTTTCCTAGAAACATTTAGAAGAAGTACTAAAATAGTTGTACCCAACACCACGTGGCAAGAAGTCAAGTCCCATCGCACGAATCCCTATAAACTCGACAGGTGTCTTCTGCGGTTAATCATTCACTGTTTCTAGTGTGAGAGAGTCAAACATCGTGGTACATCATCAGCTCGAGACGCCACGTTTACTTTATACGTAGGCACCTTACATGTGGGCCCACTGTATCTCCTGCCGAAATACACTTTCCTTCCTCAAACTAATCGAAGCCGCACACGTTTCCCGGTACGATGTCCCGCAGGTGTCAGCCGATTTGGCCTACGTGGCGAAATCCAGCGGATTATAATATTTGGGTGGTCGCTATTTAACAGCATTTCGTGCTTTTAAGTGGGAGGTACTAAATCGTCTTCTCGGAATGATGAACGAAGGACTACGACGTAGGTCTCCGGCGATGGACGATCGCCGCCGAATAGCGTGGTCGGATTCCGGAGCGGTATGTCATTACAAAGAGAAAAGAACGAGCTTTACTCGCCGGAAAAGAATGGAGGCCCGGCGTGTGAAATCCAACAACGGCGGTGGAGAAGCGGGAACTATTTCTTCCGATGATCGTTATTCGAAAAGGAGACGACGTGGAAAGGGAAGTGAAGATTTTTCGGAGAATCGAGCTTCGGAGCTTTCTTTATCGTACACATCGTCATCGTCTGATCGGTCGTCGGAAAGTGACGTCATTTCGTCGCGGAGTTTAGAAGTTAGAGATACGTCGGAGAGCGTTGTCAAGTCCTCGTCACATGGAGTGATGTCGACGATCGGTCGGAGACGAGAAATGGAGGACGCTGTGGCAGTCGAGGTAGGGTTTTTAACAACAGATTCGATTGAATTTGATTTCTACGGCGTGTACGACGGCCACGGAGGGTCCCGCGTCGCGAACGCTTGTCGTGACCTGTTACACCGGTTGCTGGCGAGAGAGATTGAAGAAGAAGGGGGATCGGAAACGTCGGCCGAGTCGGTGGATTGGGAGAAGGTGATGGTGGCGTGTTTTGGGAAAATGGACGAGGAAGTGAGAGAGACTGGTAGTAGAGATTTAGGGGCGGTGGAGAGTACTGAGGCATTATCGGCGACAATAGGTTCGACGGCAGTGGTTATGGTGGTGGGAGAGGAGGAGGTGGTGGTTGCTAACTGTGGAGACTCCAGAGCTGTGCTTTCGCGCGGAGGTGTGGTGGTGTCCATGTCTAGTGATCATAAGGTAAATCCCATCGTTTGGGTTTCGAAAGAGAAAAGATTTCTCTTGAGAATTCTATGGATCTGTGGTAGGTTCTGTATTTTTCGATAATTCAAAGTGTTCGGATTAATAATTCAGGCATCATTTCAAAAAAAAAAAAAACACTCAAAATTCAGCACAATTCGAAATCTGATTAGACCATCAGATTATTCATTATTCTTTACCAGCAAGAATACTTGATTATCCCAAGTTTTTGAGTAGTCCTTTTCTCATGATTTTGTTGTCTCACTACTAGCAGTGTATGATCTTTTGTTTTGGGGTTAGTGTTCATATAATTAGGAACGAGCTTTTGACTGCTTTATTCCTCAACTGTTGTTGTCTTTTAATCCTCAACTGTTGTTCTTTTCATAATTTGGAAGAGAAAAAAAAAAAGCTTCTTCCTCCCTTTAACGATAGGAATAAGTCCTGACTTCATGTTCTACCCGACCAGAATACGTCATCAAAAGGGAGTTGTAGAATTTTCAATTTTGAAGAAATTAATCAGACTTATATATTGTATACTTTATTTGGCCTTTCATACTCCATTTAGCTGGCTGAATTTGTCTCCTCTCCTTCTAGGAATGGCAATGGGGTTTGGTATTCGAGTTATCTGACACGCACCTTATCTCTCTCTTCATAATCTATTGACTGTTGTATTCCGAATACTCATAAGTCTAATACCATAGATGTTCCATAAGTCACTTTCTTTCTATCTTTCATTCATTTTGATCCTTTCTTCTGCACATTTTGTCTTTTCTTTGAGGGTATTTCTTTGTTATTTTGAAAAATTCTTAGGATTAGAATCAAGAAACTCTTCTTGAAAAATATCATGATTCACTTGTATTTATAGTCCCACAAATACAAATTAATCATTATCGCCTTTGATTTTGAAATCTAAAATAATTTTTTTAATTTTAATTTTAATTTTTAAGATTTTAGCAGTGCTCTAATTCTTTCCTATATTGACCACATTTTTTTCTCCCTGCTTATATTTTAGTGGGTTGGTCCTGATATTGACCAGTTTGTTATCCCTCTTTGCATTTTATTGGGTTGGTTTGGTAGGAGAAATTATAAGAAGGATTTTATTAATTAGTAGGAGGTGGGATAACATACACTAATGTCAAATAAATACGTATATCAATGTATATTCACAAATATTAATTCATGATTTAAAGATATCGATACACTTTTTATACATTATTTATCGCCGAGGGGATGGTAATTAGCATTTTCCTTGTAAGAAAGAGTATATTGTATCATATTTCTATTGTCGTATTCTGCATGTGTATTTTCATTCGACCCTTTCCACGTTTGTTGAGACCTAGAATTTTGTATTTACTTGCATACTTTATTTTCATGTTTTGAGTGAGAGAGATACATATGTAGGTCTGGGTGGACAGGCAATCGATGGTTGGTATGACACTTGAGTACCATGAAATCAGGGGCGGAGCCAGGATTTCGTAACGGGGGGGGCACCATTCGGCGGGACGAGCGGCCAGGGCGGAGAGGGAGCGACAGGCGGCGGGCCATAGCAAAATTTATCTACAACCCAAATCTTCATTTTGGACCATTACATTTATCAAAAAGTACATTTAGAGATTGTTACTAGAGAATTCAATTAAACTCCAACATAATTCTATCTCCATTTCTCGAATAATTCACTCATTATCAAAATTTCAAGCATTTGTCAATTATATTATTAATGGAACTACTTCTAAAACAAATATTCAATAATAATCGAAGTACAAAATTTACAGTCGAAAAAGTTTATAAATCAAGAACATCTATATAATAGAAAAGTGGTGACTTTTTAAATTTCCAATGAGTTACAATGAGAATAACCTCTACAACCGTTAGATCATTTTTCCTTTAAGATTGTATTTGTTTGATCAAAAGAAATTAAAAACAGAAACCCAAATCATTCTTTTCTTTGCCAAATCCATTCCTCTCTATACTCACGAGCGGGAGAGGGAGCGGGAGGGAGAGGGTTTTGACTTTTGGTTGCCGTTGGGTCTGGGACAGGTGGATGGGTGGGGTGGGGTGGGTCATGGGCTGGGTTGGGTGGGTCCCAGCCTTACAAAATTAAAAAAAAAAAAATTTAGTCACTTTTTTGAATTGGGGTGGGGCACGTGACCCCCCCCCCCCCCCCCCCCCCCACACACAGCGCTCCGCCACTGTCATGAAATGATCAAGTATTTTAATGACACTTGATTTTCATGTTTTGATTGCATGGTACATCCAAGATCAAGTGAGAATTTATTTTAATGACACTTGATTTCATGGTACTCAATTTTGTTTGTATTTGTATATATTTTTTTCTATTATAGTTTGTAATTTCTGTTTTGATGATTAATAGAAATTGTTTTATGAAATTCTAGCTTTTTTATCGTACATACTATGAACCTGACCCGATTTAATCTGGGATTTGTGTGTGCTGCAACTTTTGCTCATTGTAATAGTTTGTCTCTAATTCATCAACCCAATTCTTTACTTTATCTAGCCAAACGTGCTAGCAATCTCTATTTTTCCTATTTACTTTTAGGTCCATGTATCCTAACTATACTCTCTATTTTTGCTATTCATCTATACTTCAATGTTGGATTTGTACTTCTAGAGTGAGATCTATGGAATAATCTGAACCATTTATATATACCGTCTGCCTAGCCTCTCCAGGCTAGTCAAATATAGCTAGCCAAGAAAATTAGTTGGGGCAAAATGACTAGCCTAACAAAAAGTGGGTTGGAGATACTCTTAGCAACTATTTTGTTTCGAGTCGCAACTTCGATTGCATATTTCACACAAGACTCTTATCACATTGAACATTTACACAAATACCCTGACAATTCTCGTTCTTTAATATATATAGTCCCATAAGCATATTTTTTAGTTGGTACGCAAATGGGAAGATATTTGATAGGGAGCCAAACTCCTAGAAAAAGCAACATGCGTAGACCAGATGAGTAAGGATGTAGCTTCGTAGACCGGCCGTTTGTTAGGCCTACTAAGTGCACCTTTCTCAAAGAACTGTATGGATGACTCGCGCATCATACAACTCCGTTATGGTATATATATGGATTCCCTTTCTTTTGACCAACCGATCCTCAAACCAACTTGTCCTCACTTTCTATTCCTCAATAAGTGGTTTCATTTCATTCATTCATTCATTGATTCAAGGTAGTTTTAACTTGCTTCCAAGTCCAAGGACTACGCCAGGAAGAGTTCTATTTTCCAAGTTCTTTTATACCATACCACTATGTTGTTCTGATGAATTTAGCTTCTATGACATTTGAGAAAGTAACATGTTTGATCTTCTGCTTGTTTCATAGAGTATTTTGTTGATTATGGTTTCTGCACACAGCCCGACAGACCCGATGAGTTGGAAAGAATCGAAGGCGCTGGTGGACGGGTTATCAACTGGAACGGAAGTCGAGTCTTAGGAGTTCTTGCTACATCGAGATCCATCGGTATGTTGAGAGTGATTTTGAATTTGTTATGACTTGATTGCGTAGATCATACTGGTTTCATAGCCATTTCTTTGGTGTTCAGGCTCATTGGAGAGAGAAAATAGATGTATTCTTTGTTAATAATTTTGGAGCTGCTAAATAGTGAAGGTAAAATATTTGTGGTGGTTGTTGTGTCTTTGTTACACAATGTATATGGTAAAGGCATGCATGTCGGATGATGTTGAAAATGTAAAGATTCACTCCGCACTTCTGTGATGATTCCTGCAGACATGTTTAGTTAAAAAACTTAAGATATAAGTCCGAGTTTGAGAATTTCAACCTCAGAATCAACTGCCAATAAATTGAAACAGTTGAAAATTAAAAACTTGTTGGCCAACTAGCTAGGGTTAACCTTTGTTTAATGGTTGCAACGTATCATGACTAATGTAAGGTTCCTTTTAAACTTGAGAAACTTAATTATCAATATTGCTGACTACTGCTATATGAATTGTTGAGTTTTTTAATCAGATGTCGTCTTAATCCTAGTTTGAATTCGAAAGCTCCTTTGGATCTCTCAATTTTTGTAAAAGTCAATAGTAGTTGGTGCTTATCTGGTTGGTGCTAGCGGGAAAGTACTCTGATGCTTGAATTAGTCCGTGAACCGAAAAGATAACTTGAAAGTACTGTTTAGAGAGAACATATACCATCCCTTTTTCCAAAGCTATTTTTTATACACAGACTAAGCTTGGACTCCAAGCTAGCATGTGTAGAGCACGTTCTCCTATAACGTCAGAAATAACTTTCGTTATCCTGACGTCATGCATAACATACTGAATTTTAGGCCGGATGTTACGTGCCAAGGATGAGCAACCTAGAGGCCATTTGAAAATTAGTTTGGCCATTTCATTTAGGTCTCTCTATCGGGTTCTAACTCAGCTAGGCCTACATGATGTGTGCCTGTAAACCGGACTAGTTGCACAATATCATATGAGCCATGTTGGGTTTCAATCCTGCCCATTGAGCTCTCTGAGCTGCTAGACTTGACCAAGGCTACGGTCCATATCTAAGGCCAACCCAGCCTACTACATGCCATGGATCATGGATTTATGGAGGTCTTGTTGAAAATGTAAAGGAAAAGTCTGCGTATATATACCATCCGGACACATTTGGACACGTGGGGCCCTTGAATTATTGAGGGCTTCACGTGCATACAATGGCTCCGGACACATCTATGTCTGGATGGTCTGTGTTCCTAGCATTACTCAATTATAAACGTAGGTGGTTTCGGACTATCTTCTCTATAAAAGGTTTGTAAACATGGATTGCAGGGGATCACTACCTCAAACCGTACGTGATATCAAAACCAGAAGTCAAAGTGATCAAAAGAACTAGGGCGGATGAATTCCTGATTCTAGCAACTGATGGCCTATGGGACGTCGTTTCTAATGAATTTGCGTGTAAAGTCGTCAGGAGATGTTTGGATGGCAGAATGAAGGGGAAATTCCAAGCAGTTGTAAACGGAAGCACCAAATTCAACGAGGTCGTAAGGGAAAGCCGTCGAGCTGCAGTGGCTGCGGCAGTGCTGGCTGAGCTAGCGATGGCTAGGGGTAGCAATGATAACATCAGTGTGGTGGTGGTCGAATTGAATCCCACCGGAAAGTGTACGGTATAGTTCATCGATCAAGAAGGCGTAAGGCTCAGGGAGGGAAGAAATTTATTGATGCCGATGAGTGAATTTCATCCATTCGCTTTGGAGATTGTGACAGAGTGAATCTCATCCATTTGTTTCTTGAGATTGATTTGATGAACTGGTTAATGTACAGGACGGTTTAACCGGTTTGAAGGATAATGATTCTTTTGATTGTGTTTGGATTCAAGGAAAATGTCAAATGGATGGTTACTGCTATAGTGCTATGTAGCAGACAGTTTGTAATTGATTCTTAAACTACAGGAATTGGCATGCTCTTGTTGAACTTACAATAGAGAATTCCTTTCAGATATGATTGATTCATTTTTATGATTGATAATGTCGAAAACTGGATAGTGACTTCTCGAGTTTCTGTTGGGGTTCATGCACACAAGTTCCAAAACCGGAAGTGTTTTATGACCAATGACTCTCCGACGACAACGTTAGAGAGAGAGAAAGAGTATGTAGAAGATAAGTTGTAAACTTATCATGGCATTAATGCAAGATTGGCGAATGGTGAAGATTTTTGGGTGTTTGATTGTGGCCGATTAAATGTTCCTTATTTTCTTATTTGGAGGAGTAGATTATTAATTTCTTGATGACATCATTTTCAAAATTCAAAGCGCTCTCAGGTTCTATTTGTAGGATTTTGTCGAGTTAATCTCGTGATTGGTTTCTTTTGGCCGAGCACCATGATTCTCGACAAATTTAGCATCAGTTAACAATGTAAGCTGAGCGCCTAGATTTTCGAGTGGCTATGCGCTGAGTAACTGAACATTGAGGTGTTGAGCACTGACCAACTGAGTAGTGAAAGGCTGATCATTAAGCCGTATGTCAAAAAATGAGTGCTAAAAGTTAATCCGGGCTCATTGGAGTTCATTATCAAGTTGATGAACTTGTTGAACGGGTGGATCTTGCATGTCATTGGAGCTTCATATTCTCGTATAGTTTTGATCCTGTTTTTTGAATTGTGGGTGCAATAATCTTTCAATGCCACCTTTTTATTATTTTTATTAAGCCAACATCCCCATTTCTCCTGACTAAGGGAGCGACGAAAGACGTCTTATTAGAATGAACATGAACCATGAAGGTTCATAAAAGATGAATAAGTACAGGCGTACAACTAGAGTAAGTCTACATACACACCCTCTTGTTTACACCCTCTCACACCCTATGTATATTTCACATGGGCTCCACCCATTTAATCCTTAAAAGAAATTCAAAATTCAAAATTCAAAAATGAAAATCTCATACATCTTCTAGGTAGGGTGTGAGAGGGTGTAAGCAAAAAGGGTGTGTATGTAGATTTATTAGTACAACTAAATCCGGGAACCACCTGATTTTTTTTAGTTTTGACAGCATAAAAAAGACAGATCCTTCCAAGCCAAAAACTGTTGAGATGAGGACAGAAAACTAGGATAAATAACTGCGAATAATTCTACTAACACATCCGTTGTTTATCAAATTATATATCATGTTTATGTGACATTCACTAATTTGAACACATATCAAAATTCATAAAACCCGCTTTTATATTTTGTTTTATAATGATATGTCACGTAAACATGATGTACCATTTGATGTATAGCTTGATCAGTTAGGAGACTTATTCAATAACTGCTTCCAAACTACACTACCATATTTATGGCAAAATCCCATCGTATCCGCATATTTTCTTGGAAATGAACTCATTTATTGCAACAAAAACAGTAGGGCATTCTCTTCTACATCACAGAATGAACATATATAACCATACAATATACAGTAAAGGAACGGCATTGTTCAACCATCCATGCTTCCAATATCAGATCTAGCACAAGAAAACCAATACATTGAAAACAAGCACTACAAGAAATATGAAAACAACAATCCGTCTACTACACTACTCATCTTCAGCAGTAAAATCAGGCTCCGCCGGCTTCTGAAGCATCCTTGGAGGTATTCTCTCCGGCAGCCTCGCTCTCCGGGCCCCACCATTTCTCCTTATAGCACGGAGAGCATTAGCGGCAAACCGTGATGCATAAATAGTGGCTCCCAAGCTCGGCGAGCTACCACCACCCTTAGCCAATGCATCTTGCAACCTATTTTCCTCCTCCCTAAGAGACAACTCCATCTTCTTTCTGCAGTATCTTCGCCACGCTGCTTGTATGAAACAAGCTGCCCAACTCCTCCACTGCTGTGAGTAAAACCTAAAAGTGTGCCGGAGCTGCTTGCTGTGTAACCGCCTGAATTGAGAGGCAACAAATTTCAAATCGTCCGCCACTAGGGCAAATGCTTCCACTTCTGAGAGGGCTTGGACTGTTCTGGTTGAGATTGGGAGGTTAGTTGAGGAATGGGGATCCAAAGCCCAAGTGAGTAACTCTTCACCACAGAAGTCGCCGGCTTTTAGATAATCTGAGTTGAAGAAGCCGGTTCGTCCACCGTTAGTGGTTACTGTGAATAATTTTCCACGCATCACGAAGAGCATCTCATCGACTGGGTCCCCCTCTCTCACAATGTAGCTGTCTTCTGTGTAGAGCACTGGTTTCAGGCAGTCGCACATTGCATCCAACAGTTGTTCATCCATTTTTTCAAACATTGGCACCTTATAAATAGTTCCATAAGAATATGTAAGATTTTAATCCATAATCTACCAAATACAACTGGGGATATTATAAATCTCCAGAAGGACATGTCTGGTTTAATAAATTGAACTTGCACTGGTCTGCATAGTTAGCAGCATGATGATCATGATTGGTCCAAACCACCAAAATGCGAGTTACTAATAAGTTAGATTGACAATGAAAGAAGTCTTCCAACAGTTTTATAAAGTAAATTTAATTGATCACCAATAATCATAAACTCTGAAGAGCATGTAAAGAATTAGATTATGTTCGGGAAATTAGGCAGATGGCATAACTCATAAGTAGCTAATATGTTGACACAACTGGCCTTAAAACAGTAAGCAACCCAGACAGAATAGGCTCCGCATGATATAAAACGCAGTGTCATCTAGTTTTTTGGATTCTTGAACCACGTTCTACTAAACTTTCGACTCCAATGATAGCAGAGAAAGAATTCCAAATTAAAAGTACAAAATATAGAAAGGAGTGTGCAAAAAAGCACATAGGTGCTTGAAAACCAACCGGAGACAGGAAAAAAAAAAAAAACCACATGCATAGATGCCAAGGCTTCAAACTCTGGGAAAAAAGGTATATGGTTAGTCGATTCACACTTCCTAGAAGGACACATTAATTGAAAACAGAAAGCAACAAAAGACAAGCAAAGGAACTCACTCTCATTAGCAGAGCCAAGCAGAGATGGCGCTTTATGTCCCTCCTGAGGTCCTTCGGAAGATTAATGATGAGATTCTCTTCATCAACACCTCTGGTCTCCTGCCATTTGTACTGTTCATATCGCCTAATTCGCTCCCTCAGGGGCTCAGGGAGCAAACGGTGGGACATCCACTGTTCTGCATCTCGCCTTTTGACTCTCATCTCCTCCAATCTTTTTGTAGTGGACTGCAGATATGTCTGTTGCACTAACAGTGAATTAGTTGGTCAATGTTTTCTTTATACAGGCCAAACATACGATGCCCTTTAAACGTCTAGACAATGACAATACGCCTTTCACTACTTTTTTATCCTAGCATTCAATTTGTTTCAATCTAAGGAATCCCCATATGCACGGCTCATTATTTCTGGGTCGTTGATGACACATGGAAAATGGGCAGCCCAGTTTATCCATTGCCTCCTAGTCAGCATTCATACATAAAATAGTTTGTTTGGAACCAACATAATGGTCTGCCATCCTATTCCAAAATGCGGCCCCAAACAAGCACTTTTCTTCAGCATTTGAAGAATTGGGCATCAGGTGTTAATAGTAAATGAAGTTTTGGTCCAGTTAACCAGTTTTGTGTTGTTCCCTATAGTTTCACAAAATTAGATGTCAAAAATCCTCCTGCTCAGATAAAAAGATCAAGAGCAAAAATATAAAAAGTCTAATACCAACCTGCATATTGCCGATGAGAAATGAAAACAACACCAAGCCAGAGATGGAAATGAAAACTGCAAAGCAAATTTCCCAGACAAAGGTACTTGTTTTGAGGTTTTGACCAAGAGAACTGCAAAATTTGACAATTTATCAAGAAGTAATTTTACGAAACGGTAACTATAATGCAACTCTTGAACTAAGAGAATTTCAATTAGAGATTACAAAATTATCGACTGGAAAAGAAAGTCTGTCAAATAGGATTATACCAACTGTATACTTGATGCTGAAAACAAGTAAAATTGGAGTACTAGCTGAACTGAACCATCAAAGAAAGAATTCTTGACAACCGTGTACATAATATTATTACAGAGGCATAAAGAACAAGTTAATGGTTGTTGACGAAATTGCTAATAACAACTCCAATTAAAATGACTATGCACCAACAGAGGATCTTATCTTTGCATACCTCAAATTTTGCAGGCCCCACCAAAAGCAATAAAAGAACTTCTCCGGAAAATCTGTCGATCCAACAACACCAGACTGAAGTGCATCGAGGAAAATTCCGAAATCGAAAAGTGTAGTATTTGGAGTCTGTATGGGGCAGGACTCGTTTAGAATTACTTTGAACGCTGTACTATCATCACAATAAACTGAAGAGTGGACACATTCAGTCCGATTTCCACAGGCTCTCTTCCAGCATGTAGTTTCTCGTTCTATAGAAAACAAGTACCAAAATGCTCCAAGAACCTACAAGACATCAAATCACTTAATAATCAGAAAGACTGGTGAGAGAGAAAGATATAAGACAAGTAAACTTATTGCTTGCTAATGTCTACATCATATTTGCACGAGGAATATAAGATGAAGGTTGTAACCAATCTTACATGACTGGCAAGCATGTAAAGAAAGAGATTAAATGCAGCTCCAGCCCAAGCAGTTTCAGTGAGTATGCCGGAAGTTCTTGTTACTTCTTTGTACAATGGACGAATCCGAAGTAGCCTTGGTATGTATTGGAACAAGACAACAAACTTCAACAAGTTCTTTGTATTCAAAGATCTTGATCCTCGCAAGTGTGGAATGATAAATAAGACAACCTGGAAAAGAATGGAAGCATTAGAGACACGGTGATGCTGAGCAATGTGAAGTAGTTTGCTTACATTAACGTTTCTTCCAATTTAGAAATTTTTGAGTGTTTGAATACTTAAAAACATTTTCCGAAACCCTATTTACAATCACACAAATGCATTGGTGCGTCTAAACTTCCCCTGGTTTTAGACAACGAGGATAAAATCACACAAAACATTTATTGCCACTACCTGCCCAAGAGATCCCATAGAATATATGACCAACAGCAAGAAGCAGCAAAACTTTCGTATCCAGCATGAAGTTAACTTTCTAAGTGAATATTGATGCATATGATGTCTTAGACCAGGAAGGAAGGTCTCACAACGTAAAGTGATGCATCATGCAGGAAAACAATAATCCAAGAATGATACTTTCTTCGGCTGACTATAGTGCCAAAGCTATCTGGAAAGGGCTCAGAGCAAGGTGCAACCTATTAATGCATCACATAGGTTTACCTTGCTCTGGACCCAGACATAATTGATCTGGAAACTACCACCTTTATCTTTTATCAAATTGATCCTTGCAGATTAATGAGACACATTTTGTGTGCATGAAATTTCACTTACCTGTGGCAAAGGAAGAACTGCAAGAATGTCAATAAAGAAGTATGACGACAAATACCGCCTTGCTATTTCCAAAGCATCTTTCACCAAGACACCTCTTCCAAATACGCGAGAATAAGGAGCGATAAAACCAGTTCGGAATTGAAAGATGATATGAATTAAATAGAAGATATCAGTAAAGAAACGCAACACAACAGCTGTGGTCTGCAGCCTTTTGTCCAACCCAAGACATTTCTTATCATCATCAATCACAGGAATGTAAAAGAACAACGGATCGAGAGAAACAGCAAGTACACACGACAAGACAAATATCTTGTTCCACTTCTGAAGAAATGGCCCTTGTGGGTCAAGGATTTTCTTCCTCGTACCCAAGCCTTTTTCTGCGATGCTACTTAAAGAAAATGATTCGAAGCCTCTTCGCAACTTATGAGTAACGGAGTTTAATGTTCCAACATTCCCCAAGTGAACACCATGTTTTGTAGAGAATTGGTCATCAGTACTTTTCTCTGGTTTCCAGTCTTGAAACCTGAAGTACCAATAATAAACTCAAATATCAATGCAGAGCTAAGTAGACTTATAAGGGCGCACCCTCAGTTCCTATGGAAGTACACATGAACTGTGGTACAAAATACTCACACTTACTACCATAGCTGGATGCCTCAAATTTAAGGAAACAATCCAGATGAACTACTTCTACTTATTTACCATAAATTATAAATGCTTTAAGTGATTATTATTTTTATTTAACCTTAACTCTTTTGTGAGAAAAACACGTATCTACCCTGAACATGGTACAACTGTAATATGTATACGCATTTTCCTAAGAGAGACAAGTAACAAATGTAAAAGAACTAACCTCACAAACTTCTCTTGCAGGTGATTCATAACTTCAGCTTATCTATGACGGTGTCCAAAATAGATGATCAAACTCCGAGTTACTCATAAAAACTGGGATGTTCTTCATATACTAAGTTGCCACTTGAGGTACTTAGTGGATTGCCAAAACAGTTATAATTCAACTAAAGACCAAATCAAGTGAGCACAGATCATCCAGACGCTGCTGAACATCACTCCCTGGAGATATTGTCACAAAAAGGTTGGTATAATATCATCCCCTTTTTTCAAAAATGCAGTCCAACCTGACCATCCTGTATAAGAAACTTAATATAAGGACTAATGGCATAACCCCTTTGAAAACAACTAGACACTAACAATATATTTGCTCCTAATGATATGGTTAACCATCTCTGCACAACAGTTTTGTTCTACTTCAACAGAACAAACTTCTAAGTAACATGCTGGTTAATAGAACACTATGCGGTTATGAAAAATACACAGAGTTTTAGTAGGTAAACCAGGTAAAGCTACATCAAGGTGCCCTAAACAGCAGATTAGATTGAAACATAACTACATGTACTATATTGACCAAATGTTCCAATTTACGCAACAAGATATTGGTATATTAGCAAATTCTTTCAACTTCAATACCCTGGTGGTTAACGAACAAAAGAATAAGTTACAGTCTTTAAGATTTTTTTGTTCTTTTCCACAAACTCGTCTTCAACCGTTCCAACAAAACAAACAAAATATTTTTTTACTTCTTATCGGTTTGACTCACTACACGGACACACAGACCAAACCAACCAAATAGCACAATTTACATAAAAGAACCTTGCAATCGAATTCCGAGAAAATTTATTGATTCCTTAAACAAAGTTCTGAATAATGGAAACAAACACGCGTAAGAATAAAGAACTTTCAATTTACAGTACGGTACCAAACTAAAAACTTCTTCACTTCCCATCATCCAAGTGCGTATCCAATCAGACCACGAAGGAGTTTAAATGAGAACTTCACTTTAAATCCAATGGTACCAAACAGGCTACACTTTTTGCACAGTGAAATGCAAAATTGAACCATGCAATTGAATTTCGAGAAATTTCCTTGATTCCTAAAAAGTTCTCAATACTGGAAACAAACACGCGCAAGAACAAAAAGAACTTTCAATTTACAAACTTCTTCACTTCCAATCACTGAAGTGCATATCCAAACAGACGAACGAAGGAGCTTAAATGAAAATTTCACTTTACATCCAAGTATAACAGAAAGGCTGTACTTTTGCACGGTAAAAAAAGCAAAATTGAAAGGCAATCACGCTACCATTGAAAATCTACACACCATAAACTCTAACAACAACTCAACTCAAACAAATTGAGAAAAATTCAATCAAAACAAAGTGAATTTCAGATATAAAAGCTCAATAAAGTAAGTACAAAATGATAAATACCGCAGAGGGTGTAATCGTGAAGATTGGCTCATACCAACAACTTTGTTGTAGTTTCAAAAGTCCGTGAGCATTCACAGACGGGGGTGCCAGTGGGAGGGAAGATATCAGGGGAAGGAAGGTTCGTGGAGACTTCTAGGGCAGCGACTCTCCTTTTGAGTCCTTCTACTTTGATTTTGGGGGAAAGCTTTGTTTCCACACTGTCTGTGTGTGTGTGTGTGTGTGTGTGAGAGAGAGAGAGAGAGAGATGGGGGCAGTTAGAGAGAGAGAGAGAGAGAGAGAGAGAGATAGAGACGAGTCCGTGAGCAGTCAAAGGGGATGGGTCAAATCGGTAACGTTTCAAATGGGGGTGCGTCTCTCTGTACGACACTACCTTACTATTATTAGATACGGCTGTTATTTTTTTTTTCTGAATTATTACAATAATAATCACTTGTAATTAGGGGAAACGAGCATGTGTGTCACGAAATTAATGCTAATGTAAGGGAATAAACAAAAACATTCTAAGGTACGTATTTATTGGAAATAAAATACTTTATGATCATACTGGACAATGACTACAAAGTTCTTGTAGGAGTTTTTGTACATAAATTTATAGACGGAGAGTATTTTTAGGTCGAAAAGAATAATTTGTCAACCGAGTTAGATATTGATGGTTCATTTAGACTGTAGTATTTTTTTTTTGGTCCTTATGTGAATTTTTTTTGTAATTTCTTATTTTTCGTCAATTTTTCTGTAATTTATTGGTTCATCTCGACAAGAACTTTCAGAAAAATTATAAATAATTGGTCAAATTTGAAAAAAAATTTAAAAAAGACAAAAATAAATAAAAAAGAGTTTTTTTAACTTATTCGTCGTCTTTAGTGACATTTTTTTTAACTTTTGAACATAATTTTATACTTTTTAAATTTCTTTTATTAAGAAGGACTAATAAACTACAAAACATTGAGGTTAAAATAACAAATGTAAAATGATAATAAATTAGTTGGGCCAATGGGAGCTTGAATGTAATTAACAGTATGTATAGGCAAATTCGTAGGAGATAACATGTAAACGTACCTTTGACTTGACCTTGTGATTTTTTTTTTTTTTTTTTTTATAGAATGAATGGTGTAGGATTTTAGGGGGTGTGAGAAATGATGAACCCGCTCCCTTTTTTTTTTTTTTTTTTGTAAGGAGGAGCGAGTGATTTACTGATAGTTTTATTTTGGGGATTCGAAGTGCCTTCAGCTTTCATTTACAGGATTTTGTTGAACGAAATATGTGATTGATTTTTTTTTTTTTAAATCGACGTATCTGACCGGCTTGGGAACCAAATTGAAATAAAACTTAGAGGAGTCCCCCACCTAAATCGTTAACTCGTCTTGGGGACCCTGAAGGTTACGAACGAATATAATCCACAATAGTCCCAAGTATTAAGTTGTCGAGTTTCGATCGCAAGACATTTTGGTTTACTACTCGTCTGCTCTATTACTTGGTCAATCCCTTGGGGTTAAAAGAAACCAATCAATTCGTGAACGATTTGTTTTGACGAGCGGTTTGTGACTCGAAAGACAGAGCACCAGTTGCTAATTTGGAATATAATGTTAGGTGTTTAAATTCGAGTGGTTGTTTGTTGAACGAATGAGTACTAAATGCTAAGCCATGCGGGTATTGACAAATTGAGTGATGAACTAATCCAAACTCGTAAGGTGATAGCAACCTCCTTTTAAATTCTCTTTCTAGTATGTTATTTATCCCTGATTAGGGCTTGAATTTGAAATCTAGTCGAAATAGTAGGTCATCAAAACTAAAATATAACAAACACGCCATAACGCAGGTGATTACGTTTTTTCATTATATTTAAGTATTATTTCATGTTGTCCTTTTGTAAATATTCATAAAAATTATGTATACTATTTAAAATTTAACAAGTTATGAAGTATTCTTTATTATATGTGTAGTCACAAAACTAGACGGAGATCCGTCTACCCTTAATTAATGATTAATCAAGTAGTAAACGTCTGTTACACTCTATTCCTTTGGTTGAACGATCTTCTAATATTTGAATGTCATACTAGGGAGGAACTATATGGAGACTACGGGGGAATGGACCCTCTCAAAAATTTCAAAAAAATTTAAGACTTACTTATAAATTTAAATTTTGAAAATTATAAAAAAAAAAAAACATATATATTTCGACCTTGCCAAGTTATATTCAGCCTCCTTCCTTTCCAAAATCAAAATCTCAACCCGCCCCAAACCAAAACCTTGAATTCTAGTTCCGTTCCCGTATTCATGGGATTAGTTTTAAGGATGAAGTTATATTAGAGTTCACTTTTACGGCACCAGCTGTTTGCCATAAATATTTCTTTTGTAAATAGTGAAATCTTTTTAGTTCCTTGTAATGCTACAAAAGAGAAAATCGCACTTGCTAATCAATGCATTCATCTTTGGGCCTAGGATCGGTCCCAGAGTAAGGCTCGCAAGCTCCGAGGTTTGGACAACTCTCGGCATGGGGTAACAAATATTTTTTTATTTTTTATAAATGTCAAAAAATGGATAGAAATTCACCGAAAAATTATTATTAATACTAAGTAGGCAATTAAATTGATGTCAAACTTAGATGATCTAAATGTCGAGGCCGACACTGTTAAGGCCATTTGCTATTTGGAATAGCATCTAAAACTAGGAATTAAGGCTATATGTCCGGTATCTTTTGACCCAAATCGGTAGGATTTAATGATTTAAGTTCTTTCCTTTCTTTCTCATGATTGACACTAGAGATAACAACAAGAAGGATTAGGGTGGATGTTACTATCTTCGTTCTCAATTTTTAAATTTATATTCAATTTTCATCTCCGCGCCGATCTCTTAACGGAAATTATTTTTATCCTCCATCCCCACTCTGAATGGGGAATGAAGATCTCCAAATGGAGAACGGCGATCCAAAATTTTTTTAAAAAAACTAATAACATCTACCTACATTTGGATTTTTTGAATAACATTACTTAATGTTTAACAAATTTCGTTGTTCCTTACTGTAAAATTATACGAAATTTCTACTACCAAAACAAATGAGTTACATTTCAGACAAATCGAGACTTATTTCTTGATTACAGACAGAAGAAAAACTTAGCCAAAATGAAGGATATTGGACTAAAAAGTATTCAAATTTAGCAAATTGTGTATTTTGTCTAGTAAAAGATTGATGCGTGGCTAGAATTAAAAGTTGACAAAAGGTAAAAAGTAAAACCCTAATCGAATTCTACACTATTACAAATAGACAGGGAACAAGGCGGAGCGGGAATGGTCCCTGTCCGGAACGGGTGGAGGTGGATGGTGTGGGGAAATTGCCATCCCTAAAGATTCAACACACCTGAATAGTTTGAATTGTTTATATATGATTGTCTCAAAGATTAAGCTATGCATGTGTAAGTATGAATCAATTCAGACTGTGAAACTGCGAATGACTCATTAAATTAGTGTGGACTTCTTTTTTTTAATCAAATTTTGATGATCCGAATTGTTCAATATGTTTAAAATATATTTTTAAGGGTACCTGCAAGAAATCGGCTTGATCTAAATAATTTTTGATAAATAGTGATAGGAACAGTTTTATAAAAAATTAAATAAATCAAACATTTTCGAATAATATTTTTAGCTGATTTCTCACGTTAACCTTTAAAAACATATTTTAAACACATTGAACGGTTCGAATCATTAAAATTTGATCAAAAAATAGGAGGTCCGCACGGTAGCAAAATAGGAAATTGCTTATTAGAAACCCTCACTCTATATATATATATATATATATATATATATATATATATATAACAAGACTAGGCCACCAACTTTGATGACACATCCTCCAAGATGAAGGACTTTTGCTCACCATTACTCATTTAATTAGTATCGCGATTTTAAAAGTCACTAGTTAATTAGGATCAAGATTCCCAATATGCCCTACTTCCTCTTCAAGGTATTAAAGGCTGAAATGCGGCATGGGTTATTTCAAACTCCCTCATCTAAACAAAAATTAAATAAATCTTCCCCTCAACATTATATATGTTTGGCACTATGTAGGAATTGAATAGTTGCTCAAAGTAGGGTAGGATTTGTACCAAGTAGAGTTGGATTCATAAGTATTATTCTAATCACCTTTATATTGGTTGTTGGTATTGGAAATTGATGAAATTTTTAATACATTTCGTGTTCAATATAAATTAGAGGAGAAGAAATTATAGAGATCGATAAGAATGCGTTTGACTAGTTCTTATGTTTTCTCGCCCTTAAGCCCTGCAATACACAATAGAAAACACTTAATCTAGAGAAGAAGAAACCACGTGAAAATGAAACTCAAATAGCAACAAAAAGAAATTTTGAATTACATGCAGTGACAACTTTAAGATTTCTTCGTATGATCAGTGTTCATTCCAAAGAGAGAGAAAAAGTGATGCAGAGAGTACAAAAAAAAGATTTAATTTTTGCACTCCTCTTTGCTATTTGTACTTCATTTTTTGATCAAGAAATTACTTGTGCAATTTTCACAGATCAAATAGCGAAATCAACCAAATAAAAGAGAGAACCACGTGAAAAAGAGGGGTCAATGTTTTTGAAAGTTCCTTCCTAAAGTACACTCGTGATAATGCATTGGTGGGTGTCCCAAGATTAAATATGCATCTTAATAGAAGCTTCTCGAGGATCCCTTTTGATCAAAGGTTATATGCAATCTGCCCCACGAAGCCAGGTTATTCAATGGGTTTGCGTGTACAAGACATTGAGACACAGTATAAAAGGTCCAAATTAGATTCGGCTGATTGACCGAAGGATGATCGGAGATTTGACTTTTCTCCTTATTAGTATGGTGGGTCCTACACTTAGTTCGTTCCGGTGTTGGACCGGATCGAAGTTGGCTCCGTATGCTGTGCGACCAACTCGCCTTTGGATGCACGGCTAGCATGTGCGTCGGGCTGAACGAAGAGTGATCGCCATAATTACGTTACAGCTCAATTTCTATAACTTTATGTAGCCGACAGTTGGCATATGTCAATGAAAGAATGAAAAGTAGCTTGCATCCGTCTTATCATTACAAGAATTCATTTGATTTTTTAAGATCACACATGAAGATGCAGAAGGCTTTTGAAGTTTCAGGGAGGGAGATATGTAAGATCGTTTAATTTCCTCCTTTGTTCAGTAGATGGCCGGCTCTCCATTGCCATTTAAGCCTTTTGTGGGTTTACTTTGGAAGTTGAATTCTTGCTTAAGAATCCCTTCGCTTTGACATGAATCATGTTGCTCGACGAATCTAATCATCTTTTATTCTGCTATATATACATGTAATTGGAGAGCAGTAGTAGAAAGAGAACTTGGGAGAGTTAAGTAATTGAGTATACTCCTCCATAATATCACTAGGTGACAGTAGAAAAAGTTATTTTTCTCCATGAAATAGACAATATTCGAGATTGAAACACTTACAATTTTCTTTATGTGTGTGACTTTTTTGAACCCTTCGAATGTAATCACATAAGTTGGATATATACAAATGATGGGTATAGAATCGTCGATTGAGCAGGGTAAACTAATCTAATTTGCTTGGCTATACGTGATCTTCTCAGACTGGCTCGGTCAAATCTGGCCTCTGCTATATATTCATATAATTGGACTATTGGAGAGCAAAGTGGAGATAAAGTGAGCATAAGAACAAAGAGAACTTTGAGATAAAGTGTACTCCTCCATAATATTTTTAGGTGACAATGGGAAAAAATCATTTCTCTTTTGTGAAATAGGCATTCAAGATTGGAACACTTATAATTTGTTCGTGTGTGTAACTTTCTCTGTCATTGAATGTAACCAAATAAGGTAGATACATTCATGTGATGGGTATAGAATCACTAGTTGAGCAAAGTAGACCATCTAATCTACTGAAGTATGCGTGGTCTTCGATCTCGATCAACTTCCACTATGTCTTCTCAATCATCACTACAACAAATTAGGGTTTTCCCGGCGTTTCAAAAACGCCGGCAAAAGTCATATAAACGCTGGGAAAAGTTTTCCCGGCGTTTTTCCCGGCGTTTTGGAAAACGCCGGCGATACCGCTGTCAGAAATACTAAATGGCGTTTACAAAACGCCGGGAATTGTTACCGTCTGTTACCCAAAAGGCAACCTAGAGGGGGGGTGAATAGGGTTGCTAACAATAATGCCTAAATGAAAAATATACTGATTGAATGAGATCAATAAATAGCAAAGCAAATAAATAAATAATTTGCACGACAAAAATAAATGAGATAAGGGAGAGAGATGTCACGCAGATATATATAGTGGTTCGGTCTGAGCTTTGTCCACTGCTCAGCCTAGTCCACTGGCCTAAGGAGTCGCTGTTTTACTAATCCAATAACCAGCTTCGGGTGCCGATTAAACCTTACAACCGCAACTGCTAACTTTCCCGAGGAGTTAGCGAAACCGCTAGAGTTTATCCCCAAACTCTAAAATCACTACGTTGCGAAAACCAAACCCAGTTTTGTAACCGTAGCAGAACCTCACTGAGAATTATGCAAATTCTCAATACTAAAAGTGAGAAGAAATTATGAAGTGGAACACTCTCTAAAAGAGTAGATACACAAATATCTCTCTTAAAAAAAATGTGAAAGTGATTGCTCTGTGTTGAAGTTTCTGGACTTGTATTGCTCTGAAATTGCTTCGGGTCTTCTCTTCTGCTGAAACTTCCATTATATAGCATGAAAAAAATATGACCGTTGGAAATATTTCCTTTGAAAAAAAATATGACCGTTGGAAACATTTCCTTTGAGAAGAAAATATGACCGTTGGAAACATTTCCTTTGAGAAGAATATATGACCGTTGGAAACATTTCCTTTGAGAAGAAAATATGACCGTTGGAAATATTTCCTTTGAGAAGAATTTCCATTTGGGAAGAGAGCGCTAATTTGGGATGTATCCGTTGCAAAAATCTTTCTGCAAGAATTGATCTTTAGTAATTTAAAAAGTGAACGTTGAGAACAATTCTATTGGTGGAACAATCTTCATAGCCTTGAAGGAGACATGGAGTGTACCATGGACCAAATGTCAACCTTGAAAGTATTACACGTGGGCTTAACAAAATGGTGAATATTGGTTAAAACCAATTGGTCTAATAACAATTCTTTTTCCTGAGATAGTTAAAAGAAAATGAATTAACATTGTTTTTCAAGAAATCAATTTTGTCATAAATCAAAATCAATTATATCTAACAATCTCCCCCTTTTTGATGATGACACAAAATATGATTTCTAAAAATAATGACAAGTGAAATTTTAAACAAGTGCTCCCCCTTTGTATATGCTCCCCCTTAACATATGCCATAAGAAATATTTAACAATTACGAGCAATAAAGAATAAATGACATTTATAATAACCAACATAATCTAACATGGTACGCACCATATAGTATAATTAGCAAAATATCTCAAGCGTACATAACAAATGCTAATAACAAGGATAGACTAAACTCCCTTTTTCTCCCCCTGTGGCATCATCAAAAAAAATGTTTGGAGTAAGATTTATATAGACATTATGACGGTAACTACTCCAATTTTAAAAGTGATGAAACAAGTAATAATTATTTTAACTAAAAATCCCCAAAGAATATTTTAAAATGGATTAGACATCCCGAGTTCTCTTCGAATAAAACAAAATTGCTCTTCAATAAGGGGTTTTGTAAAAATGTCCGCCAATTGCTTGTCGGTACTAATAAAATCAAGAACGATATCCCCCTTTTGAACATGATCACGAATAAAATGATGTCTAATTTCAATATGTTTTGTTCGAGAATGTTGAATGGGATTTTTCGTTAAATTAATCGCACTTGTGTTATCACATCTAATTGGAATATGATCATAATGTAAATCAAAATCCTCCATTTGCTGTTTGATCCATAATAATTGAGCACAACAACTACCAGCAGCTATGTATTCAGCTTCGGCAGTCGACAAGGCAACTGAATTTTGCTTTTTGCTAAACCACGACACTAAAGAGTTTCCAAGAAATTGACATGTGCCACTGGTGCTCTTACGATCAATTTTACTACCAGCATAATCAGCATCCGAAAAATCAATTAAGTCAAAAGAAGTATTTTTAGGATAAAATAGCCCCAAATTAGGAGTTCCCGCAAGATATCTAAAAATACGTTTGACAGCTACTAAATGTGACTCCTTTGGATTAGATTGAAAACGAGCACATAAACAAACACTAAACATGATATCGGGTCTACTAGCAGTAAGATAAAGCAATGAGCCAATCATACCTCGATACATTTTAGTATCTACTGATTTACCATTTTCATCTTTGTCGAGTTTAGTGGCCGGGCTTATTGGAGTCTTCATGATTTTAGAATCTTCCATCTCGAATCTTTTGAGAAGTTCTCTCGTATACTTTGCTTGATTGATAAAGATTCCATCATTTGATTGTTTGATTTGAAGCCCAAGGAAGAAATTGAGTTCTCCCATCATACTCATTTCAAATTCACCTTGCATACATTTAGCAAACGCTTTGCATAGCTTTTCATTAGTAGCACCGAAAATAATATCATCAACATAAATTTGAATAATAAGCATGTCATGATTTTCAGTTTTTATAAAAAGTGTAGTATCTAATTTTCCTCTAGAAAAACCATTAGCAAGTAAGAAGGTGCTGAGTTTATCATACCATGCACGTGGAGCTTGTTTCAAACCATAAAGCGCTTTAGAAAGTTTAAAAACATGATCAGGAAATTCATGATTTTCAAAACCCGGAGGTTGCGCTACGTAAACTTCTTCTGAAATAAAACCATTTAAAAAAGCACTTTTTACATCCATTTGAAAAAGTTAAAAATTTTTAAAACATGCAAATGCAAGCAACATGCGAATAGCTTCTAATCTAGCAACAGGAGCAAATGTCTCATCAAAATCAATGCCTTCTTCTTGATTATAACCTTGTGCAACTAATCTAGCTTTATTTCTAACAATATTTCCTGATTCGTCCAATTTGTTTCTAAAAACCCATTTAGTACCAATAATAGTGTGATCACAAGGTCTAGGCACTAAATCCCAAACTTTATTTCTTTCAAATTGACCCATTTCTTCTTGCATCGCTAAAATCCAATTTTCATCATTTTCAGCTTCTAAAAAATTTTTAGGCTCAATTTGAGAAACAAAAGCTAAATTACCGCAAATATTATTAAGAGAAGAGCGAGTACATATACCTTTCGAAGGATCTCCAATAATTAAGTCCTTTGGGTGATTTTTCACGAATCTCCATTCTTTTGGTAGATCTTGATTGCTGACAGGATTTTGTGGTTGATCAAGGACCATGTCATCCTTTACTTGAGTGCTTTCATGCTGGCTTTCGCCGTTTTCCTTACTAATGGACAAGTCTCGCACTTCCTTTATGATATCTACTTCATCATTATCAATAACAATCTTGGGAATAGATGGGTTAGATTCATCAAAAGACACATGAATAGATTCTTCTATAAGATGAGTACGTTTATTGTAGACTCTATATGCTTTGCTAGAAATAGAATAGCCAACAAAAATTCCTTCATCGGATTTTGAATCAAATTTTCCCAAATGATCTTTTCCATTGTTTAAAACAAAACATTTACATCCGAAAGCATGAAAGTAACTAATGTTGGGTTTTCTACCATTCCATAGCTCATATGGTGTCTTTTTGAGGATGGGTCTAATCAGGACCCGATTTAAAACATAGCAAGCGGTATTGACAGCTTCTGCCCAAAAATATTTAGGTAGAGAGTTTTCACAAAGCATTGTTCTTGCCATTTCTTCAAGAGTTCTATTTTTCCTCTCAACTACCCCATTTTGTTGAGGCGTGCGAGGTGCAGAAAAGTTGTGATCTATACCATGATCGTCACAATATTTTTCAAACAAAGAGTTTTCAAGTTCTCTACCATGATCAGTACGAATGTTTGAAATAACAAAACCTTTTTCATTTTGAACTTTTCTACACAGTTTAGTAAATGATGGAAAAGCCTCGTCTTTATGTGCTAGGAACATAACCCATGTAAATCTAGAGAAATTATCAACAACAACAAGACAATAGTATCCGCCGCCAAGACTCGGTGTTCTAGTAGGTCCAAATAAATCCATGTGTAATAGTTGTAATGGCCTTGCAGTAGAAATAACTTTTTTTGATTTAAAAGAAACCTTGGTTTGTTTACCTTGTTGACAAGCATCACATAGTCTATCTTTTTCAAATTTGATTTTTGGAAGACCAACAACTAATTCTTTTCTAGAAAGTTTTGAAATTGCATCCATGTGTGCATGTCCAAGGCGTCTATGCCATAGCCAACTATTATCACTCATTGCAGAAAAACATTTTACACCCTTTTTGCTTAAATCATTTAAGTTAAAAACATAAACATTTTCAAGTCTTTGACCGACAAAAAGTACCTTGTTGTTTTCTATGTTCTCAATAATACATTCAGATTTTTCAAAAGTAACTCGATTACCCTTGTCACAAAGTTGACTAATACTTAGAAGATTGTGTTTTAAACCATCAACAAGTAAAACATCTTCTATAATGGTAGACGGGGTATTACCAATGTTACCTACACCGATGATTTTTCCTTTGCTATTATCACCAAAAGTCACGAATCCTCCATCTTTTGGTGTTAGAGAGTTGAAAGCTTTTTCATCGCCCGTCATATGCCTTGAACATCCACTATCGAGGTACCACTTTCCTATAGTTGATGTGGACTTGAGGCATACCTACAATAGCAAGTCAAGATTTGATTTTTGGTACCCAAATCATCTTGGGTCCATGAGGGTTAGCTTGAGCAAAATATGTTTGGTTCTTTTGAACCCAAGTTTTGTTGACATAAGTAAATGAATATCCCTTAATAGGACAAGAAGGTGAAATATGTCCTAATTTACCACAATAATGACATGTGAGTTTAGAATGACCAGATGAAGGATTTTTCTCAAAAAGATTCTTGTAAAAATTCTTATGCTCGTTTGGGTTATAGCCAATTCCAGTTTTATGAAAAAAGCATCTTTGTTTTCCAAGAAGTAAATCCAAGCCATCCTTTCCTTTAGTGAATTTTGAAAGAGACTCAGTCAGATCATTTATTTGTTCATGCAATGAATCAACATTAGATTTCTTTCTCAAATCGTCATTTTCTTCTTCCAAAATATTTTTCTCTTGAATCAAATCTCTAATTTGTTCATGCAGAAAATCAACATTAGACATCTTTTTCAAATCCTCATTTTCTTCTTCCAAAATATTTTTCTCTTCAATCAAATCATCCAACTCTTTTGAAAGATCTTTTGCGAGTTTCTTAAGACTAATATTTTTAGAACTGACTTTTTGAAAATTATGTTGCAAACTTTGAAAAGCATCTAATAATTCATTAAAAGACAGAGCAGAGGGGTCAAGATATACCTCAATTTTTTCTTTTGCCATGAAGCACAAATTTACAATTTCTTGCTTCTCGTCATCACTGTCAAAGCTGCTATCATCACTATTGTCCCAAGCCGCTAACATAGCTTTCCTTCTGTCTTTCTTTGAATATTTCCTTGCTTGGGGACATTCGGATTTTATGTGGCCGGGCTTCTTGCATTCGTAGCAAATGATTGGATCTCTTTTGCTAGTTTCTTCCTTGTTTCCATCTTTCCTCGGAAACTGTCTATCTTTCCGACCATTTTTACTCTTGAGGTACTTTTTGAAGTTCTTGGTGATGAGAGCCATATCTCCATCTTCACTTTCATCGCTTGAATCGTCATTGCTCTTTGATTTGCTTGTAGTTCCTTTAAGAGCAATATCTTTTCTTTTCTTGTCAACCTCCTCATTCATTTTGCGATGGATTTCCTCCGTCATAAGGGATCCCATAAGCATGTCCATTGTATAAGTTGAGAAGTCCTTTGACTGCAGAATGATGGAAGTTGTAGTATCCCAATTCTGTGGCATAGATCTAAGAACCTTCCTTGCCATCTCAGATTCAGTATAAGACTTACCAAGAGATTTCAAACCATTAGTAATATTAGTAAATCTCGAAAACATTTGAGATATAGATTCATCCGGTTGCATTTTGAAAAGCTCATAGCTATGAACAAGAATATCTATTTTGGACTCCTTAACTTGACTATTCCCTTCATAGGCTATTTCTAATTTATCCCAAATTTCTTTAGCCGTTTCACAAGCAGATATTCTATTATACTCATCAGTACTCAATGCACAATAAAGAAGATTAATAGCTCTAGCATTCTTTTCAATTTTGATTTTTTCGGCGTCGGTCCATTCATCTTCTAGCTTAGGGACAGTATGGTCTCCGGACTTCTTAGTCGGGACAGTAGGACCATTGGTAATAATTCTCCACAAGTCATAATCAGTAGATGTGACAAATATCCTCATTCTATTTTTCCAATAACTGTAATTTGTTCCCGTGAACAAAGGAGGTCTATGGGATGATTGTCCCTCGACATTAGAAACGTTACTAAGGGTTGCCATGGATCTCTCTTAGACTGTTAAGTCAAGAAAAAAAAATTAGCAAGAGCCGAGGCTCTGATACCAATTGTTACCCAAAAGGCAACCTAGAGGGGGGGTGAATAGGGTTGCTAACAATAATGCCTAAATGAAAAATATACTGATTGAATGAGATCAATAAATAGCAAAGCAAATAAATAAATAATTTGCACGACAAAAATAAATGAGATAAGGGAGAGAGATGTCACGCAGATATATATAGTGGTTCGGTCTGAGCTTTGTCCACTGCTCAGCCTAGTCCACTGGCCTAAGGAGTCGCTGTTTTACTAATCCAATAACCAGCTTCGGGTGCCGATTAAACCTTACAACCGCAACTGCTAACTTTCCCGAGGAGTTAGCGAAACCGCTAGAGTTTATCCCCAAACTCTAAAATCACTACGTTGCGAAAACCAAACCCAGTTTTGTAACCGTAGCAGAACCTCACTGAGAATTATGCAAATTCTCAATACTAAAAGTGAGAAGAAATTATGAAGTGGAACACTCTCTAAAAGAGTAGATACACAAATATCTCTCTTAAAAAAATGTGAAAGTGATTGCTCTGTGTTGAAGTTTCTGGACTTGTATTGCTCTGAAATTGCTTCGGGTCTTCTCTTCTGCTGAAGCTTCCATTATATAGCATGAAAAAAATATGACCGTTGGAAATATTTCCTTTGAAAAAAAATATGACCGTTGGAAATATTTCCTTTGAAAAAAAATATGACCGTTGGAAACATTTCCTTTGAGAAGAAAATATGACCGTTGGAAACATTTCCTTTGAGAAGAATATATGACCGTTGGAAATATTTCCTTTGAGAAGAATTTCCATTTGGGAAGAGAGCGCTAATTTGGGATGTATCCGTTGCAAAAATCTTTCTGCAAGAATTGATCTTTAGTAATTTAAAAAGTGAACGTTGAGAACAATTCTATTGGTGGAACAATCTTCATAGCCTTGAAGGAGACATGGAGTGTACCATGGACCAAATGTCAACCTTGAAAGTATTACACGTGGGCTTAACAAAATGGTGAATATTGGTTAAAACCAATTGGTCTAATAACAATTCTTTTTCCTGAGATAGTTAAAAGAAAATGAATTAACATTGTTTTTCAAGAAATCAATTTTGTCATAAATCAAAATCAATTATATCTAACACCGTCGTTTTTCCCAGCGTTTAATAAACGCCGTAAAATATTCCCCACGTCCAAAGCCTTTCCCAGGATTTTGCAAAACGCCGGGAATAGTCCTGACATTTTTAAATTCACTCACCACAATTTAGCTAGTGCTTTTTTTTTTTTTCAATTTTCTCCACTATTAACCAACAATTTATATTCAAATACAAGATTTATGACATAAAAACATCTCAAATTCATTCACCACAATTTCTCAATTTACAAAATACGTTCGGAGATATATCTAATATCCCGAGACAATCAAACATAAACCATATAATATAACTCCAAATCTCTGCAATACATCCACTCAAAAGTTTTTCAAAATCCATAACACATCAAGCCAAAAAAAACATAATAGACAAGCTAATCAGTTCCAGCATCCGATTCAGTTCCAGCATTTACTATAAGTGATTTAGCAAGTGTACAACGACTCAATGAGCACACAGTGTACAACGACTCAAAATGTATATTTCTCTGCTGCATCAGTTCCCTAAGGAACCCAGTAAGCTTCAATGCTCCCATTCCGACAACTTCAACGCCCACCTTGCGCATGACTTTACCATGTAAAACTTCACGAGGAAATCCAAAAGTTAGAAAAATGTGATTCCAGATGACCTTGATCCACACTTAGGAAATCAGAATCAGAAATCATAATTAGAAAGAATAAGCAAACGTTGGTGAACACCTAGTACTGTTTTGATGCCATTGATGTGAACAAGTAGAGGGAGGGAAATAAAAAGGATGAGTTATGAATCATCAATAAGGAGAAGTGTACAAGGGGATGATATCAGTATTTGTGAAATAATCAATTGGATTAAGACAGTTTCATAAAGCTTTAGGCCTCATTATTAGGTACAACTGAAGTAGAGTCCATCGAACAACAGCCTCAGAATATGGAAGAAAAGTTCCTCAAATATCATTTTCTAAATTAGCACGATATGAGGGGATCTTAGAGCTTACTTGGAACAACAGAGGTCTGCTGGAAACCAATGTTAACCACGATTCTTGAAGCTCGTCTTGCTGCATACAAAGCTAAAGTTGCCTACACTTATCACAAATAACTGCATTACGGGTTAAGGTATAAACCAGATTTATCAATCACTCACAGAAATAAAACAAAGGAATCCAAATTTGATACATGAATCTGAGAAAGGGTACAAACATGAGACCATCAAATGGCTCAACCACATATATGCTGGTGATCCTTGGGGTCTGATGTTGTTTTATTACTAAATAGCCTTATAATTCCTTGCAACAAACATCCTCTTCGTCGACTTCAACGTACCAG
Organism: Arctostaphylos glauca; assembly: GCA_019985065.2. Lineage (NCBI taxonomy): Eukaryota > Viridiplantae > Streptophyta > Magnoliopsida > Ericales > Ericaceae > Arctostaphylos > Arctostaphylos glauca. The sequence continues at coordinate 27,926,174 of JAHSPW020000013.1, read as the reverse complement.
AAATTAAAAAAGCAAAACTATCTGCCAATGGAAGGCCAAACCATTGCAGGATCAATTGTCATCGCAGGTCGCAAGTAAAAATGGCTACTCAAAGATCTACGCACCAGATTTGGTTACTGAAACTATGGTTTAATAGTGAACCAGATACCAAACAAAATTTCATAGTTTGTGAACAAGAACTAGAGGAGAGAGATTCTACCCTGAATGAAAATAAATACTCATTGATAATCTATTGTTCATGTCAGCCTAATGAAGAAGTAGAGGGTGTTTCATATTCTGTATCCTTTTAGCCGCCATTCAGTAAAATCAGTATTCAGATTTTTGGACATGGTTTCTCCTCTGATAATATGGATGCTTGCACCAAGTTTGCATTATATGGAACCGCTGTTATAATGAAACAAAAAGAAAACTGAACATCACTAAAAAGGAGATTGAATCATGGCCTCACATGAAGACCTTAACCAAAACTTCTAAAATTGTTTTGTTCGTCATTAAAATGCTATATATTTTCAAGCATCAAGACTTAAAGAACAGCAGACAGTGACTCGGTGGGAGGTACACATTTTGAGATAATAAAAATAGGAACTTACCATCATAGTGGCAAATTGGAATGGACACAACAACCAGTTGCGAAGATTTTTTCACTTGCATCCTGCGGGAAGATACAGTCAAAGTCTAAAAGAAAGGGGAAATGATAGTTTCTAAAGAAAAGAAAGAAGCATCAAGCAGCAGAAAAACAAAGACGATGAAGCAATAAGCATCAAGCATCAAGCATCAAGCAAAAAAGCGTTTAATTTCAGGGTTGTTACCAAGATCATCAGATGTATCCATAACTTCTTCAGGAAAACCGGACCATATGAAATGTACATTATTGCTTCAAAAGAGAGATAGAGAACGGGAGGGAGGAAGGGGTAGAGAGAACGGGAGGGAGGAAGGGGTAGAGAGAGAGAGAGACCGGTAGAGAGAGGGACACCGAGAGAGAGTGTGAGAGAGAGAGAGACGTACCTGATGGATCAAAAGAGCAGCGGCTAGGGTTTGATTTTGGGGAGGGAGAAATAAGGAGGGAAGGGAAAAATTAGGGGAGGGGGAAAGTGGGTTTTGAAGCTAGGAAAATAAGAGGGAAACAAAATTACATGTATTCTCCGGGTTTTTTAAAAAATGCGGGGAAGAAAATGCGGGGAAAGATTTGATTTGTTGTAGTGCATCTATAATATTGTCATTCTTCTTCATTCATCCCAACAACCTTAGTGTAGATCCTACCTCACTTGAAGGATTCCTAATCTCATAAGAAGACTAACAAGGAATCATCGTGAGGCCACTCCTAATGGGAGTGTGCTATTAGGAAAGTGAACGCCTAAATAGAGTCAGTCTCATTCTTATCTTGAGATACAGATGAAAAGACTCCAACACAGTCATAGTACCTAAGTTTCACCCTATCCACGACAAAGAGAGATCACAACGAGGCTATATAAGCACACCCAAATTCGTCTAAAAAAGTTATCATGTTTTTTGTGAATCGCTACTTACTTGAGTGTTCCTTTCACTTGAGATTTATAGGATTCTAACTTAGCCATCATAGATGTTTATTGACACCAAACTGATATTTATTTGTAAGTCTGCGATCTAAGAAAATACTATGAATCACACTATCAACATACAATATAATTAATCTTTCTAAAATTGAAGCTTCGGCTTAATTGTTTATCATTGAAGCATGTGAAAATTATCATTAGGCCTAAACTACATTTCCAGCATGTTAATTTTCGTCAAATGTTTAAAAAGGAGGGTCAAACCACAAATCTCTCTAGTCCATTGAGGACTTCTCAAACCCATTAAATTTCATATCATATTCAGAGCTCTCATGATCTTTTCTCATGCAATTTGCGATGTAAAATAAGACTCATTACGATATTACTTGACTATCCGAATTGTATGTCTCAATGTGTCCATATGAATGGGATGGGAGAGTCATCCATCTCGAGGTAGGCAGCTGCAAGATACCTTTTCTAGCCTATAGTACTAGCCCGTCGACGGGTCCGAAGAGTTCAAAGGAGGTTGGAGTTTTAAAAGGCTCTCTATTTTCCCCGTCATTCGAATTCTATTAGGGTCAGTGTGGATATCATATAGTAAAAAAACTGCTCTACTTCTTACAGGAAAAGCAATGTCAGGCGGTTTCACATAAAGTCCACGGCAGGAGGCAATATAGCCTGTTTGGAAAGGAAAGCGCATCGTCTTTCTATTGTACGGGCGGTTTTTTCGGACAATAAATTATATAGAATTCAATAGCCAAATCGTCCCGTTCTTGCGACCACTACGATACGGTCAAGATAATTGATCAACTTGAATTTTTTAAGAAAAAAGATAAAATTTGAATAGTTATAGATAGCGATAAATCATGTTTTATGTCACATAACAAAATCTTCCTATGAAAAAATCTTCATCCTCTTTCGAGGATCAAGAAATAAAAGATGGTCATTCTTGAAAGTGATGGGTTATGGGACATCACATCCATCGTCCAAGAATTTTTTAGAGCAAGTCTAATAAGAACACGCAACTTCTATACATAAATGTGTTTGAATTTGTATACGAAAAATTGTATTCTTAGACTTTTTTAAATTTTTAACATAAACTTCACTATTAACCTACCATTAAAACATCTCAACACTCCTTAACCAACAATTTTGTAGATTGCTAGTTGGTTCCCTGTTTAGGAGATATATATATAGATATATGTTGATACCAAATTTTGCTCCCATTGCTCAAAGTATTATGAAAAATGCCATCAAAATGAGTTCAAAAGAATTTGTGCACAAAAAAGACTATTTTGCCCTTGCACAGTCCGGGGTTCGGGAGTACTATTCACGAGACCACTTCATCAAGTCATGAGAACTTCATACTATTAATCAGTATGACGACACGATTCCAGTGACAGTGATTGGGGTGAAATCGGACAACGCCGACAATTTTTGATTGTTCAGAACGGGGTCTCGGAGGCACAATTTATGAGCTGATATGTTCAGACATCGAGAGGCACATGTTATTGATCAACACAGAAATACAAGTCCATCGACTGTATCCATGGTCAAATCTGAGTTTGGTAGCTCAAGAAATAGCATTTTAAAGAATGATAATGGTGTACCGGTGATTATTTGGGAGTTAGGTTTGCGAGTCGACATGTCCATAAATCAAATATTAGACTCAAAATGATCCTCTCGACGATACAAATCCATTGGCTATATCCGTGGTCAAATCCGAGTTCATTTGGACATCCGAAGATAAAAAATAGCGTGCGAAGGCATTTTATAAAACAATGGCATTTTCGTAAATATTTTTTAAAAAAACCTGACGTCACCTGCACACGCACAGCCACGCGCGCGTACGGCGCACGTGCCGGCGTCCAGGCCGTGCCCGGCGAAAATGCCGTGGCCGGCGCGTGGGCCGTGCCCGCCTGGAATGCCGTGCACGACATGGTCCTGATCCAGTGCGGACGAGCCCGTGTTAGTCGCTGACGTGGACCACTCTAATTGGCTAGCAGTTACTGCCTTTTTCTCTCTCTTCCACACTCTCTCTCCCTCTCTGCCACGTGGTTCCCTCTTTCCTCTCGCCCGCACATAATCCCTTCCCTTCTCTCTAACTTTTTCTCTCTCCTCTCCACATCTGACACGTGTCTCTCCTCTCTCTCTCTTCTCTCTCACGGCTGTTTCTTCTCTCTCCTCTCTCTCTCTCTCTCTCTCTCTCCTCCCCTCTCACCAGCCGACTCTCTCTCCTCTCCTCTCCTCTCCTCTCTCTCTCAACCGCCTCTCTCTTCTCTCTCACGAACCGCCTCTTTTTTCTCTATAAAAACAGTGTTCGCACTCGTTTAACGGACGGATTTTTTGGGAGAAGGAAACCAGAGAGGGAGAAACCCTTTTAGAAAACGGAAATTTTTGGGAGAAACCAGAGAGAGACAGAGACAGAGGATTTTTTTAGGAAGCCTAGACAGATAAATTTTTACAGAGAGGAACCGCGCATATATTTTCCCGAGAGTGAAAACCTCGAGAGAGATTGTCAAATATTTCTCGACTCCGTAGTCGTGGAACGTTTGACACCCAAAATAAATTAGAGTTATGATTTTTAGATAGGACTTTTGGCCCAAAAACAAGAGGAAGTTCTGCCCAATTATTTCAGATTTAGAAAGATTCGAACGCGTTATTATATTAGCATACCTCACGATAACAGGGCTTTAAAACCCAGTGTTATGTCGGGTTATGGTTTTACTTAGCCGTTCGCGTGTCTTTCTTATTTTCATGTAACCAGCTGATTCGAATATCAATACAAGGTATCATTGCAACAACTTATTTTATTTCAATTTCTGTCTTTTTTATTTAATTTCTGCTCTGTTCATTTAATTTCTTTATTTATTTATTTTTACTTTCTTTTTTTATTTAATGTAAATACTACGCTTAAAAGCTGATGTTCGCATCTCTAGTCCACAATTCTACAAATTTCTAGTCATTTTCCTGAAATTTCTAGTCCGCACTTCTAGAATGACAGAACATTTTTATTTATCTCTTCTGCTTTTTTTTTATGTAAATATCAATTGGGCATCCGTATCTCTAGTACACAGTTCTAGAAATTTCTAGTCCGTTTCCTGAAATTTCTAGTCTGCACTTTTAGAATGTGAAGATTTAGCCTGTTTAAATCACAAAAGTCGGTGTTGGCCTATGCCGATGTACTTTTCGTGATTTAAACAAAAATCTCTTAAAACAAAAATCAACGCCCCCAGCATATCGCTCGATTGCGTTGGCCCCTGTCGGGACTAACTTCTACTTTTTCCCTTTCCCAGATCCCGTAACTTTTTTTTTTTACCCCTTTTCCATCTCCCCGTAACAGATACTGCTATTTCCTTTTTTTATTATTTCACGAAAAATCAATAAAAGGAAAAAATTCGTTACTTAGCATACTGCTATTTTCTTTTTATTTTTATTTCACGAAAAATCAATAAAAGGAAAAATTCATTACTTTATAGCCAAGTTATACGAATAGTGCTGTTAGTTCACGCTGACAGACTATCCATACCACCGGGTTAAAAATCCCGATAATCTCGGAATTCCATAAACACACGGGTGACATAGGTAGCCCATGTTAGTGTTTTTTGGATGAAAATGTAACGGGCAATGCACGTTATCTTTTCACGATAGATTATCGTGATTGAAGTAACATTTATTAAATTCTACAATTTGGACCGTCAGTGATTGTGTAGCTGTCGGGATGAAGAATTACAGATAAATAAAACCAGTTTAAGCAAGTGTGTGTCCTGCCTAAAAATTGAGAAACATGAGTAGCCGTTGCGCTGGCCATGTCTCCCGGTCTTGGGTCCCGATAATCTTAAAATAACGTATGTCATGCAAATTGACAGTTTCTGTCAATTTTGCGGATCATGCTTTCTCGAAAGATTATCGAAAAGGCATTTTCACGCACCAAAAAAAAGGGTTAACATGATAATCCATTGATAAAACGGAATCGGATCATTGTTAAACTTAAAAATTCCTGTCAGGGATTTAAGGTACCTGGCACTCTGGGAATAGAAACATGACGTGCAGATACCAGTTTGCATACCATGTTTCGGTCAAAGTTTAACATATATTCGTTCCAACTTTTTTACCACCAAAAGCTAAATTGCATAAGCCGGGGTCCTGTTCCCGCACCTGTTTCCACTTTTGATCCAATTATACAGCAATCACTTGAAATTTATCAAATTTGGCCAAGGATAATAAAATAAAATTTAATTGAGAAAATAAAATACCGAAAGGGCGATGTTGGGTGCCTAACACCTTCCCAACTCGTAACAGTGAATCCCCGAACCCATCTCTATTTTCAAGACCAGATTTCTTTTAAAGGAGTCATTCTATAAACAGAATCAAATTTCTGAGTTAAAATTAAATTATTTTTCTAAGGACATCTTCTTTGAAAATGGCCTTAGAGGGTGACTTGACACACTTAAATTTCATGTCAAGTGGCGACTCTGAGTTTTTAAATAAGTCCCAGCTGTCAAATAATTTTTCATTAAACGTCGCATTACAAGTCAAGAAATTATTCAGCCCCGTTCAAACAATTCGTATATTTGCGAGGGGGGGCCGGGAAATTTCCGGTCGCGACAATATATATATATATATATATATATATATATATATATATATATATATATAATATATAGGAGAGGCTCAAAGGACCAACACTTTTTTAGACCAATATTAGACCAATATTTAAACTCTTCATTCTTGATTAAATTTTAATGATCCAAACCATTCAATGTGTTTAAAACATGTTTTTAAGGGTACTCGCAAGAAATCAACTTAAAATATTATCGAAAAGAGCTTGATCCAAGTAATAGTCCAAAATACTGACAGAAACTGCTTTATAAACCACTATTTGGATCAAGCCATTTTCGGTAATATTTTGAACTGATTTTTTGCGAGTACCCTTAAAAACATGTTTTAAACACATTGAATGGTTCGAATCATTAAAATTTAATCAAAAATAAAAATTTAAATGTTGGTCTAATATTGACCTAAAAAAATATTGGTCTATATAGTCTTTCTCTCTCTCTATATATATAGAGAGAGAAAGATATGTAAGGTCATTCTTTTTGTTAAACCCTATAATGATCATGGAACATTTGAATATATAGTTCTCAAATGCAAAGCATGTGCCTAAATATAGCCTAGACTGAAACATCTAGAGGAGGCAATACGTAATAATCACAATTAGGTGCAAGAGATCATCCAATGAATGAGCCTACAAACACACCATTTAGTTATATTGGTGATGTGAAGTTCTAAACTCGGTAAATTTCTTTCTAGGTTGTTCATGGGTCAAGCCGGATAGCGAGTGGAACAGTAGCATCGTAGTAACTTCACAAAGCTGATAGGTGACTCGATACAATCACATGAGGTATGACCCAACAGTAGATGTGTCATACATGTGATCATCAAAGGTAGAGGTAGTGTTTCTGACATCATGATGCAAAAGACAACTTTTGTCCCAAACGTGATGCACAAGGCAATTGGTTTAGGCATCCTGGTGCACCACGCGGTCATCTTCGACATCGTGATACATGTGCCTAGGACAATCCTCTATAAGGTAATTGAGACACTTACTACAAGATATGCATTATTACTCACTCTAAAAATCTTGTCAATTGGAATCCTTCATTTTAAGAACTAACTTAAGCATATGAATACTCTTCGACTACCTTCAATCAGTCAACGATAATTGATTATTTCTCTTGCTGTTCAATCTAATTGCATGACATTCGGGTCTTGTGGAGCTTCGATCCGACCTACGCTTGAACGAACTGGGTTGAGGACTAATCATGGTAAGAGAAAGAACCAAGTCTTTGGTCATCCTAATTAAGTCCATCGATTGCCAAATCTAATCCAGATCCGTATGAGTCGTGCCCAACGCCTCATAGGTCCAAACTCTACTACAAAAGTGGTATGGGCTCTGAAATAGTAGTAATTTTATTACGGAGTATTTGGGTGCTAACTATTTTTCAGATTCTAAATTTTAAATTATAAGTTATGAATTTTTGAATTATAACAAGAGTCAATGCACAAAATAAATTATGAATAAAAATCATGTAAATTTATATAGAAAATCCAAAAATGTGCGTTTGAAGGTCTGAAATTTTACATTCTTCAATTAATTTCTTAGTCAATTTCTCAAAATGCATTCTTACGTAACGCTTTCTACAATCCGCTTTCAAACATTAAAAAAGAAAATCACACAATGCAAAATGCGAAACGAAAGCGGCCTATACCACATTTCTCTCTCTAGAAAAAAAAAAATCTTTTTAACTTGAGTTAAATAGTAACCCTAGTTAAGGTGTGAAGTTAGGGTAAAAGGAAAAGTTGGAAACGAAAAAAATATAAAACAAGCCCATGCCTACTTTTGTTGCCCATTTGATGAGGTTTCGCATTTGGGAGTTCAATTGGGTTCGTTCTTAGGCTTTTGGGTTTCCACCAAAGGTTCAGTCCTCTTTGGGTCTTTTCCATTTCTTTTTGGTGGGAAAATCAGAAGCTCAACTCAATCCAATACTTGGTTCAAATTTGCTCATCACTCTAAAGGTAATTTACTTGCAGTTCTCTTTCAAATTTGACATTTTTTACGGGGAAGATGCTATCACTGTTTCTAGGGTTTCAGTTTGGGGCACCGAATTTGAAAAGTCGGATTGGAAATTTTACCTTTAATTGTTGTTTTTGCAGTTCACTTTTGATAGATCCATGTCAAGTTCTGTTGTTTGAATTTCAGTTTAGTGTTTTTTTTTTCTCTCAGTGCAGTGATTTTAACCGTTACGAATCATTCGTTTTCCCTCGAAGTTCCCTTTTTTTTGGTTAATTCCCCTTTGAAGTTCTTGCTTAGGTGGTTCGTTAATTTTGTCTCGTTTTAAACCGGTGTTTCATTTCATTGTCGTGCTAAGAACTAATGAAGATGGGATTAACAATTGGCATCTATCAATATTACGATCATCTGGATTTAAACTGGGACAACTGTGCCTGACATTCGCTTTGAAGCATACAGTGCTTTTCGGGCTAATGCACCTAATCAAGTTGCTTTTCATGTGTATGAATTTTAGATTCCCTGCAAAAAATGATAAATTAAGACAGATTGTATTGATTTGTTGAATGATTATAGTAATTTGTTGAGATTTAGAGACCATAATGCTAAACAATGTTAGATGTGTGTGCATACTCCTTCATGCTTTTTTTGCTACATTGTACTCATTAAGAAAGCCTCCTAAGTATCCGAACGAATATTTCTTTCTAGATCTGTTCACTGGATGGAGGGACTTGAAGAGCCCAATGGATATGACTATTGCTTTATTGTATAGTACTGACATTTTGGATTTTGGGGGATAACACATACCTTTACTTTGAAATATTAGGTGATTGCCTACCTTATGTAAACACAGTAGCAGATACTCAAACAGATGTATAGATTTTGCAAATGAATATAGTAATTATTCTGAAATTTGGGGTGTACTGAGAAGCACTCTCCCCGAGGCCCTAGTATAGAACTGTGCCACTAGTTAATGGTGTTTATCCATTTTTTATCTTTTAAAGAAAGAAAGAGCCTCTTATGCATTCAAATCAGTGAGATTTGTTTCCAAATTTGTTCACCGGATTGAAGGTATTGAAGAGCCAGATGCATATAATGTTGTGACATATAATTCAGAAATACAGGGCATAGCTTTGCTTTGGAACTTTCAGTTATTGTCTGGCTATCAATCTAATCAAGTTGCTTTTCATGCACATGAATTTTGGAGTCCCTATCAGTGATAAATGTGGCACTGATACTTGAGCCAATGTATAGATATGGCCATCGATTATACTACACATTGTGGAGTTTGGACTCCCATAAACAATGAAACGTGTGTGTGTACTCTCCTAGCAATGTATTGACCTGGATAATAGTTATGGTATTCTTCCACATTGTGTTTTTTAGGCAAGAGCCTCATTTATATTCCAACCAGTGAGATTTGTTTCCAAATCAGTTCAAGGGTTGTACTTGTATAAGAAAGTTAAAGGCTGTCAAACAGTTATTATAGCTCTGTATTCATTTGGATTCAGTTAGGTTTGACAGGAAGGATGTACTGTTATTGTTTCATTACCCTCAAGGGCATTACCCTCAAAGGGTGGAGGGTAACGAAGAGTTGAATGGATATGTTATTTGTATAAGAAAGTTAAAATGCCATCGAGCAGTTGAGGGTAATTTTGTTTCTTTTTTTGATTTATTCAATGCAATGTGTTTTCTGAGTATGTTTATAATTCTTATTTTCTGAACCAGGTAATGCAGGTACTGTGAAATTTGTAACTTCGGTTGTAGCATCTGATACTTGTTCTGCTGTTCTGGCTAACTCTCTTACGGATATAATTTTCCCTACGAAGTCTAGAGAGAAAAGATAAAACGTTGAGGTTCGCCATAAAAGTTATGGAATGTAATAAAGATGAGGCCATCAGGGCAAAACTAATCGCTGAGAGAAAGTTAATGGAGAAGGATTTTGTTGGTGCAAAAAAATTCGTTTTGAAGGCCCAGACTTTGTATCCTGGACTTGAGGGCCTTCCCCAAATGTTGACCACACTCGATGTGTACATTGCTGCGGAGAATAAGATTAGTGGGGAAGTGGATTGGTATGGAATACTTGGTATAAACCCCTATGCCGACGATGAAACAGTAAAGAAACAATACAGGAAGTTAGCTCTCGTGCTTCACCCTGATAAGAATAAAGCTGTTGGCGCAGAAGGCGCGTTTAAACTCCTTTCAGAGGCCTGGAGTTTGATATCTGACAAAGCTAAGAGGTTAGCTTATAACCAAAGAAGGGGCTCTAGAGGGTTCCCACAGAAAGTTTCAACCAAGGCGGGGGGTCCATCCTCAAATGGTTTCCCTAATTTCCCAAACAGTGTGCCGTCAAACTTGAAGACGCAGAACAATACCACCCGAGTGCGGCCCACTTCAGCTCGACCTCCATCCTATCCTAGAACCGATACTTTCTGGACTATCTGCTATCGATGCAAGATGCATTATGAGTATCTTAGGATATATCTCAATCACACCCTCCTTTGCCCCAATTGTCAACAGGCTTTTATGGCTTCTGAGAGAGCACCGCCTGAGAATTTTTCTAAGCCATTTAACTCATCTTCCAGCCAAAGCCATCAGAATCCAGGCCAGCATTCCACCAACGGTAATCCATCTGATCCAGGAAGATATGCGGGACCAGGAGGATCAACGAGTTCTAATTCGTATAATCATGCAAAAGTCCAGCAGGGTCAATTCACTAGAACAGCTGGTGCGGGTACCACAGTCTCTTCACCTTCTACAGCTGCAAAAGCTGCAAATGTTATTCAGCAGGCAAATGAGAGACTGAAGAGAGAGAGGGAGGAAACCCAGCCTCCCGGTGGGTGGGAGAGGTTCTTGAGACAAAGAGATGGTTATGGTGGTCAGATGGGGATGGGAAATGATTTTGTATTGCGAAATGGCCGTCTTGATGCAGACAGGGTCCATGCCTATGGATTTTCTTGTAATTACGGTAAGCCAAACAGCACCAGAGAGTTGACGCCTCTTGAAATTCGGAACATGCTTGTCGCGAGGGCTCGGACTGAGATTTGCCAGAAGTTAAGTGATTTGAAGTCGGCAAATTCAAAGAAAGAGAAACTGAAGAATAGCAAGAAAGAGAAAGACAAAACCTCTGTAAAAGGTGAAACCCATGAACCGAATGGGAATGGAGCGTCTTGTGGCACTTCTGCTGAGGATGCAGATAAAGAGGACCTTGTATCAGCGGCTATTAACGTACCAGATCCTGATTTTCATGATTTTGATTTAGACCGGACAGAAGGTGCTTTCGAAGATAACCAAGTTTGGTCTGCATATGATAATGACGATGGCATGCCACGTTTCTATGCTCTGATTCATAAGGTAATATCCTTAAAACCGTTTAAGATGCGGATTAGTTGGCTTAACTCAAAAACAAACGGCGAGTTCAGTAGTACTATTGACTGGGTAGGTTCTGGTTTTTTTAAAACTTGTGGAGATTTTAGGATTGGCAAACACGAGGTCACCAACTCGCTAAATTCTTTTTCACACAAAGTTATGTGGACAAAGGGTCCACGTGGGACTGTTTGCATATTGCCAAAGAAGGGGGACGTGTGGGCCCTTTACAGAAACTGGGCACCTGATTGGGATGAACATACCCCAGATGAAGTGATACACAAGTATGACATGGTGGAAGTGATTGAAGAGTATAATGAGCATCAAGGTGTGCTTGTGGCTCCTATCATCAAGGTTGCTGGATTCAAGACGGTATTTCATAGGGATATGGATTGCGTGAAAGCAAGGAGAATACCGAAAGAGGAGATGTTTCGGTTCTCTCATTTGGTCCCAAACTATTTGCTTACAGGCCTAGAAGCTCAGAATTCTCCAAAGGGCTGCCTTGAGCTGGACCCTGCAGCTACACCTTTGGAACTTCTTCAAGTAATTTCTGAAGGTGATGAGGGGGCAAAAGAGCAGAATGATGGGAAAGCTGAGAAAGAGAGATTGCAGAGAGACTCGGGAATCTCGGTAGATGTGAACCGTAGAAGCTAAGGAAAAATAGAGAAATGGGAAGAAACCAAGGAGAAAGGATAGGCATCCCAACATAGCCAAGGAAGCAGGTAAATGCCGGTAACAGCTGAAGCAGAATGCCAATAGTGGGGGAGATTCACCGGGAGCTGGGCATTTTTGGTAACAACCCAACTCAACATGTTTTGTGACAACTATGTCGAGTTGGCTACATAAATGGTTTTATAATCTACGGTCCACAAGCGAAAGAGAACGACATTTTGCTGGGGTATTGCCGTTCTTAGTTTATGAATGTATTTTTGGGACTAAATTGGAGCTTATACATTACCATTTCCAAGTTCTCTCTTTTCTGAAAGTTGAACATAGTCTACAGTATCAAAATACATGGTTCTTGTTTCTTATTTATTTGGTCAATGCAAATGCTCTCCCACCTTTCGGATCTCCATTATATTAGGGATTTCTGTTTTATCTTTCTGCTCACAGTATTCTTCGAACAAGGATTATTATGTCAGCTGCTTTCTTGTCGTCCAAATATGTGGAAAGAGGTGCCCATCTATGTTAACATCGGTCTTGTTCTTTGGGTTACCTGTTCTCGTTTTTTATTGGATCTTCACTTTCTCTATGCCCATTTGTTGATGACCAAGTTTGCAAACACAAGTTCCGAACACAAATGTGTCTAAAATCGTTTAATGCACGTGAGATCTTTTATTATTTTATAGACTTCACGTGCATCGGACAATTTCAAATACATTTGTGTAAGAATTTACACATAGAAGTCTGTTTGTGCTCTAGTTTCTTGGCACCTTCGTAGAGATCAGGAACTGTTCATGGATAGCACGCATCCAACCGGCCTTAATAGTAGAAATTCGTGGTAAATTGGCAATTGGTATGTACAAAAATCACAGTCGCTTTTCATGAATTTTCACAACTTTGGTGTGCAAAAGCGGGATCGAAATAGATTTTAGAGTTATGATATATATTATGAGCAATATAGAAATGGATCAACCCCAAGGGGTTGCCCGGGCGGTAGGACTGGCAAGCTGTAAACCCCAGATGCTGTGTTCGAAACTCGGTGTCAGCTAGCCCTGAAAAAGGGTACCTTGGGGCCACTGGGGGATTACAATTGGCCGATTCTACCAGGGCCTCGAGGATTAGTCGGTGGGTAGGCGGGGGTCCCCCCCTGGTAGGCTAGCCCTGGAAAAGGGTACCCCGTTGCCGCCATGTCCCTGCGCCCCCCGTCAGATACCTCGGTTACCAAAAAAATATAGAAATGGATCGAGGAATCTGTTTCTTTATCCAAAAACATGTGTTTTTTAGTTTGCATGGTCAAACCATTGTCCAGAAAATTTTCTACAACAAATTGGGTAGGTCATTACCATGAAGTTGATAATTACTTGCCAAGGGATGTAAGGACAGAGTTAGGAATTTTATTACACATGGACGAATATCTATTCGAGATAAAAAAAATGGCATAGAAAAATTTAGTAGCAGCAAGTGCATATATAATAATAGAGGGTTTTTTTTTTTTCTGGCAGGAGCAACCGCCTCTACTGGTCTCCTTGACTTCATCTCTGATGGGACGAGAAACCAAAAAAATTGACCATGCTAGTACTCCATTGGTCCTTTTTTTCAATGGAAATTGGCCTAACCCAATCCAAATTTATCTGATTACTTCGTGAGTTTTGACTAGGATGGCAAGTACCTTTTTTTCCCTTTTACTTTGCGAAAAACCTTTTGTTTGGTTATGTTCATTTTCTCTGCCATAACAGAAATTCTTTCTATCACATTCCTAGTCATTATATGTAGATAATAATCGAGACAATTTGATTTTAGCAAGATCTTTTCAATTGTCGTCAATTTTTTATTTTATTTTGAACGACTCCGACAATATGAGGAGAAAAAACATGGATTTACCTATTATAGGGATGGTCTTTTAAACGTAATTCTAACAGGTGAAACGGCGTGAGAATGAGTAGACGAATTCGAAAGGAGAACTCATGAGACGGAGAGCTCAGGTGTAGTCTATACTATTATATTTGCGTAAATAAAGAAAAAGAACTCATTACACTAGTTTGATCAGCAAGTTCTGTTAATCGATCGCTCTGAAGTCAGTAGTTATCATATCAAATTTTTTCTTGTCTTTTTTTTGATTTGTGAAGTTGTTCCATACTTCTTACAAGAGTGACTCAATCCTTATCCTCTCTAAAGCTCTCAAACTTATATGGAAAGACAAAAATCTTTGTTCTCATCCCGTCGGCGCACTTTCTTTATCTATGAAAAATCTTATAATCAATCTTTCCTCTTTCTCAGGCATTTATCAACTATGACTTTTTTTTTTCACGCTTCACCTTTCCTTTTTATTATTCTTTTCATCAAATTCTAGATGCACAACCGTCTACCTGCTATAAAGCAGAGCTTTTGTTTGCAAATATACACAGCAAGTTAATGAGACATTGTCTCATTAATTTTTGAGAAATATTACTTTATTATCAACAAATTCTGCCAAATGAGCATATAATAGAATATCATTATTTGTTGGCAACGGCATGCTCATCGGCTGGTTGTCGTGCACATGTTCTCAATGTGTGAATCTCTATCTTGCCTTGCACGTTACATGTCATGCGTGCCCAACTTTTCTCCTCACTGTCTCTTGGTATGTTAACGTCGTGCACGTTCGTAGACAGAATATTGTGTTAATAGCACCTGAATGTTCAAAGTCGTTTTGGCTTCCTTGAGGTTGTCGAGAGTGGATGTATACGAACCAGAAAAAAAGGGATAATGTCCGAGGAAATCTTTAAACCCCCTTTATGCTCTTAAGAGAGAATCCCATCACTTTTAATTGCCAAAGACAAGAAACATATTTACTGGGTTCAGAGATAACAATGATATTGATGTTGAAGCTTGAGAAATGGGTTCAAAGATTAGACAAAATGATGGCTTAAAATTCCATTTCTCTTTTGACTCTTTTGTCATTAACTTGTGGTTTAGCTTAATCGCCAAGCTAATTTGTTACAAAAGTAGCTCATTAGTGTCACTTAATCAATACTAGTCGGAAAGTATTTTGATACTTAAGTCAAATTTCAAAAGAGAAGTGCAAAAACATACGCACTTTAGTTAGAGCATACCTTTTTAAGATACTGCGTCATTCTTTTTGGTAATTAATTATGACCTAAGCGTATTATCAAGATTTCTTCAAGATTTTTTTAATTAATTACATCTAGAGATCCCCTCAAGATTCTCTTGAGATCTCTTTATGATTCTTGCCAAATCCTTCCAAGATTCTCGGAGGATCTTCTAGAAGCCCCGTTGGTTTGAGTCTTCATCTTGGCCAAATTGTTCATCTGACTCAGTACCCAGTTTTGGACTAAGGTCTGTGAGTTTTGTTAACCCTGCTTTGTTGGATCTCCGATCTTTCCAACCCATATCTCAATTTGGCCCAATCATTTTTGCCAAGATCTGTGTCGTGTTGTCGAGTAAGGAGGATGATCCGTCATTTCGACGAACTATAGAACTTTACTAAACCCAAAAATTGAGCCCCTCGACAGCTAGAAAAGTCTAAGCTATTGTTGCTAGCTGATTTGTCTGAGAAGCCTATCTATAACTCTCATTTGAAAAAGTCCCTGTGAATACTATTCTTTTCGCTTTCCAGTCTAAGGAAAGATTCTTCTAATGGGGACTTTTTGAAGTCCTTTTTCATGGTGGGTCTCTGGGGTAGAATTGTTTGCTTCACCATGAATTAGGGAGTTTAGCAGGCCGGATTTATACAACAGTAGGTTTTCGGCACACAATCATCTTCAGCCTATCTACATTGGGCCCAATTCGGGCTAGGCCCAAGGACTACTTTACTAATTCTTGGCTCATAGGCTAAGATGGTCCAAGTTATCCTTGGCCAACCTCCCTCGGCCAAAGCACTTATATGGTCGGTTGCAATCTGCGAGAGATCCATAAGTCTCGACCTCCGTTTGTGCTGCCGAAATCTCCACGCCTGGCATAGCCATGTGGAGACATATTCCCCACGTTTCTTGCAATTGGAAGAAGGGACGCGGGGAAGGAAGTTATCAAATATGCACGTTCGATCCGCACGGATGTGGGCACGTAGCTAGACTAGACCGCCGTGATTCTCGGACCACATCACTAACTCAGTGTTGAGTGTTTTGCAGACTTAGCTAAAGGGTATACAAAATGCTATCGAGAAATTTAAATCGGGTTCCAGAGTCCATATGGAGTTATAATGTGGGTTGCATTACAACGTTATAGGACAATTAAAATAGTATTTGTTATACCAATACATGAGGTTGGAGGTGGAAAGATTGGGTTTGTCCTTAGAGAAGGATGATAGCCGAATCAAGGCGGTGAATTCGACAGCTCAACCTATCCGTTTAAATCATTTTAACGTATTGTTGTAACAAACACTGTTTTAATTGTGCTACAACGTTGTTGTGTAGACCGCATTACAACACCTCATTTGTCCGTTCACCATAGTAATACAGTTTTAACTGTCCTACAAGGAGTGAAGACTATTTCTTTTTTTCATTTTTGTCTTATTTCCCTCTTAACATGAAAATAGATGGTAACTTACTAACTTTTGAAGCATGAATGCAGATACGAGATAAAAATAAATACGATAAAATTGCATCTATTTCATAAAGAACAAAATAGTGTTTAAGCCAATAAACTATGGAGGGAGAGAGAGTTGGGGAAGGGGGAAAAAAATGTTTTAAGTGCTTATAAGTTTTTAGTGTGGGGGTGTTACCGTCGCAAAAATAGGATATTTTAACATCGGGATGCGATTGTCGTAAAAACAAGGTATTTTAGCATTGGGGTGTGTCGTCATCGCAAAAATTAAGATTTTTAATAACGAAATATGTTGCGCCTACAGATAATAAGTATTTCGACGGACTTTCTCGATGTAAAAAAATGAAAGAAAAATGCCATTTCTCTAGGGGCATATAATTGGGAGATCATTTTGGTGGGATCTAAGATTTTCATGACGCAAGCAGGGACAAATCTTTATGTAAATAGTATTTATATAAGTAGATATTTTTATTTTTTTATTACTAAATTGTCAATTCAAAGAACTAATTAATTTTATAGTGATTGTATACCTACAAACTAAAAAAATTCAACAATAATAGTCAAATTTGATTAGCCCTGACAACTTGGAACATTTTAAAAATATTAAATAAAGTATCATTTAAAATCTATTTTATTTACTAAAATTGTTATTTAGGGTTTTTCTTATTGGTAATTTAAGTGTTTTTTTTATTGGTAATGATGTCTATTAGAGTATTTTATAATAAGTCTTCAGATGTTTTAGTATAAAATTTGGTATCTTATTTTGGGAGGAAAGCTGAAAGAGTGGGGACCACCTACATATTTTAAGCCAGAAAACTTAAAAAATGATTTTTTTGAGAGAATTAATTCCTTAACCTCTCTGTATGCTTGGCACATGGCTGCTGGGATTTAGACGTTCGATACTATATTGCCTATTGATTTTTTGAGAATCAGACCGCTCAACCAATTAAAAGAAACCAATTACGAGATCTGTTCTGCAATATCTCTTCCCACTAGAAACTAGGAATGTGCATGATCCGTAAGCCACCAAGCCTCCTAAAATAGCCATTGTAGATCTAAAGAGTCTATTCACGTGTATAAATACTCAATCTCATCATGGTTTTAAACATGAGATTCCCAATATTGTCTACTAAAAGTTTTAAATTTTGTGTTCTTTGTGTGTGAGAGAGACAAACACATTAAATTCGACAGACAGTCAATAGTTGATATTCCTTCAATTGATGAGCCATATTAGACCGGAAAGCAAACGTTAGTGCATCCTCAAATACCCAAGATGAGACGACGAATCTATTTTAAGGGGACTATAAATCCGCATAACTCAATTCGGTATCTTATTATTTATGTTTTCTTCTGTTTACATATGCTCGGGGGCAAACCATAGTGGAGGGAGGAGGCGGCGGCTGGTGCCACCCCATTTTTTTAAAAATAATTTTCTTAATGCTTAAATATTTTTTGTTTAGGAAATGTTATTCAGTTCTTCTAAAACACCACCTCAAGTGTTTTCAGTCCCTTTTTTTTTATCACATGTTTATGTAAAATTTATACTCACACCATAAATGGTGAAAAATGTATATGCAGCTCGTTGCGATGCCCGTGAACCACGGAATAATTTTTATTATTTAAGTTAATTGATAAATCTTCACAATAAGAAAGAATTGAGACGAACGTCGAACGGTGATAATGAATGAATAGTAAAAAATGACGACTCAATTTGATGCCACTCCCAAATTTTATTTCTGGGTCCGCCACTGCGTATATTCTATTTTACAACTTTATAGATGTAAAGTTTTGTTTTGTTCTATGTAAATTTTCGTTCTGTAATTTACATTGAAGTATTTTTCTGGAATTTCGAGTACCTATTCCTAATAATTTTTCCTACAAAATATTTTAGCCTTCACCCTATAAAAGGGACCGTTAGACCAAGGCCAAATTAACTTTTGACATTTAATTCTTTTGTACTTTTGTACTCTCTCTACTCATATTTAACTTGATTATCGAAAGATTCTTGACACAAAAAACACCCCCGATCTTAAACTTGTGTACGTAAACTCTAAGAAAAACTCGAGAGGTCAACATCCGATTTTCGGTATCATCAAAACTCACACAGTAGTTCCATTTATGTAGTATTATTCTTTTTATGATGCCAATCCTAGTCGATTGACAACAAATTGATTCCTTTTTTCTTAATTATTTTAAAATTGACGGTTCAAAAAAATAAATAAATCATGATAACATGAGATCACAGTATCGCAGTAATCACCTTTAGTGATACTCTCTCGGTGGGTTTACAGCTGTCTAAACTAAACTTATTCTTCTAAATTAATCATGCTATATTAATGAACTAAAAAAGAAAATATTAATTACTACCCACTAGACTATAAATAATATATAAAAAGTACATTAATATCCGTAAAATATGTATTAATATCTATAAAATGTGTATTAATATTTGTATTTATTTGATATTATGTGTATATTATTGTGATTAGCTTATATAAAATTTTCACTTAATCTAATCAATCCGCCAATTGATGATGCTCTAATAGGCTATCAAATATCTCAATAAATCACTTCCAATCAAAGATATTTTTGTCTCCTCTTCCAATCTAAGATTAGTGCTCTAATTATTAAAGGAAGAAGCTTATGGTACGCCCTCTTTAAAAAGTGTGTACCGTATGTCTTTCTTATGTTACGTATAATATGAAATAATATTTGCATTGTAAGGGTTGTGAAGATTTACGAATTTGATCTGATTCGTCTCCTAAATTTAAATTAAGAAGCTTATGATCGTATACTGTCGAATATGATAATTTCTTTGCAGCTAGCACAAGTGTTTCTTAAACATGAACATTCCTAAAATAATGTATTTTTCTACTCGGGCTACTCTTCAATTTTTCAAAAATTTCTAGCCACATGATCGAGTAGCGGATTGACTGTTCGACATAGCGAAGGATCATGCATCGAGCCCCTATTCTTGGGTCAGGCACCTTTTGGTGAAGTTGACAGCCTAACATAGTGACAAAACACAATATCGACATAGCTCAATCCATACTGGTCCTGACCAACACTTTGGCCCATTATGCTCTTTGCAAGTCGGTTCGGTAATTTGGTTCACTATATGTGTATATGTCATTCTGATACACATCTATTTGTAACTACACCAAAAACCTACGTTACAATCACTACGAAGAATCGTAACAAATGAACCAAAAAAATACGAAACAAATTAAATCATAAAAAATAAATAAAAGATAAACCATAAATTTCGTAATCAACTTAACCATGAATGGTCGTAATTTTACTATTTTACAGTACACGCCTAGTCTTAACGATACCAATGCATGAACGATAGAGGGCTTGAAAGTTTGTAACTTTAGGGGTTAATATGTTAAAGGGTGGGATATAATTTTATTTTTAGATGAATTTATTATTGAGTTGGGGACAAAATTTGACAACTTTTTCATGTCTATATATGTATATGAAAATATCATGGAATAAAATAAAATATGAAATTATTATTTGACAGAGTTTTCAGGCACAAATAATCCATTAGTTGATTAAAGATGAGTGGGCATCGTAATCTTTTACATTTTACGCAAACTTATCACAATCCACTTATTTTCAGATTTTTTACCCGAGCAAGTCTAGTTAGAAATTATACACTTCTCGTATATATATCCAAACATAAATGTGTTCGAAATCGTTCAATGCACAGAGTTCATATTATTTCAAATGACCCACGTATGTCAAATAATTACGAATTATATATCCAAATCCATACACAAAAAGTTGTGTTTCTAGACTTCTTCTTTTTTTCATCAAGCAGAGAAAGTAAAAAAGTGTATTCTTTTCGAAGTTTCGATGCTCTACATCTCTCTCCCTCTACCATTGCCCAAGACTCTCTCTCTCTCTCTCTCTCATACACACACAGAGAGGATAGGATAGAACCCAAAAAGTCAGTCACGAAACTAACCATCGGATCAGGATAAAATGTCATCCCTAACATTTGTGTTCGAATAGTTCGGACAATGTGTGTCCCTAGCATTACTCCTTTCAAAAAAGTGTATTCTTTTCGAAGTTTCGATGCTCTACATCTCAAGTCTCAACTGCTTCAGTTTATGATTGAGAAGTACCATTGTACCAAGACTCTCTCTCTCTCTCTCTCTCACACACACACAGAGGATAGGATAGAACCCAAAAAGTCAGTAATTAAACTAACCATGGTGATACGGTTACTAGAATTACTCTAGCAGCAGCAACTAATAATAGTTTAGTGAATTGCTTCAACGACAAATTAGCTGGTCCATATTTTGGTACGTCTTTTTTGCTTGTTGGTTACATTTTGGTATGATTCTGGAATGATTCTTCGGTACAATTTTATTACAACTCTTTATCTAAAAATATCTAACTTGTTTTGTTTGTACAGATGTGTTCGATACACGTGAATCTTTCATTATTTTTAAGAATTCGTCTGCATTAATAAACTGCTTTTACATGAATGCATTCAGATTGGGATTTGAAAAATAAGAAAAAAAATGAATAAAAGATTTTTAAAAAGTCATTTTGACTTTCTCCAAGATGAACATTCAATGAACCAATAGGAAAAAATGAGTAAGAGAAAGGGACAAGAAGATGTAGATTCCATAAATTCCAGATCAGAAATGACATGGAGGAGTCAATGAGTCTGATCTCCTTGAATTATTTGTACTAAATTCTAATAATGAGTTCGTTCTAATCCAAATGACACTCTGATGCATAAGTAATTAGTTACCGGAAAGGAAACATTCTAATTGAAATACACTTGAAAGTGAGACAGTATTGTGTATTTTGTGCTTAGTGTCTCGGTTACTTTATATAAAGTACATGCTCTCAAAGTTAGTGTATGCATGCCAGGTACCATCCCAAATAATTGCTCGGTGCACCACGATAAATTAACTGTCTTACTAACTGTGAGATCAAGAATAATCGTCTTGTGCACTATGATGTCAGAAATAATTGTTTCTACCTTTGACTTCATGTGTGATTTGTTGAAAAAAATAAAATTTTCGGAAAAGATTTTTTTGGTGTTTTCGAATTAAAAATCAAGTGGAACCCAAACACCTTGTAAGGTGGGTGTAAGTGGGTTTAGATACATCTATGGAAGCGGATACAAACCACAAGAAAAATGGACAAATTCCATTAAGATATGAATGTGACATTCAAAGTAGAGACAATCAAAAGGTGGAGAGTCACTTCACACACACCAAAAACACTTGATCACACATCAATTTATTCATGAACAACTGATGTAGATATAAGTTTCAAGTTTTGCACTAAGGATTGGCCCTTTGGGTCTCTCAAATTTTGCGAGCGGACAAGCATTTACCCAATGGCCAATTTAAAATCCACACGCGCGCATGTCGCCGAGGCTGGGGTCGAGGCCTGGGTTTGGGACTTTGACCTAATTCTTTTTACGGAAAAGACATTTGGACTTATTGGATCGAGTTTAGTGATTGGGCTGACCCAAAAACCAATCCAGTGTCAAGATTCGTGACTCTTGAAAATTTACAGGAGTAAATCTGCATTGTTTTTGTCGTTAGTTGCAAACCTAAAAGGTCCCCTTATGGCCCTTGTTAATGTCTGAACTAACCCAATTTTGATGGACCAATTGATGTTGTAGGCTATAGCTAAAAGGTCCTCCAACATGAATATATACTGCCTTCTGATTCATCTTCAAACATAGAAAAAATATACAACAATTTTGTGCTTCGGTCATTCTTTTATTTTCATCTAGAGAAAGAGAGAGCGAGGTTGCTTAAGTTCTGTACGTGGGAACCAAATTGTCCATGTTGCAACCTTGTTCATCAACTGATGTCCCGGGATCGACAGACGCCAACAAAATCTCAAGCACAATCCGGTGAGACGACGATTTGTCTTAAAGACACTATATGAAACATAGACTTCATCTAAAGAGATCAAAATTCTTCGCTATAGAATCTGTTTTTCTCTGATGTTATTTTATTTCTAGTGATTAATTATTTTTTATATTCTTATCTTGGTTCTTATTTTATCATAAATCTGTTTATGTGTTATTTATCCATGTTATTTGTTTTATTAATTCCTGCACTGTTACTAACATGACTCATCGAGTGCCACATCGTATTATATGCAATCGTGCCAAGCTACCTGTCGGCTCTTTGGAGTTACGAAGTTGATGTACCGTGTTGAGCCACTCTCCTTTTGGCCTAACCGATGCGCTGATTCTGTGCCCAAAAATGGACTAGGTGCACGACATGCGGATCTCGTGGAGCCTTCAATCCGGTCAACGTTGGAGTGAAAAATTGTACTAGAAAGGGAAAATTCAAGTCTCGGTCATTCTTCAATTTAGCAGATGTTGAATCCAACCCTAACTTTTTTTGTGTGCAGCGACTTAACGTTTCGTAAGTCCGACTTACTATGAGCTTGTTTGGTAACGCTTCCTGTTTTCTGTTTTCTGTTTTCTGTTTCTGTTTCTAAAAATGAAAATAAAGAACATGTTTGTTTGTACCTTAATTTTTTTTTGTTTTTTGTAAAACAGAAAACAGAAACATGTTTGGTGTGCCCCCAAAAATTATTTTTTTTTCACAATTTGTACGAACAGAATATTGCTACAAATAAACATTTTTCAATAACAAAATATATTACATAAGCAAAATAATTTCGTTCTAAAGTCAATCCAGAATAGTTATACAAAAGTGAATTAAAATACTGCATAGCTAAAATGTTACACGACCATCTTCAGAATGATAACGAAGAACACGAAGAACAAAATAAAACATAAAAGTATATTGCATGCGAACAAAGCACATACAAAATACTTGATCCAGTCTGTTGAGCGTGCCCTGTTGTTCACCTCGAATGATCTATCATTATAATTTTGTTGGGGAAGGTGATCCAGTGGCAAATCATCATGGAGGTGTAGCTCATCTTGCCATATAAACCCACTACGATGGTTCAGATTACGAGGACATCGATAAAATGGTCTTCCATAGTTTTTATCTGTCTTTGCTATTCGTAACACCATTCTACCAAAGCGACATTTACATGGAGGGCCAAACTCTTCATATTTCGCCATACCTAAAAATAAGATGAATTAATTGTAACTACCAATATATCTCATTAGATTCACAACTACAATAATATTACAAATGCACAGAAAAACCAAGCAAAACATTCGACAAAATATGAAATAGAGATAAGTTACAGTCATATTCGTTACATATTACAAACCAAGTGCTAAAAAAATATGCAAATATACAATAACATAATTGCTACAAGCTTATGTAAGTCCATACAACATAACACAGATATCAACGCCTTTGGCTTTGATATATTTGACGAGCAATGGTATCACGAAGTCTACCCATTCGTTGGTGTTACATTTAATTGTTGTGAAGCTGTTGTAGAACTTTCAGCACCGTCATTACACTGTTCACTATCAACAATCATGTCCTCATTGCTATATGTAAAAAACACCTTGTCATTTGGGTCATACGTTCTTATAAAGTTGTGGATTGTGCAACATGCAGTTGGAATATATTTTTGGGTCTTCAAACTAAATCCCCTAGGCATTGTTATCAAGATGGAAAATCGTGCCTTCAATGCACCAAAACAACGCTCTATCACGTTGCGAAGTGATGAGTGATGGTAATTAAACCATTCCTCTTCTTTTTGGGGCAATCTAGTACGACCACGGTAGGTAGATAAGTGGTATCGCTCACCCTTGTACGGTGTCAAAAATCCCGGTATATTTGGATAGCCGGAATCAACCACATAATACTTACCTATAAGCAAAACAAGCAATTAGAAAACAATCATGAAAATTACACGAAGTAGTTTATCTAAAAAATAATTACGTAGCTTAAGTCGTAAACCCTTTACCTTCAGGAGGCATGGAAAATTGTATGGCCGGATTTTGAGCACACTCAAGAAGCACTCGTGAGTCATTTGCCGTTCCTTTCCATCCCGACAACACAAAAGTAAACTTCATGTCTAATGAACATGCACACATTACATTTTGTGGTTTTGTGCCTACCACGATATGAAATTTGTGTCCGAGCGGAAATCTTTGCATCTACGTGTGTACCATCTATAGCACCGATACAATCCTATAGAACAACGGACACGTAAATAAAAATTACGTGTCATGATACCGGATAAAGCCATTGAAAGTTAAAAAAAAATATTGAAGATACCTTAAAAAATGGCCAATACTTGGGGTTATGCATAATTTGGGGAGGAATTTCGTCAAATGATGGAGGTTGAATAATAATCTTTCCAAGCCTACACACGGCCTTTAATACCCGGTTAAAGTATTTAGAAATGGTTTCTCCTGAATGTTGGAATCGCTCTTGGATTACCCGGTTTCGTATGTTATGTCCAATTGCAAGCAAAAAAATACATACTTGCTCTTGAACGGTTAAATACCGGGAATGCTTTAATCCACCGTGTTCCTTAAGCGCCTCACAAAAAGCAATGAAAACATGTGTTTCCATTCGAAAGCTTTCTTCACACCTTCCATCGTGACCATTTAGTACCTCTATGACATAGTCGTGTCCTCTTAGTATGGAAGTTCGACAAGGTGTACGTTCATAGTGTCTTCGATAATGTTCGGCTAGTGCTAATGTAACTAACGCAATCACGGTATCATCGTCGAAATCAGTTTCTAATTCTTTATCGCTGTCATCGGTTGAGTCCATTCCTTACCCTGTAATCAATTAATAGGACTTGCATATAAGCCATCCGGGGTCAAAATAAACCTATAAAAAACATAACAACTGCATATAAGATGATAGGATGCATAGTTCAAATGTAGCAAACAGTCTAAAAGCTCCACCAGTCATAGTTCAACGAACATAGTTATTACACACCAGAATTCAAAGTTTAGAACTAATCCAATCCTTACTTATTACACACCAGAACATACTTATTACACTCCAGAATTCAAAGCTACACTCTCCTTCAGAATCACTGTTTTGGGGTCAGACTCTTGATCCAATCCTTCTTCCTGTTTTCGGGCATTTTAAGAAAGATGGATCTCCATTCGGGGTCTTCCTTAATGGTTTTCACTGCAACAGCATACTCGTTCCCTTCTAGTTCTTCCATTCCATTCAAAACATCCATACACATTGTTATGAGGTTGTTTGAATCACCAACTGCAGAGGACGCAACACTTGCCGTGGACTTGGCCATATGCTTTGCTTCAAGAAGTTCCACCTTTTTTCTGTTACTTTCAGCGATAACACTCAAAGAGTGAGTTAGATTGGCAGAGAATGAGTCCCTCTTCCTACTCTTGCTACTTGCCTTCGCATCAGAAGACTTTGCAAGTTTGACATTCTTTATCTTCCCTTTCCTACTTGACCTTTGTACTTCCACATCGTCAAGGCCTTCTTCTTGTTTAATCTCTATTCCTATTGGTTCTGAACCTGATGATTCTGAAGGAGATTGGGTTGATGCATGAGCATTGAACCCAGTGGCAGTGGTGTCTCCAAGTATTCGGGTCATCGCGGCATAGTGTTTGAACCCCTTTTTCCTGAAATGCTTTGCCTTGTTGTTAACCTACATGACAAACACCTTTGCCTATATTAAATTTCCTACTAAAAAGGAGACCATAATAATTAAAGAATTATGGGATACGTCTAACCTGGTAGAGCCGTTCCCAAACTTCGGCATCAGCAGTTATAGTGCCATTTATAGGACACCATCCAACTCCACTTTGTTTACAAAGACTCACAAACTTGGTGTGCATGGTTCGCAGTTGGTTGAACTTGTTCCTAATTTGACTTTCAGTGTACGGGTATCCGGTTTTAGCCATCAGTTTTTTCCTCATTCGTGGCCAAGCTTCCTTTTGGAAAGTACCTGTTGCCCTACTATGGAGTTTCACCTCTTCATCCATGATTTCAACAAAGATGGCCTCATTAGTTGCAGGCCAAGGTCCATCTTTTCCAACCACTTCGACAACGTCATCCTCATTCCTCATAGTTTCGTCAACATTGGTAGCCATTTCCTAGTTTGAATACATTTGCTTAAATGGTGACACCTCAAGGCCTAACATGCTTCACAATTACTCAGGAAAAGAAACTCAGAACACATCCTTTTCATGCAACAAAATCTGAACAGTTTGGGACTTTTGGGAAATCAATGACACAATATCCACATTACCACAATCGTCCAATGTACTTCATCAGGGTATATAGTTCAACTCATAACCAATGATTCTTTATAAGATTAAGACAAAATGCAACAGAGGAGTACCAGGTGATATTATGTAATCGACAAGCATCAAATCATTTTTATAAAACTCTAGCAAAAAAGAAAAACAGAGGTCAAAGTAACATAGCCTCAGTGTTACATGGTCCCTACAATTACCCATAATGTATGTCAACTGGATGTGTCAAATGACTCAAACCTAAGGGTATGGTATATGTATTCCGACTGTCCTACCTAAACTAAACATGGATCCTCTTTTTTATCATGTTTTAGAAAAACAGAAGCTCGCGTTTGGAAGGCAAATTTCGACCCTCTCAGCTGTGTGGTATATAATTTCCCCTTATGCTCCAAATACCATCGAATTTATACAGAATATTCATGAACAATAGTATCTTGCCATACAATATAATATCAATCTAGTTAAAAGTTCGGAGCCTATCCACCTCTGAGCCCAACTCTGTATATGTATCCCTACATTATATTCTGGTTGTGAACTATACACATTTTCACACAGGAAAAATAGGGAGATGGCAATGTTTTTATGGCCAAAGAATAGGGAAGAAAAAACACAAGCCATATCAAGAATACAATTAGGATGGCTCGTCCATAATGTTGCATCTAACTACCCTGACCAATTCTCAGTTTAATAGATCTTTTTAATGCTCTCAGAAGTTTATAGGTCTCTTTCTTTCTTGGCCTTGCCCTCTGTATTCAGGTGACATTCCCTTATGTCTCAGCATATTTTTATCTTTCACTATAGAAGAATATAACACTAAGTCTGTTATATAATAATATCTGGAAATACACCCAAACATAAACTTTCAGATTCATCCTTACCTTGCTCAGTTTTCAGCATTAACAGTACATCAGTTAGACAGAATGCTGTCATTGTCGACACTACACCACCACAACTATGAAAGTTCTACTACACCACTAAATTGTCCCCACAGCCAATCCTATAAGGTATGCTTGTCTCTAGTGCAAGCATCGTAATTGCACGCATAACCTTGATTCCTGAAAGCCCCAAACAAATTCATGACTGGAGGTACAAGTATGTGACTTCTTACTTTTAATTTATTTCTTCACATAGTAAGGGGAGGAGGGAGAGAAATAGTTCTACTCAACTCCGAGAGAAACCTACATGAGAGGTATATCTATGCAATTTGTAAAGCTTTTGCTGTGTTGAGGATAGAATATAGTACAGCTTCACAATGATCCAAAATATGGAGGAAGAGGAGGAAAGTCTGGAATTTCACTCCATTCCTATGGCAGGTTTGTCGCCAATGTCTATGGAAGCTGGAGCACAACTTAAATGCTGTGAAATATTGTTTCCGGTGTGGTTAAAATGTAAGTCTCACTTTTGCCGTTCTTATAGGCAAATACCACACAAAGTTGGAGATGATGTATTAAACTAAGTAAAGGGCATTCAGGTCAATTTTTTACATTTAAATTGGATTAGTCCTTGGGGCAACATGGACTGTTCATGGATGATAATCATAAAATAAGTTTGGTGCAATTGTTTCAAGAGTTCTTCTACTGATGTTTTCCTAAGAGCTTCTATTGATGCTCTGATTTGAGCAAGACAAGCAAACAGACTGAAGAGTTGAGACCTCCTTTTGAAGCTCTTAACATAGATCTGCATGAGGATAATAGAAAAACACTAGCGCAAATTGATGAAGGGGTCCAGAAAGAACAATAATATCATGATTCTCTAGCCAAGGTAGTTGAAGCAAAGAATGAGATACCAATTGACTGTTCTGTTCTTGACAAGCTAAGGCTGCTCTTGATTTTAGAGAACTCAAGCTAGTACATTTATTCTTCGTAAACTCGATGGTTCAATGGAATACCTAAATCTTTGGTTCTTCCCTTGTTGCTTCAGAAGGTAAATTTTAAGCACATTAACCCTAGGAATTCATATAATCATGGATGCAAGTCTAAAGTCAAACATCCATATAACATTAGACGAGGAGCAGACACAAGAATGCAACATATAGGAAATGATTCGATAGCTTGATATACATTAATTGGACTCAGGTTATAAGAGCTTCAGTTGATTTAGGATTTAGACAGATCAAACACCTAGACACAACCCATCACGATACTAAATCCAACCCCGTGTCACATAGTATAGCCTAATAATGTGATCTACAATCTGTGAACCCAGAATTATATGTTTCTGAACACAAAATTTATAGTAACAATATGCATTGGACCAGCTAGTTTGCCACCTACATATTTTCACTAAACATAATCGCGTGACAAAGAGTTTGAAATAATTCCAATGAGAAAGAAAGTAAGATCGCATGCACATAACTCTCAGTTGGAAGGAACGAGGAATTCAACAAGAAAAGATCCAATCTCTACTTAATTTCCTACAAAAGACGTCATAGCGAAACCCTAGTTAACCAATGTAGCAGATATTAACAGACCCTGAACACAAACAAGTGTAGTAAATAGCATTCCAAACACCAAATTGAACAACACAAAACCTACATTGTCCGCGTTGAAACAGATTCACAAGAATTACCAGAGTAAATGTTCTGAATTTGGAAAATCAAGAGGCAATGAAAGAAGGAAGACTCACTAGAAAATGTAAAAACCCAGAACTCGACTTCGACTGCAGAGAACGCAAAGTCACACACACACACACACACACACACACACAGAGATGTGTCGGTGTGAGCTTGTGCAATAATGTACCTTTTCCTGCTGGAGATGGAGATGGAGATGGAGGCAGCGAAGTTGCTCGAACGCGAAGCCCTAAAATAATCTGAGATTATTGCACATGTATCAGTAAATCCAGAAACTTATAACTATGAAAGAGGGAAGAACGAGAGAGGGAGATGGAGCCATGAAGGAAGAGAATACCGTACGAGCGCCCTGAGATCTGGCCGATGGAGATGGCGGCGGCGAAGACTGGTGTGGTCGCTCAGAGCCAAAACCCTAACTCGTGGTGTGGCGGAATGGCCTTCTGTGTTTAGCCCCAAAACAAAACAATATTCGCGAACCAAAAATGCAGCTCCCGAGTTTCGAACTGCGACCACGCCTATGTAAGGTCCTTACACTATTCACTCCGCGTCGGCTTCCGTTTCCGTTTTTTGTTTCCAAAAAAATTGAAAACTCACTTTCAGATGTTTTCACTTATTTTGGAAATTATGGAACCAGTTTTTTATTTTTTGTAAACAAAACTGAACACAAACATGTTTTTTTTCCAAAAATTCCAAAAAACTGAAAACAAAAACAAAAAACAGAAAATAAAAACGTTAACAAACAAGCTATGAACATTAAAAACTTGTTTAAATATGATTCTTAGAAAGGTGAACGGCTATGTTTTTATAAAGACGGATTTGCAAATTAAAGAGAGCCGTCAATATTAATTAATGGAAATGATGGTTTTATGTGAATCTTGATAGGCAGTGTGATGGAGACCGCTGCCAAAAGTTTATGATCAGAATCTAATATATGATCGCAAATTACTTTCAATCTTATCTAACTCATTGAAATGTCAAAGACATCCCTATATGGCCCCTATTAGTCCTTCTAACCTAATCTTTGACCCCTTTGTTGTCCATACACCCCCCATGTAATTAAGGTGGGATAGGTCATTCTCTCTCTCTCTCTCTCTCTCTCTCTCTCTCTCTCTCTATATATATATATATATATATATATATATATATATATATAAAAGTTGTCATCTCCTTAGCCCCAAGGCAACTGTGATAGTGACTATGAGCCCGAATTTAAATTGAGGGTGAGATTTTTTTGTTGACAAAATTGTTGAGACTGTAGAGTCTCTATGTACGAGTGTAATGTCGAGTACTATAAAAGACTTTATTAAATTTAAGTAGGTTGGGAAAGGCCGAGTGAATTAGGAAAAAGGCCGAATGAATTATCTTTTCAAGTTAAGTCAAAGATTTTGGTAGTTTTATGAGTGATTGATAAATTTCGATTGCTTTTTTCGTTAGGAAGTCCCATCCCATAGTAATTGTGAGGTTTGATATTCTTTTGGACTTGAGCCACTATTTCTATGAGTTGTCACTCTTTCTCTTCCTCTTTCACGATGGTGATCAATCCGAGTGTGAATGTGGTTTAGCTTTTATGATTGATCTCTCCTCTTTCGAATCTAGATTGGAGTTCTTTAGACCCATTAATAGTTTTCTCAAGTAATTATTTTGAAAGTCTTCACCTGCTACTCTTTTAGTGACTTTTCGCTCTTTTCCCATGGTGGTTGAATAATCTCTCCTTTTAAATCCAAAAAATTAATTAAGAAATTGGGACAGAAAGAGTAATACACAAGGCCTTATAACGACGCTAACGACGAGCACGTGATTGGGGAAGTATATAGTGAAATTTGTTCGAAAAGTAATGCTAATTTTGTTCGTTTAAAAATTACTTCTACCATTTTTCGTTCTTATTTGAATTTTTTTTGAATTAATTCTCAATTCTTCTCGACGAAGGGAATTTAAAATGTACAAAATTATATTAAAAAATTTAAAAAAAATAAGCAAAATTATATTTTTTGTCTTTAGTAAAAAAAATTTAAAATTTTTTAACATAATTTTGCACATTTATTATTCTTTTCATACCAAAAAACTCCAAAAACTTGATAAAAACATAAAAAAGTTATAAAAAATAAATTGAATAAAATAAAAAATAGACAATTTAGCTAATTTAGGCCAAATAAAAGATCAAAATTAAAAGATATTTATTAAGCATGAAAATAATTGGAAAAATTAACTTTTAACCTTATTTGCATTCTTTTTTTTTAAAAAATAAACTGGTTTCATATGCCTTTATATTGTTTTCCGAATCAGACAATCATCGTTTTTTACCAAAACAGAAAAAATATAGTCATAATTCTGTATATACGTATATATACACACATATGTCTATGTACACTGAATAGTTTCTCGATTCACGTGATCTCTACCCTAATCACGTGCACCCAACCTTCCAAGCATATCTAAAGAAACACGCGCCGTCTGACCAAATAAGGCAAGGATGCGCCGTGAAGCTTCTTGGCTGCCCACGTGCGGGATTACTATAAAAAGTTGTTCCCAGAGCGTGGGTCAGGCACCCAAGAAAGAGGGCGGAAACGTTGGTTCAGCTAGCAACACATGGGAATAGTGCCTCTATAAGGGCACACACTAAGATATGCAGTGTGTTAAAATAATATTCTTTAAATTTAAAAATATAAAATGATATTTTGTTATGGATATATTATTTTTTTTACATTACTCAAAACGATATTGTTTTGTATTGAGAAAAATTTAAATATATTTCTTTTTTAAATTGCTCAAACATATTTGAGTTTCTCTCAATATGACATCGTTTTAGTGATGTGCAAAATTAATATACAAAAGTGATATGTGTGTAGCATGATTACAAAATTCAAAATTTATTTAGTCAAAGCCTCATTATTCAGGCACTATTTTACGCGTTAAAATGACGTTATTTTGACAGTAGTACTGTACACAATGCACAACAAAGTTCTCAAATATCCAACATATGATTTTTAGGATAAGTGTTCGAATTAATTTACGCACTTTAATCAATCTTCTATGCTGTTAATGCATGTAAAGTTTTGATACAGGGTTTATTGAATTAACCTTCCAGTCATGTATTTTGAACAACTTTGTTCTTGTCAAGGTTCTCGCTTTTTAGCCTGCTCAAGTCCAACTCATTTCGACCACTTAAGAGTTTCTAACTATGGAGCACGCAGATTCTAAAATCGCATAATTTCGCCTAAAAATGACTTTTTCGATCGAGCACATTAGATATTTAATTGAACCAGTAAGTTCTCGAGTGGATTTCACGTTAGCTCCTAGACATTGGTCTCTAACTAGAAAAGTCAATGCTTGAGCTTGAGAGACTTCTTGTCTAATAGATCCGTAAAACTTACTAGAGTAAACGTATTATTGAACTAAACAAAACAACACACAATAAAACTACAAATAAATAAAACTGCTAAACTACAAGATAGAAACATTTCCATTTGATGGCTCAAAATATTATATTCAAAATATGGTGCACAAATATGATCATGATAATTTTGTACTATCGTTTAGAAACGATTTCTCCGTATGGGCTGCATTCGTTTATTTGTGAGCATATATTGATCGGATAACAATTAATTTTTTTAGAATAAATTTATCTTAAACAAATGAGATGTGTCACGTTGGATTCAATCCATTTGTTTCACATTAAGTATATTCGATCTTTTATTTATATGTATTTAATAAATATGATTTTTAAAGAAAATGACCACCAACGTTGACAAGACAGAGCAGTTTGTTTAACGGTTTAACCTTTTTGCCGCGAAGACTAACGGCGATAACTAGATCAGATGTCAACTAAAATCAGCCAAAGGGCATTTCAGACATTAGGAAAAGAACGAAGAAACGGACAAAAGTTGTGGCACAATAGGAAATTCACGAGCTTTGGAGGGCAAATCGAAAGCCTCTCAGGATAATACTGAAAAGCAAAGCAAAACAAAGCAAAGGCGATAAGAAGATGGGAAAACAATACATACATATATACGAACTGTATGTAATATGTATATGTGTATATATATGTGTGTGTGTCTAATGTCTGTATCGGCAATATAATATTTCAGGCGATGAGGGTGGTAGTGGGTGGAGGTTGCTTCTGCTAATAAATGCGACTATTAGTTCTATGGCGCTGGGTTTCCGTGGCTACTGCTGAGTCAACTCTCGAGTCGAATTAACAGAAACCAAACGAGTTCGTTGGAAAGTGTTCCTATCGGTGATCGGAGGCTTTACCGGCCAATCGTTCCGGCTTGGGAGGTGTTACAGAGAGAAAGAGAGAGAGAGAGAGAGAGAGTTTTTGTGTTGATGCTACGGTTTTAGAAAGAGAAAGCTGACTTCGGAAGGAGTTTGCTTGTATACAGCCATGGATGCTAATGGTTTTAGTAGCGTTGAGAGAGAGTACATTCGGAGGCACCACAGGCAACATCCGGCCGAGAATCAATGCAGTTCGGTTCTCGTCAAGCACATCAAGGCCCCTGTTCATCTCGTAATATTCTCTCGCTAATTTCAGATTCCTGTTCATTTTCTTACATCTATGCGTGGCTGTGTGCCTGTAGAACTAGATATTGGAAAAAGAAGCACGACGTTTGAACACCAGAGCATCAGGATTTATGCCCTGCCTAGGTTTTCCGTGTCTCGACCATGTTAGAGTATGAATTTTGTTGAGATTCGGTTCTGTTCGATGAAATTGCTGGAGGTCTATTGTTTAGATTTCTAATCTTAGATAGTCTTAGTAGTGCTGTTCCGTACTTTTATGTTTGACAGATACTTTGAGATTGGATCTGCAGTATTTTAGTTTTTCTTTTCCCATATGATTTCCCTCAATTCTGTTGCTGGAAAACGAACAGAAAATCAGCAGAGAAAGTTTTGATTTTTGCGTATTATTTTTCATTGTTTGGATTTTAAAGTTGAAGTGTTGGTTTAGGCCCAGCTGAATTGTGCAAATTGTTTTCTTGTGGCTCAAATAATTGACTTTTGTTGGATTTGTGTTTTTATTCAATTCGTTTCCAGCTTTCTTAATCTCAGATTGAGCATACCTTTCAAATGCTATCATTCCCGCAGTAGATCTCTCTCTCTCTCTCTCTCTCTCTCTCTCTCTCTCTCTCTCTCTCTCTCTCTCTCTCTCTCTCTCTCTCTCTCGATAATTTGGGAAGACTCTGTTGTTGGTTGGTTGGGAAATTTGCCTTAATTGGAGGAAAAAGGGTTGGCGATATATGTTCCTTTACTTGGGAAATGTTGAAAAAGAAACATGCAATGATACTGTGTGCATATAATTTGAAGGCAACTATGTTCTGAGCTATTCACTGCCCTATGGAAAAAAACAGAACGCAGTTGCATTAGCCTGAAGCTCTCTCCTTCGCTATAAAGAGACTCGAGTTTGTCTCCCCTCAATTTACCTGTAAAGAAAGCCTATTATTTCACAAGGCAAATATTGGATAATTGTTCTGTTCCACATTTTTCCCCCATTCCCGTACTGTACTGGATAGTTGTCGTTATAAGTGATCCAAGTGTTTGGTCATCGAGGAGATATATGAGTTGCTGGTTTTCTGTGGTTTAATAATTTGTTTGGGTACTCCCTGAAAATATTTATGTTTTCAATCAGGTTTGGTCCTTGGTGAGGAGATTTGATCAGCCGCAAAAGTACAAGCCTTTCATCAGCAGGTGCGTTGTGCAGGGAAATCTTGAGATTGGAAGTCTAAGAGAAGTTGATGTTAAATCTGGGCTTCCTGCTACAACCAGCACTGAAAGGTTGGAACTTCTTGATGATGAGGAGCATATCCTTAGCATCAGGATTGTTGGCGGTGATCACAGACTCCGGGTATGGAAACTTGAAGACCATTTCTTTTTTATTTTAGCAATCTTTGCTCACCTTTTGTGTTGTGTCTTTACAAGAAGAACTGTGCCTAATTGAGTTTTTCTGGTAGAATAGCGACTCCCTCCTTTTGGCTAAGAACATATGAAGTAGTAAATGTACCTGACATGTAAGTAGCATCCCAGGATTGTTTTTCAAAATCTGGAAAATTGAGGGTGAAAGTGCACCAAAGATATGTTGAGGTTATGAAAAGTTCCTGAAATTTGTAATAGGATTGCTGACAGCGGAGTGCGCATGATCTGTCATCTACATTTCTGGATGGAATGATAGTTCCTAGTGATGCCCAATTGAATGGTTTAGATTTGAATCATGTATTGCTTAGGCACCACCAGAGTGGTAGAAAATTCAGGTTGCCAGTTTACCTCCATGGTTTTCTTATTTATTTGTTTATTTTTTAATTTCAGGATAAATGAACTTGACAATATCATTCATCATAATTCTCTTTTATGTTTTTTGTTTCATTATTGGCAATGGAGGGAAAACCTAGGTGTGCTCCCGACTTATGGTGTAATTTGTTGGGTAGCAAGAAAAAGATTGAGAGCAAGAGGGTAAATCTAGTTGCGTGAAAGTTAATTTAGATATTTGCAATGATGGTAGCCTTTTGGATAGCATCCACTGCCAACATTGTAGCACATGGTTGCTGCCACTACATCTGATTCATAGGGTTGGCACTTAGATTTGCCTTTTGTTGTTGATCAGGATAAAGAAAGAAATAAGACATTGCCTCATTTATGCTACGGGTGCAACTGACCGTAATAAGCATGCAATGAGATAGGAGGGTCAGCTCAAACTGTGTGTGGATGTGGACTGTCCATGGCCTTTCAGCTAAATGTGATTCCTACATGCCATGTCTTCTGGACATATGTAGGAATGCAGTTTGTTATGCTAATGAAGAGCCCACAATAGCCCACTGGCATTAGTATTCACTTTAGTCACGTACCACAACCTAATATTTAAATATCAAGGCTTGTTAGGATGGATTTTTGCTTTGTTTTGTCATTGTCATGCTGTTTATTGTAACTTCCCTTTTTTCCAGAACTATTCTTCGATCCTTTCTGTCCATCCAGAAGTCATTGATGGAAGACCAGGGACTCTAGCGATAGAATCCTTTGTGGTAGATGTGCCCGATGGAAACACTGAGGATGAAACCCGCTATTTTGTGGAAGCCTTAATTAAATGCAATCTCAAATCACTGGCTGATGTGTCAGAGCGATTGGCAGTGCAGGACAGGACTGAGCCCATTGACCGTATGTAGATGTGATGCTCCAGATTTCTGGTGGAGGCTTTGATTATATACCATGGATGAAGCTTCTCCTTGGCTTTTCATTTCCGGAGGCTGTGGAGGCGGACGGGTAGTTGATGTCACTCCACATCCTATTTACACGTGAATTCCTCTTCCTTTTGTTTCTTGTGATCTGTGTCTTGGTTTTTAAATAATGCTGGATTTTCCTGTTAGTAGCACAAGGACCACAGCTTTATTAAAGGTTTCAAAACCCCTCGTTCCAATGGAAAGTGAAAGTGGAAGACTAGGTTCTCTTTCTATCTTTTTTTTCAGGTATGTGTATGCCCCATGGTTTGTTGGTCCATGTAAAAGCTTAGTCGTAGCTTATGTTGCTGTTGGTGCATTTGGGAATAAGGTTAGACATGTAGCTAACTAACTGTGTACCATTACAGAGAACAAGGGCTTGTTTTTTTACTTCTCAGCAGTATACTTATCTTTTTCTATTTGTCTACAAGCCATCATATCGAAATTGGTAGTTTCAAGGCTTGTGGGTCGTTGGGAATTTCTTTTTAGGATTGTCAAAATTGGCCTCTTTGTTAGTGCTTAAAGCCTATGTACTCATTTTCTACCATATCAGCTTCTCAATTTACTGCTACTTGTAGATTCTGGAAGTGCTCTCCTCTTGTTATCTCCCTGTAATTGCGTGAACATAGTGGGTATACCCAAATAGCGATGTCCTTTGTGATGGGATGTGTGTGCAGTTGGGTGCAGCAGGAAAAGAGGAAGCTCCTGAATGGAGCTGTAGCAATAAAAGTGTCGCGATCTGCAAGTCTGGATGGTCTTGATGACGAACATCATTGGTGGGCATTTTTGGCAATGACATTTTGGGAAGTAGGGCCATTATGACTCTTCAAGCATGAGTGATTTTTCCTCATGCCATTTGAAGAAGAATAATGTTACTGATACTACATGTTTTATTCCATATTTTGTTCCATGTTGAGGTGTAGGAAAATAAGTGGATGTTAGTGAATGTGTGTGTGTGAGAGAGAGAAAGAGAGAGATGAAGGGAGAGGTGCCACCTAGTATGGAGTAAAACTTGTAGTGTCACTAATTGAAAAAATGCTTAGAAAGCTATATTAATGGGAGAGTTGTTGTGCACTACTAGGTTCTTTGCGTCGTCATGGACATGAAGTGTGCTACTCCAGAGTGAGTTGAGGGCAGGCCTTGGACATTCCTAAGGGTGTCTAAGTATCACCAGGTGGGTTAGAGAATCCTATAGATAATACGCCTTGGCATGTGTTGCCAATACTATGTGGTGACCTGGGATGGAGGCTAAAGATGTGTGACATGTTTGT
This sequence comes from Arctostaphylos glauca, assembly GCA_019985065.2. NCBI lineage: Eukaryota > Viridiplantae > Streptophyta > Magnoliopsida > Ericales > Ericaceae > Arctostaphylos > Arctostaphylos glauca. The sequence goes on along the minus strand of JAHSPW020000013.1, from coordinate 27,888,278 downwards.
TAACTGTTGGAGCGGGCTATCGAGGCATCACATAAGACCTCATTTGCCAACCTTGTGGGTTACAAAAGGACATGTATCACTCGAGTTGAACACCATGGGTGCGCAATGCCCTTTCACTGGAGAATAGCATGTGGGTTCGCAAAACATTGAGGATTGACTGTGGGCACATTTTTTGGGAAGGCTAACTTGGGCAATTAAGGAGAGATTTATCTGAGTGTCTCATGGAGTGCAAGAATGAAAATCTCGAGTTGTGACAAGTAGTATCAGAGTGGAACGATTGGTATCGTGGACGGTTAATGATCTTGACAAAAGGCATCAACATTAAACGGTCAGGGATTAGGAGCAGCAAGGCAATTGGTTGGGTTGTACGAAGATGTTCATGAAGTCACAACTGGGGATTATGAGGAGTACGGCGATTAGGGATTGTGACCGTCTTGCGTATTCCGGTCAGAGATCATGTGGGAAGAAGTAGTTAGAAAATAGTATTGCTGAGATTACAATACTGCTAATATGATATTTCATGACAAATGAGTTGTCAAAATGAAGGCCAGTGACAAGTGAGTTCATGAGCAGGTTACGAAGAGGGCATAATTGAGCAACGAATAGCATTGTGTTGGAAATCTATAATGAGTAAAATCAAGAAAAGGATGGCTACACTTAGAGTGGGGTAGTCCAGTTCAAAGGGAGAATAGTGATGGTTGCTTCTATGTAAATTCGACGAAAGTTTTCTTTGTGGGTGTTGGTTCTCGTGTGCTGATGCACTGTGGATTACATGCTGACTAGAGAGGTGGGGAGGAGTGAACACACTGTTGCCTGGCGTAACCATGTAGCAAGAATGGATTAATCAACCATGGAGCTTATTTTTGTTAGACATGGAAGGACATCCATGTGGGATGATGCATTGCTTTATTTGAGAAAAAGCTAGCGAGGTCTTGCCAAAAAGAGGGTGACATGTGGGCATTAAACTCGCTTATTGACAAGTGCTGCGAAGTGTACATTTGCTTGACCATGGACTAGGCGAAGGGAGATCGTCGACATGAATGTTGATCTGCATAAAGAAGCAAGGTATTGAAGGACACTATTGTGACGATATTGTGCTTGCATTGGTAAGTGTGTTGATGGATCAAGTGGGGAAAGAATGTTGCGACTCGCGAGTTTGGGCATGGTCCTGATGAGCATTGTTGGCAATTACATTTTGGTATATATGGTCATTATGGCTCCTCAAACATGGGTGATTTTTCTTCCGGTCTTGGGAAAATGCTTAGAAAGCTATATCAAAGAGGGAGTGGTGTGCACTACCAGTCTCTGTGGTGTTGTCATGGACACAAAGTGTGTTACCCCAAGGTGAGTTGGGGACGGGCCTTGAACATTCCGAGGGGTGTCTAAGTGTCTCCATGTGTGTTAGGAAATCCCATGGATAATACGTCTTGATATGTGTTGTTGATATTGCGCGGTAACCTAACTATAGAGACTAAGGACATAGGCACGCTATGTTGTGCATGTTAACCATTGACTTAACATCCTATGCAGGGTGGGCTATGAAGGCATCGAGCATAAGACATCGTGTGCCAACCTTGTGGGTTACATGTGGATATGTTGTCTCATTCGGGCAGAACGCAAGGAGTGCACAATGATCTTTTTTTGAAAAATAGCATGCGGGTTCGCGAGGGCATTGAATATTAGTTGCAGGCATGCTTTGTGAGAGTGTTAATTTGGGCATCAAGGACAGATTTGTCCAACGAAACGCAACTATAAAGATCTTGGACGGTGACAAAAGAGACAGCTTAGATCTCTCATGTGAAATTTGATTTGCCTAGTATTGTTCTAAGGCCCTGATAGTGGATTCTTTTAGGAAATAGTAGAAAAGTCAAGACAGGTTGGCTGCTAGTTGCTCCTTGTCCTTTGATTTCACATTTTTTATTTGCATACTCTTCATTTGGACAAGACTTTCTGGCAAACCAGCCTGCAGCTGGTACAAATAATCGTCTTATCTACTATTGTTTTCATGTCTCTCTCGTGTTTTGGGGTTAGTGCCAAAGTTCTATTTGTCTCTACCTTTCTCTGAGCCTTTTTTTTGCCTACTCTTCTATTAGAATGGAGCCTACATGTCAGGCGATTCTTCACGATTACAAGTGAGATAAATAATAAGGCTCACTTTTGACTTCAAAATAAGGAACGGAAGAGGAAAACGGAATTAGCGTTGACGATTTGAACAAAACCTCGTGTCAAAGCCGTGACGGGATCATACTCAATTGCATGTCCAATTAGCTTAAAAGAGAAATAATCCTGCTTTTGCAGGCAGGGTTACATCTTACTGTTTGACAGAGTGGACCGATGCCCTTTTCTTCGAAGAGAGAAAAAGGAGAAAAGAGATGGGTTGGGTTGGCTGCAGTGATAGCAGTAACCACGGACATAAACCTTCGAATAGACTGGAAACCATGGATCTTACCCTAACTAGCCAGAAGATTTTGGGCTATATCAAATAAGTGCCCAATCTCCAAGGAAAGTGACTAGTGTTTATGAACATTTTTTTCACCTCAAGGGATTCATTCACCTGTGCAGTATCCCCCTTACCGTAAGCCGCAACCAAGATCTCTAGTCTACATAAACATACAGGAATATCAAACTACATAAGCAGGCCACCGGATATTTAATCCAAAAGCTAAAACTGGCAAGCAAAAGGGAGACAGTTTTAAGCATTATCGCAAACCTACAATAATAAGAAGCCCATTCAAGTGCTAAATTTTGCTTACTGACTCAAAAGCCAACATTACAGAGGTCAGAGAGAAAATGAAAGAGAAAGAAAGGAATTAAATTATTGTTATAAAATGCCAGATGCCCATACTGACAAATTTGGTAGGTCTCGAGTCATGTCTTTGCCAAACGCATACACCAGAAAATAGTTGAAACCTGCCATCTCCACATAGAGCAAATTCATGATAAAACACTATTGCGGCTGGTAAGGGGGCATTGTACGCGGTAGCCCATTTTGGCCATGAAACTGCATCATCCCAGGAGCCATATTTCCAGGTTGCATGTACGGGTGATTGTGCATCTGTAGGGGGCTTGACTGGGGTGCTGACGCGGCTGATGGGCCCCACCCTGCCGACTGCTGAGGCATTCCATGCCCTTGGTGAGCTGGAGGGAACTGGGAGCCACCGTACTGATGAGGGCCAGGACCCGCAATTTGATGTGGTGGTGGTTGTTGCCCAAGGAGTGAGGGTTGAGCGTTCAACATAGGAGCATTTGGCATTGTATAATCTCTGCTTCGATCATTGTTGACCTGAAAATCATTTATCAGCTATTGTCTCCACATATATAAACAAAATCAAATTGGCATTGAGACCATCTTCCTCCCACACCCATCAAAAAAATTTCTCGACGAGAAAAAATAGGTGCAGAAAGAAAGGTAAAAAAAATGAATGCCATCTGATCTGATCTGATCAAATTATGAGGCAAAATTGGTCCCCGATTTGAAACCTAATACCTAAAAATAGCACATAACTCAAATGTTGCGTTACAGGATTCACATCCTTGCAATTTTTAACATTTTCATGCAACCTCCTAGAGATGAACTATCAAGCTTGTGTAATGAACTTGCTGTGAAAAGGTTTAGTTACAGTACCTTTATGCTGAGATCGGTATGGCGTGAATATGAAATGTGAAGCTTGCAAAACCCTCCATCATATATGCAATGCCCTTCCAAAGATTCCTTAGCAACAACCGCGGTCTGAACATCTGCAAGCGAATTCCAACATTAACACTTTATTTAACAACCCGAAAACCTAAGGCATTGCACAAATCATGACTTCTCTTCTGGTAATTTTACATTTAAAGACCAACTATTATGTCTAAAAGATCAGTTCCATGAAAAGTCTACACCAAATAAGTTCCATCTAATATGGTTTCCCACATTATCGTTTTTTAGAAATTATACTCCACAAAAACTATAATAAAAAAGGGCAAAGCAGCATTACAAGAATGATGCTAACAACAATGCTAGGTGCCTAGGTCTAAAGCTGACACACATGAGCAAACACAGTAAAAATGTTGCATTTGACATCTCGTGAACTGAACTGGATTCACATGGCTCAATTTCCGGAAATATAGAACCATGAAAATTGTAATCTGGTAAACAAAATCTATAATCTAAATAGAAACCAAGCATGAACTAGAAACCAACACTATAAAAAAGAAACAAAAGGCAAAATAGATACACTACATAATATATGAGATTGTTTTCGGCAACCACGTAGGCATATAACCTTCAAAATCTAGGACCACTGCATTGGATTGCCCAGGCATTTTCACAACTTGGAGAGATTTGCAAAAAAATTGTAATAATCGTGCGCAAAGCGTCCGGTTTAAAATTACCAGGGTACTGAATCAACGCCTGAACTCCTCCATTCTTATCAAACATGGCAATCTTAAGGATAGGCCCAAAAGCAGAGAAGACCTGAGAAGGAAAAATAGTCCATTACTACAGTGAAATAATCAAATCAAAAAGGGAAAAACAGAAGAATGGATAAGAAAGAAGAAAGGTCAGATACCATGTGTAAAACATCCAATGTCACCGCGTATTGCATGTTCTCAATGGATGCAAGAAGAACATTGCTCTCAGGCTCTAGTTTTTTCCCATCCAAACCCAAACTAAACTGCAATTACGAGTAATGGCCACATTTAGATAAAACAGTCCATGACATTTAACATCAGAGTCAAAGAAATATGCAAAAATCTGCTGGTAAAGAGTGGATAGTGAACCGATAGTGGCAGTGCATGTATAGTTTAAGAGTAAGACTATACAAAGACCAATGGTTTTGGGCAAATAAAAAGTCTAAAATTTAAGAAATGAAGCACACATAAGTCACTAAAATTTTAAAATTGGTAATATACTAATATTCATCCTGAGAACACACTCCTAATGAAGGTAGTACAAGAACGGAACACCACTAGTCCACCTCATCACTATAACCCTGACTTCTATAAACCAATAAACTGTCAATTCCCATGGTTTACCTGACCGGATGCGTCTATAGCTGATGGAGCAACAGGGAGCATAGGATTAGTGTAGTCCCTGAGTCAACAGATGACAGTTTAACATAATGAGAAAAAGCTCATAATTAAACCTTTGAAGATGTGAAAAAAGATGTCCACCCACAATAAAGTAGGACTACATGCAGAAATCTGAAACATCAAGGAACTAACAAGAGAGATAAGAAAGTACACTCTATAAACCAAGAGAAAGAACCTGGTATTTTCCCAAATATTCATAAACTCCAACAGTGAAATACTTGATTTGGAAAACATACCTGCTGCGGTGACTTTGGAATTTCACACTCAAATCTGTGTGAGCTGAATATGTGATCTTGAGAGAACACGGACCCAACTCCGGAATCAAATAGCTGAAACATACACAGGATTAAAAATCAAATCGATCGCCACATCAGCATATTCAAGGCAAGTAACATATATATCCACAAGTGCAAATGCAATACTACAAAGTTTGTTAGTGGAGCTTGCATATGGGCCAGAAACTACAAATTCATGATCCATTGAAGCCATTTTCTACTATGACGAATGACCAATCAATCAACTGTGTCACAATTGATTTGAACAAACATTTTGCATTATACAAGGAACCTGACATATTACTTTAGGCTACATTTATGCTGCTTACTTAATGAACTGTGGTTTAATTCCATATTCTATGGCAGAAATTGTCCGATGCCTTCATGGAGTTTTAGACATATGTTTATAGATTTCTCTTCCACTTGAGTTTGCTATAGTTTAATTTTGTTGGTGCCTTACCAACCATTCTGTTGGATGCTCGTGAGCCCTCACGTGTATCCTATATAATCATTGTAATGTGGCTTTGATTATTAATGCAACTCTCTTGGCAAAAAAAAAAACTGTGGTTTATTTTGGACAGCCATGATCTACTGCATTTTAAACCCTAATTGACAGATGCTACACTAATTGTAACCAAAAAAGATAATAGGAAAGGCTGAGCAAGTTAGCAGAGATACAAGCAATAAGGATCATGTGTGTACCCCTCTAGTAGTTTCTTAAAAAAAGGGCCCAATAGATGTCCATCCCCAATGTACGTGCACCACATCTACCAATACATCATCCATAACAGTTGACTACATCCTAGGCCAAAAAATAAATCCTAGATCACCTCGGAATGCTTCTTCCATCAAGGGCATCTTTCGCAGAAGAGGCAGTTTCGGAATCAGAAAACTGCACCAAAGCCTGAAATGAAATAGTGTTGTCAGGAATAGTAGAAGCCAAAACGAAATTGGCAAGGAAGATGAAGAAGAAAAAATATTCTACACATGCACATGTACACACGGAGACAGATACCTGGAACCCAGCCGTCTTCTCAAAGGTAGTAATCTTATGCACAAATCCAAAAGCCGAGAACACCTGCAAATTTAAATTCCTTTCTCAATCCATGTGTCAAGCAGCACACAGTAGATAAAGTACACAAACACTAACAAGTTTTGATTGAAGTATTGGTAGACTTAGAATTGCAATTAGGGGGGGAGGGACGGGCGGGCATGTGCATAACGATAAGAGGAACTTAGATCCAAAATCTGCATATAACGGCCAAAGACCAAGACATCATAGGGTTGTCAATAGCAAGGGGTATTCTGAATCTGTACTACGAGATAAAACCCCACTTGAAGGCATGCAAAATCGCCAACACCAACACTGAACAATAACACACGCCACAAAATGTTCACAAAAGACAACATAGAATTTGACAAGCTTTAACCAGTTCAATATTCTAACCAGTGCCCAAACTTTACTGCACAAATGTCATTAATCCATTGTACAAAGATCCCACTACTTTATATGAAGAGACCTTATCAGGAAAAATGAAAAAATTGATACTGTAACATGTACTAAAGTACATAGCCAGAAAATGTGAAATAACTATTAAGCTTTTAGTAGAAAATCAAAGACCAATCTGTAGAAAGAATACTTAAAGATCGAAGAACCAAAAAATATTCCAGTTGCAATTTCAATACATAATTTCAGATCTCCCCTCCTCCCAAGGTACAGGGAGAGAAGAAAATACATGTGCAAGCTGTTCTCTAGCACCGACCAAGTGAGCGGCGATGTGCAGCCCTTACTGATCGGGGTCAAGCAAAAACAAGGGCTCAACTTTCGATGTTTTCTCTGATTCGATGTTTGATCAGCCATGATCTTGTTGTCCCCCTTGTGGGATGTGTATTGAGCCTTCTTGTGGTTACTTATTCCCAAAACAATGACCTGAATTTAAGACTATCGACATATCCAGAAAACTATAAATAAAAACAAAAAAAAAAGTCCAAGGATGCAGACTGGATCTCATAAAATCAGAGTTCGGTGATTCCCTAAACCCCCATCCCCATGCACTGTCTGTCATGTGTTTGACTATGAGCACACTTTCTGATTGTGATACTGAGCCTAATAAACAAAAAGAACCAGAAAACGACTATTGCAGGGAGTGAATCATTGCTTAGCAAGACAATGAAACAATATCAAAGCTCCACTACTAACTTTATCCTATAATACAACATTCCAGCAAAAACAAAAAGAAACAAAAGCATCTGAAACTCTTAAAATGGTAGGGAAGGGCAAATGAGGAGGAAGAAGGGAAGAAAGAGCGAGTGTTAAGCAAGGAGAAAGGAGACAAACACACATGCGCTCTTTCTCCTAAGCGTTAAGCTGCCATCGAAGATATATCCTTGATATGGGCCTGCTGATCCATGCATGTTTAAGTCAAATAAAAGTTTTACAAAGCATGACCTACAACTACACCCTAATTACAGAAAACCACAGACAATATTCTTTAAGCAACCAAATTACTTCTTTATGCAGTGAGCAGAAATATACCTACTTACCAAGTGTAAAACATCAATACTGACAAGTCGTGCATCGTTGCCTTCAATTGTTACCAACAGTACATTTCCAGCGACATCAGCAGTGGTTTTGTTGTTCACTATTTCTTGCCTGTTGGAATACTGTAGGTAGACAGTTTTCCCTCTTACCTGAGCCGGTTCCGAAGAAGAAGCATAATACGATATCATTGCAATTGCTTGATTCAATTCTGCCTGGAAAGGTTCAGAAATACACAATTCTTTCTTGAATCATTAGACATTATTAAAAGAATGGACCAGTATAGTTGGAAAAATCAAGGTATACTTACAAACTCTATGAAGGCTTGATTTCTGTTTGCTCCAACATTGCATTTTGTGTTGACAACTTTACCAAATGGCTTCCCCAGTTCAATCAACTCTTCCTCTGTGCACTCCCATGGCAAGTTTCTCAAATGGAGCACCTTTGATGGGGTTTGTGTGTAGCGGAACTGTGGCTGACTAGACACAGATGCCATCCTATGCTATAACTCCAACCTGAGTGCACGCACAATAAATATCTGAAACCCATCAGCCACAAGGCACGCACAATAAATATCTGAAACCAATCAGCCACAAGGCACAACCCTTATTCAAAATTAGACACACCATCCACAATTCATAACTACAAACTGTAAATTTTGACAACAGTTTAGATATCACAGCTATAAGAATCTCTTTGAAAATCCAAATTCCTTATTTGCTTCAAATTTCTTGCTTCCAATGGGATAAACCACAGAAAGGGGTAATATGAGAAATAGATAAATTTGAAAGAGAAAATAGAGAAAGGTAAAGTGAGGCAACCCAACAAATAAAAAAAGAGAACGCGTAGTCTCACATGGAAAAATGTTAACAATGGATATGACTGGAAAAAAAAAGTGCCACTAAGCTAGTTATTTAGTGTGAGTTCAGTTTAACATGCATACTATTGGGTGGGTGTTGCCGGCACATATTCAAGAAACACATAATAAATAGAGAATGCAGTAACCGGAAATTTGAACATCTTGTCCGTGCCTATTTCATTACATTCACATTCCATTACTCATTAGGCAGTTCAAGCTTACCTTTGTAATGCAATCAGACTTAAATAATTAGCTATCCAGTTTATAGCCCCTTTTGCATACGATGCCCAAAGGTAGTGTATGTACCCAATCTGCCTGTTCCCCATTAATGAATAATGAGTAAAATCAATATTGTGCGTATTATTATCTCTCTAGTCCTTTCTTCTTGGTCTACCTTTCTCCATCAGTCAAGAATGTTAATTTCCAAGTTACATATTTCATATCCTTAGATTCCTTACACAACCTCCTTCCCTTTTAATCTTTACCGCTGCCTAAATCTTGATCATCCACTACATATCCGTGGCATTATAACATCAATGTTTTTTCCCCCTCTCCACTTGCGTAGCTAGAAAACTAGAACCACATGCACAATGAACAGCAAAAGAAAAAAACAAGCATCTCACAATTTTCCCCACCGCCGTGCGCCCGAGGGGGGTGGTGGAGATTTTTACCAAAGTTCTCACTAACTGGCTAACACCAACCCGATTACCATGACTAAATCCACTATTTTTCAGAAAAATGATACAGGAGCCCCTTTATTTATGCAATAGACCACAGAACACAATTTGCAAAGGAATTTGATATCAAAGCGCAGGCAATATGCGTTTGTTGTATCTCTACAACAGATAACCGTTCCGTATTTCAATTGCCAAAACAAATCATTGTCAATCCCATCAACACACACGCGAGTTGGGAGAAGGGATGCGAGAAACGAAAAGTCAGATTCATAAATGATCAGAAGAGAGGATACGCAAGAACTAGGGCATAAAGGAACGAAGGAATAATCGATACCTGAGACACGATACCCGCAGACGTTGTCGAAGTATTTTAGGGTTCGCACCTCGCAGAGGATAGAAGAACAGAGAGAACAAGTATCGCGCTGTGGCTGTGGGGTGCGGTGGGGCTATGAGGGCTAGGCACAATGTCCTCAATACCGGAACGGTTTGAGTACCGGTTTTTCTATTGCTACGGTACGTACCGGTACAGGTCATGTACCGGGTACCATATCGGATTTATCGCAACTATCAATATATATATAAATTATAGAGAGAAAGTCCAAAAAAATTAATTTTTTCCGCAATTCTTAAAAAAAAAAATAATAAATCCGGTTACCGACCGGTATTGAAGACGGTACAGTACTAGGAGTACGTGGTATCGTTTTTATGTCAAAACGATACGTACCGACCGGTACGGTATTGACAACTTTGGCTAGGCATACAAAATCATCCCCTGCACCTGCTGATTTGGGCAAAAATTAATTATCCCACGTGTCAAGCGTATTTTAGCAGGCTAACCTGCGGTAAAAAATATGTAATTAATGGAAAAATATAGAATTCCAATATTTTTTTTATGGAATTAATATAAAATCAAAGAATTCACGTCAGACTATTGATTAAAATCAATCTGATTTATTTCATACTTTTCGCTCAATTAAAAAATGAGTCAAGAAGAAAATTCAAACATGTTCAATTGAAACATATTTGGACTGATTGAATTATTGAATTATTGGATTATTCTTTTTCGTCCTTATGTGAAATTTTTTGTAATTTTTAGTTTTTCATTAATTTTTTGAAGATTATTGGTTCATCTCGACGAGAGCTTTCAGAAAAGTTATCAATTATGAACCAAATTTGAAAAAAAATTAAAAAATACAAAAATAATAAAAAAAGAAATTTTTGAGCTTATTCGTCGTTTTTAGTGATATTTTTTTAACTTTTAGACATAATTTTATACTTTTTGGATTCCTTTCATCAAGATGGACCAATAATCCACAAAACATTGAGGCTAAAACAACAAATGCAAAAAAAATTAAATAGAGACAAAAAAATAATCCGAAAATCAATTAGGCCAAACAACTCCTAAATTAGCTCTAGTTACTCTTCAAGACATAGTGAAAGAAAAGATGAGATTCTTAAATGAGAAAAAAATCCAATAATTTTCAAAGAATTGAATGAGGAACTGTGAAACTCAATGTTGACACCCCATAGGGTCGAGTGAAGAATGACACCTCCTATTTTGAAGTAGTTAATGTTATGGCGCTATGTGCAATATGATGCTCGAGGAACTAGACCTTATGCAAAGCACATTATTCACATAGAGCTGATTTTTCTTTATGATTTGAATTGATCATAGTCTGCGAAGGACTTAAAAGCGCATAAGGATTTTTTGTCACAATCATTCATAAAGTTATATAGCTATTTTTAACACTAGGAATCTCTTGCGGCAATTGCGTAAAAGAAGTTCTCCCTCAAGGAGAGTTGGTATTCTTTCATAAGAAAAGCTCCTAGTATGGCAGTCTGAATGGAATAGATCACCTCCCTTTCTTTATCTGAATCTGGTCGTTTGCCTCACCTGCTTTCTTCTTGTGGTTACTATAAGAACACAAGCACCCTTTTTTGTTCCTTATTAATTTTTAACTTTTTGCCATTTGCTATCGGCTTTGCTTTGAATTGAAGGCGAATAGTCAAAAAAATCCACTAGAACTATTCAACTTGTGATTGGACTTAATCCGCTCCAACCCATCCCCAAGCATAGATGTTGAGAATACATATTGATCGAGCACAAAATATAGAACTCGAGGAGTTAAGCAACGGATGACAACAAAACCTCGATAAGTTGTGCACCCCATTTCCATTTGATAGGAGACCGGAGCAATTCCATATATAGCGTATTTTTTTGCTCGAAACCCTCCTACTATATAGAATTATAATTGAGTTGCTTTTGAAACCTCTCAAATTGTCCATTCATGAAATAAAGTGCGGGTATTAGTATTTTCTTTTAATCCAAATTACTTATATTGTAAAATTTGATGGGTAGAATATTAATTTATAAATAAAAGTCAATGTGGTATCGATAACCAAGTGACGGGGGTAAAATGTAATTGAGAAAATACCTTTTACTCCCCAGGTTTATTCCAGAGTTCGGCCGAGACCGAATAACATATCCAGAGGCACGTGCCGATCACGTGGGATAATGGCCGACACGAGAAGTGCCGACCATACCCATATTTGGGTAACAGAATCAAGTATGGAGGATGCCGACCGGAGAAAGGCGGATGCAAGACTTGCCGAACTGATAAAGTCGGTCAGGATTACGGGCAGCCCGAGAAAGCGACTGATAACCGTATTTCCGAAAAGAAAACAGAATCCCGAATAAGGTGAGATTTTGTCGGGATCTTGTCGGATTCAGTTACAGACGTGACTTCCACGCCCCATCAGAGGACACTCCGCCAAAGTGGAGCCCTAAGAGAATTAGGGCAGAACGGGAGGCCCAAAGGGAAAGGGGGCCCAAGAAAGTCCAGATGGAGTTAGGGCACCAGGGAAATCTATAAATACACCCTCAGATGACGAATTTGAGGTACGCCTAAATACCCCAGAGATTTCATTCGCTGATAGAGAATATCAGCTTACAGTTAACATTTCCCTGTGAGATTGTGCCTGACTTAATCATCGGAGTGTTCTCCTGCCACAGCGGCAGAGGACTCTTTGACAGATTATTCTTTTGCAGATCACAGGTACACATATCGAGAGAAGCAACATTTCGGCTGGATAGTGAATCCCTAGCTTTCCGTCCTGATTTCTTAAATCAACCCCCTTACACCAAGTAATCAAATAAAATTAATAATGACGACAGGATCCAAAAAAAAATTATGGACCTACGGGTTAAAAAGTATAGTCCAATTAGTAAGTTTGATAAGATAATTTTGTATTTTCATGTATAAAACATTTGTACTTCCGTGCACAAGACGAGTATCTCATACATAAAACGAGTATCTATAAGTTCGTCCAAACCAAACTGGCTCACATTATCCACACAAGTTTCATCAATCAACAAAGTATTACAAGATATGGTATATATCTACGATACAATTCCAATGTATTAAACACACACTTCTACAGAATGAGAGGAACACAGCCTTCTCTCTCTCAAACCAACTGCTCCTGCACGCCTCCGTGCATAATATGGTATATATCTACGACACGATTCCAACGTATTAAACACACTCTTCTACGGAATGAGAGGAATGCAACCTTCCCTCTCTCGAACCATATACTCCTGCACACCTCCGCGCAGCTTCTCAAGCCGAGTTTCATAAATTTGTTGCATCTTTAACACTTTAAACAAATTAGCTAGTCCTCCTATCAAAAACATTAAGCTCCCAAAAATTCCAAACCACACCCAAGTTTTACCCTGCACGAATACAAATTGACAAACAAAGGAATTAACAATAGAGAAGTACGACGACGGGAAACCTTGATGATCTGTTGGGTTGTTGACAAACATGAATGTAAATTCATAACAAGGTTTTACATTTCATTTCATAAAAATAAGGTTATACAAACGTGCGCAAAATTCTAATCGCATGACATGAGAATTAGAATTATGAGAGATCACAGATATGGTCGGTTGAGTGTTTCTGAAACGATTTTTAGGAAAAAAAACTCTGAGATGTTATTTAGTGTAAGTGTTTCACAAAAAAATGGGAGTTCAATTTTTTGGGCGTTTTTGAGGTGCTCTCTCTCTCTCTCTCTCTCTCTCTCTTCTTTTATAGAGAGATGAATGTTGTTTGCAAAAAAGGTAAAAATATTTTTAAAAAAATTTCCCTAATAAGTTCCCAAAATTGTTTCAGAAAATGTTTGGGAAATTCCCAACCGAACACAGCCGTAGATTTGCAATAGGAACAACAAGAACTTCGTATGAAGTTGAGGTTACTAGGTAAGTTTTCTTTGCTCATCTTAGCTTTTTAGCTAAGACCTCCCACCATGTAAGCAAGTACTGTTTAAACTCGATTTGGTAAATTCCATCTCCCTATGTATTTTGCCTAAAAAAAAGTTGCTCAACAACCTTTCTATTGAATTCTAATAGAAAATATCCCTCGTCTTCAAAGAACTAAATAGCTCAACCATGAGTTGTCTGTCTGTTTGAAACTCAATAGTAGTCTCTCATCTCCGACAAGATGATTCGTTGATCTATTTCTACATTTATTTAGAATGTCAATTTGTCATGTCAAGATTTCAAGGGATGAATTATAAATTTGTTGGCTTTCCCCTGAGCAAGGATAGAAAGTCTTGCTATACTACCCTAGGCTTGTTTTAGGTTTAGCCCTTGATTGGTAGTGTGTCAATTCAGGATTCGGGGGGCCTGCTGTGCAGGGTGCACAGCAGCCCCTGCTGCGCAATGAAACGGCGCCGTTTCACCATTAAATGATGTCGTTTTAATAAAGAGCTTTACTGCCTTGTTTGGCTGATAAATCCACCCAAAACGACGTCGTTTTGGGTGGGTAAAAAAAATAAAACCCTAAGCCGAATCACCCTCTTCTCTTCTGCGCCTCCCTCTTCTCTCTCACCCTCTCTCAGCCGCTGATCTCCCTCCCTGTTGCCGCCGAATCACCACCGATCTCCCTCCCTCTCGCCGCCGAATCACCTCCGCATCTCCGCCGGCGGCCTCCATTCTCAGGGCTGATTTTCGGCCCTCCAAAGGTATCTGTTTGTTTCTTTTTAATGAAAAAAATGAGAGAAATGAGTAAATATTTGTCGAGTATGTGCCCCAAATAGGAAGAATCATTTGCATATATGCATGCAGATACATATACATATACATACATATGTATAAATTGATAACAGTTTCCCCCCGAATCCGCAGATTCATAATGGTAGAAAACTGAGACACTCAGAAATTAAACATTACTGAATGTGATTCTCAGAATTTTTGAATTGGGTTTGGTGGGTTGTGAAAATGAAGGGAAAAGAAAAGAAAAATTGGAGTGATAGTAATACTTATCCTATTGAAAACGATTTATTATAGAGAGAGGACAAAGAGGGGATTGATTGAAACAGAAGCATGGATTTTTTAATGAATGGGTACAGAACCATGGATTTTTTAATGAATGGGGGCACCCCAACATATCTTACTTTGGTGGAGAAAGCACTGAATACAGAACCATAGTTTGATTTTTTAATTGTATTAGTTTGATTTCTTAATTGTGTTACTCCTCTCATTTTTATTTCAGATTTTGCACGTAATTATTTTTAGAATGGAAGGAGGTGGAGTTGAGGGGTCTATAGAACATAATGAAGAATTGTTAAAGGAGTGTATACCATGTATTGGTATGGAATTTGAGTCAGAGGAAACTGCATTACAGTTCTATAATGAATATGGAAAGATTAAAGGATTTAGTATTAGAAAAGACTACCGAACAAAAAGCAGGAAGGATGGTATGACCATCAATAGAAAATTTGTTTGTAGTAAAGAGGGAGTAAGAGAAAAGGACAAACGGAATCAAACAGTAATACAGTCTAGACGAGAGACGAGAACTGGTTGTAAGACATTTATGTACGTGTCAATTAAGCGAGATACATTGAAATGGATTGTGACAAAGTTTAATGATATACACAATCACATGTTGCATCTTCCTGAAACTGCTCATATGATGTCATCTCAAAGAAGATTGTGTGTGTCCCAAGGTATAAATGCTGAAATTGCCGAGTCTACTGGGTTACCTCTTAAGTTGTCTCATGATCTTATTAGTGCCCAAGCTGGGGGGAGAGAGTTTGTAGGATTCATGCGAGAGGATCTAAAAAGTTATTTGCGGGTTAAAAGAGAGAGAGACTTACAATATGGTGAAGCGGGAACTTTGTTGAGACATTTTCAGAAACAAACTCTTGAGAATCCTTATTTTTTTCATGAAATGCAATTGGATGTTGATGAGATGATAACCAATATTTTTTGGGCTGACCATCAGATAATCACAGATTATGGGCTTTTCGGGGATACGTTGTCTTTTGACACGACATTTCGTACTAATAAAGAGTATCGACCATTGGCTCTTTTTACCGGCTTTAATCATTTTCGAATGACGGTGATTTTTGGTGCTGCATTGATGTATGATGAAACTACACCGTCATTTGTGTGGTTATTCGAAACATTTTTGAAGGCAATGTCGGGTAAAAAGCCTTTCTCCTTTTTCACCGATCAAGATCAAGCAATGGCTAATGCACTTTCTCAAGTTATGCCGGATGTCAAACACGGATTGTGTACTTTTCATCTAAACCAAAATGCAATGAAACATTTAGGGTACTTGTTTGGTGGTAGTTCAACATTTGGTAGGGATTTTAATGCTTGCATGTTTGATTACGAAGAAGAAACGGAATTAATTCAATCTTGGAATTTGTTGATTGAAAAATTCAACTTGGAGGATAATTCATGGATGAAAAAAACTTGGGACCTTAGAGAGAAATGGGCACATGTGTACATGAAGTGG
Organism: Arctostaphylos glauca; assembly: GCA_019985065.2. Taxonomy (NCBI): domain Eukaryota; kingdom Viridiplantae; phylum Streptophyta; class Magnoliopsida; order Ericales; family Ericaceae; genus Arctostaphylos; species Arctostaphylos glauca. Next base: position 27,872,052 of record JAHSPW020000013.1, on the reverse strand, counting down.
TCTTATACTGCAGGAATGAGAAGTACCCAACTCAGCGAGAGTTTGAATGCAAAAATTCATGGTTTTTTGTATTTGATTTATTGCATCTTGAACTCATAACTTTTTCAGTATTTTTTTTAGGACACAACATTTGATCGAGCAAGATACGCTTCAAATGATCAAGCAACACATACTCCCACGGATGTTGAGTCATTCTTCGATAATGACAATTTTATTGATTTTTGTGTTAATTCGCAATCACCCTTACAAAATTAATTTCCAATGTGGCATGTGAGGGATATGAATATTTTTGGATATGATGGAGGAGTTTTTGGATGAAGTGATTTAAAATTATTGATTTTTTTTTTGGATGTTAAAAATTGTTGGTTGGAGTTATTTGGATGAAGTGATTTAAAATTATTGCCTTTTTTTTGGATGGATTTATACGTTGGCTTTAGTTTTGATAAGTGGTTTCAATTGTTTGTGAACAGGTATTAAAAAAAGTGTACATAATCAGCTTTATTTGATTTAAAATTATTGCCTTTTTTTTGGATGGTATAAATCGTTGGCTTTAGTTTTGGATAAGTGGTTTCAATTGTTTGTGAACATGAATTAAAAAAAAGTGTACATAAGTGGTTTCAATTGTTTGTGAACAGGGATTAAAAAAAGTGTACATAACCAGTTTTGTTCTATTTTTTAGAGTTAAAACGACGTAGTTTTAATTAGATTGAATAACTCTTTTTTAGGACCAAACAAAGAAGTAAGTTAAAGGATTGAGTAACATTTTAATACACAAAACGACGTAGTTTCGTTGCATAGCGGGGGGCTGCTGTGCGGGGGTGCACAGCAGGCCCCCCGAATCCGTCAATTCAAATCAACTGAAGCAATCGTTCATTTTTCTTCTCTTATAACATACGAGATATAAATTTAACGACGAGATCAACAGTGCAATTATTAATTAGTCTCCTTTTTGACTTTTTTTTAGTAACACACTATGTAGTTCTTTCGTAACATTATCGAATAATAGAGTGCCTGAACCGAGGGATATAAGTTTACTGAACAAAAAAGATCTCACCTACCATACAGATTTACGAATAATTCGAATGAAAGATTGCTTACCAATAAGTCCACACCGTGACGGATTAAAGTAGCTTGATATTGCTCATGAAGGTTGATAACGGCACCCAAAAAGAACAACAAGCTCCCTATCAAGAAGGGAACGTAGACACTAGCTTGCAAGACTTGGATAAGCCCATCTGCTAACTCGTAGAACTGGAACGAGTTATGAACCGATCCGAGCAACCAGAACGCAGACCCAGCAACAAGCAAGTTCAAAGCATGTTTCTCTAACTTAGCATCCGCATAATCCTTTTTCGCCTACATTTTGCAGACAAGTGCAACATATAAACATGGTAGTTCATGGAACTTCAATCACAATAATGCAAGATAATAGACGAAATCATTATGGAACTGGACCTACTCGCTGTCGCTCAGTTCATTACCAAGAAGAGTCAAATTAGCTTTTCCCCTCTTTCATGCGGAAGAGAGGATAAAAAGAGAGCAAATTCTTCTCCTCTTCTAATAGCACAACCTAAAGATCTACGTCAAGTTGAACCCTAAGCGGGAAGATACTTGTTGGCCTCGTTAGTAAATAGCCCAATTGGGTATCCAAATCACGCAAACCTTTCGTCAAATCTGTAGGGAAAAAAATCCCTATGTTATTAATTTGTATTTGTCAAAATGACAAAAACCTTTGCCCATATGGCCATATCAATATTCAAAAACTTTTCTGCCCAATACAACACCCAAAAACTAATTAACTGTCAACTATAAACCTATGCCTCTAGCTATCTCTGTAGCCGGTATGGGTTATGCTTTTGCAGCTAACCCAAGCCAGTGAATCAACGAGTTTCCAAGATCGAGATAGAGTTTACCTTAATTTTTACTAATAAGCAATACATTAGAACGACTAGGGCTTGAACGAAGCACCTAAGAAAGCTCCGTCGAAGTGAGCTTTTCTTAAGGAATAACCACAAGAAGAAGAGATAAATTGTTTGACATTCACTCTCATTATTTGAAAGAAAAAGTATATGGTAACTTTGTTAAATAAGGAAACTAGTCCCAACCCACCACCAAATAGTTAGTTCAATATTACAAAATTATTTTGAATTCATCGCCATTTGGGTTTAAGTATTTGTAACATTTTATCAAGCTAAACACACTATTTAGTAATTACAGCACGCAATGTAGCTTGACGCCCGACATAAATGTGGTGGTGTAATGGAAACCCCCGATAAATGGGACAGTAAATCCAATTGTCCTAAAATAGCGAAATTCCTTGTCACAACCTGCACGAACAACCGTCCTGTGTCTCCGACCCATGAATATGTGACCACGTAATTCGATATGTCAATGACTGTTGATAGCACTATTGCCTGACACATATTTGGAGAAGAAGAAGGAAAAATCTGAAGTCTTATAATTCAAACTAAGAAACTTGTCCCGAATTCAAAATAAAGGCTATTATTTGCGGTATTACGAATTCAAGTAAATCATGGACTGTAGCACTCCTTGAATTTGGAAAAAGTTTCGTACTTTGAGTTCAGGGACTATAGCACTCCTCGAAGAAGAAAACAAGAAAAACTTGTTCTTATTCAAACAAGAGATAGAGAGAGAACACTCATTCATAAATCATATTACCTGAATGAAAAGAAAGAGAATTCCCAGGAAAGAGAGAAGTGCGCCGACGGCCTGAACCACAGGCACAAAAACCTCGACGAGGGCGAGCTGGGGGTCGAACCCCAAGAACCAAATCCTGTAATCAATGCCTGCGAGATGGGCGAATAGGTCGTGAAGGTTGACCACGATTATGAGGGCCAGGGCCACGAGTAGAATGACGAGGCCCGGTCTGGGCTTGTTTAAGAGTAGAGCCACGAACCCACATAGAAGCAGAACCGTGGCGATTACGTAGAGTGTAGAGTTTATGAATTCCGCGCTGTTTCGGGCCAGTCTCGGGCCGTACATTCGCATCTCGCGTGCCGTTGCTAGCTTCACCATCCTGAATGTGTGTGCGAGAGAGAGAGGGAGAGAGAAGAAATTTTCACAGAAAGTTGGGAAGACGGTGGAAGGAAGGGGTTGAAAGTTGAGTGAACAGATGCGAGAAGGTGATCTGGAGAGAGAGCGCGCGGGGGGGGGGGGGGGGGGGGGGGGGGCGCGACTGAAATGGGTACGTGGCTTTGTGCATGAGTTACATGGAAGCGTTTTTGTACGGTGGGGAAGAGAGCACAAAGGCCAAAGATGAGTAAGATAGTTTTCAATAATTCATAAGTTATATATATATTCAATAGTTTCGGACACATTTGTATTTAAATATATTTGGAGAATTTGTGTACCAAAACTCTTCCGGCCAAAGATTAAGCATATTAAGGTGGCCTAAAATTTTAAACATCACTATGATTATAATTGTTTTGAATTAATCACTCGTCTGTAAACAAATTTAGAAACTAAAAAATTATAATTAAAATCTCAAACAATTCGTTAAAGACAAAAACAAATTTTTTGAACAAGACGATTATTTCATGTCCTTGGCGTCGTTTTATTATAGATTTGTTTAATTTCGGTCAATTTTTTATGTCTATCTAATTTCTCCGAGACAAATAAGCAAACACAAAACATTAACAAAATTCGCAAAACATCAAATAAAGATAAATTATTCAGTCCAATGGCCAATGTTTGTAACTCATTATACCATTATAAGAACGATAATGCTATTAACACTACATGTTTTACTCCATTCTAAAATGGAGAAAGATTAGTGGCCGTTAGTGAATGTGTGTGTGAGAGAGAGAGAGAAAGGAGGGAAAGGGTGCCACCTCACCATGATGTAAAAAATAAAGCATTACTAGTATTACTCTTATAAAAATAGACAATGTTTATAAGGATCAAACGGTAATAACTCATATCATAAAGCTCATCAAATGGTCAATGATAAGAGTTTTATGATCGAAACGGTCAAAAAAAGTGCATTCATTTGTATGCTGATACAGAGAGAAAACCATCATGTCTCATAATATAGATCAAATTCAAAATTCAGGTATTGTCTAAGTGTCAAATGGAGAATGCAAAGATCATACAGGAAGCCAAACACAAGTGCATCAACTGTTTTTCTGGACAAAGAAGATTAAGCCTCTCGAACAAGCACATCCTTGTAAGGGATTGGGGTTGGGGTTGCAGTTGGAGCTACCGCTGATTGCCCTTCTTCGGCTGGTCTCCTCCTCCTCCTTTCCTCTTCCAAGATGAGGGGAACGTGGCCTTCCCGCCCTTGAACCAATCGCTCTTGCGCTCCTCCGCGCAACTTCTCAAGCCGAGTTCCATCGGTTTGCTGCATCTTGAATACTTTCAACACATTGGCTAGTCCCCCTATGAAAAACATTAAGCTCCCGAATATTCCAAACCACACCCATGTCCATCCCTGCACAACCAGGGCAACTAGGTATAGTGAGACATACAACTAGGTATAGTGAGAATATTACGGTGCAGTGAACCGGGTTGGCATTGGATCTGGATTGTAACTCGGATAAGACCTAGTTACTAGGCGAGTCCATTGAACCAAACCGAAACCCAACATGATCCGCTTAGCCTTCGGCAAGAAAATTAGTGATGCTACATTGTTCAAATCAACCAAACTATTTTTTTTACGATCTACAATGGATCCGCGAAGGGGTGAGACCATGTGTTGAAATTACGATGTGTTGTAAGGGAGCAACTTAAAAATAACTGCCCTCACTTAGAAAGAGCACACACTAATTCCTATATTTTGCTGGTCGAATAGTCTTCTTGTTGACCTTTAAAGGCTGTTGATTAATATATAGCTCATTTTAGCGTCACGATGTACCACTATTTTAAATGGAAAAAACACCTACTCGGTGACATTATACAGATAGGAGACGGGCTGATCAAACCGGGGATATATAAGTTTACCGGAGACAAAAACTAGAAAACTATATGATATACGGACTAATTGTTCAAAGCTAAGAACAGTTACCAATAACTCGAGGCCATGGTGGATTGATCGGGCTTGCTCGTGACTGTTGAGAATGGCACCCACAAGGAACAAGCAGCACCCCATCAAGAAGGGAATGTGAACGGTCTCTTGCAATATTTGGATATGCCCATCTGCCCTCTCATAGATTTGACACGCATTATTAATTGCCCCGAGCAACCAGAAAACAGACCCGGCGATCAGCAAGTTCAAAGCATACTTTTCCAACTTATGATCAACATAACCCTTTATCATCTACGGTAATGGTAAGTGCAACATCTTAAAACACTTGCAGTGAGGGCATTTCAATAGATCAAATACAGTAGGATAAACCAAGAGAAGAAAATCTAATCGCATCGAGACTCTGTATGTCTCTTTTGCCTCTGCTTTCTGCAGTTATCTATGCTTGATTCACATTTAAGTCCACTGTCAACTTTTCCAGAATTTATATGATTATTTTCCCTAATTACTCATGCTTCCGGAGAGATAAAAGAGGATTATTTCCCAAAATTTGAATACCCAAATTTCCATTTATAGTACATAATTTTTTTCATGCCTTGGTTAAGTAAGTTCCCAATTTGATGCAAATTTGGCCTTTACGCAGTTTGTGCATATTGCTAGAATTCACATTGACGAGTCCAAATTGGCTCGGCTCGGCACGGCACCTGATCTCTCGGCGTTCAGTTACTTAGTACCCAATTATTCAATACTCATACACTCAGCATTCATCCGATTAGATAAAAAAGCTGCTCAATTTTCAGATGCCAGGCACAACACTACCAGCAAACATTCAACCTTTCAAGAATTGTGCTGCTCAGTCAACTATGTAGAAATCCAAATGCTTTATGTCCAACCAATCCAAAATACTACTCAACCCATTCAAAGTTAGAAAAAAAAACCCAGAAAATTAAATACAAGTTTGAAGAAATTACGAAACGAAAATCATTTCTTACCAATTTGAAGAAATTGCTAACACTAAACTTACCTGGATATACAGAAAGAGAATACCCATGAAAGTGAGAAGAGCCCCAAGCGCCTGAACGAAAGGGACAGCAAACTCGACGAGGGCGAGCTGGGGATCGAACCCCATCAACAGGAACCTGTAGTCTATGGCGGCTAGATGGGCAAAGAAGTCGTGGACATTCACCACAATCACGAGGCCTAGGGCTATGAGGAGGAGGAGGAGACCCGTTTCGGGTACATTTAGGAGTAGAAATACGAACCCACATAGCAGTACGATCGTAGAGAATACGTATAGCGCCGCGTTTATGTATTCCGCTCTGTTTCGGGCCAGTCTCGGCCCGTACATTCGGCTCTCTCGTGCCGATGCTAGCTTCACCATTCTGATAGTGTGTGTGTGTTTGTGTGTGTGAGAAGAAAATTTGTGAGAGAATTTAGTAGACAGAAGCGAGAAGGTGATCTGAGATTGTGAAGAGAGAGAGAGAGAGGCGGGAGAGTGAGACGGAGCACGTGGCTTCGTGCATGTGTTACGTGGAAGGGACTTTTGATTTCCCAGTGAACTTCGTATACCATATGCGAACACGTGGCGGCACAAACAAATCCTCTCGATAAAAAAATGCTAGTTTTTTTTTCTATTAATCGGGTGACAATATTTAAGAACCACCTCATAATGTCCCAGGGATACTGACTTGAAAATATTATTTTTTTGAACAAGAAGAAATGAAATTATTATTTTTTTTCTAAAAAACAATAATATTCTAGGAGCATTATTCTTTCAACAAAGTTTAAAAGGCTGTCATTGTTTCTTGACAACTCATCTTTGTCTCAGTAGTTTTTTTTTAAAGGTGGATTGAAGTATAGGGGTTCGGTTTGCTCGTTAATATCATGATCTTAATCGTTTGTCATAATTAATGTTCATAAGTCATGGATAAAATGTGTGAGATACGGCAATTCATTTTGATGATAAATTTTCCTAATTCAATTTGGGGGGTTTAGGAAGGAGTAAACCTATTTATTCAGACACAACGAGTGGGGGTGACTATATATCATTCATGCAACAAGTTGCTATTATAAGTTAAAAAGGATCGGAAAAATACCCAAATTGCTTATAGAACAGATTCTCCTAATTACCACTTCTCCATCCAATTACAACTCACTAAACATGGGACATACGCTTCCAAATAATCGCAGAACAATGGTACGCAGACGACGACCTTTGTGTATGATGGTTTTATGATTATCACTACCCTAAACAGAGATAGAGGTTACCCAGCTCGTATAGACCTATTTAAGCCACGTTCTTAGTACCAGCTCCTGAAAGATTTGATCTAAAAGAATAAAACAGAGATCAATCAGTAAATTGTAAGGGACAAAGCTTCTGCAACAATTTTTTCCCTCATGTAGTCATCAGCCTTCCTTAGCTCCCACTTTGTCGCTTCTGGCGAAGCTATTCCTCATACTTCAATTGTCTGTCTTTTTAAGCCGAAGAGAAAAGATCAAAGTTTTCACCCATTTTGTGAGTGGTTGATAAACTCCGATCGCAGTTTTCTTTGGAAGTTTCAAAACTGTGAGGCTTTAACAGAAAAATACTCAAAAATTCAATACAAATGCATGTATGGGCTATGGGCTCCACAATAAGAATCCATTTGCTTTCCCCAAAGGGTTAAGTAAAAGTTTTTGGGCAAAGAATCTAGAATCCACGAGGTACACCACTGGGCCAGGCCCACATAGGTTTTTCATGTAGGCCTGGCCTGCTGGTATATCAGTAAATGTGACGGATTAGGCCCACTAATTGTAGATACCCAATCAAGGTACACATTTGGGGCGGAGTTTTAGCCCAGCAACTCCTTGCACCATTTTCTGGGCCGAGCTATTTCTCTTTTTCTTTAAACAGATTTTGGTGGTTTGAGGAAAAATCTCAAGACATTTGAGGCTTCCGATGCTACCAGAAATACCTCTATGTTTCTTGGGCTATTTTTTTAATTATGCATATTTATACCATTATGCTTTAAGACTCATAGTGTTAGCTAAATTAGTAGGGATGATATTTTCATAACACCTTCCTCTCAACCTAATTAGGAACTCGTAATTAGACCTCTCTAATCGTATTCACAATAAGCTCATGATGGGTATGAGAACTAACGACCTGGTCTGCTCGAATGAAGGGCTTCCTCAGCCCGAGAGCATACTCAGAAATCTTCTGCTCAGTTAGATTACGTGCATAGATTGGCTTGGTCTAGTTAGTCATGCGCTCCTTAACTCTCTCCTACTTATAATCATGTTATCACGTGATTAGGATCAATCTCTTATAACAGTTATCCTGATCTCCTAATGGATAAGGATCATAGAATCCACTCCGGTGCCATTCCTATCATTAAGAAACTACGTTTATGCTCCATGATACTAGCAAGGGAATCCTCAATCCTATATAATCTAATTATCTAACATTATGGTACAAGGTACGGAAACTCTGTCATTCTAAATACTGAGTTCTTCCTTATTATTTTCTCCATCCTAAATTATAATTTAGGCATAAGGGAGTGTTGGCAAGGCACCGCCAAATTTGTTGCAAGTTTGAGTGAGCTAGAGACGCCATAATTTGTTCCATTAGCTTTGTACGTGAAAATTGAAAGCAGAATTCGTTCGGTCCGTTGTTCTTCTATATGGGGCAAAGACGAAGTTAAGAAGGACATCGTAAACAGAGACAGAAGAACGAGAGTAGATGCTAGATATTCAAAAGGAAAATATGTGAAAAAAATGCATTACTGCAGTTCCCATGCCCGATCAATTGTTCGTCTTTCCTCCAAGCTAACTCTGAACTAGGTGACCCGTGGTATATAGTAAAGCAGAATTCATTTGGTCTGTTGTTCTTCTGTATGAGGCAAAAACAAAGTTAAGAATGGCATCATAGATTGAGACAAAAGAACGATAGTAAATGCTGGATATCAAAAAAAAAATAATAATCATGGAAAAGATGCATTACTGCAGTCCCCGTGCCCGATCAATTGTTCGTCTTTCCTCCGAGCTAACTATAAACTAGGTTGCCCGTGGGACACACACTATATACATTGAGTACTTTTTTTGGTTAGCACAACTTTTATTTTCTGGGCTGATAGGTTATGCTTTTAACAGTAACTATTCCAATAGATTAGATGGACCATTAGACTTGAGCAGATATAGCATTCAGAATATTGCCGTGAGGCCCAACATTTTTATTCCTTTTAATTTGTACTCATCCATGCATAATATCTAATGGTACTCGGATTATGTATGAGAGTATAATTTTTTTTATTAACTACTATTTAACATTAAATATAAAATTTATATCAAGAGAAGGGCCAGTTAGGCAGCCAAGAAATTAACTAGAGTTTGGGTGAGTGCAAAAGCCTGCGCGATGATGATGAATAAATGAATGTTCAATTTTGACTTAATCCTCATCGTGTAATTAGTTGAAGGAATCCTTTTGTCTGCGTGTGCCCAGGTCCGAAGGATTCCTTGTCGCTGTAGAAGTCTGCCTGTAAATTTGTCCAAACTCGTGCTTGTTAATTATGTGAGAGTGTGTGATCAGAAGATCTTTGACCATGAAAGAAAATTTAAAGGTTTTCTCAATAGGAAAAACGAAAAAAGAGAGAAGATAAATTTTAGTGTTTATGTAGATTTTATGATTTATAATTTATTTTTTAAAAAGAGATACCATGTCGTACGCTTGCTTAGTATAGAATAAAAATATGCAAATACCATGAAATGTATGTACAACTCCTTGAGAAATCAACATAAATATTCTTCTAGCTAGCTAGTTTCCACAATCTAACTGACCCTAACTAATTAAGAAAGATTACTTGTAACGACGGGCTCCCTCATTATACAATATCATATGGTTTTAGCTGTTCAAATTTTATGGACTCTCTCATTCCCGTATTGTTGCATTACATTTGATTTGATGCCCTCACAATTTTAAAAGACATTAATTGAACAAGGTAGGTCATGATCTTTTACATATAATTAACACTTAACTTTGCATCCATCAAGCAACATGGTACCCTTGATTATTTATCCGAAAGTTCACCAAGACTCCCTCCCAAATGCTCGGTTTCCCAGTTAAAGTATCACATTGTTCTGAATTTTGACTTACACCTCAGAAAGAAAATAAGGGCAAAAAGAAAACTTTAAGCACGCTCATAGTTTTGTGTGGAGAGGCTGATTTCTACTACTTTTTTGTCCCCCCCTGGAGGCATTCAAGAACCAGGCATGCAATGGTGGGTAGATTCTAATAAATTTCTATGACATTAGGGACCATTTGCCTTCACTTTATTATCCATAAAAGAAGATGTCGTACATGCAACCATACTTCAAGAGAAACAAAATCTGGAATTCGACTAAAATGGCAACCAAAAGGTAATCAAATTCCTATCATTTGTCTTTCCAATTAATTTCTTTAAATACCAATTGGTCCCAATTCAACTTTTGGCGTGCTTTAATGTTCATTTGTTGCTGTTTTGGGTTGGGACCATTTTATCATACTTTGATATATATTGTTCGACCTGATCCGAGGCGGATCTAGAATTTATAGATACTGACATTAAGTATTTATAATAACAACTAACATATATTGATGAATCCGATTTGGCTCTGATCAGTAACAGACTCATCAATGGTTGGCTAATATTTTGGGCCACCCAGGGACAGCTCAACCGAGCAGTTTGGTTGATTGGCTAAATGGCTGATCAGTCATATGTTAAAACGATCGGTAGATTTTCATCCTAATGATCAGTTCGAGTCTGCTCAGGAACAGTGGGCTTGATTTTATCCAAAAGAACCAAATGGCATGCGCCGACCAGAAGGGCCTGTATGGGGCGTTCCTGGTTACCCAGAATTGGCGGGTCATTCTTCCCATTACGGAATGGAAGCCTAATCAGTGGTCGTAGGCCTGCTTAAGACCAGCCCATTGTCCAAACTATTAATAGGGACATTTTCACTGTGACTAGGTACGCTCTCAATTACACAATCAATACATTCACACTTACCCTACATTCTCGTTAGTAACTTGATTGTCGGAGGGTCCTTGGCCGGATATGGTCATCAAACTTGATTGTAGAAGTCCAAGCAAAAGTACAAATCGCCTCACCAGTTTTCGGCACCATCTTATAATATTTTGTGGGAAAATTGATCCCCACTTCTCACTGTGCACGTCCACAATTGGAGTTAACTATAAGAGTTCTTTTCTAAACATCCCGTAGGGAAAAATTATTCAAACATAATCCTAAAATGTACTCGGAGTTTTCAGAAATAGATACTTCCATTAATGATAATTTGTAAAAAATTACAGAATATAACCAAATTTACTGAAGACGAACCTAAACGAACTGTACAATAATAAACTGTAAAAGCAAAACATAAACAATAATACGAATATGATACCAAACGGAGTCCTCTGGATTCACAGTCCCCTTAAAAACACGATCAAACTATTTTGGTCTTTAATTTACTTGGGATCTCCAAAGGTTGACGTTGAGTAGTAAAAAGCCACACATATTTTTCACTACTCTTTTTTTTTTTTTTTGCTAATCGCGGTATCCGGACAGTTTGGAAACCAAGCTGGTATATACTTGGGGGTTTTTCCACCTAATGCCGACTAGTCATCAGGACCCTGAAGTTAATAACCAGGTAAACCTCCAGTAGCCCCAAAGTTTGTAGTTGTCGAGATTCAACCTCAGGATGTATGTGTTTATAGCTCGTCCCGATCTCCACTCGGATAACCCCTTGGGATTAAATTTGCACTACTCTGGGGGGTTCTTTAGGGAAAAAAGAAGTTCATTAGGTATTATTTGAGAATTTAATTTTGGTTCTTTAGTTATATATGGAATATATTTGACGAATTGAAGAATTAATATTCGAGATATTGTTGATACCATGCGCTAATAACACGTCAAATCTAAAAACTGTAGTGCGGATTATCTTACAACGATGTAGGACAGTCAAAATACGTACACTGAGAAAACAATAATGTAAAAACTAAAGCTACAGTGATCGAGATGCTTTCAATTCTTATGGAATTAATTTATACTAACTATATATGAGTTTGATTTGGTTTTAATTAGGTCTCCTCACTTGTAAACGTTGACACAGATCTATTAAAGACTAATCGAGATAATGTACGTAAATTGACCATAACACTTTACATTATGAAAAACCGTACCATAACAGCGCTGAACAATTTTTTCACACTTTCCAAACTGAAAAGGGTGAGAGAGAAAAAATTCACCCTTTACGCGCAGATAATAACTGCGCAGTAAATTTTAAAAAGTTATATCAGAAAATCAAGCAGACAAGTAAGAACTGAAAGGGAGACTGAAAGTAGAGTTCATAGATCGATTAATGCCAAAGTTACACTACTACATGTTCCACTACAACTCATGTCTGATCTACTGTTTACATCTGCTGGTTAAAAAGTAAATAATGGGTGGTAAATTCCCTCCTCTCTCCTCTCTCCTCTCTCCTCTCTCTTTTATTACAGCGTCAATCATCATCAGAAAGAGAGATAAAGAGGGTGGGTGTTAGTGACTCTTAGCAGAATGTTTGCTGAATATGGTGAGCGAGTTCCTCGGCGCTGAGCTGGCATTCTATTCCAATCTACAGAAAATGGTTTCAAAATAAACAATCAACCGGTTAAAATTATGTGTGTGTGTGTGTGTATATATATAGAGAGAGAGATATATATATACAGAAGCACCGTACCTTGGTGTCCTCAACAAATGGACATTGATCATTACAAACTATTTATGAAGCCATATGTTTTGTCCGGCTCCATGCACTACGTATCTGAAGTACTACTCCTACTCCTACTCCTACTATGCACTACGTATCTGAAGTACTACTCCTACTATGCACAACTATTTCATCTGAGTTTTTATGGTGTTTGTTAGAGAGAGAGAGAGAGAGAGAGAGAGAGAGAGGAAGAGAGAGAAGACGGAGAGAACCACCACTGAGTTGCAAAATTTCTGAATTAAATTTCTGTTTGTTATTGTTTTTCAAAAAATTTGATGTAAAATAAAAAATTATAAATTTTTTTAAATAAATGTGAAAAAGAAAAATTATACAAAACAAAAGTTCGTCAAAATAGGGTCGCATTTGGTTTCTGTCTCTTTTGGTTGAAACAGAGAATTATCACCATCCTAAAATTAAATGCAACACGATTCTTATAAGTTTTTTTTTTAAAAAAATAACTCAGAATATTCGGGTTAATTTAAACGTATTTCGATTAATCTCTTATCAACAAAAAATAGGACTTTCTTATAATTTGAGGTTGTCTTTCTTTCCTTTTTTGCTCCTTTCTCCTTATGGAAGGAAAAAAAAAACACTAACTTTATGTACCCAAAATATTTTCTTTAAAGAAGAGTTTCAGAAAATAACCACGAATTCAAAATCAAGAGTTATCTATTTTGATTAATGATCTTTTGCTTGGCAAAAAAAAAAGAGTTACTATTCATTTAGATTTGAAACTCTATACACTCAAGTGAATCTAGTCATTTCTTTTTGAAATATACACAAAACTTCAAATTATATGGTGCATACTTAAACTTGCATGTGGGGTCACACCCTATATGATCTTTCACATTTAGGCACTTAATTTTCTAGGCAATTCTTTTGCAGAAACACGCAAAACAACATAATTTAAAGGTAAAAACAAATGAACTACATCGTTTTGTTCGTACTACAAGGCTGCATGACAGTCCCAAATTCAATAAGTAAGTGCTATTGGGAGCAAAATATGGAAAGAAGAAATAAGGGGGAGGAGGGGAAAGATGGAGCTTGATCATATAACTACGTAAGTGTTTTACCTTGATGGTGAAAGAATTAAGCATGGTTTCATCAACGGTGCTGATGCTGACATGAAGGATTTCAAGTGAGAGCTCTTGAATGGCGGATATTATCTTCATAGCTTGACCCGGGATCCGAGGAGATACTGTTTTCAGAAGCAAATTCGGGCCAGAAAACTTCACCTCCACATCAGCGATGGCTGACTTTGAGTTAGCAACAAGCTCATTAGGATGGTTGTCAATGGAGGAAGAAGGGGTAGAAGAAGAAGAAGAAGGAGATGGCAATGGAGAAAGGTTAAAACCCTGCTGCTGCATTAGTCTTGGAGGCTTGTAAGGGCTACTTGGTTGTGGGGTTCTTGGGCTTATGGGTAGATTTAATATTCTTGGGCTTAGAGGTGGTTTTCTAGGGCTAAGTTGTGAGGGTCTTGGACTTGGGATCAGCCTAGGGCTTAGAACTTCACTGTAAACTTTTCTTTGTTTCTTGGACTCAAGTGAGTGGAGAACTTGCTGTAACTCGTTGATGTAGTCCACCACCCCTCCTATTATTGATGCTTGATCTCCCTAAACAACATGAGTTTAAATCACAAATGATGATTACTTTGAGAGAGAGAGAGAGATCAAATCTAAATGTAAAATGTAAAATGTCTGTAAAAAAATTAGTCAATGTGCGTACATATATGTTGATTCAGACACAAAAGTTTCAGGTGGTTTAGCCCTTTCCAAGATTCTTTTCTCTTGTTCCCTAGCCCTTACCGACTATAGAAATTTGAAATCAATCTGTCTCATTTTGTTGTGGGAATTACATAATATAAAGTCTCATGATGACCAAGCGTAGAATATTGAGTAACTACTTAATGTAATGTTGAAATCTCTCTATCTAACGGCTTAAATTTTTCAATCGAATAAATTAAAGAGTTTCATTGGTATTACAGCATGGTTCATTTCATCTCTCGTTAGATAATATTAGTCTCAATCGCATTAATTAAGTATGAAATCACTAATCACTAGTATAATGTCAAGACCTCTCCATCCATCCAAACACTTTTTGAGCTTGGTTTTTTCAGTGACGAAGAAGTGCTCACTTTCCTTTCTAAGAGAGGAAAACACTTGAAAAGGAAAGGCAAACAAAAGCCCCTGATCGAGAAGAGGAATAAATGGTGATAAGGTAAGGTATTTCATAGATAAAAAAAGGTGTGGCAATTACGATATAATCAGAGTGAAGACTTTTATTCTTTTTTGTCGCATAGGTTTAGGAGTTTTAGAGTAGACAGAGATCGAGTCAGTCTTGTAAAAAAGTACGAAAGAACTTCATAAATTGAATAAAAACAAATAAAAATTTGACATCGTAACTATTAATTTTAGAGCGACCGATTAATGGGACCTATTACAACTTATATACTTTTTTCTATATTTACACAAGCATGATAGTACTAAACTTTAATCAAGCTAGATCTAAAGTTTGTACATGGGCAAGGTAGTAGGAAACACACATTTTTAGAGCAAAGTCACACAAATCAAATCCTATTTTTTAAAAATATTTTAGTTGACAAAAAAAGAACTCTTATTAATCTTAATAAAGATAGAACAAAGACTAAAACAATATCAAGCATGACAACATCAAAACGGAAACTAAGTTAGCACCCGAGCAATGACGACAATGGGGACCCGAAACTTTTTATTTAAAGTAGAAGAAGAAGAAGAAGAAGAAATTAAAACAAACATACTCTTTTGACATAGAAGCAAGGCATGAGAGAGCGCAACACAGACAAATGCTCGTTCATCTGCTTCCTTCGATTACGCTCCACAGATATGTGTGAAATTCGTTGTTGGCCATCTGGGTTTTCTTCCTCTGTAGCTGCAGTACTACTACTACTACTGATGATCAGCTTCTGTCTCTTGCTCTTTGGTGAATTAATTGCGGCTAATTCAGACTCTGACTGCAAATTATTTGATTTTTGTGAACCCAATAATCCAGTTTCCTGATCCAATGGATGAAACTCTTCCACATTTCCTAAACTTTCAAGTATGCTGAAAATGTCTTCGAATTCGGTCTCTTCAAGAAAATCAGTTAAGCTGTCACTACCACCCATTTGGCCTCTCTCTCTCTCTCTCTAGAGGGTGAAATGAAAGAGGAAACTAAAGCAGCCAGATGGTAATGAACATGGTGTTGGGTGGTCGAGATCAAGAAAAGAAGAGGAAGGAATGCCTGAGGTACTGAAACTGTGAAAGTGACCTAACTATCAGAATCCTACTCTTTCTTTAATTTTTGGTGGGCCTCTGTCTCTGTGTGTGTGTGTGTGAGTGTGTGAGTGGTGTCGTTACCGTTATGTGAAGCTGCTGTTTTGGGGGTAAATCACATGGAATTCAGGGGGAAGATGGGAGCACAGAATCCCATGGGGAGAGGAAACAGATCACTAGCCAATGCGCAAAAGAAAAAAGAGAACCACTAGAGAGAGAGAGAGAGAGGAGAGAGAGGACGCCAGGGTGTAACAAAAGAGGGAATATTGAGGAAAGAACAAGAGAAAGGGGTGGGATTCTTAAACCACGTTGCCGTCTCCCGTAGCATTTAAGGCATCACACCAAATTGCAGGAATGATAAATTTCCACAAGTTCAAATCGGTTCCGGTTTAGTTGGTTTGTAGAAATGAAAGACCGAACGTAATTGATTCAGCCAATATCAATCCGGATAAGATCGATTTGCATCGGAAAATTCTGATGGGTTTAGTTTTCGGCCACATAGAAGAAACAAGACTAAATAGCCTAAATTAATTCCGACATCAATCACATAATTCGTTCGGCAAGATTTTAGCAAATGAAGGTGCTCAGAATCCTGTCAACGGAGCTTTTAACAAATAATCCGCTCCTCCCAACAAGAAAAGGAGAGGGTGATCGGCGGCCAGTACCGGTCTGCCGAGAATCCCTCAAACTTCCACCCTATAAATTAAAGGAACTACTAGGCCAAGGACAAAATACGCTTTCCAACACACCCTATACACACTCTTGCATACATCATCTCTAAATTAATTACTAACTTAATTATTGGAGAGTCTTTGACTAGAAACTACCTTCCGGTTTTAGGACTTTTGTGCAAAAACAACAGTAGGAGCACGAAGGTCATGAGCATCCTGTTTTCGACATTGTGGAGTCCTTTAGTCCGAATATTGTTCCAACTAATTAGCTTTAATCCAAGAGCTCCTCGATCTCCTTGGTACTGCAAAAATCACAACTAATTAGTGTTTATTAACCTCTGTTCAGTTGAGATGCACTTCGATACTTAAGCCAGTAAATGTATCAGAAACTAAAAAAAAAAATACTGAATTAAGGTTAGAGGTATAGTACTTTCCCTTTGAGAGCACCTTTTATACATGAGCTTGACTTGAGCTTCAAGTCAAGGTATGCATGTGCAGAGCACGTTCTCCCCAACGACACCAGAAGTAATTTTTTCCTGTTATGATGTCACCCCATGACATACCAAGCTCCAACTCAAATGCCATGTGTCGCGGTCGAGACATCTGGCTACTTGGTGGACACAGATTTGAACCACGCGGCATGGTTTGGTTTGTTGGGTCATGACTCAACCCGACCCAAACAACGCAGGCCCATAGGTTCAACTAGTGCGCAGTGTCTCGTGGGATCATTGGTTGGACTTCGGTTCGGCCTATGGAGTTCCTAAGCTATTGGGCTTTGGTTAGTTATCCAGTCTCAACTTGATTATGGTCTGACCCCTATCTGATGCCGATCCGGCTCACTATAATAACCCCTCAATTCCAATCCAGTAGGTATACATTACCTATTAGCTATAATAGCTAGCCGAAATATCAATTTCCACCTCCAGCTCACTCTTCATTGGATAGTCTCTTGCCTGTAGCCAACCTATTTGCACTCAGTAAATGCCAAATTACCTATTTCTTCTCTCTCTCTCTCTCTCTCTTCAAGAATTTTCATTACCGTGTAGCAACAGAAAATTTTCTTTTCAAAACTAATTTAGATAAATAGCAAAAATAAAGAGTAGAACTGGAACACATAGATAAAAAAAAAATAAGAAGGCGAAATACAAAAAAAAAAAAAATTGGTTAGGTAAAATAAGTAGGGTAGAAGATGTTCGGAGGACAACCCAGAGCTATTTTTTTTATTAAAAAAAGAGCATAAATTAAAGAATGACCTGAATTACAAAAGGGATGTGAATCAGAATGATAGTAAGAAGGGATTGTCCGAGTGGAGATCGGGGCGAGTTATAAACCCAAATGTCCTAAGATCGAATCTCGGCAATTGCAAACTTTGGGCCGCTAGAGATTTATTTGGTCATTAATTTCAGGGTCCCGAGAACTAGTCGGCATTAGGTGGAGGATCCCCTAAGCATATACTAGCTTAGTCCCCAATTCGTCCGGATATCTCATTTAGCCAAAAAAAAACTCTTGACCTGTTCGTTTGAAGTAGTGGATTGCTAGTACGAGAAACTTTAATGAATCCAACACCTTAAATTTTGCTTTAATTTCTTGCATTTGAAAACAGTTAAATTTCTTGTACTGATGAAGCAATTTGTTTCAGTTATGGTAGAAGGCTTAGCTCTGTCACACTGTGCATGCCTATGTGTCATCATCGACAAAATGCATAGATTTCAGTTCATTCATTTCCAGTAAACAAATTAATTATAAGAACCTTAAATAACCACTCCAAACAAAAAATAAATAAATCTTTTTTTTATTAAAAGGGTGCAATTAATCCATATTATTTTGCGCTGTCTTTTTTTTTAAAAAAAAAATACCAAGAAAATCAAATTAATTACGTGTCAACTTTCCAACTAACCTAGCTCTCTATATGTTTAAAGATTAAAAGACCGCGAGCACGATGACATCGCAACAAAAAATTAAGAATTACAACTAGGTTCGCGCCTAAGACTCCGACAATCATATGTTACCCGAGACTCCAAGAGGAAAAAAGAGAAAGAGAAAGAAAAAGAGAGAACAAAGTTGAAAATGGTTTGGCAGTCGGAAAAAAGAGAATGCTACGCAATTACTCCTTTTAGTTATAGAAGTTCAATCAACAAATGTTAGGTCGTGTACAGCTTATTAATACTAGTACTGCGCGCGTTAAGTTGAGAGTAATTTCAAAGCCGACGTGATATCAAATTTGAGTAAAAGACGAAATATAGTTTTGTCTCCTAAACTGTAGAAGTAATACAGAAGAAAGGAAACTACACAGGTAGATCCAGTAGTTTTCATTTGTTTCAATTTGGTCACTCCAATTTCCACAAATTTGATCGATTTTGACTCTCATTTCAATTTGGTCTCTCCAATTTAAACGAATTAATTGTGATGGCTTGCTTGGGTGCCAACTTAGGATATATGAGTAGCTATTTTGATGCTAAACCTCTGTAACATATTCTTATTACATAATAGACTTTGTTTGCTGATAAATAAAAATTAAACGAAACTAAGTGAAAATTGAATTTTGTTATGGATACAAATAAAGTGTACAAATAGCGCACAAATGTGAGAGAGATGAGTCTTATTCCCAGGTGGGCCCTCCATCTCCTCTCTTCTTCTCTCCTCTCGTAGCAAAATCCGTGAAAATCACTATGTACCAGCCAGAAAGGCGACAGTTTGTGTTTGCAGTATGTATATATATGTATAGCTTATGTATATGTCCCTGTGTGTACGTACCTAGTATTTACGTAGAGAGAGAGAGGGAGAGAGGGGGGGGTGGTGGAGAGGGGGGAGAGAAGTTAATGTGGGAGACGAAGAAGATGACGATGGGAGTACTGGGAAATGTCTGCAACTTGTCTGTTTGAGTCTGTGTGCTTTCAATGTGCAGACACGGCATCTCCGTGCACCCCCATATTTCGTTACTCCATTTTTTAAATCAAGTCCCCCTAGAAGATCCGTTTCTCTCTCTCTCTCTCTACATATCTTCCTTGAGAAAAGAGTGTGCTGTATGTGTGAAGTAATTGCAAATCAGTGTAGGCTAAATATGAGAGAGATAGAGTGTAACAACTCATGTATACCATTGATCTAATAATTTATTAGAGTCCAATCACGTAATTAAAAATTTTTAAATTCAAATTATTAATAGTAATATACACGATTCATTATATATCTAAAATTACTTATGTAGATTTTTGATATGAGATGGAATGTCAGAGAGAGAGAGAGAGAGAGAGAGAGAGAGAGAGAGAGAGAGAGAGTAATTGCAAGTTTCAGCATGGGGGAGGGCATTTTCGTTGGTTGTGGAGAAATACAAGAGGACTTCGTATTTATCACAACCCTAATGAGTCCAATTTTTTTCCATCATCCATCACCTTTCACATTTAAACTTCTCAACAACCCTCCTACTCCTTCTGATCCTCTCTCTCTCTCTCTCTCTCTCTTTTCTCTCTCTAACAAAGATATGAATCTAGAATCCCATGTTAGGGTTGTCAAGAAATATATATATGCATGTATGGAGCTATGTAGAATATGTTAGGGTTATATGGCAGTCATTTGTACACTGATATGATCAGATTGTCACGTCATGATTTCAAAATTTTTAGAACAAACAAAAGGCAAAGTTGTAAATCTTCATTCCAATTTCTCTCCATAGTCACTATCATTCAAACCAAAACATTCAAAAGGTTCTTCCCCTCTAAAAGAAATTTTTTCACTTTTAACAATGTATATTTTTGTCCATAATGGCCCCCACCTACCAAAAATATAAAAAAAAAAAAAGTCTATTTTTATGATTAATAGCAATTAATATGTGGATTCTTTTGTAAAGAAAATATTAATTGAAAGTGGAAAATGTTAGTATCACAACATTCTAGATAGATCATATACGTGTGTTTAAACGTGTTATCATATTATTCGTCGTGTATCTATTACAATACGGTGGTCCGAATAAAAAAAATAAGAATATTGAGACTATATACATACGCCTAACTTTTTCTGGGATTGTAGTTTAATCCGTCGAAACACCACCCTATTTGGCTGTGAATTAATTATTTTGTCTTTACTGAGTGTTTTTTTAAGGTTTTTGCCATTAATTTTTTGCATTTTAAATTTTTTCGTCAATACGAATTCATAAAAAAGTTTACGTGAAAAATAAAAAATGTATCAACCTTAGGCCGAATAAGCTCTAAATGGCGTCATGTACTGTTTGCAGCCATGGGCCCAAATAGGAAAGGGAAAAATCAGGAGAAGAAAATGAGTATGTCTGCTGCTTTTATTAATTTACGTGTATTTTCTCCTGACAAGTCATTTTCGTAAAATATAATAGTAATAAATTTGAAGACAATGACGTATCTTAAAAACACAAAAGACAATTTTTATATTTATATCACCAGTGTTTTAAAAAAAATGTGAGCGAATTATTGATTTTTTAAGAAAAGGTTGTATTTGGCAAAATATGAAGTTGTATTCAATTAGGGGAAAATTGATGAAAAGTTAAAAAAAAAAAAAATACATTTAAGAGTGTTAATAGGTTAGCTCTTTTAATAGACAAAATTACACTTATTAGTTATTTCTTTTGTTACCTGATGTTTTCTACACTTTTATTATCATTCAAAATATATATTTTTTTTTTTTATCAATTCTTTGTGGTATATTGTTTCGTCTGGACAAAAGAAATCTGAAAAATATAAAATTATGTCCGAAAGCTAAAATAAATTCAAAAAATGAAAAAAATTATTTATTTTTTCATTTTTAGTGATTTTGTTTTAATTTTTTGACGTGATTTTATACTTTTTATATTTCTTTCGTTGAGACGAACCAGCAAAGCACAAAAAATTAATTAAAAAAAGAATTAAACCAAAATATGATATATTTTTTTACTTATTTTTCGTCTCTAGTATATTTTTTTACTTTTTTATGTTTATTTCGTCAAGAAACTAATAAATCACAAAAAAAAAGGTAAACATATGGTCTTTTTGACTTATTTTTCGTCTTTACGTAGTATTGTAGTCAGTATTCTGAGCTAGAAGGAGTATGTTGGAACTTGGTTGACTTTCTCATAATCATAAAGCTTGAGTGAATCTTCTTTTTCAAATTAAGTCGTCATTGGTTCCGCGATCCACCATCCACCATCATCGGTGAGAGTGATTGTTTTTTAATTTTTTGACGTGATTTTATACTTTTTATATTATTTTCGTCGAGACGAACAAACAAACCACAAAAAAAAAGAATAATAATAGTTTTAAATAATTTAGTCTAAATAGATTATACGTTTTATAATCAAATTGGGAAGTAAAGTGAAAAAATACTGCGGATAATTAACGTCATCTATTTCTTTGAAATAAAATAATTAGAACATATATTGTTATCTTTTGATTTGAAATATTGTGTGCATTTTTGTTCTTTATGTCTTTAACAAATAACTTTATTTGTGTTTTTTTTCTAACCGAAAGTTTATCTGTTTGCAATCAATTTGTTTTTAACATAAATAAAATAATTAGAATAGATAATGTTATCCTTTGTAATTTAATTGCATTACATATAATTTTTTTTTTTTAGAAACTAACTTCAGTATTAGAGTGCTCTCTAGTTAAACGACACTCGCTGGTTATTCATCTTGTAGTATGCTAAAAGTGTAATCTTACTATATTTTCCTTGCTTTTTCCCTGGTTTTCAGTTGGCACCTTACCAAAGAAAATCGGGTTTCTCCTTTTGTTTTTAATTTCTCCAAGCTTCCAATGGCTCATCACTTGAATCCTTTATATAATCATTGTAACTCGTTGCTCTGATTATCAATATATTCTTTTGCTTAGCACAAAAAAAAAACTAATAATAATCCATAGGCTTGAGAAAGCGAATGATCAATATCATTCTATGTTGTCAATATGATCACAATCCGTTTTAACCTCCTATGAATTCTTTTGAAGCTAGTCTCTGGTTTGTTTTCGCCCGATGGGACCTTGGCGATAGCTTCACCAATGTTACCGATAGCTTCATCAATTGGGTGTCTTGTCCCGCCCAAAACAATCATGTTTGAGCCTTTCGAGAGAGATCTTTCCTTTGATTTTTTAAAGAAAATTAGTCTCACGTTCATGCGAAAAAGCAAAGAGGAGTGGCACAAATTCCTTCAGATGTACTGTTAATTGGGCTACTACGCCCATAGTGACTATAATGGATATCTTGTATCCAAAAACTAATAGTTTGGAATTGCCCAACTAACTAAAATAGCTTTCTCGGGAGCCTCTGGGAAGTCTGGATACTATATTAACTCCCAAGATAGTACTCAAGGAGCAAGGCGTCATATCCCGGGGACGTTCTACTAAGACGGATTAGGGAACTCTGTTGTCATTTTGGTGAGCAACACGGGCTGCCATGCGTAATGCACAGTAGCCTCCCCATTTCCTACTAAGACATCATAAGGTAGGTCCAGGTTTTTGGCCCGATGGACCGAGAATGTGATATGCCTAAGCTTTGTCGTGATTTTAATTGACCCTTCCGTTAGATTATTTCCAAGAGATTAATTTGTCGAGTTCTACGCGTAAACTACTTCAAACACTCTCAGTTATCAAAAAATAAAAAAAATAAAAAGAACACCAATGTACTACTTTATATATACAATGCAAATAGCCTGTACAAGATATTAATGGTATCTAAAGTGGGACAAACATTTAGAACATACAAGAAAATAAATAAGCGGGCCCCCTTTTCCAAAAACTTCATTAACTTCCGAATCTGAAACATCATTTAAATCCTGCACGAAATGTTTGAGAGTAAAATAATTGCAGTTTTTTGTCTTTTGTTTTCTGGTGTATTTTCCGATGACTCTCCTCCGCTAGATCTCCGTCATGTATCACGCCGGTAACAGCTCATCTGACCGCTGGATATCCGGGATTTCTCGGGATCGCGACATCCAATTGGTTGTAAAATTGTCGGAATTTGCTACTTATAATAATAATTATATTATGGGGCCTACGACACTATTTATTGCTTATATTTGATTCCTGTGGCCCGATATCACGTCCCTATCCTATGATATGACGGTTGGAGGGTGGCCTTGGGTGCAGCTCCCCTTTTTCTCCTCTTCCAATTTGATTCCAAGTTGTAGTACGGGCTGAACTACGTCGTTGTGGTTAGGTATGAAAGAAAAATCGAAAAAATCGAATTAATCTAAAAAATTATCCGTTTGGTTTGGTTTTCGATCAGTTTCGGTTCACGAAAGGTTTTTCGAAATATATTCGGTCCGATATCTGTTTTACCGAAGCTTTAGTGGACCGAATGGTATTGGACCAAACTGATTTGGACCGAACCGAAAGTTAGTGACGCGTTCGATTTTTGTGATTTGTGATTATGTGGTTTTTAGTATTTTGATGGAAAAATAGGTGAATTTTTTTTTTAAAGTGAGCCCATTTGATGTTTAATGAAAAAAATTCAAATAGAGGTCTATTTGGTAATACATTTTCTATATTAGTGGTGGATTTAGCCTGAACGGGCCCAAAATCAATTTTTAACATGGCCCACTATGGCCCATTTGGGTTAGCCGAAATTCCCGAAAGAATTTGACCCCATCCCAAACCGAACTGAACCAAAAATAAATCAGTCGAGGTAGGTTTGAAAAAAATAAATAGACCGAACCGAATCGGTCCATGAAAATATTGGACCAAACCGACCAACTCCGAATTGATTTCACCCTTCGTCATGGTTTTTAAGACAGTTCAAACGATATCGTTTTTGTAAGAGTATTTTCAAGAAATATGTCAAATTTGACATCAAATAGTATTTTTCAATTGTTACATAGGATTTGACAATACTTTTAATATCTTTTGTTGAGTTAATTTTGATGTCATTTGTTAAAAACTTAATTGTCACATTGGATTTGATATCTTTGTTGGAGACGCTCTTACCCATATAAAATGTTGTCGTTTTGACTCCATGTATTTTAACAACAACTCGCATGTAGTCAGGATTGGCCCCAGGATAAGCCCCACAAGCCCCCGGATTGGCTGATATTGCACACCTTTTTAGCTATTGCGATGATTTTCCTAACAGTGGTCACTTATATAGGGCCAACTTGGGCATTGGTCATAACTTAAAAAGATATTTTAGAAGCTCATAAAGATCTGTTTATAGGTCAAGGCCATAAAAGTCTATATGGGATCTTTATTTTCTCAACCTGGTTCCGTTGTTACTAAAGGCTTTACGAAACCAGTCGAAGCCTATAGATATTTGTCAGCAAACATTAGTTATCAAAAGGATTTTGAATTGTGGATATTTTTTGAACGAACTAAAACCACAAAGAAGAAGTGGGTGTGGATTGAAGACCTTATGTTTGAGATCAACGAGTCGAGGAGTTGATAATGCCATTCCAAATCCAATTCAAGTTCAAGATCCCGTTTCAAGTCATGATGATTAATCAAATATCACAAAATACGAAGGAAGATCTTATGAAATTATTGGGCTTACATACAACGGCCCATTGTCCAACTCCCATATAGGCCCATTAAACTGTTCCGATTCCTATATTCATTTGACACATGATCACCCATTGACAATTGACGGTGGCGCAACAATACTTTTGATGTTGTAGCCATTGGCGCAGCATCTGGTCAGCTTATGTTCATGTCGACGAATACCCGTGTTTTAAAGTTAATGCTCGGGTAAATTTCAAGTGATTTCAAAAGTTTCTTTATAGGCAGTAGTGAGCCTCGATCCTTTCCCTTTTCATGATGAGTCCTTAACCTAGTTCGCTCGAGTGTTGGGTCGGATTGAAGGCTCTATAAGACCCACATTCTATGCAACTATCCCCACAACAGTTTCATAACTCCGAGTAGGCGACTAGGCATGATAGCGTTGTGTACAACCCAGCACTCGGTGTGTCATGCATTACGTCAAAAGTAGAGACGAGTATTTCTGATGTCGTGGTGCATAGGGCGGTTGATCTAGACGTGGTGCACGAGGCGGTCGGTCTAAGCGCCGCGGTGCACGATGCAATTATCTCGAATGTCGTGGTGCATGCACCAAACACAGTCGCCTATATAAGATATCAGAGGCACTTTGCACAAGATACGTGCTATTTTCCTACTTTCAAGTATTTTCCAATTAAAACTTTCATTTTTCAATTTGGTAGGATTGATTGTTCTTTTCGCAATTCAAGAGAGAAACGTCCAGTACAAACAACTCGGAGAGAAATTCATCGGGTTTAGGACTCCACAACTTGATTGAAGCATCAGAAGTACAAAAGTCCGTACAAGTAATTGCACTATAAGGAAGGATCGGATCTAATGAGATTAGAACAAAGCATGACAAAAAACAAAATACATGAAATGATACAGGGAAGAAAAAGGGGGGAAAATCAGAGTAAATTTCATTTACAGTATATTTTTACGCAATTCCTCAGCCAAAAGAAAAGAGAAAAAAAAAGGAAAAAAATGGAGGAAACTTCCATCCAGAAATTCAGCTCCAACCAAAGCGTTCCGGGAAAAAAAGCACTCGAAAGAAGTTCAATTTATAGTTGAATGAAACGTAAAACTGATGAGACAATGTGCAAAGATCCAGTAACTACAATAACACCTAGCTGATCCCCAGTTCTTGCCCTGAGAAGTTGATTTCCAATATTCATGCAGACCATTAATGAACTCTCGGATGCTAATATTGTTTTGCTTTCGGGTTCCACTACAGGATGAATTGATTGATCATCCAATAAGTTATGGCAGTCTTCCACACCATAGTCCAGAATATCAACACCTACCTCGTTGGCAGCTTGGATCCAGCAATCTTTTAGCACAGATGCTGAAGTCATTCGAGACTTGTCTCCAGCAATGTCGACTTCTGTCAGAAATACAGCCTCGAGTTTTCTCGCTAAGGAACGACGTAAAACAAAAGTTAGACCTTTCATTCAGGAAAGATGGACCAGCAATTCGTGACGAAGATATACTAATCATCTAAAGGAGAAATTATGGTTGCCAAGGCATGTGCAAATGGCTAAACACATAAGCTCCCTCAACACTTGAAACCCAGTCGACATCTCTATCATCTAAGCGCTAGCCAATCATCGCGTCGCTGTTTTATTGTATCCCCAACTAAAAAGCAAAATCACACAAAACAAAATGAAGAGGAAAAAGGGGGGCCTACCTGAAAGTAGTTCTCTGGCGAAACCCGAATGGTCTTTGTCACTTGCCATTGCAACAACAAGAACCAATTTTGCCTCTAGAAATGTCATCTCAATTGTATCTGCCAAAGCTTTTGCAGATTCCTTCGTATGCGCTGGAAAACAAAAATCATAGTACTCGGTACTTAAAAACTGTGTATAAGTACTGCAAATCAACAAATGAGGATAATTTATGGACAAGCACAAGATACAGGCTTGCATCAAACCTCCATCCAGCAATATAGTTGCTCCATGCAGTCCTAGTGACTCAGCGTCCTTGGATGTTAAAAACTGACTTCTCCCAAGCAAACATGTGTGCTCCAAACCGAAGCGAATGGATTCATTTGAAATTTTCCAACCTGACATTCCCGGCAACGTGTTAAGAGAAACAAACTTCTAACACTAATTCAACCAAACATTGCTTTTTTCCAGCCCCTGGGGTTGAACTACAAGATGTTCTGGGCGATTTTGCCTATGAAGCGCAAGGCTCACGATCCAAATAGAGGTATAGATCTTTCTCCAGATCCAAAAACATGGAAACTAAGTGTGTACATGTTGCAACTCTGAATCATGAAATGAAACGATAGTCATTCTCAGACTCCCATTTTTACCATATGCACACCTTGTTTGTCTTCATTCATGTGAATTTACAAGATTGTCCTTTCACTACTTATATTTTTCACACATGAAAAGATATTGCTATAAATTCACATCAATGAAGACAAGAAACAAAGGAGTGCAAACAGTAACAAGGGAACTGTGGAAATCAGTAACCAAATCGAAAATAGAAACACAAGATCTGCACCTCGATCACGAAGGCAGAGAGATGCACAAGTGGCAGTTACAGCATTTTGAAGTTGGTGAGAGCCAAGCATGGAGAGTTTTACATCAAACAGCTCAATGAACTGCAAAAGTTTGAGATGAAGTTGCATGTCGATATAACATCCAAACATATCAAAGAGCAGAACGAAAAAACCAGTGTCACGAGTGCATACCAGTTGAAAATCCTTTTCAATTTGAATCACTATGTCACAAGATTGGCAAGGTTTACCATATAAACTGCTCAACCCTTTTATTGCGCTTCTATTTCCAGGATCACATGCAGACAGTACAGGTGATGAAAGGGAGGATGCCTTGTCACGAAGAATACGCTCAATATGTGGAAGGAATGGTCCACCTAGAACCACCTGAAAAGATCAACCAAGAAGCATAGTTAAGTTAGATCATCCAGCACCAAACAATGGGAATGTGAGTGAGTGAGTCCAAGGGAGATCTTATACAATAAAGGCCAGCTAGAATGGGTGGTTCAAAGGGTATTGCGTTACAATCAGTGTGCTAACACAAAACTAAGAAACATGCTAGTAACAACAAAATTTGTAATTATGATATTACAAATAACCAAGTGTAGTATATGTAATTATGCATCTCAAGGAAGGTTACCCTGATGATTAACCAAGGAATGCCGTTTTTCTTTTCTATTTTCATCAATTATTCAATAGAGGTAGGGGCACATATGTCACAATAATTACTTTCTCCACATAGATAGCCTTTTGCTTTTAAGATTAATGCCCTTTTCCAGAGAATCTACTGAAGAAAGAAAAGAAACCCCGATTATTCTGGACGGGGAAAAGGAAATAAGTAAACAGAAAGACATGAATTGGGAGAAAAGTTTGCTCATTTTAAGCCTTCCACCATTTCCCTACATTGGAAAGGCATTATCTTCACATCTTCCTCCCCACTTCTGCTTTTAGGAACACCCCAAACTGGGGCCTCCACCCCATGGCCACAACCAACACTAGGGAATTTTAGAAATCTTACAGGGCTACAAAGGCATTGACTAATTAACTAGTAAAAGGTTTTATCGCCACCGAAGCAATCATGTAGTCTGAATTTCTCCGATTGGATGTCTCATGCTACAAACAATGAGTGGGAGTCCCATATACATAAAGCCAAAACCAACTCACTCTACACAAGCTAACACGAGTGATGCAAAGTCAAAGTTGCAAAAATGGAGATCTGAAGCAAAGTGCAATTAGAATGGAAGTTAGAATTAGCTAAATGAATTCCAGAAATATTCAGCACGAATGTTCAGGAAGAACCACCTAACTGGACAGCCTTGTTTGATTACTCCTGATTTTGCTATTGCAATGCTTTCCAAAGAACCCCCAAGTGCATCCAGATGTTCAGCACCAACTGTTGTTATGATTGCAGCTGCAAGATCAGAACTAGAAATAATGTTTGTCGCATCACGTGCTCCGCCCAATCCAGCCTATTAAAATGAAAAGAAAAAAAAAATTAGCCAGAGTATGGCCTCTCACTATTTGTGTAACATTCAAAATTTAAAAGAAGAAACACTACCAGACCTCCCTAGATTATTGAGATCTACAATTTGCTCCGTTACTCCATTAAATAATGCAGAAAAAGGGGTATATTCAACCAAATAGTCACATTAAGAAGTTAAAGTTTCTTTCAAGGGATAAGGGAAAGACTTTAACCTCAATAACTGCGATATCTACTTTCTCTTGAGCAAATAAGCTGAACGCTATAGCAGTGAAAACCTGAAAATTGAATCACACAAACAAAAGAAATTAACAAAATAGAAGCATATATGCCAATAGCATTAACGCTAGATCAAGATAATTGGAGATGGTCTAAAAAGACAAAAGCAAACGGCATATGCAACACTTGAGAACATCAACATCAGTTGCAGAAGGCAGAGAAAGGGAATTTGGGAGTAGGTGGTTCCAGAGGGGAGCTGCCAAATCAAAGTGAAGGGGTAGAAGAAGACATTTTGAAAAGCAAATGGAGTGGCACCAAGAAGAAGGGAGGTCAGGCTAATTGACCAAGAATCTAGATATACAACTTCAACTGTGGTTTTGTGGAACTTGAAACAACCAAAATCTTCAAAGGATATGTAACGAAAAAACTCTTGGTTATTAAGTTTCTCTTAGAATATTCACGAATTTTCTTAGCTTACATTCAAGTAATCGCACATTTAACACGAAGATTACCTCAAAATGACTGAGACGCCCACTTTCAAGTTGCACAGCTTGGTCAAGAACCTTTTTGATCCTTTGGAACAACGAAATCAATGTATTCACTGAGACTGGCTCAGCAGATCTTCCCACTGATATCCGTTCCCTGATAGTCTGAATATGTGGGCTAGACACAGAAAACGAAGCCTGTCATCATAAAGATGAAGACAAAAGCTTACTTTTTATTTTCCTTGGGGCAAAAAGAGCTGGAGAGTATACATGCAATGAGAAAATGCTTAGAATGTCTTGAAAATTTAGCATGTCAAAGGTTCCTCAATATATATATATAACCAGATCACCCCCCATTTCTAATTACTGAATTCTCGTCATCAAAGAATGACTTGTGAGAGAGATAGACACAGCTTGGTTCGACAGGCTGTTGCTAGTTGGTGTTTCATCGGCCGAGTTAGCCATTTTACTAGGGAGACAAACATCAGTGCAACTTCCAACAGCCACAATAAGGAGGCGAATTTGTCTGAAGGAGACTGTAATTCCATATAACTTGGTTAGGTATTATATCTGTTATGTATATTTCTCTATTTTTTTTCCATTTTTCGAAACTGTTTTGTTATTACTCTTTGTAATTTTAAGTTTTGATGTATAATGGAATATTTTCTGAAATCCTAGCATTCATTTTCCCAACATAGAAAACTAGAGCACACTGAAATAGTAACGACAACATACCTTGTATAGCAACCAACAGAATAACCTTCAGCTCGTAAAATGTTGGAGAGGAATGCAGCAGTTGATCCTTTTCCTTTAGTCCCAGCAACGTGAACAGACTGAAATTCATTGGTGGCAAATTAGAAATGCCTTAACGAAGCAAGTGGGATCAAGTAAAGCCTGATACTTTGATCAGATACCGGATACTTAAAAACCAAACCAAATCCAGAATTAAGAACACCCAGATGATGCATATGAATAAAATTGCAGATAAGTATCTAATTCCACCACTTTGAACACCGAGGGACTAGTCTGGTCCATATGGACTGGCTTTGCCCTGACTATAATTCTACCCCGCTCGTGAATGGTGGTATTGCACGCAGATATTAGTTGAGATGCACGCAAACTGGCCCGAAGCTATGAGTTATGAAAAAATTCCACCACTTTGATTGCTGACAAAAACAAAGACCTAAGTCCCACTTCAACTTAACAAAAATGAACTTCAGGTCAGATAAATATCTAATCTTCAACCTCTTTCCTTCGTTTTTGCACAACCAAAACAAACCCAAGTAAACAGTCCAAAGGAAGATAAAAATCAAACCTTGAACTTGGATTGAGGGTTTCCGAGTAATTCCATTAACCTTCTCATCCTTCCAAGATCGAACCCTTCTTCCGAGTCCGTTCCCGCGCCTTTGGGGACGCCGGACTTCTCATAGTTTTTCAAATTGTTCAAGTAATCCGTGAACTCCTTCAGTCCTGAGTTGTCAGAGGTTGCGGAGAAGTATCGGTGCATTCTTAGATCGCTTGGGATTGTAGCAGTTGCGGAAACCGGAGGTTTCCTGAGAGTGAAGATGGAGAGTCGACTGAGAAATTTGTTGAATTTCATCTTCTTCTTCTCTTTTCTCCGGAAAATCCACGACTGACCTCTTTTCCGGTTGCGACCCGAAGGGTGCCTCACTTACACCGGTTCTATTGCCCGCCTGGTGAGGGGTGCGGGTACTTGAACCTCCGGTTTATTTTCGGTCATGGGTTGGTCCGGATTCGGAAGACCAACCAAACTAATTTTGACTTGATCACGGTCGTTCTTTAACTAGTGTCAGTCTAATTAATATTAAATCTTGATTTTGATTTATTTTTTTTTTGCTTGATATCAAATTTAAAAATTTGTCTATTGAATAATACTGAATTAATTAATCATATTTTTGTAATTGGCCCCGTCCTAAGTAGCTAGAATGGAGAGTAATTGTCATTATTCGAGTGTCAAAAAGATAATCCCTTTGCTATTTCAAAAAAAATTACCAATGGTGTCCTTCCGAACACCCCTGAATTCTTTCCTAAATGTACTTTCGTATTAACGAGGCCTTATAGAGTAAGTGGAAAGATACCGCCATTCAGGGGCGGAGCTGTGGGGGGGGGGGGGGGGGGGGGGGTCACGTGCCCCACCCCAATTAAAAAAAGTGAATAAATTTTTTTTTTTAATTTTGTAAGGCTGGGACCCACCCAACCCAGCTCATGACCCCTCTCCCTCCCGCTCCCTCTCCCGCTCGTGAGTATAGAGAGGAATGGATTTGGCAAAGAAAAGAATGATTTGGGTTTCTGTTTTTAATCTCTTTTGATCAAACAAAAACAATCTTAAAGGAAAAATAATTTAACGGTTGTAGAGGTTATTCTCATTGTAACTCATTGGAAATTTAAAAAGTCACCACTTTTCTATTATATAGATGTTCTTGATTTATAAATTTTTTCGATAGTAAATTTTGTACTTCGATTATTATTGAATATTTGTTTTAAAAGTAGTTCCATTAATAATACTTTTTCACAATGTGAAGCATATTTGACAAATGCTTGAAATTTTGATAATGAGTGAATTATTCGAGAAACGGAGATAGAATTAT
The DNA here is from genome assembly GCA_019985065.2 of Arctostaphylos glauca. Taxonomy (NCBI): domain Eukaryota; kingdom Viridiplantae; phylum Streptophyta; class Magnoliopsida; order Ericales; family Ericaceae; genus Arctostaphylos; species Arctostaphylos glauca. The sequence continues at coordinate 27,839,594 of JAHSPW020000013.1, read as the reverse complement.
GTTGGAGTTTAATTGAATTTTCTAGTAACAATCTCTAAATATACTTTTTGATAAATGTAATGGTCCAAAATGAAGATTTGGGTTGTAGATAAATTTTGCTATGGCCCGCCGCCTGTCGCTCCCTCTCCGCCCTGGCCGCTCGTCCCGCCGAATGGTGCCACCCCCGTTAAGAAATCCTGGCTCCGCCCCTGCCGCCATTATATACAACTTTATTTACTTTATTTTGAATCTCATTCTTCTAAGAAAATATTTCAAGAATCTCTAGTTAACATAAGCGTATGTATTTTTTTATATCAATGACGCAAACAAGACCACGTAACTTTGTTAAAAATAATAGCTCTTAAATTGTGTTGACCAGCTCTTTATAGATGGCTATTATTTTGGGAAAAATCACAAAAGAAAGCAAAACTTATAATCGAAAGTTCTATTAATTCTTGAAGAAAAACTAATAAAGTTTCCAAACTAGTACACGCAGAGTATTTTTTCAGTGACATTATAAACAAACATCGTAACTCCCAATGTCATGCATGATGCGACAGACGCTAGATCAGACAGCACAGGTCAAGATTGAGTCACCTAAAGAACATGTGAAAACGGGCATAATCTCATCAGCCAAGTCATCAGCATCAGGTAACCACGTCAATCCGGTCCACACAGCACACGATGCTCACATGCCAAGCTAACTGGTTGCGCAAGAACATGTGGACCATGTCGGGCCTCGATCAAAGCCCATTGGGCTTTCTTGATGTATAGCCATATAGGCCTCGTCCAATGTACAGCAACTCGACCCACTCCATGAGTATTGATGGAATTGGGAAGACTATTGTGTATTGTGCACAGTAACTCTTATTATGTGTCAAAACAACGTAGTTTTGTTTTTGACGCACAAAACACTGATCGAAATTTGTTCGGTCAGTGTCCAACTATTTTAGATAGTATTTTGCGCGATAAAATGTCTGTATATTAAGAATTGCTATGCGCATTGCACAACAGCATTCCTGTATTTGATTGATGGCTTCGAACTTAAAATTAGCGAAAAAGTGTAAAAGATATTCGAATATGGAGGAAAAATAACTGAGCTGGCGACAGCAGAGAAAACCATAGAGGAATCTACCCATCAAAGCAAATTATTAGGAATATCTGTTCGTTGGCAACAGCTCGTTAATCATATTTATTTATGGAAAAGACAGTGGCATCCAACACAGAGAGAGAGAGAAACCAAAAGAAACAACGGTCATTTGGGTAATGCGAATCCCCAAATTTGCGCTAGACCCACGATGGTTATTGCGGCATTCCGGTTTTCTCTCTCACATCGTTTCATTATTTATAGGCCTAATCCCCATCAACATAAACCATGCGCAAGAATTATTCTCTCTCTAGCTTCTCTCTCTTTCTCTGTCTGTGTGCAACTCTGTGCCGGCCCCGACAGGCTTAAGCAGAGGAAGGAACTTTTGAGCAAAACAGAGGGAAGAAGCTAGAGAGAGAAATTAACAAAGGATAACTTAATGGAGATTACAAGGGCTTCAATGGTGATGGTGGCGATTGTTGCTCTCATCTTCGCCATCTATTTCCCTGCTGCCATGGCTCAATCCGCCGCTCCCGCTCCGTCTCCTACCAGTGATGGTGAGTGTTCGTTTCTGTGTTTCCTTGTTCACCTTTTCTGTTTGGTTCCTAAGAAAGTGGAAGAAAGAAGAGAATTTGTGTTTTGGGCTTTTCCAGTTGTTGTTTCAAAATTAATTTTCGAGAACCCTAAATCAGAAAACAGTTTATTTATATGGATTTCGAAACTTTTTCCTTGAAAGTTGAAAACTTTCTGCCGAATAATTGTTTTCACAAAATCAATTTTCTTTTCCATAGAAAAAGTATAATGATACGGATACAGATTTCTTGAAGCCGTCCGATCAGTATGGATCTCAAGGGTATTATGTGAGATTTACGTGTATCGAATGATTCCGGATAGCATATATCGCACATTGATCCATAGCAATATAGCATGTCACACCAATTGAAATCTGATAAGAAAAATATATTTATATGTTAGAAAACAGCACTTTTAAGTTTTAAGTCTATATGGCTTGATGATGCTAAAAACTGGACAGCAACATCTCGAATTTTAACTGGGTTTCTGCATGCAACTCCTAAGGCTCGAGGTATTTTCTGGCCAAGGATCTTCGAACAGTTGATTAGATATCGATAGAGAGAGTGTGTACACGTATGTAAATGTAAGTTGTGAAAACGTACCTTGACTTTGGCTTAAGTATGTCTCGATCTTAAGACTTGTGTGCAGAAATCTCGACTAAAACTCGAGAGATCACTATGTTTTCGGCATTGTATAATACAAATGGATGTGTAGGTGGAAGTGATTATGAAGATATTGACTAGAATTTGGTACTTTTGCAGGAGCAGCAATAGACCAGGGGATAGCATATGTGCTAATGTTGGTGGCTTTAGCTGTGACATACCTGATTCATTGAAATGTTTTGATGGCTTATGATCAAGCAATGCAGGAGAATTAATATCACAATTCACCAGAGTTTTGTCATGAGGGTGTTATTCTTTGTCTGATTTAAATTACTGTGGGGGAGGGGGAGGGGGATTGGATTATTGTTTGTAGAGATTTCTCTTTTGGATAATGTTCTTGGCATGTACACCACCATTCTTTTAGTGGATACTCTCTTTGTTGGTGTCAAAAGTTGTTTATATTTTGTGCCTTTTCCATAACAACAGTGCTAGGAACGCAATCCTAGAGCACAATCTCAAATACAGATGTGTCTGAAACTATCTGATGCATGTTTTTCACATGCATCGGATAGATCTGAATCTGTGCACCAATGGTTGTAAGGTCCAAGGAGGAAAATCACAACTTTGGAAGAGAGAAAAATCTGCTCTTTGGGGTTAGTCATGAAGTTGCGATTAGTCATGAAGTTGCGATTATGTACAACACACTTCACGACTTCATAAAACAAAACCACAATCCCAACGACGAATCAGTGAATAAGGTGCAACAGTCTTTTCTTTCTTTCAAAGAATAATGTCATTGCCGAGGGTGAATCGGTACTTTCTTGGCCTAAAACTTTTTCGCGCAACTGATATACAAGACCTAGGGGTCCAAAAAGAGTTTCTTTTTATTTTCCCATAACAAAAAACCCAAAGAATATGAAGGTCCAAAGAGGAGAGGAAATGCTGTTGAACCTTCATGTGTTCCATTTAGGCAAGGAAAATTAAAATTATCGACTTCCTATGAACCAAGTGTGCAAGAATACCTTGTCATCCTCAATGCCTTGGCGAGATCCTTCCGAGAAATGGCATGATATTTCATTATAACATTCATAGCTTCCGAGGTCGAGTAGTCTTAATTTCACTACAAGATTTGTAAATAAATGCTGGGCTAGGATACCTCGAAAGGCATAAGCCGCATGTGGGGAGACCCGCATGTTGGTTTTTTGAGGATCTGGTTGAGCGACCAGTTGACACCCACTTAATTAGAGGAATTGAGAAATTAATAGGGTACAAAAATTTATCTTCAAGTTTCACCTTATTCTGATCGTCAGAGGGTGATCGCGGGATCACTAAATGAAGTCCCTAGTTTATTTTGGAGGTGCTGACCCGAAGCGATGCAGAGATGGCTAATTGTGTCATGGAATATGGCGACAACAATAGCATGTATAGAAAGAGATAATTGGTTAAGCGAAGGATTCACTAAGACTAAAGTATTCACAACTATATTTCCGAATGACAGTCAAATAGGGGCGTGAATGTGAGATGTCAACAAAATAATTGGCCATCCTATCTTCTTTTGGGATGCTTCAATTACATCCATTCTTTTTGATCTACCACAGCAATCATGAAACAACCTGTATGTCAGGAAATAACAAAACCACATGTTCCTAGCACTAAACTCCTTGTTTTAGAAAGGATTCATGGGAAGTACTAGAGTAAATAAAACCAGACTTCACAGTCGAAAAGGGCCTTTACCACTATCAATCATTTGGTCGCTGCTCCTGCCGGACAGGATGTGAGGAAGAAGCCTTGGCTAACTCATGACTTTTCTTGAGGGGGACGTAGATTATTACATCCAAAAGTCAGGAAAAGAGCATTCGGAGAGCTCATACTCGTATTGGAAAGGAAGGAAAGTCATGCAGTATGGTATTGGCCCGAACAGTGGTCGAAACAGTTCTCCGGTGGTCCAGTACAATTACGAGAGCGGTACAAAATAGTTGATACCAGCCAATATGGGACGGAATTGATAACTTTAGCTTGGAACGTCCTGTCTTCAATTGAGGGAAAGGAAAGCAGCCAACCTTATCGAGCTAAGAACATACTTAAAGGATCACCCTTATTTTGACCAAAAACTCTATTCAATCCAAGGTTCTGAATACCGGATCAACTTAAGTATTGATTTTTTCATTGGTACGGTACGTACCGGTACTAGTCATCTACCGGGTACCGTATCGAATTTACCACAACTATATATATATATATATAGAGCTCCATAGACTAATATTTTTTTAGACCAATATCCAAACTCTTTATTCCTAATTAAATTTTAATGATCCGAACCGTTCAATGTGTTTAAAACATGTTTTTAAGAGTACCCGCAAGAAATCAGCTCAAAATATTACTGGAAAATGCTTGATCCAAATAGTGGTTTAAAATGCTAACAGGAACTATTTTATGAACCACTTTTTAGATCAAGTCATTTTCGGTAATATTTTGAGTTGATTTCTCGCGGGAAGCCTTAAAAACATGTTTTTAACACATTGAACGGTTCGGATCATTAAAATTTAATCAAGAATGAAGAGTTTGGATGTTGGTCTAATATTGGTCTAAAAAAATGTTGGTCCATATAGTCTTTCCTTATCCATATATATATATATACAGTAGGCTTCTAGTCAGGGAGCCTGGACCCAAGTTAGGTCCGGACTTTTAATCTCAGCCCTTGGATCTCATCCAAGGGTCAGGGTTTCTTTACTTAAAATACCCTTTAAAATCAAATACCCTTTAAGTGAAGAAACCCTGACCCTTTGATGAGATCCAAGGGTTGAGATTAAAAGTCCGGACCTAACTTGGGTCCAGGCTCCCTGACTAGAAGCCTACTGTGTATATATATATATATAAACCATGGAGAGAAAGTCTAAAAAAATTAATTTTTTTGGCACCTCTTAAAAATAAAAATAAAAATCCAGTAGACCGGTACCAGCCATTTGCCGGTATTAGCCAGTACTGTCGGTACCCGGTCAGTACGGGCCGATATTAAGAACGGTACAGTACCAGAGGTACTTGATACTGTTTTTATGCCAAAATAGTATGTATCGACCAGTACGGTACGGTATTCACAACTATCATCTAATCACATAAGAAGCCTAAGTGTTGAAACTTAAACCAAAAAAGCTCCTTGTATAATCAAATAAGCCGGTTTGGCCTGACTTAATTATTTGATTATTGTTTTGTCCTTATTTGAAAAAATTTCGTATTTTTTTGTTTTTCGTCAATTTTTTTGTAGATTATTGGTTCGTCTCGACGAGAATTTTCAGAAAAGTTATAAATCATGGACCAGATTTGAATAAAGACAAAACTTCATAATCAAGTTTTAGGCAAATGAAGCCTAACTATGTTAGGGCCGATGTCCTGGGCCTTACTTGACTTGAGGCCTTGGGCTCCAAATTACTGTGCTGCCGCCCCCCGAATACCAGTTGCGGGCCCATGGCATAGGCTTGACTTGGGTCTTGGGCCCAGATGTCTTATTTTATATTGTCTAGAAGTTTGGTTCATAGGGACTTGGGCTGTTAAAAAGTTCGGTACACACTATCTAATCCTTTACAATAATTCTTTTTCACTTTTTAGTTCATCGACTGACTTAAGTATTAGAGTATTTTTCAACTGAACACTGAACAAATGATTGTGGCTTTTTTGAGGAGATCAAGGAGCTCTTGGAGGATAGGGAGGCATTAACAGTGCACTAGTACCACGTTTAAAGGCATGTCGGAAAGTTTTGTTTCTTTGTTGTTATTACGTCGATTTGACTTTGGTTTTCTAATTATTGGAGGATAAAGAGGCCAGAAGAGGGTGTTTCCCTTTTTTCCATTACCCTTATGCTGTGTAAACACCTTCTTTGAGTTCCTATTGGATCCAATGACCAAAATCCAATGTGAGAAACATTGGTGAAAAGTTCTATTCTGAAACAATAATTGAGCACAAGAACCAAAGCACTTTACTTTGACTTTATAAATAAATTGAAGAATTTAGAGCGGAATAGACGCTTTGGCCCTGTATCATAAGTCTTTACACCTATGAGTCTCATAGGACTCTCAATCCATTGTTTGGTTTGGTAAATATTCACCGGACTATGAATCCATCGGGCTAAGAATCACTCATTAGGGTGGATCGGGAAACCCATGAGGGACTAGGTATTAGTATTCCCATCCCAAGTCCCCCATGTGAGATTACCAATATGCCGATGGTGTGTTATTTGTACAACTCAACAAAAAAAATAGACATAATTTTTTTTGGTTGATTTTGAATTTTTTTGGTTTATTGAGGATTAACATTAATAGGAAAAAATAAACAAACTTATTGGAGATTAATTTTTTATATTCTGTTCAAATCATGCAATGGCAAAAGAAATATTAAAACTATCTATTGATGATTTTTCACCATTGTTGATTTTGACTATAACAAGTTTTACTTTGGTTCATAATATTTTAGGTGCAGTTTGTTTTGGATGTTTTAACACTCCCTACACTATTCATAGAGGTGTTAGTTATGAAGGATCCATCTATAATTGTAAAAGTGAGTCAAATATTTGTTTGATAAGTATATATTTTTTTAGAGAAAAGCTACCTTTCGAAATATGTGTATCATTTTTTTGTCATATATGCTTTTTCAATTTAAGTATATGATTGGCCGAAATATTAATCTTTCAAAAGTGTTGCACTTGTTGCACACTAAACGAAAGTGATATACAAAAAAAAATAAGCCATGACAAAAATTGGAGTAAAAAACCAACCTATATAAGTCATGAATCAAAAGAGACACAAAAAAATGAAAGGCAATATTGGAAACCATGATTTTTAGTGCCATCATCCCTCTTAAAAACAAACATTTATCATGGACTACTAGTCCAATTCCGAATCCTAAACAAACATGATTGTGATTTCAGATGTGGTATTAATAATCCCTTGGTATTACGTATTCTTTCATAATCCAATCACTCTATGAATTAAAGTCGTTTATCAAATGAGGCCTTTGTTCTAATAAGTATCAGCCTCCCTCAGATGAATCAAGAAGCTTTAGAGCCATGCTATGTCTAGAGTCATACTAAGTCTTGAACTGTATCATTGTTCTGAGTTATTCTGTATCTCAAGTCATAGCCGTATAGTGCCTCTACCAAAACGTGTTAATTAAAACTTAGGTTATAGAAAAGTATAGTTAGGTTGGAGACGGTGGATGAGAGCATAGTATATGAAAACATGGTGTATAAGAGCATCGTGTATGGGATCATAAGGGTACGGGATCATAACTTGTGTGAGCATAATAGATTAGCTTGACCAATGACTAATTTGAGATTTAAAAACTATTAAGCTCTTATATACCTCTTATTTTTTTATTTTTTCACTTGCGTGAATTATACACACGTTATTTCGGAGTGTTACATGTGACATTTCTACTTGATACTATTGATAAATCAAGCCACTTCTTGCCAAAGAAGACTTTTCAAGCTAATAGGGCCACCAAGGACATGTTGAAGAGGGGTACCCCATGGGCCCTACATTCTGGGCTGAATAAATGGGCCACAAGGAACATGATAACAGCTGTTAATTGGGAAAAAACCCATTTCAGGCTTCACACTCTCAAATATAATTTGTCTACTTTAACTTTTTGGCTGTAAAGTATTTTTTTGTTTTTTTTAAAAAACATATATTTGCATTTTAGATTTTTTTGTTACAGAAGTTAGACTTTTTGCGTGGATTGGTCGGGGAGCGACATGGATGTTCAGAAACGTGGGCCTAATCGGGGCTGTCGTTTGATTTGATCGGTCAACCTAAGAATAAGGTGGTTGAGCTATAAAAGATTCGATTGGCAATTAATTATGCACAAATTAGTTCGGATATCAATTCGTTTGACTGAGTAAATTTTTTTCATAAAAATAAAAAAGCCGACAAGCACATTGATGAAGCTATTTTCAGTCGAGCTTTCAACTGTTCATTTAATTCCCTTGATAGTACAAGCACATTAAGAATATTTGGCCAGAAAACATTTCCGTTCTTTAGACTCGTGTACAAAAATTTTGAAATTCAACGTCCAGTTTTCAACATCATAAACAAAAATATCTTAAAAAAGGGTACCAAAAGGCAACACAAGCCTGTAAGTGCAGCCGCGAGGCCCTAGGAAGTGTGTGCCTAATTAACTACTCTGCAACAGGCAGAGTCCTATATATTTCGAGAGTTTATTTACAGAGAATATGGTGTCAAATTACACTACCCTAGCTAAATACACTGTATGGGTTTTTAGTATTTTTATTTTATTTTATTTTGTTTCCAATTATGTTTTTTTACAAATTTATTTGGTTCTTGGGAAGGGCAGTAATGTGACTGACAGAACTTTCTGAGAAAACGCCAAATACTTGATTAAATTCACCAATTCCTCCGTTTTGAGTGTTTCTGAAACAATTTTTAGAAATAAAACTCTGAGACGTTGTTTGATTATAAGTGTCTTAGAAACTTGTTTGCGAGAAAAATATTTCAGAGACACTTTTTATAGAGAGAAAAAGTTGTCTGAGAAAATGTTTGAGAAACTTGTTCCAGAAACTTGTTTGGGAGAAAATCTCCCAAACACCTAACCAAACATAGCCTAATGTTCTGTTTTTGGCTGGCCATATCACAAACTGATTTTTCAGATTATTTTTACTTTTAACCTTTTATTCGGTTCCTGCTAAATTATAAAAAGAAACAATTAGTCACTGTCACACGGTCAAAAGTAGTCCAAGAGTACTCCGATACTTAAGTTGTTTCTTGAAAAAACAAAAGTACAAATTGAAAAACGCTTGAGAGTGTGTAATTGTGTGTACCTTGTGCAGAGTGTCTCAGTTACTTTATATTGTGTACTGTGTTGGAAGCATGTACCCCGACATCCGGAATAGCTGTGTTGTGCACCATGATGTTCGAACCAACTACCACTATGTTGGACCAATTGCCTCACAAAAAACGTCCATAATAACCATTTCACGCTCCATGACAACATTAGAAACAATCGTCTTTACCTCTTAGGTCATGCAGGAATATGCATCAAGTGATGGGGTCACACTCCTCGTGGTTGTGTCGAGCTGCATGTCAGCTACATGGGAGTTGCAAAGTTGCTGGTTTGTGATCATGTCAACCACTTACCGTTCAATCCAACTCACATAGTAGTTGTGCGTCTGAAGATGGGTTGGTTGCACAGAATGCAAACCTCTTTGAAGTTTTTGATCCAGTCCAATGCTAGAGCAAATTAGGCTGAGTATCTATGATAGTAAGAGGAGGGACCGAGTCTAAAGTCATCACTTAGTTCGACGGTTTTGAATCCAACAAAGACCCATGTGCGTTGCGGCTCGACCTCTCATAAGTCCGGCATACTACACCTCCATAAACCACTTTTCCATGAGGTTTTTTTTTTTTTTTTGAGGGGGGTAGGTGCAGGGCTTTGCATCTGATATTCGTTGAGATTTTCTTTACAAGAATTTGGTTCTGACGTTTTTTTTTGCAATTAATGTTGTATACCCAGACATTTATTTATTTAGAAATTTTATATGTTAGTGGGGGAAAGCGGATTCGCGGAAATGGAATTCCAGGGATAGGATATCATATTATGAATATGCTACTTCGAGAAGATTAATATTAATTAATGTCTGCAGATTCACAGTAAATATCATACTTCAAGAAGGTTAATATTAATTATAGTCACTTATTTAGATATTTCTCTGCACGACAAAATAGTCAGTCTATGTTATTATACATCCAACTTGGACACAAGATATATATAGTTTTTTTTTTCTTGACAATTTCAAGTATTCGGGCTAATTTATGCAGACGAGGTTGCAGACGAGGTTGCAAACGAGCTAAGTCGAGTTGAGCTTTAAAGTGCTCGAGCTCAGCTCGTTAACTAAATGAGCCTAAAATTCAAGCTCAAACTCAACTTGTTTGATAATTTCAAGTTTTCGAGCTAATTTACGCATACGGAGCTGCAAACGAGCCAAGTCGAGCCGAGCTTTTAAGTGCTCGAGCTCGGCTCGTTAACTAAACGAGCCTAAAATTTGAGCTCGAGCTCATCTTGTTTACACTGAGCCGAACTAAGCTCATTTACTTAATGAGCCGAGTTTTTACGAGCCGAACCGAGTTCATGAGACTCAAGCTTGGCTTGTTTACCAAGCGAGCCTAAAACGCGAGCTCAGGCTCTGCTTGTTAACTAAACAAAACGAGCTGAATCGAGCCCTTATCGAGCCGAGCCCGTGAACGACTCGGTACGTTTGCAGCCCTACGCACATCTTGATAAATTTTTGAAAAGACCAATTTTACCGTCCATTAGCAAAGAGTTCATTTAAGTCTAAGTTAAAGTCATTTACGAACTAATCTGACAAAAAATTGATAGAATCTCCTAACTTTCGAACATGACATTTATAAGGGTCGGCCTGCTTTACCAAGTATTAAAAATCATCTATTGTTATGGTAAAATTTGGACAGAATATTCACGTTGATTCGTTTATTCAAATTTAATATAGTGTGTTACATAATATTTCATTGTCTACAAATTCACCTATATCGAATATTAAAATGTGTGTCCTTTAAATTAAAATTCGCCGGTAAATTTATTTTTATCATTTTTTCAAACCATAAGACATGTTTCTCGATTAAAGATATTTGATACATGATTACATTATATAATACGTGTACAAATTAACACCTGGATTGCTCGCGTGATTTATGTTCGCAAATCTGACAATAATTATGAGGGCATTTTTGTTTCTTTGAGTGATAGTTAAGTTAGTCCTTCTTGAAGGAATGCCCACATGACTCAGTCTCCTGGATACACACGTGGATTTTATTGTGCACGACGTATAATGAGTAGGAATGGCAACGGTGAAGATCAGGGGTGGATATTACTATTTTCGTCCTTAATTTCTAAAATTTTATTCAATCCCCGTCCCCGACCCGATCTCCTCCACCCCACCCCGAACGACAAATGGAGATCTCCAAAAGGTGGAGCGGATATCCAAAAAATTAAAAAAGACCAATTTTTTCAATCTATAAGAGACGATTGAGAAAATTACCGAGCTGCCATGATAGATTTCTTGCACCGTGTGGTCTCAACAAATTCTTGGTTCCTCAGAAAATCCTAAACTTTAAAAGTCTAAAATATAAAAGTAAAATTAAAACCTAAAAAGTAGGAATGGGTGCGGGGCGCAGATTGGGGATGGAGATACATATTCCCGAATCCTTCCCATTCTCCAAAAAATTTTCAAGAGTCATCTCCGGATCCTAATCAATCTCCGAAAAAACCTCCAAATCCCTGATCCGTTTGGAGCGGGGAACGGGGCGGGGCAAGACGGGTCGCATGAAATTGTCATCCCTAATAATAAGGTGTATTGCACGCTAAAATTACATCGTTTCAATCACCAAAATACTACTCAAAATATAAGGCAAATAAAACTCCGGGACCTCACTGAAAAGTATGTTGTAAGGGCAACTCCAATGGTCTGAAAATGGCCCTTGCCATTGCCATTTTTTAGCAAAAATTGCAAAAACCAGAGTCCAATGGTTGAAATGGCAAGGGCCAAAAATTGGCTGTTGCCATTTCTGGGCAAAAATAGCCGCAGAAATGGCCCTTGCCAAATATGCCAAGTCACCCCAACCAACCCCTTCCCGGCAAAATTTATCCCAACTGCTTCCTTCCATCAACAACAAAATAAAAAATGAACGAACACCAATACCATCAGATTACCGAAAAACAGACCCCAGGAACAAAATAAAACATTCTTGTTGGTATCCAAAACATTCTTGACGGTAAAGTCTATTTGCTTCTTCAACCTATTGAATAGCATACAATAGTATATTTGCTTTAGTCAAGAATGAAATTATGTAATTCTCCTTGTCGCTCCCAAATGTGTTCAATCAGATCATTACGGATTCTGTTATGTTCATAAGAAGATCGCATCCTACCCTGTAGTTGAAATTTAATACGGTGGTTGAATTTAATACGGTGGTTGAATTGAATATTTTTCTTCAATAATATACGAATCTTCGTACAAACATTTAAATTTGACTGGGACATGTAGTTGGTTAAAGTTAGTTATGAAAAAGGATAGAATAGTAATTGTTTAAAAAAATGGCCCTTGCCATTTTTCTGAACCACCGAACTCAGCATTGCCATTTTTTTGGCAAAAAGCACTATTCCTGGCCAAAAAATGGCCCTGACAAGAAAATGAAGTTGCCATTTTTTGGCCACCATTGGAGTTGCCCTAAGCCAAGAAAATGAAGAACGGGTAAAATCGCTCCACCACTTTCATAGCTATATATAGGCATCCTTCTCATGAATAAAGTTGATGCAGGTAGAGCCAAGAGTTTTGAGATTGATAATTTTAGTGATCAAATCGATGTCGTTTTGATGTGCAGTACATTTCACTGTACACAACGAGATTTTCAATTCCTGTGGCCACAATATCAGAAGTTCCCTTTGAATAAGTAATTAAGATTTTCTTGGTCTTTTAATCACATGATAAATTTAGATGTTTAAGATCTACCAACCAAAATCCCTTTTCCTATTCATAATAACCTAAATTTAGGAGTAGAACTAGGAACAAATATTGGATGGAACAGACATTTATGCCTTCTTGCTAGGTTTTAACAACTGACAGAAAATCTCCAATCACCTTCTCTTTCACTTTATTAACTGATTAAATGGTTTCACTTCTCATTATAAAATTAGTAAAATGATTTTAAATTTCAAGTTCGGAGTTACGAATATGAATTGAATGAGTATGTTGTTAAATTTTTTGACCCCGTAATGAGTGATCGATGCTCCTCACTGGAGATGTTCCAGAGTTCCCCAACCCTATCCCTCCATTCCCTCTTTTGATCTATATACATTGTAGCAAGGGAATTTAAAATTTGTAAGCACTAGAGTCAAGTGTTTAAAATATGTATAAGTTTTTAAGACAATGTATATTATTTGTGGGACAAGACACAATATTATGTGAAATAAATTTATCAAAATACTTACAAAAATATACGTATCATAGAGGAATTTTTTAATTCAATAAGGTCAATTGACTGATCTCGCACTACATCCATCCGTCCCGACACTCTAGGAAATAAATATGCTCCACGTATAGATCAAATGTGAAGCCTTGGTCAATGTACGTCAGAGCATCCCATCATATTCTATTATCAAATATAATTGGACGATGCTCATTCGAAACAAGAGCTATTTACTTGACCTATTTTAGTAATATTTTTCTTTTTTGGTAAGCACAATTAATCATAATATGTAAATTGATTTGCAATTTTAAAGTATTCATTTGTAGGGTCGTAGGCCAAACCACAATTTAGGAAAGTAAAAAAAGCTTAATGTAACTCACGGGTTTATCAAGGGAAGAGATAGAGAGAGAGCGCGAGAGTGAGAGTGAGAGAGAGAGAGAGACTCCATTGATATATTTGACAATTTGGACTCGGATTTGTACGATTGGCACCGACTCATCAAACGAGTCAAAAGGACCGTGCCCGCTAATCACGCCTGCAAAAGGAATGCCACGTTTGCAGTACCAAGTCTATTGCTCAGCAGTGAAACACACATTAAAAGGCTTACAACTTGGATGTTTATGAAATGACCGTTGATGGAAAAAAGGGTGAAGTGAGAACTTTTATATCTTAGTTGAGAAACGTGAGGCGTACATTTTTTGTTCCATAATAAAGTATGAAGTTCTTCAAAATAATTTTGTTTTATCGTGCGATCAAACATTTAAGACTAGTTCGGATGTCGAATGCATTTTTTGCATCTAAACGATGTCCTGTGAGCATTCACACCTAACGGAACGTTGTATGTAGTAGAAACTTTATGTTCAAAAGTAAACAAATTCCTAAATTACATGCCTTGATCACCTGAAAACCCCTTTCAAATTTACACATAAACGGCTTTATCTATGTCGTTAAAGGTGACTTTTAGCATAAAAACATTGGTTTGACATATATTTTAAGATCCTATTCACACGAGAATCACTTCCATTAATTCACAAGAGAATCTTATTTTTATTTGTAATTAATTAAAACACTAAATATCTTATTACTGTTTGCTAATAAGAGCCCATACCATATGTTCACCACCTATTTAGTGATCTAATGAGAAAAATAATTATTTTTTTTCTCTTTCAAACGACATCTTCTATTTATTTTATTGAGAAAAAAGCTTGTAACGCGACAAAAAAATTCGACGTACATTAAATTAAGCCCAAATCAGGTGTTTTTGAACACATAGATCCTTCTTCATTCATGTAAAACCATCAGCTAGCTTAAACTGTATCATTGTAGTTAAATAAACAAAAATGTGTGAACAAAATAAACTAAAACCATAGTGTCAAACTAGCTGATAGGTGCTGCTATTACAAAATTTGCCTGAGGGTAGGAGAAGAGTCTCAAAGGTCCGACGAGCATTAAAACGACATCGTTTGTTGCGTTGGGCATTCTGATATGCAATAGGTCTCGTTTCCGTCTCAAAATCCAATCAGGGGATCTAAGTTAAAGATATCGTCGCCGATGTCGTGAAAAAAATCGTCAACTTGCCACGTTGATAACGATCCGAAATCATGAACTGGGTCTACTAACATGTCAAACGACTCAAACCCGTCACTCAACATGGTGTCCACAAGAACCGGGTTTTCATTGAAATGTATCGGCTCGGGTGGTTCAAAATTGAAGAAATCTTCCATGAATGGCATGTCCATTGGATCAATGAAATCGTTGCTCTGATCATGACACTCCACAACTTCCTGGACCGGTTGGCTACTCGGTTCGGTTTTCTGAACCGGTGCAAAGTCATTACCTCGTTGAGGAGCGGGTACTTCAACCGGTTGATGATCTTTAGCTTCTTTCGTTGTGGCTTCATGAGCCGGTTCAGCTTCATTGGAGTGAGTCCTGAATCGAAGCACTGAAGTAGGAGACGATAGGATGTTATTCGAATCCCCTCCCGACTCGTAACCGGAAAGTGACGTCACGTTAATCTCCGGTTTCTCCCTGGCAGGCGGCGGGATTAAATTCGTCAAAGCATCCGGTCCACGGAGCTTAATCGCGGCATTATCATACACCATCGCCGCCTCCTCTGCCGTCTCGTAAGTCCCCAACCACACCCGTACCCGCCTCGCCGGGTCCCGGATCTCAGCAGCAAATTTCCCCCACGGCCGCTGCCGCACGCCTCTGTACTTCTGCCCATTTCCCGCCGCAACCGCCTTTATCAGACTCCGTTTCGGCTTAAGACTCTCTCTGTTTCCCACCGCTTTCTTCTTCCTGCTATTAGGAACAACCACTCGGCTTCGTTCAGTCTCGACGCTAATCTCGTTCACGTACCTCTTCACGCGCCGTCGCCCGAATAATAGCTCGTCTTCTTCGTCGCTAGACGAGTCCGTCGCGTCAGGATCCGCTACAGAAATCCGTACAAGTCTCGGTATTTTCCGGCCGTCGGAGGGAATTTTGGGCTTCGATTTTGTTGACGGCTTTATGAATTTCTGAGTAAAGCTTTTGTGCTCGGTGTATTTGATTGGGCATAGCATACTCATACTGTCGTCCATCTCTCAAGTTTTGAGTCAGATTCTTGCTATACCCATTGAAATCCGGAAAAGTGATTTCCACAGAGAGAGAGAGAGAGAGAGAGAGAGAGGGCTCTGTATGGAGATAGAGAGATTTTCAGAGCGGAAGGAGGGGGGATTAAAAGGGGGGAGGGTACTCTAGATACAGAAACGATATCAACCTAAAGAGGGAAAGAAAATAACTCTGTGCTGATATCAAATCAACAAAGGAAAGAAAATATAACTGGTTACTGTCTAGATTCACGAATCCTAATTGCTTACTTGGACTTTGCGGGAATGTTTGGTGGGATTTTCGTGGGAAATTTTTTGAGAGGAAGAGTTTACTGGGGGAACGACGACTGTGTGTTTGTGTTTGTGTGCCTGTGAGAGAAAGAGAGTGACAGTAGTTAGAGGTGGAGGAAGCTCGGATCGCTGTTTTATAGGATCCAACAGCCGATATCGGAAACACCCGAAGTCCGTTTCCGTTTATAGTCATTCTCGTATCTATTATTTATTTATTTTATTCTATAAACAGCCACGAGAATGAGAATAAACATTTTTTTTTTTTTTTGATAACCGAGGTGTCCGACGAGGGCGCAGGGACATGGCGGCATGGTGACCTGCCAGGGGGAGACCCCCGCCTACCCACCGACTAATCCTCGAGGCCCTGATGTAACGACCCGGATTTTTGGGATTTATTTTTTTTTATATATGTATTATTTATGTTTTATTTAGATTAATAAATTATTTTTTCTGATTGATTATCTTGAATTTTTACTTGTGTATATCTCTTTATTTTCGCTCTGTCCAGGTTCGTTGAATCTTTAGGGAGAGTTATCTGACTTACTTTTTTTTTTTATGTATTAAATATTATATTTTTATGATTATTAAGTATTTTTTTTAATTATTATCCTAACCGATAATTATTATAATATTTGAATTTCATTCAAACCCTATTATCCTAAACCGATAATTATTATAATATTTGAATCCCATCCAAACTCTATCCCTAGTATTCAAATCTAACTCAAACTCTATCTTTGTTGATTCGAATCCCTGTTAATTCAAATTTTAATTAGATTCAGATTCATCCCCATTTGTCTATTTATATAGCCCTTGATTCATAAAATATTCATCTTTCACCGTTTCAGAGTTTTTTTGTGTGCGTCTTGAATATTCGCGAGGTATTCTCTTGAAAATCTCGCGTTCGTGTATGCATGCGCACCTCTCTCTTTCTTCTTTTCTTTTTCTCTTCTTTTTCTTTTTCTCTCTCTCCCTCGGACTCTCTCTAGCCTTGGCTTTCTCTCTCCTCTCTCTCTCTCTCTGTTCTCTCGTCTCTCTCATTCTTTCTTTTTTTTTATTTTTACTTCTATTATTAGTTATTATTTAGTTATTCTATTATTTAGTATTAATATTATACTGTTTTCTTTAAAAATATTATATTTAAAATATGATTTTGATTATGGATTTGATAGTGTTGCGATATTTGGATCTCAGTGCGGTGGTTGATTTCATGAGTTTTCGATAGAGCTTTATCCATCGGATCGAGGTAGGAATTTCGGACCGAGCCCTACATATATATGTGATTTATGAGTAGATTTAGTTTGTGTTAGAAGATTGTGTAGGGGATATGAATTGAATATTTATTATGTGTATTCGATTGCGTGAATTAATCAAGTTGAGAATTTATTATACGTGACGATTCGTGATCCAATTTAATTTATTTGATAAATTAAAGAACTATTATTTGTTGAGACCGATTTGTATGCTAAAGCCCACGAACGTTGTATGTGACTTAGATTTGATCGATGTTGATGATATCGCATGATTTTAGTGATTTTAATTTATGCTCGATGCATGTTTAACTAAAATCGCATGATGATATTTTATTGTTGCATGTTGAGCATGACGGATGATCATTGTGCATGCACGCATGCATGGAAATTGGAAGATTAATTGAAC
Source organism: Arctostaphylos glauca (assembly GCA_019985065.2). Lineage (NCBI taxonomy): Eukaryota > Viridiplantae > Streptophyta > Magnoliopsida > Ericales > Ericaceae > Arctostaphylos > Arctostaphylos glauca. The sequence goes on along the minus strand of JAHSPW020000013.1, from coordinate 27,821,827 downwards.
GGCAGGGTTAGATGATCTCATTGTTGCGATAATGAGTGATAATCATAATATACCGATGAAGGGAATTGCGAGGCCCTGAGGTTGTTAATTTGGCGGAGAGGGATTGCGAGACCTCGATGCTGCGATACCGATGAAGGGAATTGCGAGGCCCTGAGGTTGTAATTTGGCTAAGGAGGATTGCGAGACTCCGATGCTTCGATACCGATGAAGGGGATTGCGAGACCCTGAGGTTGTACTTTTGATATGGGGGATTGCGAGACCCCGGTGGAGATAATAATAACTAAAAGATACTCAATGCGGAAAGCTTTATACACGACATTGCATATTCATTTTATGCACGATATTGCATATTTCACATTTGTTTATTGTTCTTTGCATGCTGTATAGAATTATTATCATGTATGTTTATTTGTAAATTAGGGGTAATGTTAAATTTTCCTACTGAGTGTTAATCACTCATTTGGAGCTACTTCTTGGCCCCTGGTATTTCACACCAGGTTTTGAGGAACAGGTTGTTGCGGTACGTAATTTGGAAGTTCAAGAGACTGAGGAGGACGAGATGAATGTACCAGAACCATGGCTGTACCAATGTTCTGAATACCGGATCGGTTTGCGTACCGATTTTTCTACTGGTACGGTACGTACCGGTACCGGTCATGTACCGGATACCGTACCGGATTTATCGCAACTATCAATATATATATAAATTATAGAGAGAAAGCCAAAAAAAATTAATTTTTTCCGCAATTCTTAAAAAAAATTAAAAAAAAAAATAAATCCGGTACCGGCCGGTATTCGGCCGATACGGCCGGTATTCGCCGGTACGGCCGGTATCCGGCCGGTACCGGCCGGTATTGAGAACGGTACGGTACTAGAGGTATTTGGTACCGTTTTTTTGCCAAAACGGTACGTACCGGCCGGTACCAGCCGGTACGGTACGGTATCGATAACATTGGGCTGTACCAATAACAGTCCAATGGGTTGACCTAGGATGTCCCTTTAATTATTTTTAATTAATGATAATTTGTTACTCAAATTATTGATTTTCAAAACTATTTAATGAGCTAAATTTTAGTCGGTTGTTTTGCCGGCAATTAATAAAATTTGATAATTGGGCCCTTTGTTTTAAATAGAAAATTTTATTCCGCTGCTTTATTAAATGTCTTTTATTATAACGTACCACAAAAACGTGGGGCGTTACACCTGAAGTTAACGACCGGGTAAACCTCCAGTGGCCCCAAGCGCCTTTTTTCAAGGCTAGGTTGTTTGTGGGCACCGAGTTTCGACCGCGGGACCTCCGGGTTAATGAGAATAAACATACTAAATTTATTTTTGAAAAAGTTTATGAACACGACTTATTCGTACACATTTGGATACATATGTGAAACTCACGTAATTATGAAAAACTTTATGTATATTTGATGATTTTAAACACATCTTTATCCGACTGTACACGAATAATTTATATTCCTAGACTTGTTATTTCTTTTTCGCATGGTAATAAGAGTGAGTAACGTATTGATGAATCCCTTTTTTAAAAAAGTAAATTATAGGTAATGTATGAATAAAGAAAATTTTGGTTACAGTATTTATCTTTCACGCGGTAAAATATCATGCAAAATTCTATTTGTCATTGTATTTTTGTTAGAGTATTAATTGTATTAGACACCAAAGACTAGATCAGTACATATTCAATAACTCCGGTATCACGCAAAATTCTATTTGTCATTGTATTTTGTTAAAGTATTAATTGTATTAGACATCAGGGATTAGATCAGTACATATTCAATAACTCGGGTACAACCACTTTGTGCATAATACGCCGTAAAATATCATGCAAAATCCTATTTGTCATTGTATTTTGTTAGAGTATTAATTGTATTAGACACCAGGGACTAAATCTGTACACATTAAATAACTCGAGTACAAACACTTTGTGCATAATACGCGGTAAAATATCACGCAAAATCCTATTTGTCATTGAACTTTTGTTAAAATATTAATTGTATTAGACACTAAGGACTAGATCAGTACATATTCAATAACTTGGGTACAATCACTTTGTGCATAATACGCCGTAAAATGTCACGCAAAATCCTATTTGTCATTGTATTTTGTTAAAGTATTAATTGTATTAGACACCAAGGACTATATCTGTACACATTAAATAACTCAGGTACAACCACTTGGTGCATAATACGCGGTAAAATATCACGTAAAATCCTATTTGTCATTGTACTTTTGTTAAAGTATTAATTGTATTAGACAGCAAAGGACTAGATCCATACACATTAAATAAATCCGGTACAACAACATTGTGCATTAGGTGTGCAAATTAATAGTGTGAGAGAAATCACTCTTTATTTATTTTTTTTCTTTCTTGTTGAAATAGGAACCAAATTGTACAATCGTAACAAAAAAGACAAAAAATTAAATAAATATAAATCCATGAATGTGAATCCATCAACAAAATAAAAATTGTTTGGGAAAGGAGATTACGAAAAATGTTATAAGAATTAACATACGTATTTTTCGTTAATATTTTGTCATCGTTATATTTATGAATAATTATTTTTCGCACAACAATAAGAATACAAACTTAAAAATAGACTCTATGTAGTCATAATATCATATTATGATGATCTATACCTCATTTCTATCATCTCCAAAATTATATTAGTCATTAAAAACAGTATATATCTTTATTTCATGAAGCAATAATCAAAGGGTTAACTTTTAATGTGAGGTGTGCAAAAAAATTGAAGTTAATTAATGAATATTTGATTTTAAAGGAGGAATTCCACTTCATCTTATTCTCACTAATTTAGAGGGTCCAAAGTCTTTTTTGACATGTTTATTAAAGTGAATATGCAAACTAATTTGTCTTTCCAATAGAGTATAAAAACAAATTTCTAAAAGTCGGATTCAAGGAGGTTGTAGCGCATTTTCCTGTAGTGCGGACAAAACGTCATAGTTTTGTTCGTTTTGTTTTCAAATCTATATCGTTTTGTCTTATCATGTGAATTGTTATCAAAATACATGAGGATTAAAACGATGTAATTTTGAGAACAAAACAGACAAAATTATGTTATTTTACCCTCACTACAGCTCCTCCAAATCTCTAAAAGTCTGTTTGATTGGATTTTTTCTTAACGTAGAGAAAATGCATCAAATCGAATCCTATCCAAGTTGGGTTAGGTATGCTCAAGCTCAATCAAGGGAGCGAAATAGAATGGAATTAAAGAAATGTGGGAATGTCTACAAAGAAGTCATTCATTTCAAAATTCATTGAACTTGGCTTCCTAGAAAGAGAAAAAAAAAAACAGATATAAAATTTATAGTTTAAAGCATTGAATCATTAAAAAATAAAAAAGAAGGGGTGAATTACACTAACCACTCCTGAGGTTTCTAAAATTATTCTTACTTTTCTTACTTTTTAAACTAATATAAAGTTACTTCATCTATTATTAAAATCAGTCAAACGTTGTTAGTTAAGTTATTAAAACTTCAAGTTCGAAATAGCCTGTGTTGGAAATAGCCTGTGTTGTAATTTATTTTGTCAAAAAAATATGAAACTTGAAGTTTTAATAATTTAATTGATAAAATTTAACTAATTTTAACGATAGAGAAGATAACTGCTTAATGATTTAAAAAGTAACGGACGTCAGAATAATTTTAAAAATCTCAAGAGGAGCATTGTATTTGATATAAACCTCAAAAAAGGTAATGTAATTCACCCAAAATAAAATGAGAAAGGTATGACACGTAATTGGAACAAGTCCCTTTGTCGCTCTCGATATCGGGTAGGAGTAGGGGGTGAAAGACTAAACCGGAAAACCGGACCAAACCGTCGGTTCGGTCCGATTTTGGGAGCAGACCGGTCCGGTTTGATTTTTTTTGAATTGTTTCGGTTTGGTTTTCGATTTTTGAGTTTTTGGGGCCGAACAGGTTTTAACCCTAAGTCATTTTATACTTTATAGTTTTAAGTGTTCTGATTCTTTATGTCTCACTCCCTCGGATTTTGTATTTTTTACTGAGTTCGTATACTTATTTTAGTGATTTCTGAGTTCTGGTCTTCATATACTAAGTTATGTTTTTGAGTTATTTGTTTACTGATTTCGCATTTGATTTGTGGGTTCATATACTAAGTTATTTTTCTTATTTCTGAGTTATTTTTTACATTTTTTGATGATTTTGGCCCAAGACCACCCAAATCGGAAACCGGACCAAACCGGAGCCAAAACCGGCCGAGCCAAACCGAACCAAACCGAACACCATCGGTCCGATTTTCGATTTACGTTTTCCCGGTCAACCGGTTTGGTCCGAATTTATAGGGCAAACCGGACCAAATCAAACCGGTTACACCCCTAGGTAAGAGTGCAAACCTATAGCGGAAGAAGTATGGAAACAAACCGATGATAAAAATTATATTGGTCATAAAATAGTAAATATTTTTTATTTCATGCAACATTCATCCAATGGGTTAACTTTTTGTTTAGCAAAAAAAAATGGGTTAACTTTTAATGTGAAGTGTACATGCACTTCCACACTCTCTATTTTAATGCATAGGTTACCATATATCATTGAATTTTTCAATATTATAGAATTATGAATTTGTAACGTTATATTCTGAATTTATTTTCTTTATTTATTTCTAAAATTCACAATAAAAGTTTATTAAATGTCTGTCTTTGAAATCAATTAATCCACAGGTCTCCAATTTGGAACCGAAAGGGGGATTTACATTCCGCGGTGAGGGAATGAGAAGAAGACACGTGGTGGAGTCAAGGGCGGAGCTAAGTGTGGGGGGGGGGGGGGGGGGGGGGGGTCACGTGCCCCACCCCAATTCAAAAAAGTGAATAAATTTTTTTTTTTTAATTTTGTAAGGCTGGGACCCACCCAACCCAGCCCATGACCCACCCCACCCATCCACCTGTCCCAGACCCAATGGCAACCAAAAGTCAAAACCCTCTCCCTCCCGCTCCCTCTCCCGCCCGTGAGTATAGAGAGGAATGGATTTGGCAAAGAAAAGAATGATTTGGGTTTCTGTTTTTAATCTCTTTTGATCAAACAAATACAATCTTAAAGGAAAAATGATCTAACGGTTGTAGAGGTTATTCTCATTGTAACTCATTGGAAATTTAAAAAATCACCACTTTTCTATTATATAGATGTTCTTGATTTATAAACTTTTTCGACAGTAAATTTTGTACCTCGATTATTATTGAATATTTGTTTTAGAAGTAGTTCCATTAATAATACTTTTTCACAATGTGAAGCATATTTAACAAATGCTTGAAATTTTGATAATAAGTGAATTATTCGAGAAACGGAGATAGAATTATGTTGGAGTTTAATTGAATTCTCTAGTAACAATCTCTAAATGTACTTTTTGATAAATGTAATGGTCCAAAATGAAGATTTGAGTTGTAGATAAATTTTGCTATGGCCCGCCGCCTGTCGCTCCCTCTCCGCCCTGGCCGCTCATCCCGCCGAATGGTGCCACCCCCGTTACGAAATTCTGGCTCCGCCCCCTGGGTGGAGTGGCAGCGATGGCAGATGTTGGTCCAATGAATGTGCTGAGTCAGCACATGATTCATCTCGAAGTACGTGTGGCCAGTCACGTGAGGTTCCCCCGATGCCCGGACCCAGTTTAAATGTGTCGGTCAAATTTCAAAGCCCTTTATACCAAACTCAGTACTTTGACCAACTCAGGGACAGAGTGGAAAATTGATCTCACTTTTACTGCAAATTCCACATTAGCTCTGCTGCTAATTAGCTGTTCAGGCACGTATTCCTAGTAGTAATAGTTTGGATTTCATCAAGGGTACTTTAGTCCTTGCCCGAATTTTTTTTTTTATATATATAATTCAAAGTGTTCAGGTCAGCTTACACTCATCTTGATTAATTTTTGGAAGGTGATTTACTTACAAAAGTTCTAATTAAAGTCAGAACAAAATCTTGTGTTGACTGACCCGATAATAGTAGATAGCACCCGAGAGTTTTCGAATTCGAGACTTTAAGAAAAAGTGAATTTTTTAAGTTCCAAGCATTTACTACTCGGTTAACTTTCACGAAATGGTTTTTCTTATAGAAATATTTTCAAAAATATCAATGGAGAGATGAGAACACTAAATAATAGTGAGAATAGTGACGTGATAGTCTCTCGGTCCCATAGTATGCCCGCGTGTAGAAAGATAAAAGATTATTCTCAAGTAATAAAAACTTTTCTGTATTTAAGAATATTTTCCTTTTAAAGTCATTGCTTATTTAGATTCCCTCCCGTTCTCGTTTAGGTAAGGTCAAAAAGTATGTCTTCGTCTTTGCCTATGCCTTCACTAAACTTTAGCAAGCCCCTTAGATATATCTTGCCATTGCAACCAAAGCAAGCGTGAGCTTGGGTGTCCTTCATACATGCTTGCATTAGACTATGGTGCATCCATCGCTTTGTGCATCTTTGTCACCATAGGATTAGATCTTTGCGACTCTAGTCATGTGCCGACGTAAGTTATATTTGTAGAGGCCTAGGTCTATGGACCTGACATATTTCGACCGTTTGTTTCGTTAACTTGACCTGGCTTGCTAACCTTTTGACTTTGGCTCACTCACTTCTTGACTTCGCTAGCGTAGCCCAGTGTTCTTATACTAGATTCTGAAGTGCAAGGGTTTATTCATAATGTACAATTTCCCCGCCAATTTCTCACCGATTCAACGGTTACTATTAGGACATCAAATAAATAAGTTAAGATGTACCGAGCACTTTCAGACCCAACTTATTAAGGCTTCAGCTCGACTCACTCTATTTGTTTAATAAATGTGCCAACGCATTTATCAAATGAATTGAACTCGAATTAGTCGTAGCTCGCTTATCTAGTAAACTTCAACTCGTATATATTTGTTCGGCTCATATATAAAATTTTGTTATAACTACTCATACTGAGCTCAAGTAATAATCGTGTAGAGATAGGTAGGTTGACGTCGCGGGCTACTTAGAATTTGGGGATAATAATAAATAGGGCTTTGTACTTGTCTGGGTTTTGCTCTGCTTTTGTAGTTCATATTCTCGAGGCATGTCTACAAACAAAACACGTTCACCCCACACTCTTGGTTCAGCTACTTTCATAGTTCTTCAATTCTTGTTGCACAATCTTCTACTGTCTGGGTATCTATTTTCCGGATTTATAAATGAGTTTGCTCGGTTTTTTTTAACTCTCATTTACAGTTCGAGTTTAGATGCTCAGCATTACATTGTCAAACGGTGCGCTTAGTAGTTTGAAAATTAATTCGCTCGGTCAAGAAGAACCAATCGTATGATCTGCTCGATAAGATCCCTGAAATGAAGCCCGAGAGCACTAAGAATCTCGCTCTTCACAACTAGAAAATAAGTGCACGATCAGCGGCCCTCATGTCTGTTAAATTTCTCTATCATTCACATTATAAAAAGGATTGGTACGTCAAGGTTAAGATATATTAGCGAGTCCCACATTGCCTATGCTGGGCATCATTTCTCTATATATAAGTCTTGGGCAACTCTTATCTTGCAAGCCGATTTTCAAGGTTGAGATAGACCCATGAATTTCTAACAAGATACATTTTCACACACATCATCTTTTACGTATATGCATACATTTTCTTTGTCGATATACAACTTGATCGTCAGAGAGTCATTAATTAGAAAATACCCTCTGATCTTAGGATTTATGTGCAGAAATCCCAAGAAAACTCAAGACAATTCGGTTATTGGTACCATCAGAGTTTTAAGTGTGAAAAACTAAATCAATAAAACACAAATTATGTAATTTAACATAAGTAAAATATAAAACGACATGCAAGTGTGGTATTTGGTAAAACATTTGGTAAAATATTTGGAAGTAGATCTAAGAGGTAGCGGACGAGAAGAAGAAATAAACGATGCACCTAAAAATTTCGTTTACAATTTTACAGCATGGCAGCAAGTGTAACACAAGGTACCTCAACTAACAGTAGATATCGTCTTTTCAAACCCTTTGCCTCGCTGCATAATTGTGCGAGGTCCATGCAGTTGACAATGAACCTCACACAAAAGTACAAAAATGAGAATAGACAGAGTAAGAACATGTCTCAAGAGTATGGCTAATTATTAGATACTTCTAGAGTGTCATGTGACATTACCTAAGTGGTACCATCGGCTCATAAACTATCGCAACACATATTATATATTGTATATGTTAATATTACACGTGAAAAATCTACGGCTACGTGATTTAATGAGTACTACGTAGATATATCACACGTGGCTGTGAGCGTTCAAGTTTGTATTTATCATCACGTGTTAATTGCCTCAAATTTTGGCTCGTGTATAATCTTTTTGTGGCTTGCATATGCTTTCAGATTATGGGTTGGTTTGATCCAAAAGATGTGCAGGTCCCTGCAGTAGCCAAACACAGAAGATGCGTAGTTTCTCCATGACAGTGAAGCTCCTAGTTATGTGAAAGTCAGCTCAAATGATAAAAGTGTGACTCACGTGCATTTGTTTTCCATGTACAAATTATGAGTAATTGAAACTTTTACAAGAGCGCGCGCACACACATATTTATATACACACACATTTATATATCTTTATACAAAAAGTTATAATAAGGGATCACTCATTTTACTAAAATACGGACCTCTCATTTCCTGGTCAAATTTGGATCATCCGAACCGTTCAATGTGTTTAAAACATGTTTTTAAAGATCCTTGTGAGAGATCAGCTCAAACAAATACAAAGAAGGCTTTGATCCAAGCAATTTTTTTTTAAATTGTTCATATCAACATTTATAAAAAAGAGCTTTGATCAAGCCCTTTCCAATATTTTTTGAGCCAATTTCACGTTTGTAACATTAAAAACACATTTAATAGTTTGGATCATCAAAATTTGATTAGGAAATGAGAAGTTCAAATTTTAGCAAAATGAGGGATCACTTGGGGTCGGTATATATATTATAGAGAGAGAGAGAGAGAGAGCTTCTAATAAGGGATCTCTTACTTTGTTACGGTGCGAACCTCTTATTTTCTGATCAAATTTTGATGATTCGAACAGTTCAATGTGTTTAAAACATAGTTTTAGGAGCTGATGCGAGAAATCAACTTAAAATATTATCTGGAAATTGATCCATTAATTTTTTATAAAATTGTTCCTATCAACATTTACCAAAAACAATTTAGATCAAGCCCTTATCGATATTATTTTGAGCCGATTTCTTGTGGGTGTCCTTAAAAGTATGTTTTAAACATATTGAACGGTTCATACCATCAAAATTTGATCAGGAAATAAGAGGTCCGTGCCGTAGCAAAATAAGACGTTTCTTATTAGAAGGGAACTGTATATATGTATATAGACACACGTGTTTCATATGAAGTTTTTTTTTTGCTAAACACCAACAACTTTTACTTTTGTATAGATAATCAAAGTTGAGATTATATTGATTATGCGGGATTCAATAGTCTAGACGATGGAATCCCTAGCTAGAACCAGACTAAAAGAAACATTGAGGATTCGTGATTTCCTTCCCCATTTCCTATTATCTAAATCCTACTCCTTCCAAACACCTTACTATCTCCTGAATCGAGTAATGGTGTAGATTTAGTTTTGCTTTGGTCCACACAGCAGCTCTCACTTTGATGATTTCCCCCAATTCCTCCTCTGGCATCTTGATGCTCTTAAAGACTGAGTTGTTACGCGCTATCCATAGCGACCATATCGTTGCGTATGTCGTTGCCGTCCACAGAGTTTTTCCGGTCTTGTTCAGGCGAATCCTAGGTCGCTGTTGTAAGGCTTGCTCCACGGAGTATGGGATAGACCACGGTATCTTTCACCATTCAAAGATGTAGCTCCAAACTTTCCACGAGTAATTGCAGTGTAGCAGTAGGTGATTTGTTGTTTCTTGCTCTGAATTGCACCGGTTACAGGTTAGATCTTCATTCTCTCCTGTTATAATTCCCCTTTGTCGTAGATTTGATTTTACTCCGATTGCATTTTGCACCGCCCTCCAGGCAAACAATTCTACATTGGGTGGGCTGACTCCTGTCCATATGCCTCTTAGGAAAGAGTTTTGTGTATGCGTGATCTGTTCCCATCTCAAATATGATGAAGCTGCTGTGAATGGGGCTCCCTGATTCCAGACCCAGTATAAGGAATCCTAAGCTGAGCTTGTCAGCAAGTGAGCTCTTATTCTTTCCATTAGTTCTGCTAACATTTCTTTTTCCCATTCGAATAGAGCCCTTCTAAATTGTAGATCCCAGGTGCCATTTGTAACCATGTTTGATATCTTTGTTTCCTTCTGATTGGAGATAGAGTATAGTCTTGGGTATTGTTCTGTCAAGCTTGAGTCTCCTATCCACAGATTTTCCCAGAAGAGGGCTTGATTGCCAAATTTAACCAGAATTTTAAAGCCTTGATTCACTAAATTGGCAAAGTCTCCTTTTGAGTTAGGATCTCCAATTGAGCAAATGTTTTTCCATACTTGAGATACCTGACCTGAGCTGTTATTCCTTAGTAAGGATGGTAGCCATTTGTTATGTCCCAGCCCATACTTTCTCTTTACTAATCTGACCCACAGGGCATCAGGCTCACCATTGAATCTCCACCACCACTTCAATAATAATGCCGAGTTATGAATCTCCGATCTCTTGATCCCTAAACTTCCATATTTTTTGCTCCTTGTTAAAGCATCCCATTTGATGTAGTGAATTTTCCTTTTATTTGTTTGGTCTCCCCAAAAGAAGTCTCTTTGCATCTTCTCTAGTATTTTTGCCACAGATACTAGGATTTTGTATATGGTCATATGAAGTTCATGTTGGTTCATAGGAATGATAACCTGAATTTTGAGGCCACTGCAGTCTGCATCAATGTTATAAATATCATACCATACCGGCCGGTACGTACCGTTTTGGCATAAAAATGGTACCAAGTAAGTCTAGTACTGTACCGTTCTCAATACCGACCCGTACTGGTACCGGATTTCTTTTTTTTTTTTTTAAGAGTTGTAAAAAAATAATTTTTTTGGGCTGCATATATGTATATATATATATATATATATATATATTGATAGTTGCTATAAATCCGATATGGTATACAGCCAGTACATGACCTGTACTGGTATGTACCGTACTAATAGAAAGATCGGTACTCAAATCGATCCGGTATTCAGAACATTGGTCTGCATGGCTTGTTTGGGAGGCTTTGCACTGACATCTTAAGGGGTTTATTTAAGAGTTTTGCTAATTTGAACCTCACGATGTTAACAATTAAGGCTTGAGACTTAAGAATTTTTTTTTTAAGATTTAAGTTTCAAAATTTTGTAGGTCTTATCAACTTTTATGAGTCTAATCCATATAGGATTTTGTCTTGGTTTTAATTGAGCTCTCCGCCAATAGACAGTGAGATTAAATACCCAGAAATCAATCGAGATACGTGCAAGTTGTAAAAAAAAAAAAAAAAAAGGTTTTGCTAGTGTGTATGTGCTTGGAAACAATAATTCCAAATAAGAGTCGTTCTTGACCATTAGAGCAACTCCAACAGCCTCTTTAAAAGAGGTCTGTTGGCTAGTTTGACTAGTGATTACTATTTTTAGTGCTCCAATGGACTCTTTATATGACTAGCTATTTTAGCTTGTCCCCAAATGCCTCACTACATGTAGCTAGCCTCTCTCTCCACTCTTTATATGACTAGTGTTGGAATGGATAAGTGAAAAAGTAGATAGGCAAAGTAAAGAGTGTACTTTTTTGTCCTTTTTGCTAGCTAATTTAGTGAGTGTTGTTGGAGTTGCTCTTAATTGACTACCCATCTTAATTGGAAGACAAAAGGAATGAGAAGTGAGTCTCTCTCTCTCTCTCTCTCTCTCTCTCTCTCTCTCTCTCTCTCTCTCTCTCTCTTATTTGGTCTCTATGTCGACAATCCTTCTTCTGGCTGCATTTTCATAAATTTATACGAGTAACAGATAGATCTCTTCTTCAATAAACTTTGTGAAAGAAAACTGCTCTTATTTTCCTTCTTAACGTTTGAACTTGATCTTTAACCATTTTCTGATAATTTCTTCCACCAGTGGTGCTTTGTCTAAATTGGACAAAACTATCAAGAAAAACCATCATTCCTCCTTTTTCGTGAGTCTTGTTAACCCTTAACCGTCTCTTACTTCTTCTCCTAATCCAACTTAATTTACTTCAATTAACCTAGATAATAACTGCTGTCAGCACGTACATATTTAGCGATTTGAACAAAGTCACCTCATTATCTTTTTCGGCAATTATAAATATATGATATAAACAGTTAGACTTCAAACGAAAAAGAAAGAATAATGACTCATATTTTCTCACTTAAATAACTACGTGTGTGTTTTGAGTGACACGAGCCCCTAGAGTATTGAAGATGAAAAAAAATCAAAAACTAAATGGGTTTTTTCCCATGATACACACAATTATTCGTGCGTTCAGACACAGATGTGTCCATAATCATTATATGCATGTGGAGTCTATATTTGTGTTCGAATATGTGCACGGACTTTTTCCTTTTTTTCCCCTCTTCAAATGTCACCACTTTGGAGTAATTTAAAAATATGGATTCAACATTATTTTATTTTCCACATGCTCTCCAAATGGGCTGGTAGTTGTAGGTGGATTACCAAAAAGGACAATATATCTTCAAGTTTGAGGGGTAGATATCTTGGAGTCCGGCCCATATGGAGCCAAGTGAACCCATAATTTCAAATAACATCGAGCTTGATGGCACAAATATACTATAATCATATTTGCATTTATTTTTTTCGGAAAAATCAACTTGTTTTACTCTTAATCTATGATTTGGGCATGTTTTGGAAGTTGATATGTATATATATAATACTAAATGAGAATGCATCAAGTCCTAGGTCCACATACCTTAGGTTTTTAAGAACTTGCTTAATTTGTAGGGGTGAAATTGGTTTGGTTTGGGCCATGTAATTCCGAAGCGTGACGGTTGGGAATGAATATTTTACGAAAATCAATCCAGATCGAAATTATTAAAGGACTAATACCTGTTCGGCAGTAGTTGATTCTGTTCTGTCCTACTTTTCGTGATTTTTGAATTGACCAAAAATGGATCTAATTGGGTCGCACGCAAAATAGAAACCTAAAATATAATTTTGGCTCATTAGATATTAATAGGCTAGATACCTGACACTAACAAAAAAAAAAAATTGCATTAACAAAAATAAAAAAAAATAGTCAAAAGCTATCTTATTCATGATAAAACTAATTTCTTATACTATTTATAATATGTTCGATTCGATCAGTTGAGGAAAATATTCCAGAGACTTAAAACCGAATTAAAAAATAAAAAAAATTATATTATCAATTAAAATAATCAAACTCTACTTTTGACCGACAGAATCTCTGTTTTTTCAAAATTAAATTCATCCCTAATTAATTGTCATCAACCCCCATATGCATGGATTAGGGTGATAACCAGCTAATCACCCTCGTTGTACTTCTATATATGGCAAGTACATCAAGTCTGGTTTAATATAATTTGGAATATTCAACAAATAAATAAATCTGCTACTTGCTGAAGAAATCAGGTTTTTATTTTAAAATTTGTCATCATCAATCTCACTACTCTCTCTCTCTCTCTTCTCTCTCTCTTGTCCAAACCTTTCATTTTATAATGTATAGTTGAGACTCCTCCAACTCTATTAAAAAGTAATGATGAAACATTTTGTTATACTGGAATTATGATAAATTTATTATAGTAATACGATTATTACGAATTTCTTTTCATAATATTCAAAAAAAAAATTTATTACGATATCAAACTTAAAATAAGTTTTTGACGATTCTATTGGTGACCCCTCCCCCCTCTCTCATTGTCTTGCATCCCTCTCCTCCACCCTTTCCCTCACCCCTCATCCCTCATTTTCCTCCTCCTCCCTCGCCCTCTTCCCTCCATAGGCCACCACCCCAACACTCTTTTTTCCCACCATTGCCTCGGCTATCGCCATGTACAACGGCCGCGGTGAGGAGGATGGAAAAATTAGATAAGAGAGAGGAGAAGAGGTAGGACTCAAAATAGATACTCTTCATATACCATATAGCCGATTTTCATATAATTGTTTATCCTTGGGGTGCCACGAGACATTTGAATTTTTCTTTGAAATATTCTCATTTAACTTTCTTTTTCTGTCCTTGTATAATTTCTTTTCACTTTCCTTTCTTTCTTGTATTTTCGCTCTAATTTTGCTTTCTTATTTTATTTTCTCTTCTCTTTTTATATACAACTTCCAAACAGACCGTAGAAGTTTTTTTTTGGGGGGGAGTCCAAATTTGACAATTTTGTTTTGGAAAAGGACTTCTTTTTCAAAAAAATGCTAAACGACACGAAGCCCGAGAGCGAGGAGTTTTTGTCTGGAGACTTGAAGACAGAGGGGACAGCGGCTCAGCGGTTTGGGCCCACCTAATGGCAAGTTTTCAGTAAACCGGCGCCGTTTGCGGCGGAGACCGACCATAATCAAGGCAGGGGGTTCTTCTCCTACGTGGGTGAGGTGAACCCCAGTGGGCTTAAATTTGTCTTCTTGTACTTGTTGATATTTACACATAAAATTTAGGGATGGCAACGGGGCGGTTCGGGGCGGTTATCCGGATAACCGTCCCGATACCCGAATGGAATATCCGAATCGAACCCGCCCCGATACCCGAATGGAGGAAGAGGGGGTGCTCCATAACCGAACCAAACGGGGTTCGGGTATTCCCTGAACCGAACGGGTACCCGAATGGGGTTATAAAATAATTTATATATATATATATATATATATTATATATATTAAAATAATTAATATAATATATATAAATATAAATAAAAATAAAACGACGTCGTTTAATTTCGGTTCGGTTCGAGTTCGGTTCGGTTCGGTTCGGGTAACAGTTCGGTTATTCTTCTAACCATAACCGAACCGAACCCGAACGGGTATTTGTTTGTTCCTACCATATCCATACTCACGGAGAAAAAAATGGTTACGGTTCGGAGAAAATTAAGCGGTTCGGTTCGGATAACCATCGGTTCGGTCCAAATTGTCATCCCTAATAAAATTATATAGTATAGTATTTTATTGGGTAAATTATATTCATCCTCTCTAGAATTTCTAACAAATATATTGACTTCAATAGTTTTTTATTAAAAAAATTGAAGTTTAATTTTTATTAGCAAAACTGTCTGTAATATAATTATTATTAAATCTGAAATAGTTCATGCTGAATATTTAATATTTTTCTGATTTAAAAATTCGAACAGAGTTTTTGAGATTTTTTTGAGTTTAGGTATAACAAAATTCAGCATAAGCTATTTCAGACGTAATAAAAATTATGTTGCAGTTTATTTTGTAAAATAAAATCCAAACTTGAGGTTTCAATGGTTAAAAATAAAATTTAACTGATTTAACAATAGAAAAACAAGCGCATAATAATCTCAAAAGAAAGAAAGGTCAAAGTAATTTCTTAAAATGTTTGGGAAAGTTAGTATATTTGTAAGAATTTTCAAGATATGTTAGTATAATTTATCTTATTTTATATTTACATGCATGAAGAAGTGTGAAAAAAAAAAAAAAAAGGAGAGTGAAAAAGTTTAGGGGCTGTTTAGGAGCCAATTATTTTTTGAATTCTAATTTTAGATTGTAAATTATAAAGAATTATAACAAGAATTTGTAAATCTATTTGGATGATAATCACATCGGAAGATTATTTTCAAATTACATTCTGCAACAATACATTTTACAATTCGTGTCCAAACAACAAGAATAGAAAAACCACATAATACAAATTACAAAATCATGACTCCCAACGCAAACAACCCCTTAATCAACTTTCTCGTCCTTTATGTGTCCAAGCTAGTTTTGTATTCATTTTCAAAGAGGCAACCGTTTCAAATATTGTGTAAAAGTATGTGTAATGTGTGTGTGTGTGTGTGTGTGTGTGTGTGAGAGAGAGAGAGAGAGAGAGAGAGAGAGAGAGAGTATTGTTTTATGGTGCCTCGAAGTTTTTTGGAACTTTCCAAGTGGGCTGAAAATGAGAAAAAGTAATAAGGCATGGGAATGGAGTTGTGGAAGCCTCGGAATGAGTGATTTGGTAGAGGAAAATATGTGTTTTCTTCTTCTTGTTATCGTTAATTGTTCGCGTAAGTGGAAAGGTTAAAGAAAAAACAAGGAGAAAAGACTTGCTAAAATAAAAATAAAAATAAACATTACCAAAAAAAAAATCATAATAATTTTATATTTGTGTTTGCATAGATTTTGACTCCCCTAAGAAAATGGATTGAACATTATAATGTCTTGCTATTACTTGAAAATTTTGATAGAATTTTACTATTTTAAACTCCAATTCAGCCCCGAGTCCATTACATATGTACGTAAATATTTTAATAATCTCTTCAAAATAGTCCCACCAAGGCAAGGACTACTTATTTGTGTAGATCAAGAACCATCTCTGAGACGATCCAGAGATTTTTAAATTGTTCTCGAATCAACTGATACGGAGATGGGTGTCCTAGAGTGAGTGCCTAAGCATTGTCACGTTCTGCTCCTCTTTTATGTGTGACGAACATTTTAATCGTAAAAAGACGACGACCAAAGTGCTTCAATTTTCAAAGCAGTTTTTATTGGCCCTCTTGTTTGAAAATGTCTACGAATTCTGCAAGACATGTGTGAGCATTCTCAAGTAATATCAGTCTTGGCGAACATTTTAGTGATAGAAACACGACGGATAAAGTGCCTAAAAGCAGTTTTTACTAGCCTACTCTGTTTAAGAGTGCCTTTGAATTTTGCAAGACATGCCTGAGTGTGAGAAAATGGGTAATACTAAACCTAATAATACCACTGGCATTACCAAACATGACACGTACTTAATCCACCAAATCCAACAGAGGAGGTCAACTAGTCGTTCCAAACCTTGTCTTCAATATCAAGTGAACCTGATTTCCAGGGTTACCCTATCCCCCACCCACTCGTGGGCACCACCCCTTCGCCAAAAATGTGATTAAATTAATCCTCATTAGGGTTCAAATCAGATCCTAGGGTAGATGGGTATCCGACACGTGGAATTTTTGTAGTAAATTAATGTGAGAGACACACACGACACGGGTCAGCTAAATCCACCATGTCCTCCTGTGTGACTAATAATAATTAATTTGAGACACCCATAAGGTTTAATGAGGTTTTGAATATAAAGACCCCCTTGTTTTTTAATCTTTTTATGGGGAAGTAGGCCTTAATTAATTGGTTTTGGAATTCCCATGCGTTTGTCTTTTCAGTCCTTAATTTCTGAGCTTGATGTTTATTTATTTGTGTTGTCATTATTATTTGTATTATTATTATTATTGTGGGCCGAGTTAGCACCTAATATAGACAGTAGTCGGGGTTAGATCCACTAATTCAAATAGCACAATGGACCGGACCGAAACACAGCATTGCTCACATGGCCTTGCTTAACTGGCCTGCTTGGAGGCCTTACGTCGTGTGGGCCAGGTCGGGTCAAGATCTAACTAGACAGACTCGAAAAACGTAGCCCTACTCGTTTTCACATGGCCTCCAGGGTGGTTGGACTCTAGCACGCGGCATTCAACTTGGCGTTCGGTACCTCATGCATGATGTCAGATTGTCAATATAGCAACAATTATTTCTTAGGTTATGGGATAACGTGCTCCTCACATTCTAGTTTAGAGCCCAAACTTGCTTCGTGTTAAAAAAATAGTTTGATGCAAAAAGAACGGTAAATGCTATTTTCTATTTAAATAGTAGTTTTAAGTTATTTTTATAGTTCACGGATCGTACGTTTTAAATGGCATTGCCTAGTGCTCGAGAGATTTACCATTCTAGTAGTGATCAAAGCCACCATCAGATTACATTCAATTAAATAAGACTTTATACCGTCTTCAATCCATTCTCCAACCATCACTACGTCGGCAAAGCTCGAACTTCAAAATTATTATTATCATTATTATTATTAGTGTCACTCTCATATAGGAATTAATGATCCCAGGACAAAGTTGAGGCTCGAGGGATGACTTAGAAACCTGTGAAAAAAAATCAAAGTCCTAATAAACAAACATTTCAGGGGTGCTTTGATAACATTAAGTATTAGCCACAGGAATACTTGTGTGGTTTTAAATTAGGGGTTCGAATCTTCTTGCGGGAAATTGCGACTTTCCTTTTACGCATACTCCCTATTCATTGGCCAAAAAAATAAAAGAAGAAAACATAATCAACTTTTTGTACACTGATCTGGATATAGATGTATTCGAAAACTATCTATTACACGTGGAACTCACATTATTTGACGGACGCTACTCGCATCGGACAGTTCCTAACACATTTGTACATAAAAAATGCGTGTATAGACTTTTTCTAAAGAAAAGAGAGATGGTTTTGGACTTGCAAGTGTTTTTATTTGCTATATAGTACAAGTATAAGAGTAGTAATTCAATGTTTTTGGAGTATTATGTGTCAATTTTTACATGACATTTTTAACCAATTACGTAGTGATAAATTATACAGGTGGAACAGTATTAGGTGTTATATGAATTTGTAGCGGAGAAGGTATTAATACAACATATGAACACCCGTTGCGTGATACTTAGGCGGTGTTTGTTAGCCTACTATATTTTTAATTTTTCATTCTAAACTATAAATCATAGATCTTTGAATAATAATGAGACTCTGTAAAAATATTTGGATGATACTCCAGATGTGATTCTATGATTATTCATTCTCTACTTCATCTTCCAATATTCATTCTTTCAGAATATATTTTACAACTCAAAATAAAAATTCACAACATGCAAAAGCATGACCCCCCAAACACTACCTTAGAAATTTAATGTTCAATGACTACTAAAAATAGAATATTGGGACAATTCTTGAAGGGGCGAGTGACTCTTGGAGGGGTGCAATAGCTGCGGAGAAGCCATTAATGGTGCTGAGCTCATAAATTTGACTTCAAGAAACAACACCCTTCTTGGAAATATGAACTGTCGGCTATTCATGGTGAAGACGTGGCTTTTTTATATGTAGTAATTGAAATAGGGTCTCGCTAATTACCACCTAATAAACGGTAAATAATATACATAAAATTATAAATAAATATGAATATCAATAAATATTTTGTGTATATCAATGCATATTGACACATATTTATAATACATAATTTACGAATATCGATATATTTTTTATCCATTATATATCACCTAATGGACGGTACTTAGTATTTTTCATTAAAAATATAGCGCTAGCGACCTCTTCTTGATTTTACAAGTTATTCTGAACTTTTTTATTTTTAAAATTATTATATAATTATCTTTTTCATCATTAAAATCAATCAAATTTTATTAATCAAACTATTAAAATTCTAAGTTTAGAATTTTTCTAGGAAAAACGAACTATAAAATAATTTCTATCACCTTTAAAATAACCTATGTTGAATTTTTGAGATTTTTTTGAAATAAAAATTCGAGCAAATTTAAAAACTCTGTTTGAGTTTCGTTATCAAAAACTTTTTTAAAATAAAACAAAGACAGTCGAGCTATGATTGTACCAGTAGATGCGGAAGACCGAAGATGGAGTCCTTGACAAATATTTGGGAATTGGACCCTGTGTTTTTTTATATTTTGAGATTTTAATACTTTGTTGGGTTTTGTGATTTACATTAATTAAGTTTTATTATTGAAAAAGTATTTTGTTATTTTTTCTTTTGAATTTTTTAATAAATTATGAATATTTATTAAAAAAAATATATTTTACTGATTTAGGGATTAAAAAACTTCACATATTTGGACTGTTTAGAGAATCATCTTATTTATTTTGAGAACAACAACATGACCTCGATAAATGGGTCCATTTTGTTTTCTTGTAGATGTATTAATTATTATATAAGCTAAGCAAAGAAGGTTCTTCATAATCTAAAACATCATTATCCTAATTAGAATGCTTATGATATCAAATAAGCCAAATGGGTCGTCTTAAATGCAGAAATGCTCTCTTTATTGTATTTGAGGTTAATATTCCGATGTAATTTCTTTGAAATGTTCGTGTGCAAAAGGAAAAACCTCTTTGTTTTTTAAACGTTAATCACAGGCAAAAGTTATTGAAGGTCAAAAAATATTGTGACTAGATGTACGGGAGTCACTAAAATCCCAATGAAGCCATCGTGACTATAACAATACTAAGCTAGTGTAATTTCTTGTCGTATAAGTTCTGACTGGCATAAAAAACATAACAATTTTGACAACTGTCTCGAAGAGTGGTTCGGTAAAATAGACATGTCTGTGAAAATTAAGACTATCTGTACCTGGACAAAAAAGGAAACAAAATGGACTACCTGAATCACCCTAATTATGATGAAGCCTCAAATTTAGTCTAGCCATGCTTCCCTAGAGGAACTCAATAGATATGCTTATAAGTTAATAGGTCCATAAATGGGCCCATAAGTTAAACCATAGGCCCGGTAAGTGGATGGGCCCTATTTGTTGTCGAGATTACTAATCTCTTTACATTGGTAACTGGATGGGCCCAAAGCTGAAACTGGGATCCTGCAATGCCCAGTGTAAAGCAGGGTATGTTATTCTTTCCATCCAAAGTATCCCGTCAGGACGCAAAAAGCATTTTAGGGGTCCAAATAGCCCTAGTTTGACGCGTAACACATCCTGCTGTGCGATGTGCATAAGAGATATCCCGTGTCAATTAAACATGTATGGCAACGTCCTGTTTTAGTGATGTTGTGAAATTTCTCGGTATTCTATGCATGATTGTTGTTTCACTTGTCAATGATGAGAATTTTTGTGGGCCCGGAGGGCATGAAATCATATTTGGCCTTGTCAAAAAATAAGTTCCGAAAATTTATTTATATAGAAAATCTTAAGGGTTTGTATATAATATTGCGGTACTACTTTGTATGAAGAAAATTTTGAGTCATGTGGTGTCCGATTTGAATTAAAATTTCATGTTTAAAATTAATTAAATGAGAGAACCACCCAATAAGTTGTGTATATAATTATCAATAAACAAAATATTATATTGTATATAATATTGCGGTACTACATTCAATGATTTTTACCCTGCCACCATCTTAATTTGCAGGGAAAGTTTACGATTCGGAACACGAAACTGGATACAGATACGTACCCTGGGAAGTAGGGTGAAGTTTAGGACAAAGAATTTTCTTGAGAAAAGCTCTGCTGCTCAAACTGTTTTGATGTTTGTTGTGTTGCTTGGAACTTGCATGGTTATTGGTGATGGAGCTTTAACACCTGCTGCCAGTGGTAAGTTATTTTATTTGCGAATATATATCAAAATATATTAGATCAAAATGAAGTCAAATTGACAATTCACGGATTAATATTTTAATAACAGTTTGCAGGAAAATTGAAATCGTTTTTTCCACACCATAACGAGCTGCACTACACCTCCCGAATCCGTTTTAGTGAGATTTATTTGGACAGAAATCTAAGTCACCCATTGATTTTATAGTATTGTTGAAAGTGTCTTTAGTATACTCTTTCTGAGTTTTATTATATTTGAGTTAAATTTTAAATTAATCATTCATGAATTTAAAAAGTAAAATATCATGAAAAAAAAAAATCAAAAATAAGAATCACCAAAGATATTTTTACCTGGATCTAGTACCCGGAACTCCCCTCAAGGCGCATTATAAGTGGGAAAACAAAAAGATATTTTTGAGAGGCCTTAGGTTTTTCCCGAATAAAATTGTGCACAACTGATCAACTTCTTCTAAGATAGCTTGATCGGCGAAGAATCATGTTAATTCTAGCACGAGTTAAAATACAAATCTTTTCACTATTAGTCTCATCAAACACGGACTCTCTCTAATGATATATATGTTGTAGATATGACATTTTGGCAATAATTTTCCATGTGGGTGTGCTCATAAAGAGGACTTTCATGTGTTTGTTTTTTGTTTTAATGTGATAATTTTCTTGTTGCAGTTCTCTCTGCCCTTTCAGGTATTCAAACAATTTCCTCAAAGATAACACAAGGTCAAGGTGAGAGCTTCCCCACTTCCTTTGCCTAGCCAAATAAAATGGGTAATCAAATTGACCATTAATGGTGGAGTTATATTGGGTATATTTTGAATTACTACCCCGGGCTATGCAAAAGAATCGAGGCTAGTGGGTTCCTGTCCATAGTAGTTCGCAGGCCTTAATTTGGTGACAAATAGGCCTCCATCTATGTCCCTCATTGAATCAAATGGTTCTTCGTCAAGCTTCTTTTGATTTCGACTGCTGACATAGATCTCATGAGACCCACCCACTATTAGTTCAAAAAAAAAATGCCTTTTTCCTTCGCTATTAGAAGGGTAAGCAACTTCTATTAGCGCTTGACATTGAGTCGAATTGATCGTGTATGTGCAATATTATTTTTACTCCAAATTTTAAATTTTTTTGCTTCATCTTAATTACAAAAAAATATATAGAAAAGTCTGGATCCTATATAGCAAAATGTTTACTAATGCCAAAAAAATGGTGGGGGAAATGACATCTTCAGCCATAGTGAAGTTGTCACCTCAAGTGTTTTTTTTTTTGTGTGTAGGTAATTGAGAGGAGAGTAATGCAACAAACACAGGTGGTTCAACACATTCGGATACAGATGCGTCTGAAATTGCTAGATATACATGGGGCCCTCAATAATTTATGGACAGCATGTGCATTCAACGGTTCAGAACACATTTGTGTCCATATGTGTCCGAACACATCTGCGTTCTTAGACATTTTGTTGAGAGGAAAGTTGGATAGGCAAGTAAATTGGGAAGGTTTGTCTATAAATTGAGAGAGAGAAATTTTATGTGATGCACACCCGGACATAGATGGGTCCGAAATCGTCGGATGCACGTGTGGTCCTCCATAATCATGTGAGCTCCACGTGCATTCGACAACTCAGGACACAGAGACGAGTAATTTGTATTCCTAGACTTTTTTGGTTGGTAGATGAAGAGAAACGAACATGTTTTTTTTTTTTTTTTTGGGGAATCTCAGAACATGTGGTGGTAATGGCGGTTGTGCTGCTTCTGGCACTGTTTGCTTTCCAAAGGTTTGGAACAAGTAGAGTCAGCTCCTCATTTTCTCCGATCACGCTCTTGTGGTTTGGTTCTAACGTTGCTATTGGGTTATACAACATCGCCAAGTACGAACCCTCTATTCTCAAGGCCATTTCCCCTCACTATATATTTGTCTTCTTTCAAAGAAATGGCAGCACTGGTTGGACACTTCTTGGCGCAATATTCTTGTGCATAACCGGTAACCTAACCTCCCCCCCCCCCCTTCTCTTCCTCTTTCCCCTTCTTCTCTTCTCTCTCTCTCTCAAACACAAGCAATCTCACTGCCTATACACTTACATACATACATATATACATATATGATCGATCTATTAAATGTTGAATTTAGTTCGTTTGTATTTCGCTCCATGATAGCGTCATAGGTATTGCCTTACAATTTAAATCGTTCAAATTTATCAAATTGACAGAAAATTTCACTCTATCAATAGTACACAGCAAGTTGCACAAAAACTCAGTAGGAGAATCACGGCTCCTAAACTCTGCTCCCTCACTCGCGCACAATGGTTTTCTCCCTTCTACATCTACACCACTAGTACTCCACTCATTATTACTAGAGAAAAGATTTTTTGTGTCAGCAAGAAAGTCGTAAAAAACTGCGATGGCTGAGTATTCAATTGCAAAATGCTATTTCATTTTCCGACAACGGAATATTCTGTTGCAAAAAGTACTTACCTTCCGACGATTACGTTTTCGTAATCCGTCACCAAAAGTACTTATCGTTTGCGACGGCAACAAATTCGTCGCAAAAATTCGTTTTATTTTTCCTCCTCCACATCGCCCTACCCAATGTTATCGATACCGTACCGTACCGGCCGGTACGTACCGTTTTGACAAAAAAACGGTACCAAGTACCTCTAGTACCGTACCGTTCTCAATACCGGCCGGATACCGGCCGTACCGGCGAATACCGGCCGGTACCGGATTTGTTTTTTTTTTTAATTTTTTTAAGAATTGCGGAAAAAATTAATTTTTTTTTGCTTTCTCTCTATAATTTATATATATATTGATAGTTGCGATAAATCCGGTACGGTACCCGGTACATGACCGGTACCGGTACGTACCGTACCAGTAGGAAAATCGGTACCCAAACCGATCCGGTATTCAGAACATTGGCCCTACCCCTTCTATTTTCTATGACAGTGGTCAATCCTGTCGTAAAAAATCATTTCATTTTTATAAAAGTTATTTTACGGCGACGGCAACGTAATTCGTCGCCAAAAGTACATACCTTTTGCAACGGTGACTAATCCAGTTGCCAAAGTTCATTTTATTTTTCCTCCTGTACATCGCCTTTAGCCAAGGAATGAAGAAAGAAGCGAGAGAAAAAGACGATGTGAAATCCTCAACAATGACTGCCAATATTCATCTCCAGTAGCCTATATTCTTCACATGGGAAATCCTGTCAAATCTTTTCATTACAAGAGACTTCCACACATAGGACTGATTCTCAGTATATGTGTATCAATGGAAAAAAATTGATTGATTCAAACTCGTTACGTGAATATGATAAAATAACCGCACTCGGCTCGTCAAGTGTGAACTCTGTTCAATCCTATTTGATACTTTTTTGCATGTCAAACACATGGAACAGGGGCAGAAGCTATGTTTGCTGATCTGGGACACTTCAACAAGACATCAATCCAGGTAAAAATACAAGGCAATCATCTTGTATCGGTCAACTTACGTTATACTCCAGATATATATGCCTTTCGGCCTGATCTTAGGACCTGACTCATTCCCTATGAACAAACCTTGCAGAGAAATCCTTAGGTTTTCGAGGCATTGAATTCTCACAATAATGGTTCCTTTGTCTTGCAGATTGCTTTCTCGTCATTCGTGTATCCGTCGTCGGTTATCACCTATGCCGGCGAAGCATCTTACCTAATCAAACACCCTGATCAAATGGGGACAGCATTTTACAGTTCAATACCTCACCCAGTTTACTGGCCTATGTTTGTGATATCAACACTTGCTGCCATTTTTGCTAGCCAATCCATGATCTCTGCTAGTTTCTCCATTGTCAAGCAATCTCTTGCTCTTGGTTGCTTCCCTAGGGTTAATATGGTCCACACCTCCTCTAAGCATGAGGACCAAATCTACTCCCCTGAAATCAACTACACTCTCATGCTTACTTGTATTGCCCTTGTCCTTGGTTTCAAAGGAGGCTCTGAAATTGCAAATGCATATGGTAACCTTTTTTTTTTCCGTCTCCCAATTCCTCTTCTATCCTTTGTTTTATGATTTGGTTCAAGGATTCAAGGTCCAAACAAATTTAGCTAAGGTACTATTATAATAGGCATTTAGGACTTGTTTGTGAGACATCATAAAGGGTCCATTACTTATAATTCCGGATATGGCTATTCGACTTGTCATATTCAAAATCTGTTTATTTCTTTAGACCCGAATATGATATCTGAAATACTATTTTATCTCCTGCAGACCATACACTTATCTCATCCCTTCTATCCATATCTTATGCCCTTTAGATCATATCCTTCCTCAACTGGAAAAGTTCAACCTTGAAAACAAAGGTGATAGGCCGAAGAAAACGGGCTGAACGCTTGAACTTGTGCAGCTTGGTTTTGCTTCAGTTATAGATGTTCGGTCAAATTGTTTAATTCCTGAACCTATAATCCATGGGTCAAAACAACGTAGTTTCGAAAAAAAAATCACGTCGTTTTGCCCCAACTACACCCCACTACATAGGGCTGCAATTTAACCCCCGAATCCATTGATTTTCCCACCTCAGACCTAGACCAAACCAGGCCCTAGTAATTTCTGCTTCTGCTTCGTTTAATAAAACTGATCACAGGTGTGGTGGTGGTGTGGGTGATGATCATCACGGCAAGCTTGATAACCTTAGTGATGCTGGTGATCTGGGACACGAACACCATCCTTGTCCTCGTCTTCTTCGTGTCATTCTTCATAGTCGAAGGGGTTTACATGACATCTCTGCTCAACAAGATCCCACAAGGAGGGTGGGTACCATTTGCCATTTCCGTTTTCTTCTTGATAACCATGCTTTCATGGACATATGGGAGGAGCCAGAAAAGCATATATGAAGCAGAGAGGAAAATGAACTTAGAAGAATTGGAATCCATCCTTTCAACCACTTCTCTCTCGCGCCCACCCGGTATATGCTTCTTCTGCACTGATCTCGTCAATGGAATCCCACCAATCATTCGTCATTACATTCACCACACAAGCTCTGTACGCGAAATTATGGTGATTTTCACAGTTAGGACCCTACCGATCAAAACCGTCCTCCCGGAGGAAAGATACATAGTGGGGAAACTAGCCCTTGATGGTGTTTATAGGTGCTTGGTTCAATATGGTTACAATGATTTCCCTAGCATGACCGGAGACAATTATCTTCCTTCCATGGTGGCCAAACTCCGCGAGCATGCTATTAGTACGGAGGAAATTCAAAAGTTGGATTCGATGATGGAGAAGGGAGCCGTATTCGTGACTGGTCGGACTATACTGAAAGCAAATAAAAACAACAACTGGCTCGCCCGTTTCACGATAGACTATTTATACCGGTTTTTCCGAAAGAATTGTCGGTTGGCCCTTACAACGCTCGAAATCCCACCAGGAAAAACTTTGCAAGTTGGAATGCTTTATGAGATATAGGGATCATTTCCACTACAAAAGATTTAAATGTAGATATATTTAAATGTCTCCTAGCTAAGTATATATTTGCAAGTTGTGTGATGTATACAATGTAGAGCTGGATTAATATGTCGAATATTACAGTGAATGGGCATTTATGCATGATACATATGCATTTGATTAGTGTGGAAAAAGATATGGGGGACTTTTGAAATTAATGGGACAAGATATAGTCATTTTATTACAAAAGATTTAGTAAGACTAAGATGGCATTTGAAGTGGGGTGTATTGCCCTACCTTTCGATCGATACACTATTGAGGAGACCGATTCCAGACACTACAGATGTGGGAGTAATACTTGTCAGGGACGGCACCTCGCATATGGGTAGCAAGAGGGCCCTTATACCTCGACGGTAGGTACCTACAGGGAAGGGCTAATAAGAGGGCGCTTATGCCTGGGCGATGGAGCCTTACGGGGAAGGGCTAATTCACTCTCTCTTGTTAACTTCAGTTAGGAGTTAAATTCCATTGAAAATGTTAGTTCATCTAAGCACACAATAGGCCGTCAAAAATGCAATTAGCGGCGCCAGCCACCAATGAACTGCTCTTCAAGTCAGCCTTGATTTCAAGGAAAAGTCAAGTACATCTGCATCAGTCAACCATGTTACCCAGTCCCAATTCTCGGATAATATAGACAAAAGCTAAATAACTTGAAAAGCTTGAAGACCAGTAAATCCTGCTTAGCAACTCCAAAAAATCAATCCCATGCAGCAAAAGTTTGCTGCTTTTGACCATTTCAAATTCAGATGTTATCAATTTTTGTGACATCACTATGCATAACTTTATCCCAACTTCAAACAAACCCCCTGGCTAGTGAACAATAAAATCAGTCTGCTAGAGGTTATTTTAAAAAAGGGATACACGACAATATCGATGCCATACAAATTTACCTTTTTAACCATCAAAACTCCCAGAACACATCAGTGATTGAAGTGGAGTGCAAGGTTAAGGATAAATGACTTAAAACATCGAGACAAATTGATCTTTGATATGCATAACCAATTGTTCGAAAAATATGAAATTCAACTTGGAAAGCAAAGGGTGGAGTTGTGAACACGATTCTGTGGGTTGGAATGCTTTTTACAACATCACGCATGCATAAAATCACCAAACTGTATTATATTTGTCACACTCTACAAGGAATACGTAAAATACCATTGGCACTATGGTCAATAGCATGTCAATAGTATCCTCAGGACGAGCTGTTGAGAAAGTGGGCAAGTGCCTTGTCTGTATCGTTATCATACATTAGCAATGCTTCTGAAACACTGTTTGATGAAAATCCCATCTCTCGCAAGAGGGTGAAGCCCTTGGCGAATTCCCTTACCTAACAAAAGCAAACAACACATATTCATGATTAACGAACTTTCTTATGTTGCCATCAAACAAGGACAGAGAAATTCGCAGTAGGGAAAGGAATAGTTATGCCATAGCAGTAGGGCTACCAGCCAAGGTTGGTCCCATTGATTACCTCCATGGTGAACTATAGAAGCCACAAGGCTATCTATCAGTAACTACAAACTACTATAACTCTGGCACAAGACAAAATGCTGCTCAGTATGGATGCCGGGGTACGGATTCAGGGAGGCTGTAGTGCGCGTGTAGTGCGGGCAAAACGACATAGTTTTGTCCGCTTTGTCCTCAAAACTACATCGTTTTATCTTATCACGTGAATTGTTATCAAAATACATGGGGATCAAAAAACGATATAGGTTTGAGGACAAAGCGGACAAAACTATGTCGTTTTGCCCACACTACAGGGAAGTGCACTACAGCTCCACCAAATCTGGTACATTAAAGGGTGATGAGGTCTCATTCCAGACCACTCCTACGTGTGAAACAGACAGGATTATGACCTTTCCAATGAGGAGTCACGTTCCCAAACTAAGTAAGAATCTAAACCCCACCATCCCCCATGGTAATCTTAAATTCCAGTATCAATCTGACAAGCAAGGAGATGTTGAATCAAATAAATATCCTGAAAAGATGTTTCTCGCCTAAGATTCTGGAACTAATCCAACATTTGAATGGAACTTCAGGTATTGAATTACTCCAATAGGTACCTAGTGATCAGACCCCATTCCCACTCAGAATTACAGGCATGGAATCACAGCCAAAGGGGGAAAAAATACCTTGGTCGGATTATCTCCAAAATTTGCTACTGCAAGAGGCACAGCCTCTCTGC
Source organism: Arctostaphylos glauca (assembly GCA_019985065.2). Taxonomy (NCBI): domain Eukaryota; kingdom Viridiplantae; phylum Streptophyta; class Magnoliopsida; order Ericales; family Ericaceae; genus Arctostaphylos; species Arctostaphylos glauca. The sequence continues at coordinate 27,792,867 of JAHSPW020000013.1, read as the reverse complement.
TGAGGCCGGATGCTATGTATCTGCTAACAACAGGATCAGTGCCAGAGCCCTGCAATGTAGTGGAATGGTATCCGTTTCAGCCCTTAAAAGTGGTAAGCTAATTATGAAAATTACATGGAACATCATGTTTTGTCAAAAGTACAAGTATGAAAACATCAAACCCGTTAGATACAATACAAAATCGTAATTGATACCTTTTACAACAAAGGGAACTAAATTTCTGAGTCAAAAACAAATACAAAGAGGCAATTCAATTCCAATAGGACAGCCACACATGCCTTCTTAAAAATACAAACTAGCATCAGTACATATCAATGTAAAGTCACACTGATATTTCTTGAAACCTTTAACATGGAAATATAAAGCCTAATAGGGGGATAAAAACAAATACCACTATGGCCAAATCAACTGACATTGCAATATTACTTGAAATAATTAATTAAGACCGAAATCAGCATAAGAAAGTACGCGAGTGATAATTCTACTATTATCTTTCTTCTTCTTCCACTCGGAACCAAAATACTACAACCACAATGTCAAGAGCCAAATGAGCAGTGATTTTTGTGAACAATTTAGGGCACAGTACAGTTCTCAATGATAATTCACCTCATTCCTAGCTAACAGAAGATATAGTTGGCCATAAAAATTGATTGAACTTCAGAAACCATGTCAGACTATATAGAATGAAATTCAACCCCCCATCCCCTCCTCTCTCTTGTCCTCAAAAAAAAAAAAAAACAAAGAAGAAAAGGGTAAAAGTACAAACCAAAGAAGATGTTGATCCTGCGGGTTTAGAAGGAAGGTTTTCCAGCCCAAGCCTACTCCAATTCTGGCTATCCTTCTCTGCTTCAGCCAGTATCTTCCTTTCTAGTTCAAAATCAAACTGGAAAGTGCTCCGAGGAATATCTCCAACTTGTGGGGACAATTGAGGCTGCAGAATGCATAAGAAAATCAATAGGACAGAGGTTGTTAAACAAATGAGTAGAAGGGTATCAATTGCCAAGTGATATAATTTGGCTAAAAGTATGATACACAAAACACTGCACCAAGTATATCATCAAATGTACAACACTAACTTAATGCATAACCAAACAGTAACACATACATTGCACTGCCTGACATCGGATTCGGGGGTTTTCACTTTTCATCTTTAGCAAGTTAAGAAGACCAAATCTCAGAGCATAAAGTTCTCATGGCATAAACAAGCCAACATAGACACACATACAAGCCAACATAGCCATGTAAATAATCATCGTCTCATGAGTAGATGACAAATTCATCATCACTAGATTTTGAAAGGAAAAAAAAGCCAAAAACAAATGCCGAGAAATCGTATCCCAGGACCCTAAAAGACTAATCTTTAGAACCAGAATTCCATAAAATAAAGCCTTAAGAGCATCCCCTCCCACTCTCAGATACAAAAAGGGCCAGAAATACGACCATGCAGTACGAGAACTAAAAGACTTTACATTGAAGCAGAACATGTACATGGTATGATTAGAAGCCCAAAAAACATAATCTTTACTTCATGCTACTAAGTAACAAAGTAAGCAAGACATACTAGATATCTTTAAACTCAAAAATGATAGTGAGTCAGTGACAGCACTACTTTGATCGTCAAAACAAATCAGAGACTACAAACACTGGAAGAATCCTCAATCAACATCCCATGTTAATCAAACTTTAACAAAAAATAGCAAATTTAAATAATTTATCCACATTTATAGCCAGTATGTCAACAATATAATCAAGTCATGTCAGCAACTGTAAGCAAATTAGGACCAATAAAAGACAACTACAACACCTAATAGAGAACTCACCGGTGGTGTGATTCGATATTCGGGTTTTATAGCAACCCTAATCCCTAATCCAGCTGCAAAATTTGAAAAGAAATAAAATAAGAATAAAAAAAGCAATCTTAGCATCACATATATTAGTCACATGTACCCATATCCAAAATTGTGAATGCACAGTGAAGTTAATTGCAAGTAAACAGCATAGGAGAGGAAAGAACTAAAGTTTCCCAATTTTCTCTTCCAGCAATTGCAAAAAATTGGAGCCCCTATACGATACACACAGAAAAGCATACAGATACTTACGAGCAGATGAGGAAGGAGAGGCGTGATGAACACCGGAGGCACGACCGGCGGCGGGAGGGTTGAGGGAGTGACCGGATTGTCCGACCCTCGGGTAGAGGGAGGATGGGCCGTATATCGGGTTGGTTGACGATGACGAAGACGTTGTTGTTGGCCTGTACATCGGGGCTTGTGCATCATACGGTGGATTCACCCTGTTCCTGAAATCGTAGTCCATCTTTATCTCTTCCTTAAACTGACGACGACGAAGAAGAAGAAGAAGAAGGAGATGCAGATCGAAGAAAACAAACAGCAGAAGCAATCGGGTTTTCGTGAAAATGGAGGACTGTTTGGCCAAAAACCCGCGTTTTTTTTTCTCTGCGTAACGAAACCGTGTAAAAGACCAGAAAAAATAAGCATTGGGCCAGACAAACGCAATGGGCCAAACGGGGGATAGGAAGGAGATAAATCAGTTTTCCCTTATTGCCCTTTATTAGCCCATGTTGGCTTTACAGGGCCGCTGAAAACTTGAAGTTCAACTGATGGATTGGTAATTATCTTGGGTCTTCGGGCCTATTCAGTATATTAGTATCATAGTTATCTGCTTCGTACTGAATCGCCCGGTTCTAAGCAATACATATCGTATCCATCTCATAGCAGTATTGTCCTATGTTTGTACTGTTCTAGTCACCGTATTGGCCTGTTCTGACTTGTTACTACCTATACAAATTTTTTTATTTTTAATTGATGATTTTTTTGAATAATTACATACAGAGATGATTTATTTTCAAGTTGTAAAAATTTATTTTATATATCCAATATGATTTTTTTTTGTTAAATAATATGATTTGAGAAATTTATATGATAAAATGGAATGAAACGCCACTTGTACACCTGAACCAACAAAACACTTGACACTGGTGCAATGTGGTGTCTTGTCAATATCCGTCTGATACCTAAGTCAGAGCTTATAATGGAGAAGATAATAAAGAAAGCTCAAGAAATTAGAATAACAAAGTGTTTGTACCTTGTACTATAAGGCTACCTTAGTTTAACAGTCCAAGAATTTCACCACTTACGCACTGTGTGGTACTTAGACAAATCACACCTCAATGTCACGAAAGTTGGTATTCTGTTACATTAGGTTATATAGAAAATAGAAGCCTCCATATCATGTGGCATCGTGGAGTACGATTAGGAGATAATTCCTTAAAGATAGAAATGGCACCGGAATGGACTCTATGATTTTTATCCATAATTAGATTGAGATGGAGAACCATTACAAGAGATTTGTCCCTATCCCGTACGTGATTTTGGAATTTAATCAAACACAAGCAAAACGGCATATAATCAAACAATATATATAGCCTTGAGGAGAGCTCTCGAAAAGTTAGGTATTCTCAAACTCTGCAAGCAGCTCAACTGGGCATACGTCTAGCTGAGCAGGCTTCTAAGCTGAGGAGATATTTGATTTGCCTGTCCGAACATACTGTCAGTTCTCTTATTCATCAATATATTACTTTTATCGATAAATCTAAAACGGTACGCCAATACACAACAGTACCGATACGTACCGTATTAATAACAAAAATAGTACTCTCACCTATACAAAATTGATAAGTTTAATGAGTGTATCCCCTATTATACAAATTTGATAACTTCAATTCATATATTTGTATGTATTTAATGTTTTTGGACGTAATCAATCATATGTGATAGTGGAAATGAATGATGTCTCTCTGACTTAAAAGCCTTGTTGTGCTTCTGTAAAGCAACAGCAAATTATATCTGTCTTTATAAAATAGCTTTTGTTGTGAGTTCAATTTATTTTCACCTTTTGTTGGGCTACTCGAGTGCTGGTTGGACTGTGGTCCCTTAGAATTTAGCCAATTTCTTTGGCTTTTCATATTTAAAACTCTTGCTCAAGTATAACGAATTCGGAAAAGCTGTAGTGCAGTACTTACATATAGTGTTCGTGTAGTACAAACAAAACGACGTAATTTTACTCGTTTTACTCTTGAAATTAAATCGTTTGGATTTATCACGCAAATTAATATCAAAATACATGAAATCAAAACGATGTTATTTTATCCGTATTACACGCGCACTATATGAAAGTGCACTACAGCCTCCCTGAATTCGTTATATTTGAGCAAGTATTTATTTGTTTATCTTTTTTTTATAAATAAAAGGAAAAAGGTAATAGTGTGGGAGAAAGGAGATTTTCTTTTTGGTCATACATTAATATATTCAAGCTATCAAGTGTGACACCTTTTAATGCATGTGGCTCTGCTTAAAAACCTTTTAGATATGCAATTTGGACCACATCACTTTTTTCAAGTGCAATAGAAAAATGAAACTTAGATGAATTAGGTACAAGAGAACTTGTCTTGTGAATATTTTATGCTTGAATCCCTCATTTTTTATGGTTCGAGATCGAACTGCTTTAGATCTCGTCAAAGAGATCATTTAGCTTGGAGAAAAATAGTGAATTTTTGACTGATGAACACTTTTATCGCGTATGAATATCTTTTTTTATTGTTCGCGATCGAACTATTTTAGATCATTAAAGAGACCATCTAACTTGGAGAGCATCTCGGTTTTTTTAGACGGCATCAATTGATAATGTAATTTTTAGTCCTTTTGAGATAGATCTTAATTTCCAACCGTCTAGCTATCTAGTGTTCTGCAGGATTCAAACTGAGATTGAAAACCTGTATAAGAGCAAAAAATAAGGATGTAGTGTCAGTTAACACTCACCCGATGCCTAAGCTAGTTAGTATTGTCGAGAAGTAGATATATAGTGAAAAGCTCTAAACTTTTCTAGAAAAGAATTTTGTACCTCGGAGAATGAAAGGGAATCTCTTTATCTAGGACCGGGGGCAGAATTCAAATACTCCATCCGTCCCAAATTCACGTCCCTCTTCGGGATTCTAATTTTTTAAAGAAACATAACAATTGCTGCAAAAAGTATTTTTCTTTTCAAATATGCCCTTAATTGATGTGTAAAGTACAAGTTTTATTTAAACAAAAAGGCAAAAAAGAAATTTAATCAAGTTTCAATTGTTACTTTTGGAAAGTGAACTTTCATTTTTGGATGTTCCAACTTAGAATAATGGACTATAAAAATAGGACGGAGGGAGTAAAATTTTGTCTTTTATTTCGTGAATACAGGTTAGGCTAACACCTGGCCAATGTGGCCAATAGGAGTCTCTTACTTGGGTAGATTGCTTGCCATGTCGTTCTCGTTCTCGTCCTGAGGTAATCCAAATATGAATATATATCCGAGAAAAATAGTTGTAGTTTGGTTGTTATTTTCATCTTCATCAATACTCTTGGAGTGAGATAAAACTATTTCAACTCATTTTTTTCTGTATTTTATTTCATTCTATATCTTCATTTTTATTTATAATAATATTATTATTAATTAACAAAAATGACATCCATCAAATTGTATCTCTCATATCCTCTTTCTAAACTCAAAAAAAAAAAAAAAAAAACTATGATAATTATTTATTTTTCTATAATAACTCTATTCTTTATCGTATCCTCTCTCTTATCATATTTTTGGCATCTGTCTAAATTTCTGACAACTAATAAAAGAGTGTTGTCTAATATCGTTTATCAAAATCTCATACACGCAGTAATCCCTATCGTATCGGTCCCTAAACTCCATTGCTGTAAAGGCTCGGCTTCAAAATACACGCGGCTGGTACTATTACCACTCAAGTAGAAAGGTGGGAAAAGGTTCACGTGATTAATGACGCAAGTGATGATGAAAATGTTTGGTATTTCTAACTCTGTCTTTTTCTAACAAAATAATAATGCATTATTCTACTTGGAGGATCAAATAAAATAATCTTTTAAAGAGATGGCGGAGTGATTAATAGTCTCGGTCTTGAAAAACGGTATAATTTTAAATAAAGAACTATCGAGAGTTTGAATATCTCTCTCTTGTTATTGTCATTGAAGAGAATTATTTTTTTGTTAATTTTTATCGATCGGGTAATGATTAAAAAAAAAAGGGAATAGCTCGGATACTCTACCTAGTTAAGTCTAAAATTCAAACTTTGAATAAAATGAGGACCAAAAATGATTACTGTGTCATAATCTTTAATTAGAAGGATGGCACACGTGTTTGATATTTTTATAAAAATTATATTAAATTGTGAGAGAGCAAATAATAGGGTGATTTTTAGTTGGTTATTGCTTAATCCATACACAATTACTATGTACTACACTAAGAAAATACTATGATGTCTCGTTCAGAACTGGCTTTTGAAAATGGCCAAGACTGAATCATTGTGTTTTTTTTCATAATTCAGAGTGTTTGGGTCAGTTTATACACATATAGATAATTTTTTGAGAATATATCTTATTGTCACTAGCGAGGATTCTAAATAAAATCATGACAAAATCCTATATAAACTGACCGCATAAGAATTAATAGCACGTAAAACACCAAAATTAGTATATACTACACCCAAAAAAAATACTATGATGTCTCAATGATAACTGGCTTCTCAAAATGACCAAGATTGCACTATGGTGTGGTTTTTTATAACTCAAAGTGTCCGAATCAACTTACGTACACTTCGATTAATGTCTGCGATATCAATCCTATTCCCCTCTAGCAGGATTTTAACTAAAGCCAGAAAAAATCCTTATAAACTGACGGCATAATAGTATCTAAAAAAATTTCAAACTTAAAATTGTAGAAAAAAAATCAAACCGTTAAATCTCTCGTGGGGTTTGCATTATTGTGTGTTGACTTGGCTTGTGGACATGATCAGTCACCCAGATCTTGTCATGTGGGGGAACTTTCTCCACACTTTCTTTCGTTATTAAACTTTCATAAATCACATAATCCATGTTCAATTTGGCTACTTTATTGTTGTTCTCCGGAATTAATTTTATATTTTATAGGGGTAATTTTGAAAATTATCTTTGTGAGAGAGCTTAAAAATTTTGTTCACAACAGTCAACGGCCTTCTTTTTTTCTATATTAGAATAGATTAAAGTGTTGACATGCACAACGTGGGTGCAAAGTTTTTGACGTCTTTTAAGAATGAACAGACTATTGTTGCGATTTAACTCGGAAGATTAGATTCTGTGATCGACTAGTGAGTCGAAGTCACCCAGGTCTCTACAAATACATAGAAAAACATTTGTTTAAATTTTCAACTTTAACGAATAATTGCGTGAACAATAAAGGTAGTGACACTGTTGTTTCCAGTGTACCGATATCAAATAGTTGTGTACAAACGAGACAGAATCTGTAAACGTAAAATACAGAACAGATTAGTACTTACAAAAGCCAATTTTAGGGTTCCGAAAATTGACGAATCGAGGCGAGTTAAATATTCTATCCTTAAAGCAAATTACGTCTCCCACACTGGTGCTAATGGGATAATAGGACGTTTGCTTCCCAGGATACAATGACTATCGACGAAAGGAGGCAGCACTTCGATCCTCTCGACAAGCGAACCGGAAAATTGCGGTGTAGTCTCAGACAGGAATGATATGTATGCAATGCGTGCGTGCAAAAATTTTTGGTCCCAAAAAAAGGAAGACAACCTTTTAGTTTTATAGGCACAGAGGTGTCCGTTCAGAGGCATTGCAACTAACCGGAAAGTTGCAATTGTTCGGAGAAGAACACGTCCCTTTAAAAAACGCGTCTGGATATATTTTTAGAAGATGGGTTTCCGTCCGCGGGTTAGGCCATGGTTAAAAGAAAATCGGTTGGGCCTAGCCTAGTCCGAATTAATTTTCTCTAAAAAGAATATATTCATTAGCCCAAGCCCAAGCCCAAGCCCAAGTCCACACCCACAACCCACGGCCCACGAGTCGACCCGCCCGGTCAGACGACGGCGTGCACGCGTGTGTGGAATTATGTGTGCGCTCGCCCGTTCACAAAATTTCTATGACCCTAAGAGCCAAGCCTTTGTGCAAAAATCCTAGTAATAAACTCAAGAATTTTTCCTTCTCCAACTAATGTGGGACAAACCCACATCCCTCCTTCTACCAACATTCATGTATGAGCATATAGCTCACTTTAAAAATAATTTTCAATTTATCCAAAAATTATATATGAAAATCAACCACATGAGGTTTATCTCTACTCGGAGACGAACACAACGGTATGTGGGACCACCCTATTCGAAGAACGAGTCCCACTTAATTTGTAACTCCAAAATTGAGGTTTTCAATAATTTTTTTTTCCAACAGACACTTCATAAATTACCTCATTTTATACTTCATGCCTAAGTGGTAAATAGCCATGGAGTGTAGAAATAAGCAGGGTAGGTCTAATTCTCTATGGTTGTTTGACACTTAGTCACGCGGTATAAAATGAGATAATTTGTAGAGTGTCAATACAATTATTCTTTCATGAAAGCATATTAAATAATAGGATACATCATAACTGCTTATGAATATAAATACACGCCAACTAACAATAAATTTGTAATAACCCAAAATTTTTAATTAATTTTTATTTAATAAAATAAATTTTCTATTAATAGTTTAGAATTTTATTTACTTTTAATTCAGCTTTGAAATTGGTAGACCGCTCGAGCGAGCTATAGACCACTCGAGTGAATTTTTATTTTTGTAGACCGCTCAAGTGACCTTTTCGAATTTCGAATATCAGCAACTGCTGCGATTATGGCATTTATGATATGAAGACGTTTTCGAATTAGTGATTATACGGGGTTTTGATGATTTTGATTGCCGAATAATATCGTTTTTGGTTATATAAACGTAGTTAGGGGTATTACAAGGCTACACAAAATCATTTACAAGTTTTTCAAAACGTTTTGAGAGAAAAACTTTAGAGAGAGTAAGTATTGTTCTTGAGGTTCTTGGCTCTGATCTTTCGTAATCCGTTGATCCAGGGTGTTTTGTTGCTTAATCTTCAGGACAAGGTATGGAGATTCATTACCAACCTTCGTTACAATATACAGTAGGTATCTCATTTAATTTGCCCTAGAAATGTATGATTTAGGGTGTCTATTTTAAAGTTAGTTTCGTTTATGTTTAAGCATGAAACCAGTTTATTTGTTATTCAAATCATGAAATTGATAGAGGGTTGCGATTCTATAGATTATAAGATTTCTAGACTGTGTTTAGTTTCTGTTTTGAGTTCGAAATCACAGATTAGGGTTGGGTTCGTTTTCAGTTTGTTAAGAACCCTAAAACCAAAATTGCTGAAAAAGGAGACTCACTCGAGCGACCTATTGATTTTGTAATATAATTTGTTATTTTCAAAAACTAGAATCTAGGATCCAAAATTAGGCAGACCGCTCGAGCGGCCTACGAAATTCAGAAAGTTGTAGTTTCTGTCCAAACATTCTGTGCAGTAAAACTAGACCTCGATTCTCATTGTTCTGTATGAACACTTTGCACTGGCATCCAAGAGCATGATTTGTACGATCACGGGTTCCCGTGGAACTTCGTGTATGTGTTTGACCATACTTTGACTACGAATTTGTATGACAACACATGTTAATAGCGTTTTGAATGTTAATATGTGTTAGTGGTTATAAAGAATAGAATGTGTAGAAATAAACTGGAATATAGAATGAGCCGTCGTGCTAACCAAAGTTAATAAAGTGTTAAAATGGCTATCGTGCTGATAGTTTATTGAGGTCGTCGTGCCAATTGTTGAACATGAATGAGTTAATGTGGCTAAAAATGTAGATATTAAATTATGACATGATTTGGTGATTATGGAAAAACTTAGAATCCATGTTAGGGAACCGGTTAGAATGCCACCGTAACACAGAAGCGGAGGGTGTTGGGTGAATATTATAAAGTAGTAAAATATGTAGTGAACAATAGGTGCCTTTAATGGATAAATAAAATTGGTGACCATCATGCCAAGTAATGTTGGCCGTCGTGCTTAGTGTTGTGTTTTCTGGCCGTCGTGCCAAGTGTTGTGCCATGTGAGTTTGAGTCCCACCGAGTATTATCTCGTTTGTTTAAGGACCCCAATTAGGAGATGGGTGTATTCGGTTTGAGGTGACTTCGGAGTGCTTTGACAACCCCAAAAGAGTGACGGCCTTATCTTGAGCGACCTTAAACTGGTAAAGAGAAAGTGGTTAAGGATTGTTGGTACCTGACTTTGAAAAGTCATGTTTTTAGTCAGATTTAGTTAGAGTGAATTAGGTATTGACTCGAGTAGATGATAGAAGATTTCTACCTTGCCTCGATAAGGATTTGTCAATATCAACCGAGTACTCTATGCTAGACAACCGAGTAAAAAGGAATATCGGGAGAAAAGGGTAATCATAGAAACTTAAATGAACGAGTGCATAATGAACCTAATGTGATTTACTTGCGCACTTTACATTTCTCATGATTATATGGCTTGTTGTATCTCTATAATATGTGGGTTGGTTTTTCGCTGAATTTTCCTACTGAGTATCACAACTCATTTGGTGCAACTTCTCTACCCCTGGTGTTTCATACCAAATGTTGCAGAGCAGTTCGAGAATCCACCCAAGTTAGAAGAATTGGGACCAACTGAAGAGGACAGTGGTGACGTTTGGCTAATTTACCCATAGAAGCTCTGCTTTATTTTATTTTTGAAATAAAAGAATGTAAACCCTAAGGAGATATTTCTGTCATTTATATTTTTGCACTTTTAACTCTGATTTAACTTTACTTCTATCAATTTAATAAATAAGGGTATTTTCATAATTCTTAAATCTAATGATTTAATAAATAAAAAAATTTTAATAAATGTTCTGAGAAATCGGGCATTACAAAATTACATTACTGTAGCCAACTATTATACAAAAAATATAACAATAAGTGCACAATCAACAACCGCAATCATATCTTGCGCTCTATTCCAAATTTCCGAAATGATTTTACAAACACAAAATAATTGTAGGTGAGAGTTACAAAATAAATTCCCAAAACTCCAATATAAACAAGACAGGAAATACGGCGGATCAAATTGGACCGGAAGAAATTGTCATCCTTTCTCTCTCCCTCTCTTATGAGCCGCCATTGCTCGGCTATTCCACCTAGTCAAGTTCAAAATTCAAACTTTCAATATAGTGACTTATAAAAAAAGGTTTAAACTTTCAAATCTGTGTTTCTTCTATACCAGAATTAATGATTACTATGTCATAATCTTTTTGATTAGAAGGATGGCACATCGTTTTGGATTATAAAATTATTTTTGACAGTGAGAGACCAATTTAATAACAAATAAATAAGGTGATTTTTAGTTGGTTATTGTTTTACCCATACCAAATTTAGTATGTATACACTAAGAAAATACTACGATGTCTCAATCCGCATGCTAGAGAGAGAAACAGAGAGGAGGATTTCAATAGGCTTTACAGATTGTGGCAGAGAAAATTGTTTTTTACTTCCTCGTAGGGTATCCATTATTGGGTGTTGACTGACTTTGGATTGTGGACAAGATCCAGTCACTCATCTTGTCATGTATGTGGTGAAGTTGACCCCACACTTTCTTTCATTATCTTCCATAAATCACAGAATCCTTGTTCAATTTGGCTACTTTGATGTCCTACGGATTTAAATGCGTTCGTTTTGAGTATTCCTAAAATAATTTTTAGAAACAAAATTATGAAACGTTGTTTAGCATAAGTGTTTCAGAAATTTGTCTGGAAAAAAAATATTTCAGAGACACTTTTTATAAAGAGATAAAATTATTTGAGAAACTTGTTCCAGAAACTTGTTTGGAAAAAAATCTCTCAAACAAGTTAAAACGAACATAGCTAATTGGCTGTGTTCGGTCGGACTTTTTTCAAAAAAATTTAGAAATTTTTTTTGAACTTGTTTGAAATTTTCTTCCAAACATTGTTATTTTTTTCTCAAATAATATTCATTTCCTTATAAAAGAGAAGAGAGAGAGAGAGAGAGAGCATCTCGAAAATACCGAAAAAAATTTAACTCTTAAATTTTTTAACACTTACACTAAATAACATTTCAGAATTTTTTTTCTTCTAAAAATCATTTCAGAAACATTCAACTGAACACACCCTCTGTGTAATTTTTCTAAGTATTCCTAATGTAATTTATTTATTTATACCATTTCTCTCTGTGTCGTGGGGTGGCCAAAGCTAACCACCATGGTGTTGTATGGTGGTTAGCTCGAGGGGTTTAACTACTTTGATATATTAGTCATTTTATGTTAAAATAATTATTGTTGTAAAATTTTTATATTTTATAGGGATAATTTTATAAATTATCTTTGTAACTGATGGAGCTTTAAAATTGTACGGGTCCGATTTTAATCAGTTAATTGAGCTGGTTTTGGTCTGGTTTGGACTTCTTATTTTTTTGGACAATATTTCGGGTCAAACAAAAAATAAATGAAAAATTAACAGTTTTTGGTGAAATTTTTCACAATAAAAATGTTTTGAATAGTATTATAAAAGATTGAATAATTCGATTGGTAGTTTTTCATTTTCATTTAGTCTATGTAAATAGCGATTTTTCATTTTCAATACACGATAATATTGATCCTCAATCCTAATGGATTAAAAGACTAATTGAGTAATGGATTATAAGTTATAACACATAAACTTAAAAAATAACATATTTATATTCATACACTTATCCGGTCTAGTTTTGTTTGGACTGGCTTTGTATTCTCCTAAGTCAAAATCGGACCAAAAAATTGATTTTTTCAAACCCCCAAACTGAAATCGGACCGGACTAAATTTTTTAATTCTCAAATTATTGGTCTGATCTGATTTTTTGATTTTTATTTTCACCCCGACATGTGAGATTGTGATTGAGGAAGAGAAAGTGGTTTTAAAAAAGTGAGATGGACAAAACAATAAATGCGGAAGCCCCATCCCATAAAATCCAACCGCACAAATTATCAGCCCGGTCTGATTTTTAGGTCGGATTTGACTTCTCTATTTTTATTTTGAGAGAGAGAAAGTAGTTTTAAAAAAGTGAGAGGGACAAAAGAATAAATGCGGAGGCCCCATCCCATAAAATTCAACCGCACATTTGGCCAAACAAAAATACTACCGACACTATAAATTTGAATTTCGTTCGGTTATACTATTCGGGTCTATTCAGAAAAATTTAAAAATTTGTCATTGACTTAAAATAATGTTAAAAAAATGAACACTTCAACATAATATTAATTTTATTTGTAAATTATCTATTTAAAAAAAGAAAAATAATGTTATCATAACTACGTTTTTGTAAGGTCAACACCATTTTTATGTATTGAACGAACCAGAAAGAAGGAAATAGTCCCTTTGGGTGGGCAGAGGGACCGCCATCGTTATTGGGTCATGTTCCAGCTTTAAATTCATCGAGAGATTCGTTCAAGAAAAAACAAATAACACGTGTCGTTTTAAGTGGGCGGAATCATTACTTTGAACACATCCATTTTTAGGTGCAATTATTGTAGTACTATGAACTACTCGATCCCTCCTTCTCGGCTTCTGAAACACTATTGCGCACATATCAGACTGTGTTGTACTTTTAGGGATTATTTGGTAACACTTCCTGTTTTCTGTTTTGTGTTTTCTATTTTTGTTTCCTAATTTTTGTTTTTGTTTTAAAAAAACAAAAATAAAAAACTTGTTTGTGTTAACTTGTTTTTAGTTTGTTATACATATAAACTCTTGTGTGTATAAAGACTTATATACATATATACATGTATATAAGTATATATCAAAGTGTATATAGGTATATATATATACTTATATATATATAAGTGTATATATGTATAGCTATATATATACATGTATATAAGTACATATATATGTACATATAAGTATATATGTACTTATACTTATATATATATATAATTATATATATTATAATATACATATGTATTATAACATACATATATATGTATATACATGTATACATATTATAATATACATATGTATTATAACATACATATATATGTATATACATGTATACAAATGTATTATAACATACATATATATGTATATACATGTATAATGTATTATAATATATATACACCTACATATTTAATATATATTATACATATATACATATATATACATACTTGTAATATACTAATATATAATATATATGTATGTATATATATGTATACACTTAGATATATATATCATACATATATATTTATACATATTTATATATATAATACGTATATAATACTATATATATAATTATACATATACATTATACATATGCATATGTATTATAATATACATGTAATATACATTAGTATAATGTATTATAATGTATATACATAAACATATTTATTATATATTATACATATATACATATTTGTAATTACTAATATATAATATATATAAGTATGTATATATATGTATATATATTATATAAGTATATACACACATATATATGTATATATGTATGTATATGTATATGTATATGTATGTGTGTGTGTGTGTGTGATATATGTATATAAGTGTTGTATATATACATGTATATAAGTACATATACACAAATGTGTATAAATATACATACATATGTATATGTATATACATATATATTATGGGTATAATATATATGTATATAATTATACATATATATGTATATGTATATAAGTATGTACTTATAAGTATATATATTATACATATTATATAAATATATATATTATATGTATAATAAATATATATTTGTATATATAAATAAATCTATAATATGCGAATATATAATTATATATACGTCTAGTGTATATATAAACATGCATACATATACATATACACATAGTTGGTTTTGAAAATAATGAAAACTGTTTTTGAAATAAATGAAAGCTCACTTTTCATACTTTCACTTTTTTTGAAAATAATGAAAACTGTTTTCAATTTTTTGGAAGCAAAACATCAACCAAACATATTTTTTTTCAAAAAACAGAAAATTCAGGAAATAAAAACAGAAAACAGAAAACGAAATGGTTACCAAACATAGCTTTAGTATTCTACAAATTGTTTAAACAGTTGAGTAATTTTCGGCTTTAAAGTGACATTATTTTTAACACGTAACGTATTCTGCCATGTGCTGTACACAACGAAGTCTGAACATCCCCCTCGTCTTTATCAATAAAGAAAACGTGCAGTATTAATCTTTGTTTTTGGGAGTCCTACAAAAGTATCATTATTTTGAAATGGGGGCTGCTATAACGTCCTTTTCGTTTGCAAAATACTGACTAAAATTTGTTCAGACAGTGTGTAATTATTTGGATAGTATTTTGCACGTCAAAATATTACAAGGATTGTTGTGCGCAGTGCATAGTAGCATTTTTTGGTCCCATTATTTTGTGCTAATTTTGTATTATTGTGCACAATACACAACAACATTCTCTAGTCCCATTTTTTTCTGCTAATTTTGCCATGCGTTTTGGTTTATGTCTTTATCACATTAAATTGCAGTTTTATTATCTAGGCCCTTGGCTACAAAATTCCAAATTGGAATTCACGTAGGGGGCATGATTTGAAGTCCAAATGTGGGTGATTTGAATGGGTAAAGATTAGCGTTCCTGTCCAGAGCGAAGAGAAGACAGAATAGGCTTCTATTAGTACGGAATAATAGAGCGTTGCATTCACATATTTTAATTTTAGGGTTAAGTGCTCGCTTGTTATACGGTGTGGAGTCAGGAATTCCACTTGTTGATTTCTTATTAATTTTTTTAATTTTTTTCGCCTTGTTGCAAAACACTACAATTAATATTAGTACCGATCAGAGTTGAGTTTCCGATTAGTATGTTGATGTTTAAATTAATTTCCGGTGAGGAAGCAAACCAAATTGAAAATTCTAGTGAAGTGAATGCGCGGGCCTGAGATTGGAGCACTATTTGCCTATTTATAGAGGTACTCAACAGACCACCGGGAATACTAATCGAAAAAGTCAAGCCATGGACTGCAAGTCACGGGGCTTCCAATAATTGTCTCACATTTGTACGAAATCGGGTGAGAACGTCCGAATGTCTGACAACTTCCTCTTTTTCACGTCTTCCCAGCAAATTGTTCGTAACGTGTGAGACATGTCACTCCCTAACCGTGCCGAGTATAGAGCCCTCAGTGACACGACAGAACAATATGAGTTGATAGCTTAAGACTCGTCTTCCATATCAATCGTGGAGGAGGTTTAGCCCAATATGTAGTCGTGCATCCGGTAGGACTTGAGGCACATTAGACGGTTCTGTTGAACTTTACTGTCCTTTTTAGATCGATTCATCTTTGATCCTAACCCAACTCGATCTCAATACAAATGATCGAGCGTGCATTTAGACCGAATGCTCACACCTTTTGTCGAGTCTTTAATAGCCACCTGGTGTTTCATGGGAATAAAATAATATACATGAAAACCAAAAAGATTTTGCTGATCCATATGTCCAAATTAATAATTTAAGTGAGAGCCAACAAATATCCTGACAAAAAAGATTGTACTTTATCTGGGCTAACTAATCTATTTGGCCTAACTAATTTATTGTAATTTATTTTTTGTCTCTATTTTGTGTTTTTGCATTTATTATTTTGACCTTAATGTTTTGTAATTTATTGGTCCGTCTTGATGAAAAGAATCTAAAAAGTATAAAATTATGTCAAAAAGTTAAAAAATATCACTAAAGGCGGCGAATAAATTAAAAAAACTCTATTATTTATTTATTTTTGTCTTTTCTTATTTTTTTAAATTTGGCCCATAATTTATAACTTTTTTAAAAGTTCTTGTTGAGATGAACCGATAAATTACAAAATTAATGAAAAATAAAAAATTACAAAAAAATTTCACACAAAGACGAATTTTTTTAATAAATACCACAATCCAAATGAACCTATCATTTAGTGCTATAATCTTGCTGTCAAAAAACATATTATTATTATTATTATTATTATTATTATTATTATTATTTTTATTGACCACGATGGAACTATCGTCTTTTGTCTTTTTCCTACTATACATTAACTTTTTGTCACATGCTCTTAATGCATTAAAGCCACCGAAAAGACTCTTAATTACCTCCTCATCCACCTTTTTTCTATTGCAAATAATGTACATTCACATTTCACTCATAAGAACTATAAGGGGCCGATTGTATTAGGAATTATTTTTAGGGGGATAAGTTATCGAGGGGCATAAGATAAGAGGGGGTATTATTTTTAAAAGGTTGGCCCATATTGATGTAATGTTTATAAAGGGGGTAATAAAAAGTAGATAGTTTGGATAAAATATAAAAAATGGAATAAAATAGTACTTGATTTGGATGGAGGTAAAATAGAGGGATAATGTTATTTTGTAGTTGTAATGAGGGAGAAGGGGTATTATTCTTGGATAATAGCCCCTTTTATTTTTTGGGCACCTTCCCCCCGACTCAAAAATTATCCCCCTTTATCCCTTTCCAGGGGATTATTTTTGGAGGGGTGAAAAATTATTCCCCTGCATTTTTTGCTCCCAAACCATACTAAACATGTCACGTCGATCCTTTTACCCCCTCCAAAAATTATCCCTCTTCTTTTTCCCCCATCGAAACGAGTATATTTACGTTAACATTTTTCTTCAAGCACGTGTTTGACATAAAATATATTTATTTTTATAAAAAATTAAAAATCATGCAAAAATTTACGTTAACATTTTTCTTCTCTATCTTGTTATGTATATGTGTGTGTATATATATACACTACACGGGTATAACACACGGTGTCCTATTTTTTAAAAAAGAATTAAAGAAACTTTTTTTCTTGGTTGTTGACGTCAAGTTTCGAGGATTGACCATTTTTTTCTATTGATTTTGAGAGATCAAAGGCGCTCAGTTCAATCTTGCTCATTCAATTCTACTTTCCATTATACTCAGGAGCAAAAGCTATTGGCCTATACAAGTTACCGGGAATAAAGACTTTGAATAATAATTAATAAACAAAGTAAAATTAATTTCTTTAACGAACTTTTGTTTTTTCTTGAACTTTAAAATTGATTTAGTTGGTGCAGACGATAAAAGATCAGCTATGTGAACTGAGTGACATTTGGTGATTAATAGAGAACAAAGAAGAGGAGGAATATGAAAAGAATGAAGTAATTAAAGAGGAATCATTGCTAGTAGTAACAACTGTCATAATTCATAGAATTTTGAGATGCATAACATATTAGGACTTAAGTATAAATTTTAAAAATTAAAAAAATTATATTTTGGCCCCTCCTATTTTAAGAAAAAAATTTCAACCCCAAAACGTCGAATTCTGGTTCTGCACCTGTATATGCTGGAACCCATATAAGCCGTAGTGAAGACGATGTTAATATTTTTTTGTCACATATTTATATAAAATTCGTAAACGTAAAAACTGTTAAAGCATCACGTGACATGCTTAAAGACCACTGAATGATCATCCGAGTATCATTAGTGGAATAACGTGTCTTATTATGCGTTAAAACGATATTATTTTGATGCATAAAAAACTGCTCGAATATTACTTGCTGGCCCAAGTCTATCTCCGAAATCACAATTTTTCCCTCCTGGTTTGTGAGGAGAGGGAAGAAACTGCAAATTTGGGTATGGGGATAACCGGGAAGGCGACAACACTTGTCGTTCACATATAGACGTGAGCCATGACGATTTCCAAGTCGCAATCTCCATCCTCCATACTTACCATACATGAGATACGCCCACCTATACATGCTTGTATATATATATCTATATATATTCAACGACAATCATTGCCTACTGTTTTCCACTTCCGTCGAAAACCGTCTCTCTCGTTCCGTAATGTTTTCCTACACCGCTTAAGCCTGCCTGAACATTTTCCACAATCGGAAAATCAAACGCAATATAAGCTCCACATCTTCCAAATCTCTTTCTTCGTTTTGGGTTGGCGAAGATCACTGGTTTCGTGCTTCTCTGGTCAGTTTTTGCTCTCTGAATTATATGGTTGAGTTACTCGATTTTTTTCTGTAAATTTTCCAAAAACCTTCTTCGTTCTTTGTTTCGTTTTTTTTGCTATTCCATTGTGTTTCCCAAAAGCATTTCCCAAAAGCATTTCGGATTCCCCATTACGAATGTTTTATTTTGAACTTGCAGTGCATGATCCCTTTCTCTTGTAAAATTTGCATATGTACTCTACCCACAAACTCGTTTTTTTTTTTTTTCCGAGTTCTCTGGAAAACTATGAGCGGAACTGCCTCTAACTCTCACTCAATAGATTATGGGTCATCGTGCCTTCGACCCCGCGGGTGATGCCCCATGTAGTCCATGCCTCTTCTCTCTCCAATTATTAGCCTTCTCGAGGGCACTAAGTAATTGGATAGTGATCATATTATAATCTGAAAAATATGGATGTGACTTGTAAATTTTTTTTCTTGTTGTAGGAATTAGGAAATTTCAGATGTGATGTAAGCTTGTATGGAATGTTTTTAATTGTTTGTGTGTGTGTGTGGAGGAATTTGGTAGTATTTTCCACCAAAAGGCTTAGAGAAACAGTTTTTGAGTGGAGAAGCATAAAAGTCCAAATCCAACCTCTTCGCCTATTAACCAATGTTGTCTTCACCATCTTTATGATCTTGTTACTACTTTCATAAGTGGACCCTGCATTAGTGTTTGTTCTTATGTATTCGTTTTGGAGATAAATATTTCTGTTTTGCCATCAGGCCACCATTAGAGCCTCTCTGGAGCTTTACTTCATATTCCTCATCTTGACAATAGTGGTTGTGTTCTTTTTTTGTCCCCTCATGGTAAACAAGGATAAAAAAGAGAACTTGAATGCAATGGTGAATACTACTTAAAAAACAACTGTCGTCTATGCATAGTGAACTACCCACTATGCAGACATGGCAGTTAGTGGACTGATGTGGATTAATTAGTTACATTCAAAAGGTGATTTTCCCGTCTTACTGGTGGTGGATCTAGGATTTATAGGCAATTTGGTTAGGTATCTATAACATGTATAGCTTTATGAGGCAAGACATAATATTCTGCGGTGATAAATTTATCAAAATATCCTCAAAAGATATATCTTCCCTAGGGGATTTTCCTACTCAGTGGTCAGTCGATCCCACTTGCCACTACGTACGTCCGCCCTTGCCTCTTACATGGTAGGTTATTATTGGCTGGCAACACGTGCACGACGATGTGGTATAACGCTGCATTTCAGTTTTTTATGCAAAGGAGTTTGATTTCACTGTCTCTCATTTGCAGTTAGCTAGTACACGTTTTACTCTATTTAGATTCACTAGTAATCTAATGCATGTAATTGGTTGCCTGATGTAGCATTTCTTGTATGCAGTGAAGAGTTTGCTGGGCAAGCGGATTAAGAAAAGAAATGGAGGGCCTATGGGCCATGTTTTGCGGGGAATCTGATTGTCCACAAAACATGGAAACCCCTTGCAGCACTGACTTCAAGCTTGTAACACAACCTTCTTCTTGTATGAATCACGCGATGGTCATTGGGTTTGACATATTGATCATGGTCATGTTCTTGTTCATTGTCATTCAGAAGAAGTCACCAAAATCTGCAGATAAGCGAGCTCACTTTCACCGCTTTACGCGCTTGCAGATTATATCTGCCATTAGCAATGGTGTTTTGGGAGTGATATACTTGTGCGTGGGTATTTGGGTGTTCGTGGAGATGCTAAGGCTGACCAATAATGCTTTGCCTTTGCATTGGTTGTTACTCGTTTTGGTTCAGGGGTTAACATGGTTGCCAGTGGGCTTAACCGTAAGCCTTAGGGGAAACCATTTTCCAAAAGCTTCATTGCAGCTTTTATCTATTCTTGCCTTGTTATTTACTGGAATTTCTTGTGGTTTATCCCTTTTCTCAGCCATAAGTATCCAAGAAGTGTCCTTTAAGGTAGCTTTGGATGTATTGTCATTTTCTGGAGCCAGCTTGTTGTTGCTATCCACTTACAAGGGCTACAGATATGAAGAAAATGATGATATTTTGTATGCCCCATTGAATGTTGAGGTCAATGGCAGCAGTAAAACTGAGTCTCTTGTCACCGTTACCCCTTTTTCAAAAGCTAACTTTTTCAGTAAAATGTCCTTTTGGTGGTTGAATCCATTAATGACAAAGGGCAAGGAGAAAACACTTGAGGACGAAGACATACCCAAATTGCGCGAGGAGGATCGAGCTGAAGCTTGTTACTTGCTATTCTTGGAGCAATTCAATAAGCAAAAACAACTCAATCCCTCTTCCCAACCGTCTGTGTTGAAGACACTAATTTTATGCCAATGGAAGGAAATTTTGGTGTCTGGATTCTTTGCGCTGCTAACGATAATTACTCTGTCTGCTGGTCCACTGCTTCTGAATTCCTTCATTGAGGTGGCTGAAGGTAAAGAAAGTTTTAAAAATGAGGGTTATGTGTTAGCCATCTCACTTTTCTTTGCAAAGAGCTTGGAGTCGTTAGCACAAAGGCAGTGGTACTTTCGTAGCAGACTTATTGGTCTTAAAGTGAGGTCCTTATTAACAGCAGCCATTTATAAGAAGCAGTTAAAACTATCCAATGCTGCTAAGACGATGCACTCAGCTGGCGAGATAACAAACTATGTAACTGTGGATGCTTATCGGGTAGGAGAGTTCCCTTTTTGGTTTCATCAAACTTGGACAACTAGCCTCCAGCTCTGTTTTGCCTTAATAATCCTATACCGTGCAGTAGGGCTTGCTACAATTGCCTCCATGGTGGTTATAATTCTCACAGTGCTTTGCAACGCTCCGCTTGCTAAATTACAGCATAAATTCCAGTCTAAGCTCATGGTGGCCCAAGATGAGCGACTAAAGGCTAGTCAGGAGGCTCTTGTGAACATGAAGGTGTTGAAACTATACGCATGGGAAAATCATTTTAAGAATGTCATTGAAAACTTGAGGAATGTGGAATATAAATGGCTATCAGCAGTTCAGTTGCGTAAGTCGTACAATGGCTTTCTTTTTTGGACGTCCCCCGTATTGGTCTCAACTGCCACTTTTGCAGCATGCTATTTTCTTGGAGTACCTTTATATGCTAGTAATGTTTTCACATTTGTAGCAACTTTACGTCTTGTTCAAGACCCTGTGAGATCTATTCCGGACGTAATAGGGGTGACCATTCAAGCAAAAGTTGCGTTCTCTAGAATTGTGAAGTTTCTTGAGGCACCTGAGCTAGAGAATACAAATATTCGGAAAAAGAGCATCATAGAAAGAAAAAGCCACTCCATTTCCATCAAATCTGCTAATTTTTCTTGGGAAGTGAATCCATTGAAGCCCACACTTAGAAATATTAATTTAGAAGTTAGGCCGGGCGAAAAGTTGGCTATATGTGGAGAGGTTGGTTCGGGCAAATCAACTCTACTGGCTGCAATCCTTGGAGAGGTTCCAAATACTCAGGGAAGTGTAAGTAACTTGCTGCTTACTTCATTTTTTGCACAGCTAGGGAGCACATCTTAACTTCATACCAGCTGACTTACTTGTTATCTAATCCTGCAGTTAATTCTAAGTGATTTGAATATTTATGGGGATAATCTTGAACCCTCTTTCAAGAAATTAGAGGATTTTGATGTCAATGCCAAAGTGGTTATATTTGTTTTTGTTTTACAGATTCAAGTCTTTGGGAATATTGCCTATGTTTCTCAATCAGCCTGGATCCAGACAGGAACTATAAGAGATAATATATTATTTGGGTCTGCCTTGGATAATGATAGATACCAAGAAACATTAGAGAAGTGTTCCTTGGTGAAGGATCTTGAGTTGCTACCCTACGGAGATCTCACTGAAATAGGGGAAAGAGGAGTAAATCTTAGCGGTGGTCAGAAGCAGCGTATCCAACTTGCTCGTGCACTGTATCAGGATGCTGATATATATCTCTTGGATGACCCATTTAGTGCTGTCGATGCGCACACTGCTACAAGCCTATTCAATGTACTACTTTTTTAGTGCTACAGTGCATTATTGCAATTTATTCTTGGTGGCAACTAGCTTACGGTGCGAGTTCACTTGATTGTGGCAGGGATATGTTATGGAAGCACTTTCAACGAAGACGGTCTTACTTGTGACTCACCAAGTGGATTTTCTTCCAGCATTCCATTCTGTTTTGGTGAGTTTAGTTTCCTCTTGGCACTGTCTCTTGTACTCTGCTTCGTAAGTTATTTTCATTACATTCTTAGTGCAGTCATATAGGGTGATGGAGTTGAGCGAGGTGGATTTTATGACAATATCGGATGTTGTGGTTGGTGAATTGCATCCAATTTGTAACATATTAAGGGTTTTACTATTGGATCATCCAATGATGACAATACATCATAACCATTATTGCCCTATTCTGTGAGATCACTGAGATGGTAACACTTTCAGCATTTTCTCATTTCCTAATTACAGCTCCACATTTCGTACTTGTTCACGTACTTAGTACTCTTTTGGTAAATCACATGACTTGCCTATTCTTCAAGTACCATGGCTCTGATGGATGCCTCCAAGGCTCCAAATATTGCATATTAACCAACAAAGGTTGCGGAAAAGGGCATCTATTATTTAAATTTTTATTCCATTTTTATCATTTGGGGTCCTTATGAAAATAGTGATGGATAGTGCAAAGCACATGGTGAGGGAACTGAGTTATTTAGCTTGCATGCCAAGTGAAGGTTTCCTTTTTCTTCCAAATGGTGATACGTATATAACATTTTTAACATTCGCTCTTAGACTAACAGCTGTAACATTTTTCATTTTTCTTTATAGTTAATGTCAGATGGAGAAATTCTACATGCTGCATCTTATCATCAGCTACTGGCTTCAAGTCAAGAATTTCAGGACCTCGTCAATGCACACAAAGAGACTGCTGGTGCTGAAAGGCTTGCTGAGGTAGCTCCTTTCCAGAAGCGCGAAGCTCCAGTCAAAGAGATAAGAAAGACTCATGTAGAGAAGAATTCTAAAACATCTGGAGGCGATCAGTTGATTAAACTAGAAGAGAGAGAAGTAGGAGACAGTGGTATCAAGCCTTACATACAGTACTTGAATCAGAACAAAGGCTACTTGTATTTCTCCATGGCTAGTCTCTGTCACCTTGTATTCGTTATTGGTCAGATACTTCAGAACTCTTGGATGGCTGCTAATGTTGATAATCCTCATGTTAGCACATTGAGATTGATAGTTGTTTACTTAGTGATTGGATTTTCGTCAACAACACTTTTGCTTGGTCGATCTTTGGCCACAGTTGCTTTGAATATGCAATCGTCAAAATCTTTATTTACACAGCTCCTAAACTCCCTTTTTCGTGCGCCCATGTCATTTTATGACTCTACACCTTTGGGAAGGATACTGAGTCGGGTAAGTATTTCAAACATATTTTATGGTTATATTTTGGAGTTGAGAATTTTGGAGAAACTGACCTTTCCTCTTTTTTTTTACCTTTTTTTCCCCACTCTTTATGTAGGTGTCAGCTGATTTAAGTATTGTTGACATTGATATTCCATTTACCTTTATCTTCACTGTTGGATCTACCACAAATGCTTATTCTAATCTTACAGTGTTAGCTGTTGTTACCTGGCAAGTCCTCTTTGTCTCGATTCCAATGGTGTTTCTGGCAATTCGCTTACAGGTAACTCCTTACACGTATATGGAAATATATATTTGTAACTCAGCAATGTTATGGTATAGTATGCAACAACATATAACATGATTTGACAAATCAAACGTGTTGACAAATTGGAGATTTAGTAATTGTTGAAATTTCCCTTACGTGTAGAAAATTTACAAAATCTTAAGTTTGTTAGCTGAGTGATTACAATTACATAACAGTGGTTACAAGTATTGAAAATTCTGAGGGATCGAGGAAAAAGTAGAAAACAATTTGAATATGATTAAGGTCGCATAAAACTTCTAAAAATATGATAATGATCAACAACTAATTTGATTGGAAAGTGGACTTTTTTTAACAGAGGTACTACTTTGCCTCCGGGAAGGAATTGATGCGGATAAATGGCACGACCAAGTCTTTTGTAGCAAATCATCTTGCTGAATCAATAGCAGGATCCATTACGATTAGAGCATTTGAAGAGGAGGATCGATTCTTTACCAAGAATCTTGACCTCATTGATATAAATGCTAGTCCCTTTTTCCACAGTTTTGCAGCAAATGAGTGGTTGATCCAGCGGCTTGGAATACTGAGTGCAACCATTCTCTCCTCATCAGCACTCTGCATGGTTTTGCTTCCTCCCGGAACTTTCAGCTCTGGTGCGTATTATTCTAATTGTTCTTTCAGTTATTACTTGAACACCCAAACAAAGTATAGTGCATTTGAAGATGAAATTAGTATTGTTTCACGTCTCATGTTAGACAGAGTCACGAAATATAGGGTCAAAAAAGAAGAGAAAGAAAGGTAGAAAGAGAGAGAGAATCAACTGTCGAGTAGATGAACTTTCAGCTCTGGACGGGGTTGCCTTGCGTCAAACAGCTAGCTCTAGCTTCCAACTCACACATCCTCCAAAGGTCACGCGCAATGTACTTAGACCCTGCTTGTAGCCCAATGATAATAAGTGTCCCCTCGAGGCCACATCGTCTTCAAACTGAAAATTCCTTATTGGCTGCAGGCCATGGCTGAGGAGGAACATAAAAATAAGGTGCGTGTCGTCTTAGAGAGGGCTAGAGTCATGGTCTCGCAGTTCCATCCACATGTCGTCACTGTA
Source organism: Arctostaphylos glauca (assembly GCA_019985065.2). Classification (NCBI taxonomy): domain Eukaryota; kingdom Viridiplantae; phylum Streptophyta; class Magnoliopsida; order Ericales; family Ericaceae; genus Arctostaphylos; species Arctostaphylos glauca. The sequence continues at coordinate 27,767,190 of JAHSPW020000013.1, read as the reverse complement.
GGGTCCAACTGCTTGCTGCCGCATGATTGGTTTGGATTGATATACCTGCAAATATAAAAGTAGTAGTTGAAGACCAATGGTGATGATTACAGATGGTTAATGAACAAGAAAGAAAACAGTTGAAAGGCTTTATTGGAATGGCTTTGTAAAATGGGAATTTTCATTATGTAATAAGTGAAAAATACATTGATAGAAATACAATCAGCATTTTCATTATGTAATATAGGGATTTCTCACAGCTCGTGTTATTGCAGGATTTATTGGAATGGCTTTGTCCTACGGCCTCTCATTGAACATGTCCCTTGTCTTCTCCATTCAAAACCAGTGCCAACTTGCAAATCAAATTATTTCAGTAGAAAGGCTCAACCAATACATGCACGTACCGAGTGAAGCTCCAGAAGTGATAGAAGAGAACCGACCCCCAGCGAATTGGCCTACTGAGGGCAAAGTGGAGATTCAAAATTTGCAGGTAAATTTCATAGACAATAATATTTGAACGAATTTTTCACGATTCACGGTAAAACTTCATTTACATTAACATTTAAGCTAACAGAAAGCTTAGCTTAGAACTGACAAAATATGATTTTAAAACAGATCCGATATAGGCCCGATGCACCACTTGTTCTTCGTGGGATAAGTTGCACATTTCAAGGAGGACACAAAATTGGTATTGTTGGAAGAACTGGAAGTGGGAAGACTACCCTGATAGGTGCTTTATTCCGTTTAGTGGAGCCTTCAGGTGGGAGGATTGTAGTAGATGGAATAGACATATCAATGCTTGGACTTCATGATTTGAGGTCTCGTTTTGGGATTATTCCTCAAGATCCTACTCTTTTTAATGGAACTGTGAGATTCAATTTGGATCCTTTATCCCAACATAGTGACCAAGAAATATGCGAGGTAATATCCGACTCTCTCCTTTTTATATATATGCATGTTTGTGTGTCTTGTATAAGTTTGCAGTTTGAAATTATGTCATCAATATTCGTTCTTCCATCAGGTTCTTGGAAAGTGTCAGCTTAGAGAAGCTGTTCTAGAGAAAGAACTGGGCCTCGACTCATTTGGTAAGCCATTTTTTTGCTACATAGGTAGTGCTTCAATCATTTTTTTATGGAGGAAAAGGAAAAGGAAAAGGAAAAGGTAAGAGGAAAAGATAAGAACATGTTGAAGTGAAGAAGCAAAATCTGTTTCTTTGTCTTCCTGTATTTTTTCATTTTTCTTTTCCTTTTCCTCCCTAAATTTGTGATCCAAACACTGTCATCCGGTCCATTTTACCTTGTCTAATGGTCTTATAAGTGATGAGCCCTCTTGTTATTGCAGTCGTGGAAGATGGTTCAAACTGGAGCATGGGACAAAGGCAACTGTTCTGTTTGGGCCGTGCCCTTTTGAGGAGAAGCAAGATATTGGTTCTTGATGAAGCGACTGCATCAATCGACAATGCAACTGACTTGATTCTTCAAAGAACAATCAGAACTGAATTTGCTGATTGCACTGTGATCACAGTGGCCCACAGGATACCTACGGTGATGGATTGCACAATGGTTCTAGCCATCAGCGATGGTTAGTTTTTTGTTACTTCAACTCCTATTCTTGTACTAACCTGCGGTTCAAGAACCACGGACACCTCACACTTCCCGTAAATGTCCTTCACTTAACCATATAGTAAACCTCGTACAAGTTCAAAAAACATAATCTGAATACAGGAATAAAATGAGAATAGTGTAGATATGTATCTATTGATCTTGATTTTCACATCTATTAACTTCAGAAATGTTATGATAGATGATTATCATCTATAACATTTGCATTGCTGGGAAACCTTTTTTCTTAAACGGGTATAGAAATTTGGTTGAATATAGATCATGGTTATTTATTTGGATTATCTATGAATAGAACAATAACACAAAAAAAAAAATGTATGACAGGTATTGTGAATATGTCCACGGTGTGTTGTGTCTTGCAATTTTTGTAAAATGTCTTTGTCGTGTCTTGGGTCCTTTTTTGTGCTACTTAGCCTTCAACTCTCTGTTTTGGATCCTTTTTAAAGTTCTGAAGCAAATGGGTTTGGTTCTTTTTTACAGGAAAGTTGGTAGAGTATGATGAGCCGATGAATCTAATGAAGAGAGAGGGTTCACTGTTCGGACAGCTCGTAAAGGAATACTGGTCTCACTATCAGTCTGCAGATTCAAATTGAAAGAATATTGTGATACCTTGTGCTGCCACCTACATCAGAACCCTTTCGCCGTTGCACAAGCCATTACTTTGCGTTCAGCTAGCAACTAAAAAGGCAACTCCAAGTAGAAGTGATAGAATCATTCCGAGTATTCCCGCTGAGATAGCTTCCTGGCCTAGGCAGTTTGTATGTGGTAGTTAGCTTTCTTTTCCTTAATCTAAAGCTTCAACCATGGCAGTGAGCAGTAAGTTGGCCTAGTCTCTTGCCTGGCTCTTGCCTTCTCCATTGGCCAATTTGAAGCTTTCAATTTTTCGCGTGCTAGTGAAAGCTATCACGATATTGGGTTGGAGGGAAGGTGGAGATTTATTATTGAACTGGATTGGAAAAGAGATGTAAACGCTGTTCAATGTAGGATGGACGTTATTAGTGTTCTAGAACAATAAACACTTCAGGCACCCCATGGATATGGAAAGACTGGGAACCCAGAAGGAAATGTAGCACTTGATCTAAATCTAAATTGCTTTTGAATGCATTGTGTTTAAATTTCCCAGCACTATTCAAAAGGGTTCCAAGGTTTGAGTTTCCTGTCAAATTGTTTCCCACACCCTCTACATTAAAAAGAAAAAGAATCAACAAAGCCTTGATTGATATTGATTGATTTTTTTAAAATATTAAAATAGGCCATTTTCTGAAACTATTTAGCGAAGTAGGTTGAAATCCAAACAATTCATAAAATTAGTGCAACACACTTTCCATTCGCGTTTTTTTTTTTTTATAGTAAGGCTGGCCTCTGCTTGCCACGGTGGCTTCCACCTAGGCATAACTCCCTGCACGTGAGTAGCATGTTTTTATTGCGTACAACAAAAAGAAAAATTTAACTGTATATTTTGTAATAGTTGATGTGCATAATTTTATGAAGAATTAAGTTAATTGGATATCGATAAATCACATTTCTTTTGAAAGTTCAACAAGTATGATTGTGAAAATTCAATTCGAAAACGTATGTTCTTAACGATGTCCAATCAACTAAATCTTCTTTATAGAGATAATTTTATAAGTTGAATTCTACAAATTGAATGGTTCAAATCACGTTTTCGAGTTCGAGACGAAGCCTGTTCCAAGTTGATAAGCCTATTGAAGTGACTGTTCTATATATTTTACCACTAATTTTCCTCCCTTCAAAATCAAAGTCTCACAATGTCCCTCTATATATTGGAGACGACAGATAAATGTTATCAGAAACCTCATTTGCAGGAACTAATAACAAAACCTGTATAACCCTACTGCCATGTAAAAGTCCCTAAAGTAGTTCTAAAAGCCCATAAAGTAGCACATAAAAAAACTTAAAACAAATCACATCTGTTTGCTTAGGGAATACATATAAAATGGCATCATAGACACCACAAGGAGGATATCCGTACCACAATGTCGTTTTAGCTGTGGGCACCTGCGATGGTAAGGGATAGTTGCCATGATCATCACCTAGGATGTCATCAAATATTTCAAATGCAAACACAACAGATGGTAAGAAATCCAAGGCAATGCTTATGGATACTAGAAAAAGCTGTGTGGCCCTACAGAGTTAATTAACGGGATATGTCCAATGCTTAACCAAGGTATATTTCCAAAGTTGTGCTCATAGTTTTAACTCTCGGTAATGTCTGTTGGGGTGCAGACAACCTTCAACAATGTTTCTAGCCCGAGGGTGTGGTGGCAGAGCCTCTATGGCACGTACGTACTGCAGTTTGGGGTGCTCCAAAAATCGCACACTGAACTGCAACGAAAACAATATTTTTAGACTTGGGTGTGTAGTTTTTACCATATGACCCGACCTATTTATATTGCAGTTAGTATGTAATTAGGGTTATGAGTTTTCAGAGAAAACGGAGGAGAGACGAGAGAAAACATAGATCTCAAAAAGATTGCGAGAAGACTTGTATTCTTAATTCGATTTCATAGTGGACTAGTGTGACTCTTGTTGTTCCTTGCGTTGAGGTCTTTCACGTATATCTTGTGTCTTGTATTTTTCTTTCCGTTTTTCATTACGTACGACTGTTTGCTTGTTTCATTCTGTGATTCAGTGTTCTCAAGATCTGTAAAGTCGTCGTGGAATTGAACGGTTGTTCAAAAATTCTTAACAATGACCTTGATGATTGTCCACAAATCCTCTCAACTACAACCTCGTGCATTCCAACTCACTAAATGACAGGTTGAACTCCACTTCATCCTTGCTATGAGTAGCAAATCCAATCCACAGTGCACCCCTCCCCTCCTCAATACTAATTCTCTTAAATTTAGCAATACCCATATGTTTGACATGAAAATCCAATAAGGAGCATCAATTTTCAAAAATGTGATATCAGCAAAGCGTTGATCTCAAGCCCAGGAAAGGTAAGAGATCATTTTGAACTAAATGTGTGTGTGTGTGTATAAACCTTTGACGCCATGGAACAGAAAACAGTACCTTTCTGCAGCATAAGTCAACCGATCATCGTTGACGTAGAGATTGAAACTGAAAATCAGGGTTTTTATATTTCCCCTGCTCAGATTCAAAGCAATCTTCAACACTTTCGTTAACTGTCAGACCGACAATCCACGTAGACATATGGCTCTAATGGGATTTTAATGAAGTTGGACTTCAACATTGATAAGTCGAGAGTTCTCCAAAGCAGGGGATCACAAGCACCCCCAACCGCCATTTGCTACAAACTTGAGCAATGCCAGAAGTCAACTCAAAGATGTCAAATGACTGAAATATCTTCACCAATATTTTAATGTCCATTTCCTCCCATTTTCGCCCAACTGATGCCTTGTCTTCCATTGAACAAGCTTGGCAAAAATTGCTGAGGAGGCTGGTTGCATCACAAGGCATATATACATGTTTAGTTAAATTTTGTTTGGTGTAAGTGTTTCAAAAAATATTTAACTCTTGAAAATTAAATTTTTTTAGCATTTTCGAGGTGTTCTCTTTCTCTCTATTCTTTTATAAAGAGATGAAATTGTTTAGGAAAAAAATAAAAATCTTTGGAGAAAAATTTCCCAATCAAGTTTTCAAAATATTTTCAGAAAATTTTCAGAAAATATTTTAGAAACTTCTAAACGAACACAGTTTGCGAATAACCGCAAAAGAAAGGAGATTACTTACCCTCTCTTGTTTGCGAATTTGGAAATTAAACAGCTAAATGGCACCAAAAATTCAAACAAAAACACAAATCCATGCATCAAGATTCCCTGCTAATAATTCCAGTTACCTTTAACCGGAGTGTCCCCAATTCAGATCTGCCTTGATCAATTCTTTGTTTCTCAAACATAAAAACATACACACGAGAGAGAGAGAGAGAGAGAGAGAGAGAGAGAGAGAGAGAGAGAGAGAGAGAGAGCACGATTTTCTTATTTCTTGCTGTGAGAGAGAGAGAGAGAGAGACCGAGAGCACGATTTTCTTATTTCTTGCTGATCTTTGTTGATCTAGGAAGCACGGATACCGATACGGGATACGACTATAAAAATTAATATTTTTTTATAATTATCTGTTATATACTATGCATAAAAAGGAGCCAAAATAACTAGAAGAGTAGTTGAATTGCTAATAACATTATACCAATCATTTAGCACAAGTTAATTTTCTAAAGTCATTCAAAATAGAAAGAAAACGACCAAAGTCTAAACTAAAAAATGATAATTCCTGTTAATTTTTGCCCATATCAATTTCAACATTCAATTGCATCCCCTTAGCCTTCATCGGAGAATGTCACGGCTTCTATATCCGGCTCATCAAGGAAAAGACTAACAATTTCAAGTATATTAGCACCCTCAAACGAATCAAATGCATCTCCTGTCGTATCCTAAAGTATCCGGCCGTATCTTAGAAGTATCCATCGAGTATCCGAAAAGTATCCGAAATTAAATTGATTTAATTTTAATGTTGGATACTTATTTGGCGTATCCGATATGTATCGAGGTGTATCGAGTGAGTATCGGTATTCGAAAAGTATCTAATACGCGTATGTGACTAGTTTCGAAATATTCGTGCTTCATAATTCCTGATCCAGCAAGTTTGAAATGACTGAAAAGACCCTATCTGTTTTAACGAACTACCTACTGAACCATGCACCCTTTGACCTCGGCACTGGTCTTAACGCTGACAAGCCGGCGGCCACCCATTAGTCCATTAGCCGTGGCTTCTTTCCAATCACCATTGGTCCATTGGTCCACCCATCGATTTTTTATTTTTGATGTAGTTTATTTTTTGAAAAATACTAGGATCCCATAATAGAATTCTCGAAATGTCTAAGAACGTACAAGTATTCAAGGGAGAGTGAGTGTTAAAATTATTGTGTGTGTGAGAGACGAATGAAGAATTGTCACCTCAGTATTTCTGGGACATTTCTAGGATCCCATTTTGAGATCCTATGATCTTATTTTTTTTCACACATATCATCTTCTAAATGTAGGTCAAACCGAATAAGACCCTGCTCTGAAACGCTGAACGGAATAACAACTTGATTTCATTGTACTACAATATGATAACAAATGAAAAGACAAAAAATAGAACATATTATTAGTAATGTAGTATAAATAAAATTTTAGATTCGTTCCTATATTTTGTTTTACTTGATGTAAGTAGAACAAAATATGTTAATTTTGTTACTGGTTCAAAAGAAAGTAAAACACCTACGAGATGATCATATTTTCTATTTTGAAATTATACATATTCCAGTTCATTTTTCAAAATGAATTATTTCAAAATATGTTTTACATAATTCACTCCTAACCAATTCAAATACAAGGCTGCACATTAAAAAATAAAAGAAATGCATCTCACAAATACCCTAATAGACGTGAGCACTGATGATTTTCCACTTGCAAATAAGAGGATGGTGAAACTCAGCTTACGAAACACAACAACAAACTCGATCAACAGGAGAGAGTCTTAGGTCAACGCGTGTCCACATCCATGCTAGAACCCGTGGATGAACTTCCACTCTAACTCAATAATTGAGCTCTTAGTTGGTTGGGGCAAGCGGTCATTTCCATCTCGAAGGATTCAATCTAGCCCCAGGTTCCCCTACGGCTACCTTGTTACGACTTCATTCCAGTTGAAGATTGCACCAAGGTGTGCACAATAAAATCACCAGAAGCCTTTGTGGCAGTAGCTAGTACTAGTACACAGAAGTCATTAGTGATTATTGGTCTGATGCCTCGTGCGAATGTGACGGCCAGTGTGCACATGGTCTTTTTACTAAATCAATAACTCTTTTTTCTTTCTTGTCAATTTACAAAGTTGGATCTATGACTGGCGTATCAATTTTTGCTTCTTTCTTTCATCAATCAAACACCATCATATTGCAATTTCAAACATTTGGAACTTGCATTAATGTTAAATACCTCTCCTCCTCATAGTTTTCATCTATTACGTAAAATTGTATTGTTTGAATTACAAAATAAAATCTTTTTTGAAAGTTTTATTGGTTAAAAATTTAAAAAATTATGTTCGATGAGTGTTTTATTTTTTTAATTTGATAAATAATACAGACTTTTTCTTAATAGAATGAAGCTAAGAAATGGAGAGAGTATTTAAAGACAATATATATATTGAAACAAAGTTGTAGTACCAAAACAATATATGTATACGTTACAAAATCTAAATAGTGATCTGTGATGGCAACAGGACAAATCAGATCGGATATGATGATATATGTATTTGTTACCCGAAAATTATTCAATATATTCTAATCTATTTTGGTATCCGCTGGGAATGGAAATGGTTATACCCTTACCTTATTCAATGGAATTCGGTTATTAACCAACCAAATAAAAATTTGCAAAAAAAATATTATAAGCTTGATTGACCGGCAAAAGTGTCATTGATGCGCCAATCAAATCAGTATTTAGCATTGAAACTGATCTTTGTCTTAAGAGTGTAGAAAACCAGTAAAGTGGTAAGACAGAGTATCAATCCACAAGGAACAACAATGAAGGAGATTACAAAAATTTGTAGTTGTAATATTTTGGACGCGCTAACCTCAAATTTAGAAAGATTTTAATGTCTAAAATTACAAAAGACTTAATAATTGATTAAATAAAAAAAGTAGGCTAGATCTTTAGAATCTGGTCAACCTAGATTTTGATGGTCAACATCTCCTCTTTAATAATTATATCAAGAATTCAGGTCAGAGAATCTTGATCGGAAGATTTTTCTATGAAAATAATTTAATTTGAAAGATGTATTAGTAAATTAATTTTTGTTCAAGAAATATTAGGTCAAATCAAAGAAGGACATCGACCCAAGTATTAGATATATCAAGTTAATGACAATAATTGATCAAGTGCTTAATACTTTTTGTTTGGTTCAAAAATAAGAATTCGATTCAATTTAAGAACAAACGAAAAAAAATAATTGAGAAGATGTTGAAAACCTAGATCATCAGATAAGCATCATTCTAGGATCTTGCCTAAAAAATTTAGCCTAGCATATTATTGGAAGAAATAATTAAATTAATTAAAAACATAATGCAAGAAATTAAATATATTTTATTTGAAGAAAGCCTGAACGAATTTTGAATTAAAACTGAAAGAAAAACTAATAAGACAAGGCTAAGTATTGAATGTAATTGAATATATCTATCTAAACTTGCTAGGTCTTTAAATAAGAGAAACTTAGGAGAAAAATAAAGAAAGATTTTCTAATTCTAAAGGAAACTTAATTATAGAATTTGAATGAAATAAAAAATTAAAAACTATGCTAGGACGCGCCATCTTGACTGGTTAGTATTAACTACTTGAATTTTTAAGCCTTTTCAAGGCTTGACTTGGTGTGGTGACCTGAAAGTCTAGCCTGATGATCAGGTCAGATTCTCTTTCTTTTTGCGCGTGACTGGAAGGCTGTAGATGCTTGATCTGATTGCTGGAGCCACGTGAGTTGATGGATCAAGTCACCCCTTTTAATCTTCTGACCTTCTCCTATTGACCATTTATCCTATGGTGCGATTTGATGGCTTGACCTGGTAACAGGTCAGGTTCATGCCATTATGGAATTTTTTCCTCTTTTGATTTTCTCCATCTTTCTTCAATTTTTTCTCAAACTTTGCATCACCTTCAGCCTTGACACTTCTTCCAATTGTACTTCCATCATTCCTAGGGTGTCGAGACCTTCTCCGAGTATTCGAATATCATCATTTCGTCGTCAAACACCTTATTTATCATAGAAAATTTACAATTGACAAAAACAATGATTAAATACCACACACATGCCTAATAAGGACACGTTAAGCTGTTATACAAGACATGTTATGGACTCAACAAAGCTCGATTCGAGCTAGGAAATGACTACTCTAAAAGAATGATAGTAGTAGGACCCAAAAATTAAATGATTACTCTAAAAAATCAACTTAGTAGCTTGTAAGTGTTGGAACACACCAATTAAGTGATTAATCTAAAAGAATCAACTTGATAGCTTGTAAAAGTAGCCACACATTAAGTGTTTTGCAGGTGTTGACATCGATTGTAGAAGAGTTTAAGAAAATAAAAATGTAGAGTGCGGGGTTGTATTACATCACCATAAAGAAGATAAGATGACGTCATTTTGGTTACGAGTTATTACTAAAAAGTATGAGGTCAAAATAACATAGTTTTGAAGAGTAACACAGTCTATGTGTAGCACCCCAAATATTTTCTTTAAATTAACTAAACGTGTTATGTTATTTTTTATTAAAAAGAAAAATATTCAGTATACTCTATTTAGATTCTCTACTTATCCAGTGTACGTAATTGCTAGTGCAGTGAACACTTTTCTGCGCAAGAGGGTTAAGGAAAAGAAATTTTTAAATAGTTTATAAAATAATAAATTATTTTTTTCTTGAACCTAACTTTAGTTAAGAATTGGATCATATTTGAATTTTTAAATACTTAAAATGTCCTCTCTTATACTATAAAAAGTCCTCGTATAATTTTCTCCTCTATGAGTCACACAAATTCTATCTCGCTCCTCACCTTAGTTGTTCACCATTCATATGGTCAAGGGCGGAATCAGGAATATAATTTGTCCTGGGTTAAAAATAAACCTGACTAAAAAATACATTAGACTGCATATAATAAGGGATGCTAAAATTATTATGAGTAAAATTTTACATGTAAAAAATTGAATTTTTTTTTTCCACCTGGGCTATAGTCGTGGAGATCAAATTAGGTAGTTCCGCCCTTGTATATGATTTATTTGAAAGCTAATTATTACTTTAAATTTTAGATGCTAGATTGTAGATTATAGTTTTTAGATTATAATTTGAATTTGTTAAAGTATTTCGATAATAATGTATAAAACAAATTTTACAAAAAAATAGTTTGCAAATTATATAAAAACTCCAATAAACTCTTTCGAAAGTAAGTTTGAAATAATACATATTCCAGTTCATTTTTCAAAATGAATTATTTTAAAATATATTTTATGATTCAGTCCTAACCAATTCAAATAGACAGCACATTAAAAAAAATAAAAGAAATAAATCTCACAAATACCCTAATAGACGTGAGCCATGACGATATTTCACGTGCAATCCGCCAATCCTCACAAATATACCCATCACCTTTTTTCTATAATAAAGCCATTTGGATCCTTGTCATCTTCTTGACTTCATGCATACAATTCAGCTTATGAAACAAGACAACCAACTCGACCAACGGGAGAATGTTAGGTCAACGTCCACATCCATACTAGCTAAGACCAATTCAGCTTATGAAATAATTGAGCTCTTGGTTGGGGGAAGCAGACATTTCCATCACGAAGGATTCAATCTAGCACCAGGTTCCCTTACGGCTATCTTGCTACGACTTCATTCCCATCAAAGACTCCATCGAGGTGTGCGCAATAAAACTACCAAAATCCTTTGTGACACTACTAGCTAGTGGCACACAAAAGTCATGAGTGACCAATGGTCCGATGCTTTGATGAGTGTTTTATTTTTTAATTTGATAAATAAGACAGACTTTTTCTTAATAGAATGAAGCTAAAAAATGGAGAGAGTATTTAAAGACTCGTAACGTAGTTTTGTGAAACAAAGTTGTAGTACCAAAACAGTATATATGTACATTACAAGATCTATATAGTGATTAACGATGGCAATGGGAAAAATCAGTTCGGATATGAGGATATCTGTATTTGTTATCCAAAAATTATTCAATAATATCCTAATTTGTTTCAATATCTGTTGGAAATGGAAATGGTTATACCGTAACCATATTCAACGAAATTAAGTTTTTTTTTTTGCTCAGCCGAAATTAAATTATTAACCAAACCAAATAAAAATTTGCAAAAAAATTGTATAAGCTCGAAACGAGCTAGAAAATGACTACTCTAAAAGATTGTAGGGTATGAAAAACTTTAGGAACACAAATTATTAGTGTACATTCGGATATAAATATGCTCGAAATTGTCAGATGCACGTGAGACTCACATGATTATAGAGGACCCTACGTGCATCTGACAGTTCCGATCACATCTGTGTTCGGATACACACGAATAATTTGTGTTCTTAAATTTTTTCATGAAGTATAACATAGGTACCAAAAATCGTTCTTGAGAAAATTGACAATTTTGATATGTACTGATAAATATCTATTAGCGGCAGTCTTTTAATAAAGAAGTGTACTTAATCAATCTTCAATGACTTGTAAATATCGATTCGATATGATATGAATTTGACAATACTATTTTTTTAAAAATAAGATACGAATATAACTAAAGTTGTTAGAATAAAATATATTTTATAATATTTAATATGTACTACACATAATCACCAAAATGCTAGTAAACTGTGGTAAATTTTTATGTTTACTTACTTACTCTCATTTGATTCTTACTTGTTTAATTGTTAAAATCTAAAGTTTGTAGAATACATAACTTATAACATAATAAAAATATTTGACATACTAAAATAATAATAATGATACTATTTCACTTCACCATATATTCTTCTCTAAATATATAATAAATAAATTACTGTTGCAAAGTTATACTTTTATCTATTTCTAACAATTTTATTTTATAGCTGGTAATCATTGCCATCAATCTTTAACTTATACAATTAAGAGTATTCGAAAAGTATTTCATATTTCAAAAATAAAAAAATAATATTTGTACGGTGTATATTTTTTAAATATGTATCTATAAATATCGATGGGTTATTGATATCTGAATTTAGAAGCATCCGTGCTTCATAAAGAGCCTTAGCCCGGGAGATAATTGAAGGTGATGTCAAAACGGTTTTATTAAGTATGACAATGGTGTTTAGTTATAAGTACTACTAAAATATGTTATTAATTAGCAAATGATGTGGTCATAAGCTGAGATGAGGCCAGTCTCTATCTGAGATAGAGATAATATATAGTATATAAAATCTTGATAATTTTTAAAGGAAAATGCCAAACACCATCAACTAAGCGGTGAATAATATATAAAAAATGTGTCAATATTCATAAATTATGCATTAGCATCCGTGAATATATGTTAATATTCATAAAATGCACGTTAATATTCGTATTTATTTGATATTATGTGTGTTATATTTCCGCTTAGTGGACAGTGATCAGGAGACCCATTTTTAAATTCAGTAGTACTGTATACATGACGGATCTGCCGGAAGACCCGTAGTTCACTACATGGCATAAACCTGCCTGAATATTTTGGACCCATTAACATTTCCAGATTGTCTGAAGCATTTCTGTTCTGTTAATCGTTTCTGGGTTGGCGAAGTTGTTGGAGGTTTCGTGGTTCTTTCTGGTCAGTAGTGCTCTCTCTCTCTCTCTCTGAACTGTGTGTGGTTGAGTTACTCAAAATTATTTTTTTTCCAAACATTTCTTTGTTCTTTGGTTTGTTCTTGTTTTAGTTTTGTTCTTCATAACTTTACATTTGTCTTCGTTTGTCTTTTTCAATTCCATTTTGCTTTCCAAAAGAATTTTGGAACCTAAAAAGATTGGATGACCCAGTTGAAGGCTTTTGTTATCAACTTTGATGATCAAAGTCCTTTGTTTTAGGCGCTCAGAACATAAGTATGTCAAGTAAACCTCACTTAGTAAGATCTAGAAGACTTGGGTAGACTCTTTCTTTTATCCTGAGGCTCAAGACATCTTTTCGGAGAACGAGGTGCCCGGCTCCTTGTCGGAGTCCAATACACGTGGTACTTCCGACGAGGCTCCGGCAAGTCCAGGGTCTTCTGAACCCTTAAGTCCTTTAAACATTGCTCCTCGGATCATGATTCTGCCAATAGCCGGTTCTTCTGTTTTGATATTCAGCCAAAAATCCTTCGGGACATATCTACCTTTAAAGTAATAATCTTGTATTAATTAATAATCTTGTATTAATTCCATGTCCGTTCAATATGATTAATTTAGTAAAAGAGTTCTAAATGAGTCGGATTAATAAAGTAAGCCCGGAAAGAGCAGTATTAGGCCCAATAGCAGGGTCCAACATTTCAGATATCTCATTAGTTTTGAATACATTTTTTTTTTTTTTTGTATTGCGGTACTGCACAGAAATGTTAATGTAGCGAGAAGATTAGATTAAAAAATTGTTTTGAATTTTGCATCCTATTCTTTCCAACTTTCCCAGAAGATGGAAAAATAGTAAATCTATGAACATCCCCTTTGTGCACAGATCCGGATATATCTTTGTTCATAACCGTTAGATGCACATGAGATTCTTCGAAACAATGTGAGCTCCACATGCATCTGACGATGGTTCTTGACTGTCCGAATTTGTGCACGGAATGATGTGTTCCTAAACGAAAAATGGGGTGTAACACTATACGTGGAACTTGTGTACTTATATGTTTGTGTATTACTATTTTACTTCAATTATTGGGTGAAGATATTTTTTATGGGTTTTTTGAGGAGAGTCTTCACACCTAGAGAGTGTTCCCCTATGGATATAGTACACATTATCGACGAGCTTGAGCTTGTTTGACTGTTCTTACCGGCCTCTTTTGCAGGAACTTGGGAAAAATTTCCCCCCAAAAGGCTCTGGGAAACAGTTTTCAGTGGAGATACAAAAAGTTCCTATCTATTTCCCCTTAAAGGTACCGTCTTCACCATCATTATGAATGTTGTTATTGTAAACTGTAATACGAAAAGAAACATCACAGAATATATTCAAGCCGATCAAGTTCTCTAAAATCACAATCTCTTTAAAATAGTTTCGCTGTCTCACTTTGGGTGTTAGAAATTGAGCCGACGTCTGTCTCCCAAGGTATAATTCAGCGGATGGAACACTAACTACGGACTGCCTATTGAATTGAGCTTGTGTATGTCTCTCTATCACTCAAGAAACACAAAAATAGAGTATGCTGTTTGATGACGAGAATCTGGTTTCCAGAATCATGAAAGGTTTGAATTTATATAATCATGGAGTGACTCTTCAAAATCTAAAATCACTGAAACATTTGAGTTGCGGACCATCAATGGCTGTTAGCAAAATCTTTGAGCTGCACAGCATCAATGGCTGCCTTAAATGAGAGGGTCTTTCTGATGTTCTAAATTCATTCACACACTATTCCAAATTCCAACAGTAACTACTTTCATCAGTAGACCCTGCATTAATGGTAGTTCTTATGTAATATGTTTGGAGATAATTAGATAAATATTCTACTTTGCCTTCAGCCCACCACTAATGTTTCTCTGGAGCTTTACTTCATATTCCTCATCTTGACAGTTGTGGTTGTGCTTTTTGTGTGTGATCTTTATTCTCATGGTAAGCAAGGATAAAGTCAACCCCCTACAGGCATGGCGGTTAGTGTGTTAGGGATTGTCAAAATATTAAGTGGTATCAATTTTGGGTTTTATAAAGCTTCTTTGTACCTTTGAAATGCTATTTTTGCATGTGTGTTTTGTCTCACATTGACTAGATGTGAAAAATTTCGCTTGCATGTATGGGGGAACATGTACATCTAGAGTGTTCAAGTAGTTTGGCTCTTAAGTGACTATGCTATGATGCTTCGCACTCAGAACTTGTGCCCCCGCGCGTGACAATAACAGTGGGCTGTGTGCCATTTTGATGACGCACTTTGCACTTAGCAAGACGCCTTGTGACTTGGTTGCAAGTGGCAGTGACGTGCACATACGTAGTTTGGCTCTTAAGTGACTATGCTATGATGCTTCAAACTCAGAACTTGTGCCCCCACGCGTGACAATGACAGTGGGCTGTGTGCCGTTTTGATGACGCACTTTGCACTTAGCAAGACGCCTTGTGACTCGGTTGCAAGTGGCAGTGACGTGCACATGCGTGGTAATTCATGTTTAGTTGTTAATTAATCATGGGATGCAACGGTTAGTACGGTTGGGATCGCAATCATTGATTCTAAACACAATGTGATTGAACTGACAAGATCAAACCCAAATGTGTGTGTCTCATTAACACACTGGTTCAATGTGGTAGGTAAATCTACACTGTATAGATTGATCTAATGGTCGAGATTGATAGGGTGCGTGCCTCCTCAAATAGGTGCGTAGTGGCCTATAAATAGACTATCACAAATTAGAACTTCCGATATTTTTCCCAATCTAAATACATAAACTTGAGCATTCAATACTGAGGTTTCCTTATTCTACACTGGGAACCTCATTCTACAATGGTTCTGCGTATATTTTGACTGTTTTCTTTTGTGCAAATGCAGGCAGTAAGAACTACGAGTTCAGGTTTCGTTGTATCTAAATGCCATATTTGTTGTAATTCGGAGCATACCATTTGATAACAACAAAAATTTTAGGAAAGCGACATAGTAACGCTACTCGAAATGTTTTTCTTACAAATCAAAGACAGTGCCAAATTTCCGTTTCTAGAAGACCAGATTCTCAAACATAATGGACTGACTTGGATTAGATATTATATTCAGAAGTGGGTTCTCCTTCTAGCATGGTAGGTTAGTATTGGCTCCTGGCAACAAGTGCATGATGGCTTGTTATCAAAGCTGCGTTCAACTTTTTCTTGCATAGGAGTTTGATTCCACTGTCTCTCATTTGCAGTTAGCTAGGACACAGTATACTCTGTTTAGATTCTCTACTTATCCAGTGTATGTAATTGCTAGTGCAGTGAACACTTTTCTGGGCAAGAGGGTTAAGGAAAAGAAATGGCAGTCCTATGGGCTATGTTTTGTGGGGAACCGGATTGTTCAGCTGGTATGGAAAGTTCTTGCAGCAGGGACTTCAAGCTTGTAACACAACCTTCATCGTGTATGAACCACGCGATGATTATTGGTTTTGATATACTGATCCTGGTTATGTTCTTATTCAATGTCCTTCAGAAGAAATCATCAAAATCTGAACACATACGAGCCCACTTTCATGGCCGTACGCGCTTGGAGATTACATCTTCCATTTTCAATGGTGTTTTGGGAGTAACATACTTGTGCTTGGGTATTTGGGTGTTGGTGGAGATGTTGAGGTTAACCAACACTGTTTTGCCTTTGCACTGGTTGTTACTCGTTTTGGTTCAGGGATTAACATGTTTGTTAGTTGGCTTAACCATAAGCCTCAGGGGAAAGCATTTTCCAAAAGCTTCATTGCTGCTTTTATCTTTTCTTGCCTTCTTATTTACTGGAATTGCTTGTGGTTTATCCCTCTTTTCTGCCATAAGTATCCGAGAAGTGTCCTTTAAGGTAGCTTTGGATGTATTGTCATTTTCTGGAGCCAGCTTACTGTTGCTATGCACTTACAAGGGCTACAGATACGAAGAAATTGATGATACTATGTATGCCCCATTGAACGGTGAGGTCAATGGCAGCAGCAAAACTGATTCTGTTGTCACCGTTACTCCTTTCGCAAAAGCTAACTTTTTCAGTAAAATGTCCTTTTGGTGGTTGAATCCATTGATGACGAGGGGCAAGGAGAAGACACTTGAGGATAAAGATATACCAAAGTTGCGCAAGGAAGATGGTGCCGAAGCTTGTTACTTGCTATTCATGGAGCAATTCCATAAGCAAAAAAGACTCTGTCCCTCCTCCCAACCGTCTGTGTTGAAGACACTGATTTTATGCCATTGGAAGGAAATTTTGGTTTCTGGATTCTTTGCGCTGCTAACGATAATTACTCTATCTGCTGGTCCACTGCTTCTCAATGCCTTCATTAGGGTGGCTGAAGGTAAAGAAAGTTTTAAAAATGAGGGTTATGTGTTAGCCATCTCACTTTTCTTTGCGAAGAGCATGGAGTCATTAGCACAAAGGCAGTGGTACTTTCGTAGCAGACTTATTGGTCTAAAAGTGAGGTCTTTATTAACAGCAGCCATTTACAAGAAGCAGTTAAGACTATCCATTGCCGCCAAGATGATGCACTCAGCTGGTCAGATAACAAACTATGTAACTGTGGATGCTTATCGGGTAGGAGAGTTCCCTTTTTGGTTTCATCAAGCCTGGACAACTAGCCTCCAGCTCTGTTTGGCCTTAATAATCCTATACCGTGCAGTAGGGCTTGCTACAATTGCATCTATGGTGATGATAATTCTCACAGTACTTTGCAATGCTCCTCTTGCTAAACTACAGCGAAAATTCCAGTCTAAGCTCATGGTGGCCCAAGATGAGCGGCTGAAGGCTAGTCAAGAGGCTCTGGTGGACATGAAGGTGTTGAAACTATACGGGTGGGAAAGTCACTTCAAGAATGTCATTGGAAACTTGAGGAATGTGGAATATAAATGGTTATCATCAGTTCAGTTGTGTAGATCATACAATGCCTTTGTCTTTTGGGCATCTCCCATATTGGTCTCAACTGCCACTTTTGCGGCATGCTACTTTCTCGGAGTACCTTTATATGCTAGTAATGTTTTCACATTTGTAGCAACTTTACGTCTTGTTCGGGAACCTGTGAGATCTGTTCCGGATGTAATAGGGGCGACCATTCAAGCCAAAGTTGCATTCTCTAGGATTGAGAAGTTTCTTGAGGCACCTGAGCTAGAGAATGCAAATATCCGACATGAAAGTGACATAGAAACAAAAAGCCATGACATTTCCATCAAAACTGCTAATTTTTCTTGGGAAGTGAATCCATCGAAGCCCACACTCCGAAATATTAATTTAGAAGTTAGACCCGGCGAAAAGTTGGCTATATGTGGAGAGGTTGGTTCCGGAAAATCAACTTTTCTGGCTGCAATCCTTGGAGAGGTTCCAAATACCCAGGGAAGTGTAAGTAACTTGCTGCTTACTTCTTTTTGTGCACAGCTAAGGAGCACATCTTAACTTCATAACAACTGAATCACTTGTTAGCTAATCCTGCACTAGGAATTTAAGTGATGTGAATATGTATGCAGATAATCTTGATCCCCCTTTCAAGAAATTAGTAGAATTTTGATGTCAATGCCAAACTGATTCTATTTGATATTTTTGAACAGATTCAAGTCTATGGAAATATTGCCTATGTTTCTCAATCAGCATGGATCCAGACAGGAAGTATACAAGATAATATATTATTTGGGGCTGCCTTGGATAATGATAGATACCAAGAAACATTAGAGAAGTGTTCCTTGGTGAAGGATCTTGAGTTGCTGCCCTACAGAGATCTCACTGAAATAGGGGAAAGAGGAGTAAATCTCAGCGGTGGTCAGAAGCAACGTATCCAACTTGCTCGTGCACTGTATCAGGATGCTGATATATATCTCTTGGATGACCCATTTAGTGCTGTCGATGCGCACACTGCTACAAGCCTATTCAATGTAACTCCTTTTTTTATGTGCTATAGTGTGCATTATTGCACTTTATTCTTGGTGGCAACCAGCTTATGGTGCGAGCTCACTTGATTGTGGCAGGAATATGTTGTTGAAGCACTTTCAATGAAGACAGTCTTACTCGTGACTCACCAAGTGGATTTTCTTCCTGCATTCCATTCTGTTTTGGTGAGTTTAGTTTCCTTTTGGGAATTAAGTATATATTGTTAACATGCATTGCTGAAAGGCTTAAGTATGGAATTAAGTTGTTTACAAACAGTTGTAACATTTTACATTTTTATTCATAGTTAATGTCGGATGGAGAAATTCTACATGCTGCATCTTATCATCAGCTATTGGCTTCAAGTCAAGAATTTCAGGACCTAGTTAATGCACACAAAGAGACTGCTGGCGCTGAAAGGCTTGCAGAGGTAGCTCCTATCCAGAAGCGTGAAACTCCGGACAAAGAGATAAGGAAGACTCATATAGAGAAGATTTCTAAAATATCTGGAGGTGATCAGTTGATAAAACTAGAGGAGAGAGAAGTAGGAGATGCTGGTATCAAGCCTTACATACAGTACCTGAATCAGAACAAAGGTTACTTGTATTTCTCCATGGCTACTTTCTGTCAGCTTACGTTCACTATTGGTCAGATACTACAGAACTCTTGGATGGCTGCTAATGTTGATAATCCTCATGTTAGCTCATTGAGATTGATTACTGTATACTTAGTGATTGGATTTTCGTCCACAACATTTTTGCTCGGTCGATCTCTGGCTACAGTTGCTTTGGGTATGCAATCATCAAAATCTTTATTTACGCAGCTCGTAAACTCCCTTTTTCGTGCTCCCATGTCATTTTATGACTCTACACCTTTGGGACGGATACTGAGTCGGGTAAGTATCTTAAAAATTGTTTACAGTTATATTTCGGGAGTTAGGATGTTCGTGAAACTGACATCGCCTGTTTCTTTACATTCTTTCCCACTTTCCATGTAGGTGTCAGTTGATTTGAGTATTGTGGATATCGATATTCCATTTATCTTTATCTCCAGTGTTGGAGGTACCACAAATGCTTATGCTAATCTTGCAGTGTTGGCTACTGTTACCTGGCAAGTCCTCTTTGTCTCCATTCCAATGCTGTTTTTGGCAATTCGCCTACAGGTAATTCTCAGGAGGTATATGGAAATATTTATTTTTAACTAAACAACATGCATAATTCATAGTAAAAATGGAGATTTAAGGGTTTATAGGCAAGTGTAACATTGAAGTATTTAGCTGAGAGATCATAATGTTCACAATTTGGAGTACTGCATGACAATGGTTACAAGTTTCGCTTATTGTGTTGGATCGCGGATAAAGTAGAACTTATGCTAAGTATGCGTTCCCTCTAGGGACAGGACTGATGCCCGCTCAACCTTCACTGAACTTTCAATCTTCCTCAACTCTGATCTTCCCCGCAAATCACCTCCGCGCACCTCTCTCATAATCTTCTCCCCTTGCATTTTCGAGAAACGTCTCATTGATACCCCCAAAAAACGTCTTCGATACAGTTTGTTCACCAAGATTGCATACCTATGAGTTTGTCTTATGAAATTCCTTGCTTCATTTCTTGTCTTCTGACAATAACCGTTTTGCTAAGTAGTCCCACATCGGTTCAAATAACTTCGGCCCTTCGTTGAGTCTACATTCACTTTTGCTACAAATACTAAAACAAATCAAATATGATTACTGTTCTACAAAACTTTCTATGTCATATAGTGATGAAGATCAACAACTAACTTCTTTGGAATCTGTTTTCTTTAACAGAGGTACTACTTCGCCTCTGCAAAGGAATTAATGCGGATAAATGGCACAACCAAATCTTTTGTAGCAAATCATCTTGCTGAATCAATAGCAGGATCCACGACGATTAGAGCATTTGAGGAGGAGGATCAATTCTTTGCAAAGAATCTTCGTCTCATCGATACAAATGCAAGTCCCTTTTTCCACAATTTTGCAGCAAATGAGTGGTTGCTCCTGCAGCTTGGAGTCCTTAGTGCACTTGTTCTCTCCTCATCAGCACTCTGCATGGTTTTGCTTCCTCCTGGAACTTTCAGCTCTGGTGGGTGTTGTTCTACTTGTTCTTTCAGTTATTATTTGAACATCCTAAAGAAACTGTAGTGCATTTGACGATGAATTTAGTACATTTCCTCGTCTAAGTCTTAATGTTTTACTGAGTCATGAAAAATAGTATCGAAAAAAGAAGAGAAAGAAAGGTAGAAAACTATGGAAAAATAGAGAGAATCATGGTAGAGTAGAATCCAAAGAGGCGATGTAGTCTAGAGGTCTGTTGATCAATGATTCTGGAATCTCGGGACCATGTAAGCCAAACTCTATCTGCAACTTCGAAACAGAATTTGTCAAACCTAGCTTTCTTCTGGGAGGGGTGGAGCCAAGATCTTGCAGTCCCATCCACGTGTCATCCATGTTGGATTGATATACCTACATATATCAAATAAGTAGTTGAAGACCAATGGTGAATATAACGGATGGCTAATCAACAAGAAAGAAAACGATGGTGCTGCTTTTGTAAGCTAGTAAGAATTGTGAAACAGAGAGAAATACACTCATATTTTCATTCTGTAAGATGGGGATTTCTCACTGCTCATGTTACGGCAGGATTTATTGGAATGGCTTTGTCCTACGGTCTCTCGTTGAATGTATCAATTGTCAACTCCATTCGAAACCAGTGCTCACTTGCAAATCAGATAATTTCGGTTGAAAGGCTCAACCAATACATGCACATACCAAGTGAAGCCCCTGAAGTGATAGAGGAGAACCGACCCCCAGCCAATTGGCCTACTAATGGTAAAGTGGAGATTCAAGATTTGCAGGTAAATTTCATAGGCAATGCATTTGAACGAATTTTTCAAGATTCGTGGTAAAACTTCATACCCATTAACATTTCAACTAACAGAAAACTTGACAAAATATGATTTTAAAACAGATTCGATATAGGCCGGATGCACCACTTGTTCTTCGTGGGATAAGTTGCACAATTGAAGGAGGACACAAAATTGGTATTGTTGGAAGAACCGGAAGCGGGAAGACTACTCTGATAGGTGCTTTATTCCGTTTAGTGGAGCCTTCAGGTGGGAAGATTGTAGTAGATGGAATAGACATATCGATGCTTGGACTTCATGATTTGAGGTCTCGGTTTGGGATTATACCTCAAGATCCTACTCTTTTTAATGGTACTGTGAGATACAATTTGGATCCTTTATCCCAACATAGTGACCAAGAAATATGGGAGGTAAGACCTGAAACCTTTTCTGTGTATATTAGTTTGCACTATGCTACATATGATCAATCTTCATTTTTTTCAAAAGGTTCTTGGAAAGTGTCAGCTTAGAGAAGTTGTTCAGGCGAAAGAACCTGGCCTGGACGCATTGGGTGAGAAGTTGTCCAACTTTACTTCTTTGTGTTCTCGTCATCTTACATTGCCTTTGTTCTTTCCCTCCATAAATTTGTGATCCAAACAGTCACAGGGTCCATTTTACCATCCCTGGTGATATAGCAAGTTGATGAGCCCTCTTGTTAATTTCAGTCGTGGAAGATGGTTCGAACTGGAGTATGGGACAGAGGCAACTGATCTGTTTGGGCCGTGCCCTTTTGAGGAGAAGCAAGATATTGGTTCTTGACGAAGCAACTGCATCAGTCGATAATGCAACTGACATGATTCTTCAAAGAACGCTGAGGACTGAGTTTGCTGATTGCACTGTGATCACTGTGGCCCATAGGATACCAACAGTGATGGATTGCACAATGGTTCTAGCCATGAGTGATGGTTAGTTTTCTTACTTCAACTCCTAGTCTCCTCTCCTTGTATTACCTGCACTTTACGAACCATGAACACTAAAGATCAAGTG
Source organism: Arctostaphylos glauca (assembly GCA_019985065.2). Classification (NCBI taxonomy): domain Eukaryota; kingdom Viridiplantae; phylum Streptophyta; class Magnoliopsida; order Ericales; family Ericaceae; genus Arctostaphylos; species Arctostaphylos glauca. The sequence continues at coordinate 27,744,434 of JAHSPW020000013.1, read as the reverse complement.
TACGACAAAACTCTCCCGCGACATGTCTTAGAAATATCTTATCAATATGTCCACAAAGTATCTGTGTCCTATTATTTTTTTAATTGGCACGACTCTCTTATTTGGACCCTTTTCAAAGTTGTGAAGCAAATGGATTTGTTCTTTTTGCAGGAAAATTGGTAGAGTATGATGAGCCGATGAATTTAATGAAGAGAGAGGGTTCACTGTTTGGGAAGCTTGTGAAGGAATACTGGTCTCATTCTCAGTCTGCAGAATCACATTGAAGTATATCGTAACGCCTAACGTTGCCATTTTTCGTTGCGTAAATAGACTAGTGAAATCTATGACAAAATCGGGTAGGATGGAAGATGGAAAAAATTCTGCATTGGATAGGAAATGAGTGGTAAAAACTGTACAAGATAGGATGGATTTTCCTACTGTACAAGAATCACGCACTTCAGGAATCAGGCTTCCCTTGTAAATGGAAAAGATTGGGAAAATCAGAAGGCAATGGCACTTTAATCTGTCATGTATATCTAGATCTCCATGGCTTTTCAATGCATCGTTTAGCCTTATGGCCCAAGCCCTTCCAATAATTGAGATTTGGCCATCATCAATATAAGGCCGAGTCACGACATCAAGAATTCTGACTTCATGATTAGGAAGATCATCTGATGTGGTGCTTTTCGAGGAGATGTGGAATCAACACTAGACTCTCTTACTGGCTTGTCATTGCAAGACTTGAAACCCTTTCCATAGAAAATTTGTATTTCTCATTCATAAATCCATCTATGATTATTTTGGTAACTCGCAATTTGGTCCTATTTCAGGTTCATTTTGTTACTAAGAACGAAAAAGGAAGTTGTTAAGGTAAAACTTCATTTGAAATGATATAGGAGATAGCAATGTACGACTTAAAGGACATGATCCTTTGTGGATGCCAAACAAACCATTCTGACTCACGCTTAGAATTTCTTGGAATATGTCCTTAAGCAATGGTCCTTGGGTACCCTTATATTGGAACTATTTTTCTATTTATTTTTGTTTCAAATTGGTCAGGAGGTGCATAGTGTATCGAGCTCTTCTGAACATAGTAAGAAGCTCAAGTGTAAGAGAGGTCCCCGACATTGGTCGAGCGTGAGCATAGCAGCATGTTTACCCTGTTGAACTCGCAGGTTTGAATCTCACATCAGGTAAAAAGCTCTTTCATACTAAAAAACTTGCCCGCTTATTAACTTGAGAATTTTAAAATTGATTAAGGTACGCAGAAATTGTTTTGGATATCCCGCGATCAGAAAACTATTCATGGACTCGTTTGTATCTCAAGAGACATTGGGGTTAAGGGACCAAAGTGTTTTGGTTTATATCCCTTAGACTGATCAATTGGCCACTTAGCTGGTTTGTGAACAAAACATCAGTTGGCCAATGGGATCCACTTAATTAAGTTGCTTCCAAATCCTCACTAAGAGAAGATTAAAGTTTCTAAATATGTTAGTTCATGGGTCGTAGCAGTGGTTTAGGGTGTAATAATTGATTAAAAAATCTAATGTGGAAAGGACCTTTTTAAAGTAGCAACTTGCAAAGATGCAGTAGTATCATATTTTAATGGGAATTGGGGAGGCTGTTGAGCGCCAAAATGACACTATTTTGACGCGTAAAATACTGACTGAAAATTATTTGGTCAGCGTTTAACTGTTCGGGTAGTGTTCTGCGCGCTAAAACAACATTATTTTGGGGCGCTATGCACAACAGGCCCTTGGTCCATTTTAATGTGAGTGTGAGTAGGCAAAACTCCACACTCACTAATTGGGTTGGGTAAACCCAGGTTGGCCACTCGGCTAAATGCTTGGCCGTTCAGCACATTGGCCAATTGCTTGATTATTCGGCCAATTATTCAATCGCTTATACCTTGAGTTATCGACATGGTGCCGTCCTAGGGTATGTTGTGCCTTTAAACGGTCACCCGGCCAACTACTCGATCATTTATACCTTGCATTATCGAAATGGTATTGTGTCGTTAGTGAGTATGTTGTGCCTTTAAACGGTTTGTTTTGATTGTTAAAAAGTACCGATATTGTCCAAATGGCTGCTCAAGATTGGGCTTCCACTAGTAGACGGTGAAAATAGTTCATTAGAGATTAATCAAAGTGCATGTAAACTGGCCTGGACACTTTGAATTATAAAAAAATAAAAAAAATAAAAATGTGATTTTAAGGAAATAATTAAAAATATAAAAAAAAGATTGATATATTAGTGTATTAATGGTATTATGTTGATTTTTTTGGTCCTATTCATTTGAAAACAACTTTTGTCAAATTCTTATTTTATCTTCCCCAACAAACTACAATTTGTCTTTAATGACTAAAAAACCTTCAACTTGTCTTTAATATATATATATATATATATAATATTTCTTCATTTGTATTACTTTATTCAAATGAAACACCCACATGGCCATTATATATATATATATATATATATATATATATATATATATATATATATGAGCTTCTATTGAAAGATTGCTCATTTTGTTAAAATGAGGACCTCCCATTTCCTGATCAAATATTGATGATCGGAACCGTTCAATGTGTTTAAAACATGTTTTTAAGGGTACCCTCAAGAAATCAGTTCAAAAAAATATCGAGAAGGGCTTGATCGAAGCAGTTTTTCATAAAACTGTTTCTGTCAGCATTTATGAACAACTGCTTGGATCAAGTCCTTTTCGATATTTTTTTGAGCCGATTTCTTGCGGATACCCTTAAAAACATGTTTTAAATACATTGAACGGTTCCGATCATCAACATTTGATGATTTCTTGCGGATACCCTTAAAAACATGTTTTAAATACATTGAACGGTTCCGATCATCAACATTTGATGATTTCTTGCGGATACCCTTAAAAACATGTTTTAAACACATTGAGGGATCACTTCTATTGAGGGATCCCTCATTTTGTTAAAATGACCTCCCATTTCCTGATCAAATATTGATGATCGGACGTTCAATGTGTTTAAAACATATTTTTACGGGCACCCGCAAGAAATCGGCTCAAAAAAATATCGAGAATGGCTTGATCTAAGCAGTTGTTCATAAATGTTGACAGGAACAGTTTTATGAAAAATTACTTCGATTAAGCCCTTCTCGATATTTTTTTGAGCCGATTTCTTGCGGGTGCCCTTAAAAACATGTTTTAAAACACATTGAACGGTTCCGATCATCAATATTTGATCAGAAAATAGGAGGTCCTCATTTTAACAAAATGAGGAATCCCTCAATAGAAGCTCACTATATATATATATATATATATATAGAGAGAGAGAGAGAGAGAGAGAGAGAGAGAGAGAGACACTATATCTTGTTTACTTCAAAGCACCATCATTTTGCTATAATTTTTGCTGTGAAAAAAACATATTCTATATTTTGTCACATGCTCTTAATGCATTAAATTGAGGATCACACATTCTCCAAACTCACTCACTCTCTCTCTCTCTCTCTCTCTCTCAAAAGACAACAAAAAATAATATGCAAATCTATCACCTTTCTCTTTTTTTCGAGGGCTTTTTCTCGAACTGATTAACTTCTTTTCATCAATTTTAATATATAAAGGGAAAACAACAATTCGGGGTTTTGTAATTTTTGACATTGTGTCAACTTTTAGTTGCTAAATTATTTTTAGAATTGCAATTACTTTTGAACATTTTGGACCATTCATAACTGTAAGGGCAAAAAAGAAAAATTCACCTTTTACAATTTATTTTAAGTAACTATGTATAGTATTATCTACCTAACTACTCACACTATTAGATACATTGATTGATTCACACTTCCACATGCATTGCGAGTGTCCGACCTCTAGTTATACGAATAGAAGAACCTAAATGGAAAATTAAGTTGTAAGATACCTGAATATGACTCTGTAAATTGAAGCATGCACTTAAGTTCTTGGAATGTTTTTGAGCGATGGGTATACAAATTGATTGTGTGCTTAATTATGTTGTTGAGAATTTTGGGTTGTGTACAAATAATGCTTCAAACATGGATCATATAATTACATGTTTGATAAGCTTGATTTGACTCTGGAATACCGATCAACGACTAAAATACTCTCTAGATTGATCAAAATCTCCCAAACATTGACTGACCAACTGAGCATGCACGATGCCGATTGAAAGGCTTATACCTCAGCCGGTTAATACACACTTGTCACGAGTGCCTTACCCAGATTGCGCGGAGGATGCTTAATATGAAAACTTCCACGAGGCACCCTTGATTGCACGAACAATTCTGGAGATGACGCCACCAACTGCTCGACATCTTGGAAATGATGTCAAGAATCGACAGAACAGCTCAATGAGATTGAATTTGGGTGCCATAGGCAGGCGGGCCTGCCTTGGATTGACCGTCTCTTCAAACTATTAAAACCTCTTTTTGGCCATGAAATCAGGTACATATTCATATCCACAATTTAGGTTACTAACATCAGGGCCGGCCTAATAGGGCAGCCCACCAGGCCACCGCCTAGGGCCCCTCCAAAAAGGCCCAAAATTAGGGCCTCCTATTATTTTTGCTTCTTTGAAAAAAAGGCCCCAAATATTTAGCCCAACTACTTTATTAACTAGGGCCCTATTAAAAAATGACCTACTTGATTAGTTTTTAGCCCAATTGTTGAGCCCAATTGTTGGATTATTATCTTTTTTTTATTTGAAAATAATAAGCAAATAAGTAACAAATGTTCTCATATTTTTTAACAATTCTTACTTTTTTGACTTTTTTGATAAATGTTCTCATATTTTCGACTAACAATTTATTTATTTATTTCTTTGTTTCTTGGATATGAATGTATTACCAAAATAGTTAAAAAATAAATACTTGAAAAATAAACCACTTAATTTTGTCTTGAGCATATTTTTTGCTAATATCATGAATATTTTTTAGCCTTTTAATTCTACTATTAAATATGCACTAAATGAGTAAATTTATTTAAAAAATAAGTCAATTTTAAGTTCTTTCGTCAAATTAAGCCTAAATAGTGTACTAAAGATCTTTGTTAATAATATTACTATATAAATGCCACACATCACTAAAATGTACAAAATAAATTTGTATAAAAACTTGACTTTTAATTTGAATCAACTAAATGTAAAACATCATAAACTTACTTTATGTCGTAAAATTTTTATTGATAATGTTATTTTGAAGATAATTTTTATGTTTATTTTTTTGAAAAAAATATTTAAAGCCTAATTTTATAATTCTGCTTAGGGCCCCGAAAATCTCGGGGCCGGCCCTGACTAACATTCTACTATTACTAACTTAGTCGTCAGAGAATTTTTAGCTGGACAATCACCTTGATTACCGAACTTGTGTGCATAAACAAAGACAACACTTAAGAATGAGTTATTTTTCGACACCATCATTATTAAACTTCCACTTTAATCTACCAAACAAAACATGCTTCATTATAGCCCTTTTGGATTAATAGATTTCAAGAGAAAAGGAAGGAAATCGAGAGAATAAAGACTCTCTCTCATGTTTGGATTGACAAAAAGGTAAGAAAATGTGAGAATAGAGAACCCCTCAAAATTCTCATTTTAATTCTAATAAATTTTGGTAAGGTTTCATGAGATAAGAAACTTACAATAGTTCAATTTTTCATGTTGCCAATTTTATCATTCATTTCTTTTTTGATATGAGTGACTGCAAAAAGTGTTTTGGTAAATAAGTATGGCACTTTACTTTCTTTTCTCATATGGAGGCTAGCTAAACAAGATATGTAAGAAAATGAGAGAAATCGCTTTCTCTCATTTTGTCCATTCAAATAAGATAGTGAGAGACCGTACTCTTTTTCATGGACCCGGATGCCCTAGTGTAGTAAGTCCATCTGGCCATTTATTTCGGCAATGAACAACTCAGATTGAATTCAGTATTTATTGATTCGAGGGATGCGCACACTACACCCCTACCTACAGCCCCCGGATTCCTTTTTCTTTTCTTGGTATCCAAGACTTCCACTTTGATTATTTTTTAAACTTCCACTGCAATTTCCTCCCTCTTTCTCCATTCCCGCACATATGTTTATCAGGACCAGATAAACAGATTGAAAGAAACAGAGCAAAATAATGCTGGACACCAGCAGGCGGCAGCTAGTGCTTATATGTGCAATGATGATCATTCACTACTGTTTTCCACTTCCACCGAACACCATTTATCTCGTTCCGTGATGTTTTCCTACACAGCCTAAACCTGCCTGAATGCTTTTCACAATCGGAAAATCAAAGGCAATATAAGCTCCAGATCTTCCAAATTTCTTTCTTTGGTCGAAGGTGTGTTCTGTCGACAGCATTTTTCTGCATATCGTTTTGGGTTGGCGAAGATTACTGGTTTCCTGTTTCTGTCTGGTCAGTTTTACTCTCTGGATTATGTTGTCGAGTTACTCGAATTTTGTTTTTTAATTTTTCCGAAACATGCATTAGATTGTTTCAGAGAATATATATTAATTGATCATTGAAACAAAATAACAAACTGTTTTTGTAAATATATTAATTGATCATTTAAACATAATCGAAAAGAAGCAAACAGTTTATTTACAAAGGGTAAATAAAAACAGAACGTAAATAAATCAAATACGATACTGAATCGAGTTTATTGATTCACAGTTCTCTTAAAACACATGCCTCAATGGCGTCGGTCCGCAAGGTAAAATGGTTCTCGACCGGAAGAACACAAAGTAATCGACCGCCTGTCGAACTTACTGTTTCTCTCCCTTGAAAGAACACGAAATATATGGATATGTTGTAGACTACGAAAATTATGGTATAGATGAAATTTCAGTGTTTAAAACCCATGGACGATGTTTGAGAGTTATATAAACAGGGAGGGACCCTCCACTTCCCGAGAGCTTTGAGTGACTGACATCAATGGAGACAATAGGGTTACATAACGGACGAGATCTTCCTGTGTCGCAATACATTCACAACCCTTTCGAATTTCCAACATACTCCTACCCACAAACTCGTTTTTTTTCCAAGGCCTCTGGAGAACCATGACAAGGACTAAGGATGACTCCGACTCAATGGATTATGACCCATAGCCTTTGACCCCGTGGGTGATGCCCCATGTAATCTATACCCCCGCTCTCTCCAATTATCAGCTGACTCGATCTGTAATTGCTGGTGGCTCTGAATAATTGGATAGTGATATTGTAATCTGAAAAATATGGATGTGATGTAAGCTTGTATCGAATGTTTTTAATTAGGTTCTTTTGTAGGAATTAGGTAATATTTTCTACCAAAAGGCTTAGAGAAACAATTTTTGAGTGGAGAAGCAGAAAGGTCCAAATCCAACCTCTTTGCCAATTAAGCTATGTTGTCTTCACCATCTTTATGATCTTGTTACTACTTCCATAAGTGGACCTGCATTAGATTTAGTTCTTATGCGTTATTTTGGAGATAAATATTTCAGGCCACCCCTAGAGCTTCTCTGGAGCTTTACTTCATATTCCTCATCTTGACAATTGTGGTCTTTTTTTTTTTTCTCATGATAAACAAGCAGAAAAAAGAAAACTTGAATGCAATGGTAGGTTATTATTGGCTGGCAACAAGTTCACAATGGTTTGTATAACACTGCTTTTAAGTTTTTGATGTAAAGGAGTTTGATTTTACTGTCTCTCATTTGCAATTAGCTACTACACATTTTACTCTATTTAGACTAACTAGTTATCTAATGCATGTAATTGGTTGCCTGACGTAGCATTTCTTGTATCCAGGGCAAGACGATTAAGAAAAGAAATGGAGGGCCTGTGGGCTATGTTTTGTGGGCAATCTGATTGTCTAGCTAGTTTGGAAATCCCTTGCAGCACTGACTTCAAGCTTGTAACACAACCTTCGTCTTGTATGAATCACGCAATGGTTATTGGCTTTGATATATTGATCATGGTAATGTTCTTATTCATTGTCATTCATCAGAAGTCACCAAAATCTGCAGATAAGCGAGCATACTTCCATGGCTGTACGCGCTTGCAGATTATATCTGCCATTAGCAATGGTGCTCTGGGAGTGTTATACTTGTGCTTGGGTATTTGGGTGTTAGAGGAGATGCTAAGGTTGACCAATATTGTTTTGCCTTTGCATTGGTTGTTACTCGTTTTGGTTCAGGGGTTAACATGGTTGCCTATGGGCTTAACCGTAAGCCTTAGGGGAAAACATTTTCCAAAAGCCTCAGTGCAGCTTTTATCTACTCTTGCCTTCTTATTTACTGGAATATCTTGTGGTTTATCCCTCTTTTGTGCCATAAGTATCCAGGAAGTGTCCTTTAAGGTAGCTTTGGATGTATTGTCATTTTCTGGAACCAGCTTATTGTTGCCATGCACTTACAAGGGCTACAGATACGAAGAAAATGAGGATAATTTGTATGCCCCATTGAACGTTGAGGACAATGGCAGCAGCAAAGCTGAGTCTGTTGTCACCATTACTCCTTTTTCAAAAGCTAACTTTTTCAGTAAAATGTTCTTTTGCTGGTTGAATCCATTAATGACAAAGGGCAAGGAGAAAACACTTGAGGGTGAAGATATTCCCAAATTGCGTGAGGAGGATCGGGCCGAAGCTTGTTACTTGCTATTCATGGAGCAATTCAGTAAGCAAAAGACTCGATCCCTCATCCCAGCCGTATGTGTTGAAGATACTAATTTTATGCCATTGGAAGGAAATTTTGGTGTCTGGATTCTTTGCTCTGCTAATGATAATTACTGTATCTGCTGGTCCACTGCTTCTCAATGCCTTCATTAGGGTGGCTGAAGGTAAAGAAAGTTTTAAAAATGAGGGTTATGTGTTAGCCATCTCACTTTTGTTTTCAAAGAGCATGGAGTCGTTAGCACAAAGCCAGTGGTACTTTCGTACCAGACTTATTGGTCTACAAGTGAGGTCTTTACTGACAGCAGTCATCTATAAGAAGCAGTTAAAACTATCCATTGCGGCCAAGATGATGCACTCAGCTGGTCAGATAACAAACTATGTAACTGTGGATGCTTATCGGGTAGGAGAGTTCCCTTCTTTGTTTCATCAGACTTGGACAACTAGCCTCCAGCTCTGTTTGGCCTTAATAATCCTATTCCGTGCAGTGGGGCTTGCTATAATTGCATCCATGGTGGTGATAATTCTCACAGTACTTTGCAACGCTCCTTTTCTTAACTTAAAGCGTAAATTCCAGTCTAAGCTCATGGTGGCCCAAGACAAGCGGCTGAAGGCTAGTCAAGAGGCTCTGGTGGACATGAAGGTGTTGAAACTATACGGGTGGGAAAGTCACTTCAAGAATGTAATTGAAAACTTGAGGAATGTGGAATATAAATGGTTATCATCAGTTCAGTTGTGTAGATCATGCAATGCCATCATCTTTTGGTCATATCCCATGTTGGTCTCAACTGCCACTTTTGTGGCATGCTACTTTCTCGGAGTACCTTTATATGCTAGCAACGTTTTCACATTTGTAGCAACTTTACGTCTTGTTCGGGAGCCTGTGAAGTCTATTCCGGCGGTAATAAGGGTAACCATTCAAGCCAAAGTTGCATTCTCTAGAATTGTGAAGTTCCTTGAGGCACATGAGCTAGAGAATGCAAATATCCGACATGAAAGGGACATAGAAACTGCCATTATCATCAAATCGGCTAGTTTTTCTTGGGAAGTGAATCCATCGAAGCCCACACTTAGAAATATTAATTTAGAAGTTAGACCCGGTGAAAAGTTGGCTATAAGTGGAGAGGTTGGTTCCAGCAAATCAACTCTTCTGGCTGCAATCCTTGGAGAGGTTCCAAATACCCAGGGAAGTGTAAGTAAATTGCTGCGTGCTTACTTGTTAATATAATCCCATACTATGAGTTTCTTAGTGATGTGAATATGTGTGGGGATAATCTTGATGCCCCTTTAAGAAATATTTGATATTTTTTGAACAGATTCAAGTCTATGGGAATATTGCCTATGTTTCTCAATCAGCATGGGTCCAGACAGGAAGTATATGGGATAATATATTATTTGGGATTGCCTTGGATAATGAGAGATACCAAGAAACATTAGAGAAATGTTCCTTGGTGAAGGATCTTGAGTTGCTGCCCCACAGAGATCTCACTGAAATAGGGGAAAGAGAAGTTAATCTCAGCGGTGGTCAGAAGCAGCGTATCCAACTTGCTCGTGCACTGTATCAGGACGCTGATATATATCTCTTGGATGACCCATTTAGTGCTGTCGATGCGCACACTGCTACGAGCCTATTCGATGTAACTCCTTTTTTTAGTGCAATAGTGAATTATTGCACTTTATTCTTGGTGGCAACTAGCTTATGGGGCGAGCTCACTTGATTGTGGCAGGAATATGTTATGGAAGCACTTTCAACAAAGACGGTCTTACTTGGGACTCACCAATTTTATTTTCTTCCTGCATTTCTTTCTGTTTTGGTGAGTTTAGTTTCCTCTTGGGACTTTTTTTTGTACTCTGATTCGTAAGTTATTTTCGTTGCATTCGTAGTGCAGTCATATAGGGTGATGGAGTTGACCGTGGTGGATTTTATGACAATGGATGTTTTAATTGGTGATTTTTTTTTCCAATTTGTGACAAATTAAGGGTTTCACAAGCGGATCATCCAACTATGAGAATCCAACATAGCCTTACGATGCTGTTTATTTGCTTACTGCACTTTTCCCAGAAATGTTGACACCCTTGCGACATAATTAAAGCTCTAAACGTGTCGCATACCAGTTCACCTACTTACTATTTTAGTAAAGCCCAACACCCACAACTTTTTTGATCTTGAAGTACCTAATGCCTCTGAGCACCAAAATAGCATTTTAACCAACCCATTTTCCAGATAAAGGACAACTACATTTTCATTGGTTTACCATTTTATCTTTCTGGTCTTCATGAAAATGTGGATGCGTACTGCGATGCACATGTTGAGGAAACTTAAGTCATTTACTGTGCAAACCAAGTAAAAGTTTCCTTTTTCTTCTGAAGGGAGTTGAGCTTTTTAACATTGTTAACATTGATCGCTTTAAGGCAAAAAGTCGTAACATTTTCCTTTTTTCTACATAGTTAATGTCGGATGGGGGAATTCTACATGCTGCACCTTATCATCAGCTATCGGCTTCAAGTCAAGAATTTCGGGACCTAGTTAATGCACACAAAGAGACAGCAGGCGCTGAAAGGCTTGCAGAGGTAGCTCCTTATTGGAAGTGTGAAACTCCGGTCAAAGAGATAAGCAAGACTCGTATAGAGGAAAGTTCGAAAACATCTGGAGGTGATCAGTTGATTAAACTAGAAGAGAGAGAAGTAGGAGACACTGGTATCAAGCCTTACATACAGTACCTGAATCAGAACAAAGGTTACTTGTATTTCTCTGTGGCTACTCTCTGTCACCTTGCCTTCACTATTGGTCAGATACTACAGCTCTCTTGGATGGCTGCTAATGTTGATAATCCTCATGTTAGCACATTGAGATTGATTACTATATACTTAGTGATTGGATTTTTGTCAACAACATTTTTGGTCGGTCGATCTCTAGTTACAGTTGCTTTGAATATGCAGTTGTCAAAATCTTTATTTACGCAGCTCCTAAACTCCCTTTTTCGTGCTCTCATGTCATTTTATGACTCTACACCCTTGGGAAGGATACTGAGTCGGGTAAGTATCGCAAACATAGTTTATGATTATATTGTGGAGTTGAGAATTTTGGTGAAGCTGACCTTTCCTCTTTTAATTTAACCTTTTTTGGCTCACCTTTTATGTAGGTGTCAGCAGATTTAAGTATTGTTGACATTGATATTCCGTTTAGCTTTGTCTTCTGTGTTGGATCTACCAATAATGCTTATGCTAATCTTACAGTGTTGGCTACCGTTACCTGGCAAGTCCTTTTTGTTTCCATTCCAATGGTGTTTTTGGCAACTCGCATACAGGTAATTCTTAGGAGGTATATGGAAATATTTATTCTTAACTAAATGACATGCATAATTCATAGATCATCATTGCATATGTATTTGAAACAGTTTGAGAGACTCTATCAAGAAAGAAAATATTTACGGTTATAGTGTTTTTGTTAGCAAATCATATCCTAAGTAACATTGAAGTATTTAGTTGAGTGATCATAAGGTTCACAAATCAAATATGATTACTGTTCCATAAAACTTTCTATATCATATGGTGATGATGATCAACAGCTATCTTCTTTGGGAACTGTTTTCTTTAACAGAGATACTACTTTGCCTCTGCAAAGGAATTGATGCGGATAAATGGCACAACCAAATCTTTTGTAGCAAATCATCTTGCTGAATCAATAGCTGGATCCACGACGATTAGAGCATTTGAGGAGGAGGATCAATTCTTCGTAAAGAGTCTTCATCTCATTGATATAAATGCAAGTCCCTTTTTCCACAATTTTGCAGCAAATGAGTGGTTGATCCTGCGGCTTGGAGTCCTGAGTGCAATTGTTCTCTCCTCATCAGCACCCTGCATGGTTTTGCTTCCTCCTGGAACTTTCAGCTCTGGTGGGTGTTGTTTCAGTTGTTTGAACATCCTAAAGAAATTACTGTGCATTTGAAGAAGAATTTAGTACTATTCCTCGTCTGAGTCTTCATGTTTTATTGAGTCATGAAAAATAGGATCGAAAAAGAAGAGAAAGAAAGGTAGAAAAATATAGAAAGATAAAGAGAATCCAGGTAGAGTAGAAGCTAATGAGATCATGGAGTATAGAGGTCAGTTGGCCAATGACTCTCGAGTCTAGGGACCATGTGAGCCAAACTTCATCTGCAACTTAGAAAAAAGAATTTGTCACGCCTTGCTTCCTTCAGGGAGGTTTGGAGGCAAGGTATTGAAGACCAATGGTGAAGATAAGAGATGGCTAATCAACACGCAAGAAAAGGGTGGTGCTGTCTTTGTAAGCTAGTAAGAATTGCGAAACAGCTAGAAATACACTCACATTTTCATTCTGTAAGATGGGGATTTCTTACTACTTGTGTTGCGACAGGATTTATTGGAATGGCTTTGTCCTACGGTCTCTCATTGAACATATCACTTGTCAACTCCATTGAAAATCAGTGCACACTTGCAAATCAGATGATTTCGGAAGCCCCTAAAGTGATAGAAGAGAACCGACCCCAGGTCAATTGGCCTACTAATGGCAAAGTGGAGATTCAAGATTTGCAGGTAAATTTCTTAGGCAATAATACTTGAACGAAATTTTCAAGATTCGCAGTATAACTTCATATACAATAACATATAAACTGACAGAAAGCTTAGCTTAGAACTGACAAATTATGATTTTAAAACAGATCCGATATAGGCCAGATGCACCCCTTGTTCTTCGTGGGATAAGTTGCACCTTTGAAGGAGGACACAAAATTGGTATTGTTGGAAGAATTGGAAGTGGGAAGACTACCCTGATAGGCGCTTTATTCCATTTAGTGGAGCCTTCAGGTGGGAAGATTGTAGTAGATGGAATAGACATATCGATGCTTGGACTTCATGATTTGAGGTCTTGTTTTGGGATTATACCTCAAGATCCTACTCTTTTTAATGGAACTGTGAGATACAATTTGGACCCTTTATCCCAACATAGTGACCAAGAAATATGGGAGGTAATATGTGACCCTCTCCTTTATATATATGTGTGTGTGTGTGTGTGTCTTGTATAAGTTTGCAATTTGTGATTATGTTATTAATATTCGTTTTTCCAAAAGGTTCTTGGAAAGTGTCAGCTTAGAGAAGTTGTTCAACAGAAAGAACTGGGCCTTAACTCATTTGGTAAGGAGGCAATTTTTTTGCTACATAGGTAGTGCTTGAATCATCTATTTATGGAGGAGAAGGAAAAGGTAAGAGGAAAAGATAAGAACACGTTGAAGTGAAGAACCAAAATCTATTTCTTCGTAATATTCGCCTTGTTTCCCTCCATAAATTTGTGATCCAAACAGTCATAGGGTTCATTTTTCCTTCCCTAGTTATACGGCAAGTTGACGAACCCTCTTGTTATTTCAGTTGTGGAAGATGGTTTCAAACTGGAGCATGGGACAGAGGCAGCTGTTCTGTTTGGGCCGTGCCCTTCTGAGGAGAAGCAAGATATTGGTTCTTGATGAAGCAACTGCATCAATCGACAATGCAACTGACTTGATTCTTCAAAGAACAATCAGGACCGAATTTGCTGATTGCACTGTGATCACAGTGGCCCACAGGATACCAATGGTGATGGATTGCACAATGGTTCTAGCCATCAGTGATGGTTAGTTTTGTTACTTCAACTCCTTTCCTTGTAATAACCTGCGGTTTAAGAGCCACCAGCACTTCTAAAAAGATCAAGTGTCGTATCATAACTCTCCCGCGACATGTCTTAGTATTATCAACATGTCCACAACGTATCTGTGTCCTGTTTATTTTTCTATCTTGCCGCAGCTCTCTTATTTGGACCCTTTTCAAAGTTCTTAAGCAAATGGGTTGGTTCTTTTTGCAGGAAAATTGATAGAGTATGATGAGCCGATGAATCTAATGAAGAGAGAGGGTTCATTGTTCGGGCTGCTTGTTAAGGAATACTGGTCTCATAGTAAGTCTGCAGAATCACATTGAAGTATATTGTAATGCTCTACATTGAAAAGAAAAAAGAACCACAATCAATATTGAAGTTTGTATAACGTTCATCCTTTGAGCTACATTGGTGAACAAAATAATGGGTCCAGACTATCTCCTGGTTCGTCCATGGTAGCTTAGCAATCATCAACATAAAGGCTGAGTCACGAGATCAAGAATTCTGACTTCATGACCAAAAAGTCCATCTGGTGTGGTGCTTTTTGAGTAGATGCGGAATCAACACTCAAAATTCTCTTATTGGCTTTTTTTTGCTCGCATATAGTCACAGAAAGACTTGAAACCCTTTCCATAGGAAATCTGTATGTCTAATTCACAAATCCATCTTTGTTTATTCTGCTAACTCTTAGCTTGGTCCTACTTTTGGTTCATTTTGTTACTAGATAAGGAGGAAATTGTTATGGCAAAACTTGTTTGAAAGGATATGGTAAAAAGCAAGGTATGACTTTAAGGACATGATCCTTTGTGGATGCTGAACAAACCATTTTGACTCGCGGTCAGAATTTATTTGACTACGTCCTTGAAATCATTCAAGATGTGAGTAAAACTCAAATTGGGGAAGAATATGGCCCTTGGGTTTCCTTTATTAGAATTATCTTCCTATTTATTTTTGTTTTGCATCGGTCACAAGGTCCACTGTGTGTCAAGCTCTTCTGGACATAATTAGAAGCTCAAGTGTACCAAAGGTCCTCAACATTATCTACAATTGAAAGAGTTGGTCGAGCGTGAGCAAAGCAGTAGGTTTACCCTACTAAACTTGTAGGTTTGAATCTCATCTCCAGAAAAGTGAGTCATGGCATGTTACTTTAATGCAGCTTGCTGTTCGCAATGTGAATTACGAGTTGGACCAATCTGCTATTCGAGCAAGCTCCTCTTGCAAGCAATGATGTGGTGGTGAACCTCGCTTTCATCTTTAGTGCTCCCTGAACTGTGCGAGAAAGTTTTCCATTACACGAATTACCAACTTGATTCCCGTGAGAATCGTATATCTAAACAGGCTTGGAAAAAGAGGTAAGGTCTCGCTTTCATCGGCCATTCAAGTGTACGTCATCTCTATGCATAGGCCTCTTATTTCTTCCCTTGATTTAGAGCTAGTTGTTGGAAAATTTGGCTTTTAATGAATGAAAATTTGGCAGTGTCTTTGAACTGTAAAGCAAAACACTTCGAGGCGGAGAACAATAAATGTATATAAGCAGGATTTTTTCTAAGTGTTCTGGATCGATCCGTACGATCATAACCACTCGGATTCAATCTCATCCATCTGATCACGCTGGTTAAGATCAACACGGCTGTGATTGCAACCTTCCTAATCAAGGCACCCCATGACTAGTTAACCACTAATCATCGCACCACATGGTTAATTAACCACTAACAGTCACTATAAAGAAAGGCGTCTAATTGCCTCGCGCTGACTTGCTAAGTACAAAGTGAGTTATACAGTCTATTGCAATATTGCTTGAGCGTGTGCGGGCCGCCATATCATAGCCACTTAGAGCCAAAATCTATTTAAAGTTGATTCCAAATCCTCACTATGATAAGATTAAAATTTCTAATTGTTAGGTCTGGGGTCATAATTGCAGGGTTTAGGTTGTAAATAATTGATTTAAGAAACGTAACGTGAAGCAACTTACACTGATGCAGTAGGCAAAACTCCACACTTACTAAATGGGGTTGGTTGGGTCAACTCCTCAATTTCTATGTTGTCTAATTTATTGTAGTATTTAATAAAGGTATTATATGTTTTCTAATCTAGCATAGTATTCAATAAGGGTAATTTAGTCGTTGTATGTAATTAAGGTTTTTTTTATATTCTATTTAATTATGTAGTACGCTTTGTTATTCATTCAGTCAATATAGAAGTTTAGCAACGAACATCTCTTTGTCATCGTATCCTGAGTTTGAGTGGGATGTGAACCCTATATGTTACTTACTAGCGTTGTAACGCTCCATGTATATCACTCGCATAATAACTTATTGGAATCTAATCACATGGCCCAAAATACTTAAGTCCAATTTGTTATAAGTAGTTTACATGGTTCCTTATATACTCAGGATCACCCATGTAGACTTTCGATATATGACGGGATGTCAGGGTCGCTCTGATACCATTTGTAACACCTCATGTATATCACTGACCCAATAACTTGTTGGAACCTAATCACATGACCCAAAATACATAAGCCCAATTTGTTAGTAGTAATTTACATGTTTTCTTATATATTCATGATCACCCATGTAAACTTTCGATGTGGGACAAGATGTCACAATGTAGTATTCAAAAGTAGTTGTGTTCATTATTATTATTTTTTTTATAATGAATGTCAAAAGTAGTTGTTGGAACAACCACGTTCTAAACGTAAATCAATACGATTATAATAATGTTTCTTAGAAAATTAATATGTGGTCATCAAAATTTTCTTTTCCAAACAAAATAGATAGAGAAGACGAATAATATTAACAACAAATTAAAGTGGAATCCGAAATTGTCTGCATGATAGAAAAATGAAAACTTAATGTATTTCAAAACTTGTCTAGGAGTGTATTCAATTCAAAATAAAAAGAGATGAGTAATATAAAGTGTTTTTATTAATTTCCATAATGACTTCGACAGATGATGAAAAAACTAAGTTACAAGACTAATATTCCTACATACAAATTGAAAAAAGTGCAATAAAAAATAAGTTGATATGTGTGTCAATGATCTATTTTTTAATTGTATATATCTTTGCACATATTTATACTAACAATATTTTAAGTCTATCCTCCGTTTAAGAAAACTGCTTGTGTATCCCTTTCTGAGTTTTGAATTTCAATCAAATAAAAAACTGTTGTCGTGACCTCAAAGAATTGTCATTCCTCTTTTTATTGGTTTTGTTGAGTCTCCAACTACTTTTAGTTTCTTATTCCAATTTGGCTTTGTCCTGATCTTGAAACTTAAACAATAACCGCTGTCAACGCTTACTTATTTTGACAAGTTTTTAACCGTCTGATTTTCTAACAATTTCACCTCACCCCTTTTCTTGACAAGTATAAAAAAAATGGTGTAAACATATATCCCTAACAAAAAAAAAAAAAACTAATTAGACATATAATGGTTGTTGGTATAAATTAGGTTTTCTGGTCAAAGGGCTCATGTAAAATGAGATAATAATCCCAATTGGTTGCCATGGTCGTGTGTGTGTGTGTGTGTGTGTTTGGGGTTGGGAAGAAGGGCAAAAAGGGAAGCTATATAATTTTCATAATTTTTTTTGAAACACGAGATTCACTAGTTAAAATTCATGTGATTCGTTTTCACACTTTATACTCAAAATATAAATTGTGTGACATGTAACCTAAAAATGATGTACAATTAAATATACAATATAATGTATTAGCAGACTTATTTTTTTAACCAACACCACATATTTTTGCAGATAGTTACAATAAGTAGTAAAGTTTTCATGTGCAGCCCAGAAATATTTGATCTATTACTAACTAGCCGGGATAATAGGTGATATATCTTTGAACTGAAATGTAAATACTTTTAGCATTTCATTAAGAATTGAGCGGAACCGAAAATATTTACCTCACTTATTTTTGGATGGGATATTTTCATCTCATTTTGCTAAATTAACCAAACTTGTTATGCCCCCGTTTTTGTCTTGTACAATATTGTCCGTTTTGACTGCTCAAATTTCATGGACTTCTTAATAGATTATCCATTCTTAAATTACTCCAGGATGAACACGTTTAACAGTTGACACCACAGGTTAGCTGGAGTGTCACAAAACTAGCACATTCTTTTACTATTTTCTTCTTCTTACTACATTTAACATATGTATTCTAAAATTTTAATGGCTAATCATGGGATCACAAATGACTGGATTGGAGGTGATTCCCCAAAGGTAGAGGCGGATCCATGCTTGGGCAAGTGAGGTGAGAAGCTCTGTAGAATTTTTTTTTTTTTGGGTTTTTTGGTCATTTGTCCCTCCTCAAGACAATTGCCGTCAAGACAATTGCTCTCACTCCTTGGGCAAGAAAAAATAGAAAAAGAAGAAAAAAGAAGTCTGACAACTAACTTTGTCCTTTCTAAAATTGTTTTTTTTCCTTAACTCATTCATCAACATATTATTTACATTGTTTTTAATCATTTTAAAAAAATTCAATTTCTATATTCTCAAGAACTGAGCCCATAACCCAACAAAAGGAATTCATTGAAAGCAAAATCAAGTAAACTTTTTTGAATTTTAAAAAGATGGCCATACTTTATTTTCTTTTGGATAATTTACCCTAATGGTCTCTGTACTTTCATAATTGTCTCACTTTTTGGTCCATGTGTATTCAATTTATTCGATTTTGTCCCCACACTTTTAATTTTGTGCTACTTGAGTACAATCGTTAACGTCCGTAGGTTATCTTGGATGAAAAAATATTGTGGGATCTATTAAAAGGGATAAACAAGTAAAACCGTAATTTGACATGCCATAACATAAGACGTCAATGTAATTTCTAGTCAATTGTTGACTGTTAATCGTAGGGGTTGATAAGGAGGAGGAAGAAAAAGTGTCCAAGCCATGAAAACGTGAACTGCCATTGTTTGATGCCTGTTGTCATGAGAACATTGAACACTAACGCAAATCCTGGGAGGAGGTGCCTAGTTTGCCCCAAATTCGGTGTAAGCCCTAATTTCTTCCATTTCAAAGGTTTGTTTACATTGTCAAATGGTTGTCCTTTATCTAAACGTTCGATTTGTGTATCTGATATGTGTAGCCAAATGCATGCTAGTTCTTTATCTGGCTGGATCCTGTATAGGTGATTCTAGAGTTGATGAGAACAAATATGTTGCTGGAGAATGATTTGATGATTCACAAGCTGAGGGAGACCAAGATATTATTCACATTTGCTCTGACATGACTTTTGTTTGCATGGTGGAATTTCTCAAGCCAAGGAGTTGGAAATGTGAAACCATGAACTCACGTTATCCATAAACGTAACCTTGAACTTGGTGTTCATTTGTTGAACCAAATTTTGGGAATTAGACCATTGAGCAACTAATATGCATATGTTTAGGGGGACATATCAACCTATATACTTGTTTGTTGTACCAAATTTTTGAAGCCAACCTATGTACTTAATTTGTAATGTAATGTATGATCCTTTTTATGTTGTCATGCATTTTCAATGACAACTTATGCCAATTATATGAAAATTTTATGACTTTTGGACTTAAGGCAAGAAGTAGCAAAATTTAACTAAACAAGTTTGACTGTAAATCACTAAGTGTGACTAAAAATAAGTGTTAGTTGATAACACCATTGCTAACACTATTGCAATAAGTGTGACTGAAAAACACATCACACCATTCCAAAGAAGTAGCCAAGATTTATCAAACAATTACAGCAAACCAAGAATAATTGTCAAAAGCCACAAATCCACTTCCATTTTTGAAGCCAACCTATGTACGAAACAAAACAAAACATATTACTTCCATTGTCATTGGTCTGTATAACCAAACAATACATACCACATAACATTTCAACAATGCCTCACAGTTTCAAAAGCTACATACCATTGAACAATGCCTCATAGTTTCAAAAGCCAAAATCTATTGTCATTACTCTGTATAGTAGTTGAAGACATATACCATTGAACAATACCTTACAGAGCAGTTGACAGTGCCAATTACAAAGCAAAACATGCCACCTGGCATTGTTATTACAAAACAAAACCAATTACAGAATAGTTGGACAATGACTCACAGTTTCAAAAGCCAAAATCATATCTTAAATGGTACTAGTTGAGGTATACTGTGATTGTTTCAGCAAAGATATGGACACAAACTTCTTGCCATTTCTCATCAACACAGGTGTTGGCTGACTTGAAGTGGTTGGATCGCCAGGTGGTTCATTTGCTAGACCCCTCTCCCTTCTTTATGATGGCTAACTGCAAGTGGTCGCAGCATGCATTTGGTTGACTTTTCCTCCTCCTTTCACGTGGCTGAATGGAAGTAGTTGCTTCCTTTGCTGGACCCTCCTCTTTTTTGGTTTTGTTTGACTTAAAGTAGTTAGATTGGTAGTACCCCTTCTCGGTGTTGGTTTGGTTGGTATTTGGGCTGTGGTTGCCTTGCAGTCTTCTTCTTCCTCACTTGCATTATAAAACAAAAGTTGCAAAACATGGACTGTGATACATACTGACAAACTAGTTTTTTTGCTTCCCTTATCTGCAACAGGATCTCCTGTACAACCTCCTTTGTTATGTCCCAAATTTCCATAGACATTGCAAGTGGTTGTGGTGTTCCCCCTCTTCAGCTTGGTTGAATTTTCCAACTCCTCTACCTGCCTCTTCTTTGCCTTCTTAGGCCTCCCTGCTTACCTTCTCATTTTTAGTGGGATGATTGGCAATGACCCAATTTTCGCGTCCGTGTTCGATGTTTTCACGGCATCGGGCATCAAACAATGGCAGCTCATGTTTTTCATGGCTTGGACACTTCTTCTTCCTCCTCTTTATCAGCCCCTACGATTATCGGTCAACAATGTACTGAAAATTAAATCGACGTCTAATGTTAGGGCATGTCAAATTAGGGTTCTACCTCTTTATCCCTTTTCATGGGTCCGTCAATATTTTTTCGTCCAAGATAATTTACGGACATCAACGGTTGTACTGAAGTGGCACAAAATTAAAAGTATAGGGACACAATCAAGTAAATTAAATACACAGCGACCAAAGTGAGACAATTTAAAAATATAGGGACCATTAGGATAAATTATCTTTCTTTTTATCAGAGCCAATATTCACCTAATATTTTTGGTTGAAAACCTCATTAATAATATTCTGACCTAATATTTTCTTTTTTAGTCTCAAAATCTCAATTTTCAGTCTAAATTTACGCGTAATTATCAAAAAAATTCAATTTGAATTATTAAAAAAATAATATACGGTATTGCCTTGAGATTTGGTATTGAGCCAATATTGACCAGATTGCCCATACTTAATCCCTAACTCCACTTAACATAGATTCTAGATCCGGCCCTGCCCAAAATGAGCTGGCTAAACTCATTAGTGGAGAGACTTTTTGGTCATTATTGGCAATAGAAAAATATTATGGGTACCAACTATTTGTAGAAATTATGGACAAATGTGAGAGGTGGTAAGCCCAGCAAAATCCCATGAGAAAATACTCACGAAAATTGTGCACTAATTTTGTTTGAGACGCCTATGGTAACCTACCAATAATATCCAAACACAAATTTAGTAGGGACAGCACTAAACAAATAGATTTATCATTCCCTTTTCCCCTATAAAACCAGAGGAACTCCAGTCCCCAGAGATAAGCTTGTGAAGAGAAAAATGGCAACAAAATATTCAGCCGCACCTCTCTTTCTCTCCTTCTTCTTCCTAACTCTACTCAAAACCTTCGTCGCCGGCGGCGGCATTGCCGTCTACTGGGGCCAAAACGGCAACGAAGGAACCTTAACCCAAACTTGCGCCACCGGAAGATTCTCCTATGTCAACATAGGATTCCTCAACCAATTCGGCAACGGCCGAACCCCTGGAATCAACCTCGCCGGCCACTGCAATCCGGCTTCCAATGGCTGCACTGTCGTGACCAGTGGAATCCGGTAATTTTTTTTTTTTTTTTGAAAATAAAGCTTCAAATTTTCAGTTTGGTGTGAAGGGAATAGCCATATCTTTTCCATTTCTCTTTCAAGAGATTCAAACCCAGAGTTTACTTTTGAGCTGGGAAAAGTCGTTGGGAAAAGTCATCATTCGGACACAAATATATTTAGAATCGTTAGATGCACATGGTCCTCAATAATTTAAGATTTCTATGTGCATCTAACGATTTCGGATACATTTATATCCGAATGTATCCGAATAATTTGTGTTCCTAGCATTAATCTTTGAGCTGTGGGATTCTCCCCGTAGTTTTGATCAGATAGTCAAAACAAATCCATTTGAATATAGAAATTCTCAGTAACATCTAATTTAGCTACATTTGGGATGTGGTAATTACCAGAATTATTTTTTGTTTTTATTTTAAAAAAATTTAATTTTTTATTTTGCATTGATTTTTTGTTGATTTTTTATTCATTTCGACAAGAGATTTTGGAAAAGTATAAAATTATATTTTTCTTAGAAAAGACAAAAAGAAAGACATCTAACTTATTTGAATTTTATTTTTTGTTTTTAGTGAATTTTGTTTAATTTTAAATATAATTTTATACTTTTTAGATTTATCTCGTCAAGACGAACAAATAAACTTCAAAAAATTAATGAAAAAATAACAAATATAATTTTTTTAAATAAAGATAAAAATAATTTAGACCCATAATTAAGGCCAAATAAAAAAAAATGTAACATTTTGACTTCTTTGAATTTTTATTTTCTTTTTAAAACGATGTAGTTTTGAGGACAAAGCAAACAAAACTATATCATTTTGTCCGTACTACAGGAAAGTGTACTACAGCCAGCTCCCAAGATCCCTTTGAGAATACCTAGAGTTGTAAATTTTAGGTACAGAAGAAGAAAAGATAAACACACGTTGAGACAACTTAGAATTATTTTTAACCTCAAACCTTGCAAGAGATCAAATTTTTAATGCCAAAATCTTGGAGCCAAGCCTTTAGGCACGGGATGCACTAGTTTATGTAAATGCCACGTCCATTCTATAGATTTCATGTGCATCGTATAAGATTCTTAGATAAGACGTCTTTGATTAATCATTAACATATAAATAATTTGTGACTTCTGTGATAATAGCTTATTGACTTCTGTGTTATGTTTAATGATAAAACCAATTAGGATTCGGTCATTTTGTCGGTATATAACTTCATAACTGATTGGTTTGGGATAGAAATTTTCCGAAATCATCCTGACCACATTTTAAAAAGACTTGATATTGGTTTGGGTAGAATCGCTTCGGATGAGATAATCGAGGTAGTCGGATTAATGGGAAATCGGCCTAATTTGACCACAATCCACAATCTTACTACCTCTTATATTTTAGGCTCTTATTAATTTATCATATCTTATAAAATTGAACGAGTAAGATTTATCACATTACATAAATTAATTTACTTATGATGTGTGTTATAAATTTGATCGTTTAGAACAAAAAAAATAAAGCCACCTAATCCTATGTTGGGACTCATTTTCTAAAAGGGAGAGGAGTTTCTCTTACTCGCGTTGGACAAACTTTGTAAGAACAAGTCTGTCTACTCGGCTTATTCCTTGGCCTATATACTTTTGTGCCTAAAACGTATATAAAAATCCTTCTTTTGATCGAGTGAAGTGCCTTCTTTTTTTTGATTTCTCTATAGTCATGCAGAGAATCCCCATTAATCTCCCCGAAATCGAACTGTAAAGATTAAAAAGATATATACAATTAAACTGAAACCGACCGACCCCTCTTTTAACATACCAAACTGTGAATTTTTTTTTGGTGAATTTCCAATGTACTTCTGCAAAAATATTAGAAGCAGCTTTTGTAATATTCCCAATTATATGGACTAATTAATGTTCAAATCCATCAGGTACTGCCAAAGCAAGGGCATAAAAGTCATGCTCTCTATCGGTGGGGGTGTCGGAAGCTACTCCCTAGCTTCCAAAGCCGACGCTAAAAGTGTTTCCGTGTATCTTTGGAACAATTTCTTAGGTGGACACTCATCAAATCGTCCATTGGGTAATGCCGTATTGGACGGTATAGATTTTGATATCGAGCTCGGGTCCACCAAATACTGGGATGCTCTCGCCACCTATTTATTTGCTTATAGTAAGTTGGGAAAGAAAGTGTACCTAACAGGTGCCCCACAGTGTCCTTTTCCCGATAGGTTTTTAGGGAGTGCCCTTAACACCGGGTTGTTTGACTATGTTTGGGTACAGTTTTATAACAATCCTTCTTGTCAATATAGTTCTGGAAGTACTACCAATTTATTAAATTCGTGGAAAAAGTGGACCACCTCTGTGAAAGCTGGGCGGATCTTTTTGGGGTTACCAGCGGCGCCGCAGGCTGCCGGAAGCGGATTTATTTCGGCCAACGTACTAAAGAGTCAAATACTTCCGGCGATAAAGAAGTCGAGCAAGTACGGTGGCGTGGCGCTTTGGTCAAAGTATTGGGATGATAGGAATGGGTATAGTCTCGCCATTAAGAGCAGCGTTTGATCCAAAAATGAGATGTTTGGTTTGCTTGAGAAAGTCTACACACCTTTAATACATATATTTGGATTGTTCGAAACTGGTCGGTGCACTCGGAGCCTTTAATGTAGACTCTATTTGCATCGAACGGTTTTGAGAATCTGTGTATAAAATGTGTGTGTGAACTTGATCCCATTTGTTTAGCCAATTCTTAGTCCCTTTGTTAAGAGGAATGTGTGTAGTTTATCTGTTCTAAATTAATTACTTCTTGCTGTTTCATCACCAAAATAAAAAACACTTGAGTTTTGTTTGTTTGAATCTTGAGTTTATCTGTTCTAGATTAATTACTTTTGATAAAGTTTTTTTTTATCTTTTCCGTTCTTTTGTTTTCCTTCTTTGACTGAGAGAAATTATAGCACTGATCTCCTTGTGCCACTTCGCTACCATTTTTTTATTGAGTAATGCTACGGTCCTCGAAAATATACCAAGAAAGTTTTTTCGAATTAAATATATCAAGAAGCTTTTCGAGGACTAGAGACTTTTCTTTTTTTAATAGTGGGCTTTAAGTCTCAATATAATTATACTTTTAAATAGCCAGAGGAGAATTAATATAGTAGGCTGAGTCAACAGATCAAGAATTTAGAGTTCATTATCCATATGAGAAACCCATGAACTTAATTTAATCTTGAAAATCGGCTTGCAAGATAAAGGTTGTCCAATGCTTATAAGTAAAAAAAAAAGAATCAACATAGGTGATGTGAGACTCAGCAACTCGCTAACACCTTTCTTCATACAAAGCGTGGATCGTGGATGTAAGGATAGCAGAGGGGTTAGATGAGAGGATCCGGGTGCATAATGAGTGTGTAATGGATCTAGTTTTGATACCATATTAGCATGGATCTAACTCAATCTTGAAAATCGACTTGTAAGGCAAGGGTTGCCTAAGGCTTATAAATAGAGAAAAAAACCAATATAAGAGATATGAAACTCACTAATAATTTGGAAGACCATGTGGTGTGGTGTGTTTCGAGGAGATGCGGATTCTACACTCAAAGCTCTTATTGGCTTGGGTAAAATGCATTGACCTCCCTTGAGGTTACTAACAATTACAAGGACCTCTCCTAAGGCTTTGGAAAATGCAAAAACCTCCCATACTTTACAATATAATTTATTGTTTCCCCCCTACCGTTACTTTTTCTTAGATGCAGTTTGGTTTAACCCTGAAATTACAATTATACCCTTTTCTATATATACCGTTATTTTAATTAAACATCTCTCCCACCAACAAACAAAGTTCAAATATTGCTATCTTAAAAAACAAGAAGATACTTGGGTGCAATTCTCATTATCTGTTATTTACTCCAAAAGAAATTCATTATTTGTTGTATGTATTTGTATTCCAGAAAGCATAAAAAGCTTTCCATTTTCAAAACACAAATTTGAGAATTCCACCAAAATAAAAAATAATCTTAATTTTTTTCCCTTTGTGTTGATGAAAAGCAATTATAAAAATGAATAATATGTGAATACAGTGAAGGGTTCTTTTCATCTATAAAAAGAGATTCTAAAAAATATAAAATATTTTGCAAAACTAATTCTGAAAACATCAATCGAACTTAAGGTAAAAACGATTTGGTTCGGTTCTATTTTATTTTGATCCGAAATCGAATTAGTTGTGTTTGGTTTTAGTAGATTCGATTTTACCGATTATGGTCGGTTCTATCTTTTTTTTTTTTTAAAAAAAAAAAATTTGGGCCAAAATATCAAATCAGCATGGATACTAGTTATTTTTTGTTTATTTTCTATATTCACTAGACACGATTTTGTTCTTGTACTGTTATAATGATCTTTACACAAGTAAGCAAGAAACGATTAGAGCAACCATTATATTCTTGGACGAGTTATTAAGCAAAACTTGGATATCAGGGGTGTAGTTTGCATCATACTTCATTATATATAAGTTAAGAAGGGTTTTTATTTAATTTTGAATATTAGCATAGGTATGAAATACTTTAGTAGTAATGGTATATTTACAACTGCTAATTTTTGAATTTTAGTTCTGCAACTATTTTTTTTTTTCGTTTCCGTTTGTTATTATCTGGATGATTTGGGTTATCTTGCATGTTTTTTAGTTGTTGATTTTGTAGTTTTCAAAAATCAAAGCAGACAATCATTGACAAATAGGCAAACATAAATATTCGCTTATTTTTAATATTTGGTTCGATTGGATCTAGATTGTAATTTATTAGACTAAAATCGAAATTGGTCAGAATTTTATTTTTATCTCAAAATCCAAAATCAAACAGAATTGATAAAAAACATAACCTGACCAATTTGTTCTTTTAGATTTTTTGATTTTTTTTTTTTACTCCTAATCGAACCCATAAATGCTTTTCATAAGATCTGCACAATCAAAATCGAAAAAACTCAGATATGGGATTTACCGTATGTAGATTTATACTATTTTTTACTAGATGTAGCTTTATTTTGAGGTTTATCTTATACCTGAAACAACTAAAAAGTTTTGATTAAGATAGTAAGAGATGTGTTTAGAGAGAGAGAGAGAGAGAGAGAGGAGATGGGTTTAGGGTTTGAGGGCAAGGCAGCGGTGTCTGGCTTCCTTGGAGGAACCAAAGGAGGAAGAAAGGAATGGAGAGGAGGAACAAGAGGAAGAATAGAAAGAACAGAAAAATTGGTAAACAGCAAGTGTCAAGTGTGAGAAATAATTGGACAATGGATAAATGTCCTAGGAGAGGTGTTTGGAAGCTTAATTTGTAGAAGGGATTTTCATTTGCAGGGTAATTTTGGAATTCCAAATTAATTACTTAATGACATCATCAAAATCTGTGAAATAGTTAATGGGATTTAACAGAAGGGCGAAAGAGTGAATTATTTTGTAAAGTATGGGAGGTCTTTGTATTTTCTAAAATCTCATTAGATCCTTGCAATTGTCAGTAACCTCAGGGGAGGTCAGTGGAAGACTCGAACCCCTTTTGCATAGGAAATTTGTACTTCTTATTGACAAAATTATCTTTGTTATATGCTGCTAACACTTAGTGTGGTCCTGATTATGTTTCATTCTGTTACTAAAAACAGAGGAGGAAATTGTTATGGTAAAACTTCGTTTGAATTGATATGGTAGAAAGTAACTTCTGACTTCAAAAACACAATTCTTTGTGTATGCCGAACAAACCATTCCTATTCGCGGTCAGAACTTCTTCGAATATATGTCCTTGAATTTATTCCAGATGAGAGCAAAACCTAATCTGGAGAAGGGTATGGTCCTTGAGCTTTCTTTATTGAAACTATATATCTTTCTATTTATTTTTGTCATCTTTCTATTTATATTTGCTTCGAATTGGTTAAGAGGTGCACAGTGCGTCGAGTTTTTCTGAACATAATAAGAAGTCAAGTGTACGAAAGGTCCCCGACATTGTCTAAAACTGAAGGAGTCGGTCAACCATGTAATAGCAGCAAGTTTACCCTACTAAACTTGAAGGTTTGAATCTCACTTCCATAAAAGTGAGCCATAGCCCGATCGTTTTATGTAGCTAGCTTCTTGCTCCACTAAGTGAATTCGAGTCAGACCTGTTAGCAAATCGAGCCAGCTCCCCTTGCACGTAATGTTGTGATGGTTAATCTCTTATTCATCTTATGTGCTCTCCGAATCATGCGAGAAGATTCCCAATCACACGACTCACCAACTTAATCTTCTGAGGAACCTAGCTATGTCCGAACATGCGACAAAACATCAGATGGCCAATGGGATCCACTTAAAGTTGCTTCCAAATCCTCACTAAGAGAATATTAAAGTTTCTAAATATGTTGGGTCATGGGTCATAGTTGCAGTCCTTTAGGGTGTACATAAATAATTGATTAAGGAATTCACGCGGAAAGGACCTTCCACAAGAAACGACTTGCACAGATGTGGCAGGATAATATTGTAAGAGCAAGTTTATATATAGAGTACCCTATTAATAAGGGATATTTTATTTTGTTATAGTATGAACCTCTTATTTCTTGATCAAATTTTGATGACCGGATAATATTGCAAAAGCAAGTTTATATATATAGTTCTCTTCTAATAAGGGATACTTTATTTTGCTATGGTGTGACTCTTTTATTTTCTGATCAAATTTTAATGATTGGAACCGTTCAATGTGTTTAAACGTATTTTTAAGAGTACCCGCAAGAAAGGCTCAAATAATATCGAGAAGAGTTTAATCTAAACAGATTTAGATACACACAAACACACACACTTCTAGTGCACAGATTTGGATACTTTTTATGCTTAGATTTGAACACAAATGTGGTTAGAACCGCTCGATGAACATGGGGTTCACATTATTTTAAAAAACTCTACATGTGTATCTAAATTTGTACCAAAAAAATTATGTTCCTATACTTTCTCGTATGCGAGGGTAGGCAAAACTCCACACTTACTGATTGGGTCAAGTCAACCCTTATGGGCATTATCGAATGGTGCCGGCCAACCTAATGTCAAAAGTGGGCCTTTTTATTTTGGGTAAATTACATTAGCCGTCCATGAGGTTTCTTACAAATACACTATTTTGATAAAACAAGCTACAATGTAATTTTTATCACTGTAGAATTTCTTAAATTCTTTTGAATCAAAACCCATACAAATCCCGAGAATTCTGTTCGAGTTTTAATTTTCGAAAAATTTCAAAAATTCAACGCAAGCGACGTACGTAATATATTTTTATTTCAGTTCATCTTGCAAAAAAGGCAAAATAAAAAATTAAAGTTTTAATAGTTTGACTGGTTTTAACTGTAGGAGAGTTAATTGCGCAATCAATTAAAAAGTAAAAGAGATCAGAATAATTTTTTAAGTTATAAAAAAGTGAATGTATTTGTCAAAAATGTCATGAGAGATCAGCGTAATTTATCCATATATTGTTTGTTTCTTGATAATGATAGTCAAAAGTATACCTAAGTAAATACGACTATAATAATGTTTCTTACAAAATTAATATGAGGTCCCTAACCAAAAAAGCAAAAAAAACTAATTAAACCCATCCAATGGTTGTTGGTACGAAGCATCTTTTTTGAAATATCTATGGGATCGGCAATGGTCAAATGGGCTCATGTAAAAAGATTATCGAAAGTCTAATTAAAATCAGGACAAAAACTTATATAAATTAGCATCGTAAAAATTGATAATATTTGAGAAATTTTGAAATATAAATCTTAGGAGGAAACAAACTCCTGAGGCTTAATAATTCAATTAGTTGGAATGGTTGTTGAGTGTTTATTATAAACAATATACTAACACCACATTCACCCAAATAAAAGCTATTTTATTGGGCCGCCACTTTAGAATTGACAGAATAGAGTAATTGTTATTATTTCCATTATCCATATGTGGACACTTGAGCTATAGGTAGACATTGACCTTGCCAAAGTCACCTATTTGAGCTGGAAAAGCCCACAAAATAAGGCCATATTGCATATAAATATTAGTTTATTTCATTATAATAACGGTTCTTGACTTGGCATTTTTCTGTGAATTGACACCGTAACCAATCTTTCTATCTTAAATAGAGGGAAGCGGTATAAGAATTCTTTATGAAAGTGACCGGTCAAATAAGTTCCAAAAATCACAATCACGAGGGAAGACTTAGTCAAAATAATGAATCTCGTACATACCGTACTTGACACAAAAAGAAACTCTCTGTGTACCATACCGCTCCTATACCACGTGTAGTACCGGTCTATACCACCAGACGTTTTGAGCTGTATTGGGTATATTCTAGATCTCGATTGGTTTGCAATTATTTTAATTAAATTTAGATTAATGTGGATATAGTTACTTTCAAAAACAACTATATATAAAATAACATTATTTACTTTAATATCAATAATTATGTTTCAAGCACATGGTAATAAAATTTTGTGATTGTTCATTTTAACGACGTCTTAGTATGTACGTATTTTGTCTCTCGAGAATAATTAAATCTTATAATTTATCATATTTAGTTGATTTAAGCGTTTTAATGCTTTACTTTTGATGTCTAATATAATTTTATGGTGAATGAAATTATTTTAAAAATATATAGTATATCATGGTGATAAATTCAAAACGGTACATCAAAAATTCATAATTCATAATTCATCGATAATTGTATGTACTGTGCCAGTAGCAAAGACGATAAACTTGCTAGTACGTGATTGATAACGTTTGACTAAATTCAATGTAAAAATAATTTTTCAAAACTCGCACTAGTGGGTACCTTTTCTTATTATCTTTTCCTGTCTCAAAATTTTAATTTTGTCAAGTCAATATTTCACTTAATATAAGTGAGAGACTTACCACTTGACAATGGCACACCAATTACCATTGGAAAAGTTCTTTCGTTTAAGAAATTTTTTCAGAACTTAAATGAATGAACTAGATTTACTGAGTGTTTACGTTTTTAAATCTGAATAAATCATAACTCTTGATTTTAAATTCAAAAATATTTTTAGAAAAAAATTTCTTGGACCGTAACAATATTCCTCATTACCAATTGTCACCGATCTATTGGATTCTTGAAAACCGAACATTACTCAAGTTGACTATAATAGGAAAAGGGTCCAAGTTACAATTGTTACGAAAACTATTAGGCTATTAACCAAGTTGGTTTTAAAATGATGTTGTTTTGGCGAGTAAAATACTGTCTGAACAATTAAATGTTGACCGAATAATTTTCGGTTAGTGTTTTGAGCGTCAAAATAATGTCATTTTAGCGCGTAGAACAGACTGCTGTGCGCGATGCACAGCAACAACCTCCCCAATTCCTTCCATACACAGATTAAAATACAAGCTTATTCAAAATAGTCTGATAGACGCGTAATCCACATTATTATGTGGGAAATTTGTACTAGTAGACTTTTTCTTCGGGAATATTGTGTACTATTTTTGATAGTGACACCTATCCTAACCTACCAATAATATCCAGACGCAAACTTAGGAGGGCAGTACAGCAAAAAGATTTGGGGTAAATTACACTGACCTCCCTTGAGGTTTCTAACAGATCCAATCCCCCACCCCCCAAGTTTCAAAACTTATATTAATTTCTCTTACTTTTTAAATTATTATGTAGTTATCTCTCTTATTGTTAAAATTAGTCGAACATCCTTAGTTAAGTTATTAAAACTTCATGTTCGATTTTTTTTAACAAAATAAATTGCAAAATAATTTATATTACGTTTGAAATAGCATGTGCTAAAATTTTTAGGTTTACATAAATCAAAATGCGAATAAAACTTTTAAAGTTTATCGGAGGTTCGATGTTAGAAAAATCTTAAAAGTTTAGCACATATTACTTTGGTCGTGATATAAATTATGCACAGTTCATTTTGTCAAAAAACTTTCAAACTTAAAGTTTCAATAACTTAATTAATGATAGAAAAATACTAATCATCGCCCATTAGGTGGTAGATAATATATAAAAAATATATCGATATCCGTAAACTGTATATTTATATCTGTGAATATACATAAATATCTGTAAATTGAGTATTGATATTAGTATTTGTATTTATTTATCTTTATGTACATATTATCCGCCGCTCATTAGGTGGTGTTTAGCAAGATTTGGTTGATTTTTAACGGCATAATAGTTTGAAAAATAAGAGAAATTAATGTAATTTTCAAAACCTTAGGGGTAATTGTATATATTAGAAACCTCAGGAGACGTCAGTGTAATTTCCCCATGGATTTATCATTCCCTTTCCCCTATAAAAACCAGAGGAACTCCAGTCCCCAGAGATAAGCTTGTGAAGAGAAAAAATGGCAACAAAATATTCAGCACCTCTCTTTATCTCCTTCTTCTTCCTAACTCTACTCAAAACCTTCGTTGCTGGCGGCGGCATTGCCGTCTACTGGGGCCAAAACGGCAATGAAGGAACCTTAACCCAAACTTGCGCCACCGGAAGATTCTCCTATGTCAACATAGCATTCCTCAACCAATTCGGCAGCGGCCGAACCCCGCGAATCAACCTTGCCGGCCACTGCAATCCGGCCTCCAATGGCTGCACTGGCGTGAGCAGGGAAATCCGGTATTTTTTTTGAAAATAAAACTTCAAATTTTCAGTTTGTGTGAAGGAATAACCACATCTTTTCATTTCTCTTTTAAAAGATTCAAACCCAGAGTTTGCTTTTGCTAATTAAATAATTTGAACCGATAATTTTTTTTAAGAGATTCTCTAGGTAGTTGGCCACTTTCTTTGAAATGAAAAAGTCTACTAACACAAATTATTTATATACATTCGAAATAAATGGGTTCAAAATCGTCAGATACACATAGAGTTTTCCATAATTATGTGAGCTTCACATATATGCATCCGACACTTTTGGACATATCTATGTTCGAATATACCCAAATGATTTGTATTCCTAGACTTGTTCCTTTGAAATAACTCCTTGAGAGCCTTCGAGAAACACTCCACCACTTGAACCTTTCACGACGAATCCTCTTCTTTTGACACTTCGAAACCTGACTCTCTTAGTTTTGCATGTCTCGTGAATCTTCTAATTTATCTTACTTGAGTCACAATCTTAAAGCATGCACAGTGCTTCGATAGAATATGCAACTTAATCGATTTTTCACGAAAAGAAAAAGAAATGTAATAATTTGACAACAGTTGTTCAAATTTAGATACGTTCATAGTCGTTTGATATATATGAATCATGTACACCGTATAACGTTCATGTGCATTGTACATGATTATGAGCATATATTTATCAGAATCTAAGTTTGATTATATATATATATATATATATATATATATATATATATATATATATTGTTTACCGTATACACGACGTCTTTGATTGATCATTAACATAGAAATAATTTGTGAGATTTAAAATTTATGTACCGTACGGATTTAAGTGACGTATACTAAGCAAATTATTTTTAGACAACGACTTTAGTGTTTTTTATTAGTCTCACGAGCGCTATTTATTTTAGGTTTTATATAATAGCTTATTGAATTTTGGATTTTTTTAATTGTAAAGAAAATATCATATATTATAATGATAAAAAAAACAAAATTAGTATAACAAGAAGTGAAAAGTATAGAGAGAACTTTGAAAAGAAACTTGAATTCTTTTACTACTACTATCCACAAAAACTAAACAAAATTCTCTAGCTCTCGATTTTTTTAATAAAAAACACAAACATTAAAAAAATTAATAATTTGTCAACTTCAAATACTACGTGATGTTTGGAACTCACAAAATGCACATAAAACTCCTTAGGTGTCTAAAATATTCCAACAACTGAGTCCAGTCTACTCGACTCAGAAATTTCAAAACTGGATTCAGAAATCTCCCATCTCTCAGTAATATTGCTACTCTCATTCACCAATGCCACCGTCATCATCCTCATCATCGTCGAAACCATTTATGCTGTTTCTTTCCCTGCCACCACTCCAACCTCTGACCGGAGTTGATCCATGAAATATTCTGCAAATTAAAATAATAGATGCAACTTTTTAGTATAAGAAAGTCCATAAACATATACCATATATAGATCTAGATACAAATATGTCCAAAATTATTAGAGTCGCCGTTAAATGGGGCTTCAGATTGTCGGCTCCCTTTTTATCGGGTCACCAACTTCCTTGACCTTCCAACATTGGGTAGACATCAACTCTTGTACATGGTCCTACGACTTTGCAAAAACCTGTGTTTTTGGTAAATAATCATTCGAGCCTGATCACTGCACCCCCTTTTGTGAGGGGCACCTCTTCTCCCAAAGTTACATGGCTATTTTGTCAAGTTCTTTAGAGAGAGTTTTCTCGCACCTCTAGTTATTCTCCCTATCCCTTGTTGGTCTCGAGGGATGAAAGAGGCTAGATTAGCTGAAAGATAGTTATTGGTTGCAAGGACTTAAAGTGATCCTGTATAAAGGGGTAGAGAAAATGCCTCATGTCAATATTTGAGTACCAGGACACTACAACATTGAAGTAACTTATGTCGTACTCTCACGAAAAACTCGAACAACCTTCAACAAAATAGTATGGGGGTCTGTGTTTTGCAGTCTTGTTTTTTTAGTATTCCCAATTATTTGGACTAACTAGTGTTTAAATCCCTGAAACAGGTACTGTCAAAGCAAGGGCATCAAAGTCATGCTCTCCATCGGCGGGGGTGCCGGAAGCTACTCCCTAGCTTCCAACGCCGACGCCAAAAGTGTTTCCGTGTATCTCTGGAATAACTTCTTAGGTGGAAAGTCATCAAATCGCCCCTTGGGTTCTGCCGTACTGGATGGCATAGATTTTGACATCGAGCTCGGGTCCACAAAGTACTGGGATGCTCTCGCCACCTATTTATTTGCCTATACCAAGTCGGGAAAGAAAGTGTACCTAACGGGTGCCCCGCAGTGTCCGTTTCCCGATAGCTTCTTGGGGAGTGCTCTTAACACGGGGCTGTTTGACTATGTTTGGGTACAGTTTTATAACAATCCTTCTTGTCAATATAGTTCTGGAAGTACTGCCAATTTATTGAATTCGTGGAAAAAGTGGACCACTTCTGTGAATGCTAGGCGGATCTTTATGGGGTTACCGGCGGCGGCACAAGCTGCCGGAAGCGGATATATTCCGGCCAACGTACTAAAGAGTCAAATACTTCCAGTGATAAGTAAGTCAAGTAAGTACGGCGGCGTGATGCTTTGGTCGAAGTATTGGGATGATCAGAATGGGTATAGTCCCGCCATTAAGAGCAGCGTTTGATCCAAAAATGAGAACTTTTGATTTTTTTGAGAAAGTCTACACACCTTTAGTACAGATATTCAGACTGTTCGATGCACTTGGAGTCTTTCAAAATAACGTAGACTCTCCTTCCATCGAACGGTTTCAAGAATTTGTGTATAAAATATGTGTGTAAACTTGATCTCGTTTGTTTACCCAATTCTTAGTCCCTCTGTTAAGAGGAATGTGTGTATTTTATCTGTTCTAAATTAATTACTTCTTGCTGTTTCATCACAAAAAAACAATAATAAAAATCTTGAGTTGTTGAGTCAGTTTTGGACTAATAAAAATGGATATTGCTATTGTTTTCATGAGTGGTTGTGGACTTACTTTGACATTTTCATATTATCTGAAGTCAGTGAAAAAGGGTTTGTATTTTTTTATGAATTTAATTTATTCATCCCATTGAAAAATAGGAAGTGGTCATTGACTGATTCTCACTTGAGAAAAGTGTATTTTGAAATGGAGAAAGGTAAATAGAAATTGCTAGCATATATATCTGGTCCGGTAAAATTTTTCGAGCAGGCCAAGGCTATGGAAACATCTGGTGTACAATGTTAACAAGAATTCTTTGGCGAAATTGGCGTACAAATTAGTCTCTCAGAGTAGTTGGTGCTTCAAGAAATTTATGTTTAAGTTTTCTGGAATCCAGAAATTGACTTACACATGACCGGACATCTTTTTGTGACTTGACACCTTAACCAAATTGGCTTTTCCATCTTAAATGGAAATTTATGTAAATGACCGATCAAGCAAGCAAGGTTCACCCAAAAAATTAGAGTCTCGAGGGCAGACTCGGTCAAAGTTATGAAACTCGTACATAACATATATACTGGACACAAAATGAAACACTCTCCACTGTGTGCCATAATACTCCTAATACCGACTATACCGATTTGTACTGGACGTTCCGAGCTTGCCGGGCATTTTTTGGACCTTGGCCGGTACGTAATTTATTTAATTAATTTTAGATTAATTTTGATGTAATTACACTCAAAATGACCTATATATTGCTATTTTTAATAACAATACTTATTTTTAATACCAATACTATGTTTCAAAAATTTTATGATTAATTGCTTATTTAGATTACGTGTTAGTATGCATATTTGTCTCCTCGAGAATAATTAAATCTTATAATATATCATATTTAACTGATTAAAAGTTCTTATTCTTCATTTTTTATATATATCTAATATAATTTTATGGTGAATAAAATAATTAAGTTAAAAATATATATTATATCATACGATAAATTCAAAACAGTAGTCAGAATACAACGGTACTGGTATGCACTATATCAATAATAAAAACGGGACACTTATCAGTACGAGATTGATAACTATGAACATAGTTCAACGTACAAATAATTTTCAAAGCTCGCAATAGTGGGTACCCAACTTAATTATCTTATCGTCCTTTCCTATCTCAAGACTTTGATTTTGTCAAATAGCAAGTCTCCCACTTATAAAAAGTGATATTTTTTCTTGCCACTTGATATAAGTGGGTGACTTATCACTTGACAATGCCACACCACTTACCGATTGTCACCCTTTGTTGGATTTTTTAAAATTAAATTTCAGACTATAATAGGATAAAGGGTCCAATTAAGTTACAAAGGTTATGAAAAATATTAGGCTATTAACTAAATTGGTCACACTTTGTACATTTTTTACTGAGATATCAAAAAATCTAATATTATCTAAAAAATCTAATATTATCTAATATTATAATTCAATCCTTTTTTTTTATCTTGGGGAATTATATATTTTTCGAGTGGTATCATATCGAACTTGATTTGCATGGCTTAGTATCTTATTTCTATTATTCGCTTGTTTTCTTTCTAAATTTAGATACCACCATGTTTAGATTCAAACACAAAATTAAGACCCAATAAAATAATAAAACGTGCAAACCAAATCGACTCTTTGTTGTTGCATACCTTATATAATTGTCGTAATATTTCGTTTCTGTGGAATTTTAGATTATGAACTACCTCACGAGTCTTTCTGGAGCTGAAAAGGGTTGATCTAAAAGTGTATCACGATGATTTTGCTAGAATGTTTTATGTAAAAGAAATAACTAGTTAGAAACACTCTAGCCAATGGCCAAAATGCCTTCCAATGACAAAGTTAGTAACTGTATGAGAAAAGACTCAGAAAACAGTGTTATGCCGAGAAAATATGTCTAATGTAAAGTAAGAACGTAAAATGTTGCTCAAGTTTGTGCCGTGTAAAGTGGTTAGTTAGGCTCCAAAGTGATCAGTCCCACTTGGTGGCAAATCTTCATCCTTGTTTATATGAATTGGTTGAGTGTACAATGCGCTTGAGTGCATTTTCTACATTTGTCTACCTAAATACGAACTTATTTGACATACCATAATACTATTGACTTCTGGTCTGAGTTAACAGTTAGCCAAGACTTACTATTAACAAGACGGATGTCCAAAACGATTGTTGTACACACTAACTTGACTGAGTCCTTATTTTCTAGGTTGGCTGATTATTATTTCTCGCACGCAAATAGATTAATCATTGCCTTTACCCCTATAAAAACAGAGGAACTCCAGTCCCCAGAGATATGCTTATGAAGAGAAATGGCAACAAAATTTTCAGCCACACCTCTCTTTCTCTCCCTCTTCTTCCTAACTCTACTCAGAACCTCCGTCGCCAGCGGCGGCATCGCCGTCTACTGGGGCCAAAATGGTAACGAAGGTACCTTAACCCAAACTTGCGCCACTGGAAGATTCTCCTATGTCAACATAGCATTCCTCAACCAATTCGGCAACGGCCGAACCCCTGGAATCAACCTCGCCGGCCACTGCAACCCGGCCTCCAATGGCTGCACCGTCGTGAGCAACGGAATCCGGTAATTTGTTTGAACATAAAGCTTCAAAATTTTCATTTGTGTGAAGGAATTGCCATATCTTTTTCATTTATCTTTCAAAAGATTCATACCCAGAGCATTTCTGGCTAAAATTCTCTAGTAGATTGTTCTTACAGTTGAAAAAATCAACGGAAATGGAATAATTTGAATACAGATGTTCATACTCATATAAAGATACGTATGTAATTGTTCGAAATGTATGAATTTCACGAGCATCTTCGAGTTCAAGTGCATCATGACGTCTTTAATTAATTATTAATGTAGAAATAAGTTGCGAGATTTATTATTTTTGTATCAAACAAATTTGACTGATGTACACTTAACAAATTATTTTTAAGGCGATAATTTTGTGTCTTTTATCATTCTCACAAGTACTATTTATTTATGTTTTTTTCTAATAGCTTATTGACTTTTGTGTTCTTTTATATCTGAAAAAAATAATAATAATACAATAGTGAGACAAAGGCATAGAGATAATATCAAAGAGAAAATATAAAATTCTAGTGTTGTTAATTGCAAAAATTCAAAACTTATGCCACCACTTCAACCTCTGACCGGAGCCGATTCGCGAAATATTAGATGCAATGTTCTTTTCAATGTAATTTTTCAAAAATATTAACTGCAGCTTTCTAATATTCCCAATCATTTGGACTAATTGATGTTCAAATCCCTCATCAGGTACTGCCAAAGCAAGGGCATAAAAGTCATGCTCTCCATCGGCGGGGGTGTCGGAAGCTACTCCCTAACTTCCGACGCTGATGCCAAAAGTGTTTCTGTGTATCTCTGGAACAACTTCTTAGGTGGACAGTCATCAAATCGCCCATTAGGTGCTGCCGTATTGGACGGTATAGATTTCGACATCGAGCTCGGGTCGACCAAATACTGGGATGCTCTCGCTTCCTATTTATTTGCCTATACCAAGTTGGGAAAGAAAGTGTACTTAACGGCTGCCCCGCAATGTCCGTTTCCCGATAGCTTTTTAGGAAGTGCTCTTAACACGGGATTGTTTGACTATGTTTGGGTACAGTTTTATAACAATCCTTCTTGTCAATATAGTTCTGGAAGTACTACCAATTTATTGAATTCGTGGACAAAGTGGACCACTTCTGTGAATGCTGGACGGATCTTTTTGGGGTTGCCGGCAGCGCCGCAGGCTGCCGGAAGTGGATATGTTCCGGCCAACGTACTAAAGAGTCAAATACTCTCGGTGATAAGCAAGTCAAGCAAGTACGGCGGCGTGATGCTTTGGTCAAAGTATTGGGATGATCAGAATGGTTATAGTACCGCCATTGTGAGCAGCGTTTGATCCAAAAACAAGATCTTTGGTTTGTTTGAACTGGAAGGATCCGATATACATAGAGTCTTTTAAAATAATATAGACTTCATATGCGTTGGACGATTTCATACACATCTGTGTTCGAATCTATTATAAAACGTGTATAGACTTGCTCAAGTCTGTTTTGCCAATTATCAAAGGAATGTCTGTAGTTTATCTGTTCCAAGTTAATTACTTTTTGCCGCTTCATCACCGAAAAAACAACAAAAATCTTGAATTGTTCAGCCAGTTTTCGATCGGGATCGGTTTGTGGAAATTCCATCTCGAACGGATCGGTTTTAGTTTTTCGCGTCGGAAGCCGAACCCATTTACACCCTAATAAAGATAGATATTTTTATTGTTTTCATGAATGGGTGTGGACTTAATGGTTTACTTTGACATTTTCCTACCATCTGAAGTCAGTGGACAATGGTTTGTACTTCTTTATGAATGGGGCTGTGTAGAGGTTGAACTAATTTTGTTCATCCCTTTCAAAAATAGGGAGTGAACATTGACTGATTCCCACTTGAGAAAAGTGCATTTTGAAATTTTTGGAACTGGAGAATGGGTCAAAAATAGAAATCGATAGCTTTATAAATCTGGTCTGGTTGAATTCTGAACAAGCGTGACCTAAAGATAATAGAAAATTAAAATTTTAGAAGGCCATGGGAACATCTAGTGTTGATGTCAACAACAATCTTTTGACGTACAAATTAGTCTTTCAAATTATAGTTAAGTTTAGCGTACATCATAGTGAATTAGGTCACCTTCTGCTCCTCTCTCCATGTGTTGCTTGAGGATTTGTCATGTCAAAAATCATATTTCAAGGATCCTGCAAGACTCTGAGATCTAGACCGAAACATCCGTAACTTGCTTATTTTGTGATTAATTTCAAGCTCTGGAGGTTGGAGACCAAATCAGTTTAGTTTGACTCTGGGGCGGATGTAAAAATATTAGGTAGTGGGATCAAAATTTTAATTAAAATTACATAATAATTTTTAATAAAAAATAAATGTGAAGTATTGTTTACATATTGATTTAAAACTACAATAGACAACTAGTTTTACTTAAAAAAGATTTAAAAAATAATAATTTGATAAATAAAAATTAAGTTGTCTTTCTAATCATAAATGTATAAAAAAATTATTCATCAGTTGATTTTTATTAAAACGCAAAGTCATTTTCACAATTTGCATCGTAAAAATATTTATTTTGTGGTTTTATTAAATATTTAGTATAATTCTATAAGCTAGGAAAAATTTTTGAAACAATTTTTATAGTTTTTGTAAAATACGTAAAATAATATTATAATTTTAATAAAACGAAATTCACTAATTAAATTAAACCTGTAACAATAGTTAATAATTAAAAAAATACAGCATCACAATTTATGTAGAGTTTACATCTCAAGGAGGGAACCTAGAGCTTTTGTAGATCGGTTCCCAATACATATGGAGGTGCATCAGCTCCTAGTATTTTACTTTTTCTTTTATTTTATGTATTTTCTGTGGACAGTGAATCAAAGTTATCAATCTCGTACTGGTGAGCGTATCGGTTTTGCTACTGGTACAGTACGTACCGATACCGGTGTGTACTAGCGTACTGTTTTGAATTTATCGCTAAAATTAATATACATATTTTAAATAATATATTTTAACAAAAAATATACTAAACATAAAAATAAAACATCATAATTTAAAAATAAATCACCAAACATAAAAAAAGATGATTTTAGCCTCAAATTATGCCTAATTATCTAAAAAAATATTAATTGATTTTTTATTTTTTAAAAATATAGTAAGGCAGAACAACCTACCAATTAAAAAAAACTAAGAATACAAATTATTTGTGTACATCAAGACATAAATGTGTCTAACGTGGAGCTCACATAATTATAAGTTTTTCACGTACATCTGAGGGTTCCGAACATATCATTATCCGAATGTGTATGAATAATTTGTATTCTTAGACTAGTTGTTAAAAAATACAACACTCAATTTATGATAAAAACTCGTAACAAACATGACCAGTCATATTTATGAGTATTTCTACAGCACAAACTATTGCTTTCTCCTTAAAAATAAGAAAATTAACCCAAGATATGTAAAAAGTAGGGATGATAATTTCGTTCGGTCTGATTCGATTCATCCCATTATCCGTCTTGTATGGATTAAAATTTCGATAATTTTTTATGAAGATTGGATCAAATTTGGAAAAAATATAATAACATTTGGAGAACGGGTCGGACACAATTTGCATACACCTAATTTCCGCCCTTTTAATCATAAATAAATTACGTAAGGTGTAGACAATATTATACATACATAGCGTAAGATATTCAAAGAAATAAGATTTGAATTTTCTCTACGTCTTCCATGTAGTGAGAGTGCCCACACTATGCATACATACAAAAAATTCAAAAAAACATATCGGGCAAGAATTTTCGATCTCCATTCGAGGTGAGAATAGCGGGTAGGGGTAATTTTCCATTTGAAAAACGGGACAAGACAAAAGCGAGATATAAATTTAAAAATCAAGAACAGAAATAGTTATATTCGGCACCGATCCAACCCGCTGTGTGGTCCGTAGTAAGAAGTGTGGGGGGCGCATTGAGAGGGTCCGAGCCTTTTGACTCAGTCAAAGCCGTAAGGGCTGGTAGTTGATAACATCACCGGGAGAGGAGCTGGCTAAGCACATTCCTGAACTATTATTGGTCATTATTGGCAATAGGCCACGCCATCATTTCTCCTTCAAATAAAAGCGATTTCATTGGGCTGTCACTTTGAGTTGACAAAATTGGATAATCATTACTAAACGATATCCAAGTGGAAACCCTTCTAACGAGAGATTTTTGTTTTCTAAAACATATTTTATTTTCTAATCAAATTTTGATAATTTAAACTGTTTAATATGTTTAGAATATGTTTTTAAGGATACTTGCATGAAATGAGCTGAAAATAGTATTGAGAAGGACTTGACCTGAGTAGTTTTTTATAAAACTGTTTCTGTCGGCATTTATGAACAACTGCTTAGATTAAACCCTTCTCGATATTTTTTTGAGTCGATCTTTTGCGACTACCTTTAAAAATATTGAACGGTTCGAATTATCAATATTTAATTAAAAATAAAAGATTCTCATTTTAATAAAATAAAGAATTCTTTATTAGAAGTTTATTATGTATTTATATATAAGTGTGTCTATATATATGTGTGTATAGTCAACCACTTAACCACGTGTGGACGAGCTGGAAGTTGACATTGACCTTGCCAAAAGCCCAAAGGCGCACTAGGAGGTCCACAAATTCCGTCGTATTTGAGCCGAAATTTAATTTACAAAACGGGTTATAATAAAAACAGAATTTCGGTACTGAATTTTCTATGCATAACGTGAAGTCAGTCGAAGAAAGAAAATGGATAATTTGAAAGTATTTTTAGAGAGATAAAAGCATGTCCTGTATTTTTTATCTTTACTTACTGATATAGCAAAGCGTATGATTTAGATGAGTGTAATACAAAGACAATATCAAATTTTATTTGAACTAGATGTACTTCCTCCTTAAACAAATGAATTGAGTAATAATTCAGTTTTTATTAATCAATTAACAATTACTTAACTCTTAGGCTTAAATAATAATTTATAGGAAAATAGAACTATATACCAACTAGGAAACGAAATAACAAAAGATTTAGTCTTTCTAATCTAGTCTAAATAAAATAAATTAGAAAAATTACCAAAAACAAAAATTATAATTTGATTAGGAAATCAAATACTAGAAAGAAATATAAGGTTGCTAAAACAGACGGCGACTAAAATCGAAATTCTTACTAAAAGCTATAAGGAAATCAAATTTTGCCTAAAACAACAAATTTATTGATTCGGATGCCTAAACGAGGGAATTAGGCCGAAATCCACCGGTGTCCATGAATCTATAGATCAATGGGCCTTGTTTAGAACGACGTTTCGCTTCAACCCTATGACCTACGGGTAAATCTACCATTGGTTTGTTTGGCTCGTGACCAATTTAAGCGTTCCAGGAATGTGGTGCGACCCGCTTGGCATCACTTATCTTATATAGTTAGACTTAGCTAATTGGGTTAGAAACTAGCACATGTAGAGTATGTTCCCAATAACGTTAGAAATAATCGTCGTCACTTATGCATGATGTAGCAAACATCAAGTCAGATGCCACGTGTAGAATCGAGCCACGTAGAGGTCATGTGAAAGATGGACGTAGCCATGTCGACCAGGTCGGTTATCGCTTATGCCTGGTCTACATAGCATTCGCTCGCCAAGCG
This sequence comes from Arctostaphylos glauca, assembly GCA_019985065.2. Classification (NCBI taxonomy): domain Eukaryota; kingdom Viridiplantae; phylum Streptophyta; class Magnoliopsida; order Ericales; family Ericaceae; genus Arctostaphylos; species Arctostaphylos glauca. The sequence continues at coordinate 27,700,475 of JAHSPW020000013.1, read as the reverse complement.
ATCTGGTTGCACAAGACTATGCAAATCACATCAGGTTTTGGTCCTACCCATTGAACTTACTTGGTCGCTGTGTCTCGCCTAGTTAACGACCTAATCCAGCATTAACTTGGTCCACTACATATAACTACTTCATGTGGTCTTTCCATGCAAATACAAAAAAAAATCTCTAATTAAAGCTCAAAAGGGTAATATTTCATATTGATGAGCCGAATTTAAACTCTAGACCGACCAACGAGTAGCAGGTCTTTCAGACCGACCAGAGCTTTTTCGGCCAAACTATGACCAACCGGCCTACCATGTCCGTCATCAGTTGGTCAACTTATACTTAGACCTTTCCCAAATTGTGCAAAGTGTGGGTGGTGCCACATGGCCACCCCTGAATACTCGGACAATCCTGAAGATGGCACTCTTAATTCCTCAGCATCTCAGAGATGACGCACGGGATCAGAGAGCAAATCTCCTGAGATGGAATGAGGGCATCAATTACGGCCATTTGCTCTCCTTGGATTGCTCCTCCTCTTAAGGTATTAAAATTCACTTATGACCATGAAATTAAGTACGCTATCATTCCTATTGTTAATCTAAATTCGATTATCTACTCCTAACACTATTCTAACTTGATTGTCAGATAATCTTTGGCCGAATAACCGCCCTTCAACTACCAAACTTGTGTACAGGAGCCAAAAACAGAAACATGATACAGATTACTATTTTTCGACATCATCACATATAAAAATAAAATTTTCTTTACCGCCATAAAAATGGTTTTTGAAAACGATTTTTCAAAACTCACAAAGTGAATACCTAATTTTATTTTTTCCAAGTCTCAAAACCTTCATAAATATTTTTCCCAAATGAAGAGTCATATATCCCATGATTTGTATAAAGTCAAAGATATTAAAAAAATGAGCATTGAGATGAGACCAGGGGAGAGAGTACTCTAACGTGAGACGTCATGGCTTTCCGTTTTGGCAGCACTAAACAAATAGATATATCATTCCTATTGGCATTACCCCTTATAAAAACCAGAGGAACTCCCCAGTCCCCCATAGATATGCTTGAGATCAAGAGAAAATGGCAACAAAATATTCAGCCCCACCTCTCTTTCTCTCCCTCCTCTTCCTAACTCTACTCAAAACCTCCATCGCCCACCGCCGTGGCGGCATTGCCGTCTACTGGGGCCAAAATGGCAACGAAGGAAACCTCACTGAAACCTGTGCCACCGGAAGATTCTCCTATGTAAACATAGCATTCCTCAACAAATTCGGGAACGGCCAAACCCCTGGAATCAACCTCGCCGGCCACTGCAACCCGGACTTTAATGGCTGCACCGTCCTCAGCGAAGGAATCCGGTACCTTTTTTTGAAAAACCTGATCTCTTGTTTCTTTGAACTGTCACAGAGGGTCATCATGCTGTTGTAGACCACGGCGAAACCAAGAATCTAATTTGTATGGACTAATTCAAAATTTAATAATTTATATATATATAGAGTCCCATTCTAACGAGGGATTCCTCATTTTAACAAAATAAGGACATTCTATTTTCCGATTATATTTTGATGATTCAAACCGTTCAATGTTTTTAAAACATGTTTTTAAAGGTATTCGCGATAAATCGGCTCAAAAAAATACCAGGAAGAGCTTGATCCAATCAGTTGTTCATGAATATTGACAGGAATAGTTTTATCAAAAACTGCTTAGATCAAGCTCTTTCGGGTATTTGTTTGAGTCGATTTCTCACATGTACCCTTAAAAACATGTTTTAAACACATTGAATGGTTCGGATCTTCAAAATTTGATGAGAAAACGGGAGGTACTCGTTTAGCAAAATGAAAATGAGGAATCTTTTATCGCAAAACTATCACAGGCGATTGAATATATGCAACGATGGAGGGACTCTCGAAACCTAAAGAGTTGAAATTTTTGAGCTGCAAATCAATGATGACTTCCAATTACACGTTTGAATAGCACACTATTAATGATTACTTTGAATGAAAGAGTATTCGCGTGGTCTTGTAAGATCATCCGATCGCCTAAATTCATTCACAACATTTCAAATTCTAACAAAGACTAATCAATGTTCAAATTCCTGAAACAGGTATTGTCAAAAGAGGGGCATCAAAGTTTTGCTCTCCATCGGCGGCGGCATTGGAAGCTACTCTCTGGCTTCCAAAGCTGATGCCAAAAATGTTTCCCGGTATCTCTGGAACACATTCTTAGGTGGGAACTCATCAAATCGGCCCTTGGGTGATGCTGTATTGAACGGTATAGATTTCGATATCGAGCTCGGGTCCACAATGTATTGGGACGTTCTCGCCCGCTATTTATCTGCTTATAACAAGTTCAGAAAGAGAGTGTACCTCTCGGGTGCCCCGCAGTGTCCTTTTCCCGATAGTTTTTTAGGGGGTGCCCTTAAGACAGGACGTTTCGACTATGTTTGGGTACAATTTTACAACAATCCTCCATGTGCATATATTTCTGGAAATGCTACCAATTTATTGAAGTCGTGGGACAAGTGGACCCACCCGGTGAAGGCTGGACGGATATTTTTGGGGTTGCCGGCAGCACCACAGGCTGCCGGAAGTGGATTTATTCCGGCCGGTGTGCTGACAAGTGAGATACTTCCGGTGATAAGAAAGTCGAGAAAGTATGGAGGTGTGATGCTTTGGTCAAAGTTTTGGGATGATCAGAGTGGGTTTAGTTCTGCCATTAAGAGCAGTGTTTGATACAAAAATGAAGTCTTTTGCTTTGTTTAGCCAGTTTTATTTGTCCCTTTTTTTTTAAAGAGGAATGTGTGTACTTAGTAATTTGAACTAGTTCTTGCTTCTTCATGGGAAAAGAAAAGAAGAAAAAACTTCATAATTTGTTTAATCAGTTTTGGAATAATAAAAGTGGATATTCTGGTTTCTTTGATGATACTTAAGTTGTTTACTTTGACAATTTCCTTTTATCCAAAGGTTAGTGGTTTCTTTTTTGGAAGAGCAAGTCTACAAACACATCTTTTATATATAAATTCATTTGGAATTATCTGATACACATAGTATCCTTCATAATAATATGAGTTTCATGTACATAAAACGGTTCAAGATAAATCTATGTATAAAAGGTTGTGTTCATAAACTTTTTCTTGTTGAAAATATTAAAAGTGTGTTGTATGTTTGTATGAATGCGAACAATTCAATCAGTTAAATGATCATTCAGGAGCTGAATGCTCAGCACAATATCGCCCACGAGCACTCAAACCTCTGAAAGGTATCCCACTCGGTCAAAGAAAACTAATCACAGCACCATTCGATGAGATCCCACATAACGCCTTTAAGCGTTTAGAATCCCAAGGACAAAACCCTCGTTTAATTACCCACTCCTCCCAATATGGAAAGTCCTCCCAATATGGAAAGAACAGTGTGATCGACACATACACACCCATCAAAAATCGAGAAATGCTATTCGCAAGGAACCCTGCAGGGAATCACGCAGGGATCATATGGCGGGAGTCTTTTTTTGTTTGGAAAAGATTTTTCTTTTTTCACCTCCACCATGTGATCCCTGCGCAATTCCCTGCAGAGTTCCTTGCAAATAGCATGACTCTCAAAAATCCATTCATCATCCACCCACCCTATATAAGGAATTACAAAGCAAATCGTCAAAGGATATTTGACTCAAAACCACACCTGGTCTTATCACTTTTGTGCAAGAACCACAGAAGCGGCCATCACATTTCCAACACCATCAAGTACCAAACCAGGCGGTGAAATTAGTTCTTTAGAGATTAATTGAAGTGTGCATAAACGGACCTGAACACTCTAGGAAAAAAAAATTACCAAAGAATTGAGAATTATCCTACATTATTAAAATAGGAAGCAACTTTAACTTACAAAATGAGGTTAGATCAGTAACAGGGTAAGACAGTTGATCTTTGCCAATAACTACCCAGATTTAACTTGGGTCGATCTAGATTGGTGTCCTTACGAAAACAAACAAACGGAGGGGAAAGGAAAAAACTAGAGGATGCTCATACATGTATATGAGTAGTACGTAAAACCAAAAAATCATGCAAATCCCATCGGAGAAGATATCAGGGGAAAGGGTCTTTCGTGGCGGGGGCTTTCTCTGTCCACTCTTGTCATCTAAACTTTCCTGACTTGGATGTTGTGGGTCGACTGGAACCGCCAAATGGGTTGTCTCCCGCTCTGAACAAGAGCTACCTGCTCTCCTTCCGTCACCATCCCTTGCTCCTGTTCATTAAAACCCATGCTTATTTATAAGAAATCTGGATTGAGTCGTGTATATACGGTGGAACATATTTGCAGACCAAACTCGATCAGAAGGAATCTAGTTCTAGCAGTTATACGTTAGGAAGGCAAAACAGATCTGAAACATCTGTTTACGTGTAAAGGCAACCCAGTGACCATGTTGGACCCGAGATGCACAGAGATGCACGTATAAGGATATGGGATTCGTGTCCGACATACTTAGTTAGCCATTCACCTAGGAAACATATTCATTAAGGAAACAAGAAGTCCTACATCATGCATGAAATGTCTCAAGACAACTAGTAAACAACTTTTATCCAAGAAAACAAAAGCAATATATTACAGAATTAGAATATTTTGAAGTTTCCCCGTATCCTTGAATTGTGGATTAAAATAATCCAACATTTGGACAGTCACAAATATCCACACCCGACACTCAGACCTGAGTCCATGTCAGGTCTTTCTCAATTACTGCCTCGAAGAAAAATTTAAGCTTGAATGGGCAAGTGAAAACCTTACCTGCAACAAGTAAATTGCATTTTGAAAAGTTTCTTCAGCATCGTCTGAGAATTGCATGTAAATGGGTCGAACTCCTTGGTATAAAGCCAGCCTTTGCTGTACTGTCTTCCTGCATAGCCACAAGCAAATTTACAAGTCAAATGTCAAAATATTTGTACTAGCACTAAAGTCACCTTACTTTAATAATCTACTCTGATGTCAAGTATTGGAACCATGTGATAAAATACATTTAAACCTAATCTTTTTAAATGCTTACCCACAACTCCAGAAAGTACACAATAGACATAGACCAAATTAAATAGTGTGCAGTTGTAATATCAAACTCACTCGTTTGTGAATGCAAATATGGTGCCTGAAGGACGATAATGGCTCAATAGAATGGCCATGAAACCAGTTCTGGTGAAGACGATAATTGAGGTTCCGAGAGTGTTAGACATCATTGTTGCATGGAATGCAAACATCTCGCTCATATGATTCTGCAGGATACAAGAATCAAAACTTCAACTTAAAACTCAGTGACCTTAAGGCTGTGTTTAGATTAAGGATTTGGTGGAGGAAAAGGAAAAAGGCAAATCGAAATGTTAATGGATCTGATAGTCCGGATTCAATCTCCTTCACTTATCAAATGAATATTTATATAACATAATATTCATGTATAAATTAATACGTAGCCGATAAATACAAATGAAAATGTACCTTGAAGGCCTGGCCAAGATTAGAAGGTGTTTCCCCGGCAATGACGGTTGCTTCAGTCCGTAATGCTACAGTGTGCATAACTTTGACCGCTTTCAAGGGAAATCTGAATAAGATAGATCAGTAAAGTTTTAGTAGATTGTGAAAGACACGCTTACTGTGGCTATTCTACACTCCTGAACTTCTCGATTTGCATTTTTCCAGACTGTAGAACTTTTCAGAAAACAATTTTTTTAAAAACAAAAACATATTGTTTTCATATCTTATCCATTTTTAGCAGTATGGTTTTGCCAATATGAAAACACAGTTCCAATGTTTTCTAAAAAAAAAAAAGAGTTATTTTCTTAATAAGTCTAAAAAATTATCAAGCAAACATATTTTCAGAGTTTTCCAGAATTCGAATAAAAAAATAGAACTCGAGAACTCCAATCAAACATAGCCACTTCAGGACTTACTTCCCATGAGCAGTTTCTCCAGAGAGCATAACTGCATCAGCACCCTCTCGAACGGCAATCGCAATGTCTGAAACCTCAGCTCGGGTTGGTGTTGGATGGACAATCATGCTTTCCAGCATATTTGTTGCCACAATAACAGCTTTCCCCATGCTACGACACATTGTGATTATCTCTTCCTGCACTTTTATGCAACCAATAGTCTCTTAGAAAATTGATACAGATTCCTCTCTAAGAAACTGATGTATCCCCCTCATAAGCTTCCTCATGACAAAAAATGTACCTGCAAAAGTGGAACCTCCTCAATTGGAAGCTCTGCACCAAGATCTCCTCTTGCAACCATTGCCTGAGATCAGACAAACATTTAGTGCTGCTACCATGATAAGCAGGACAAATGAAGACATACTTGGAGTTTGCACCTAAAAATTCAATTGCAACTAACTTAAGAAGGAAAACGAAATGCAATTAGTACAATGGTGCTTGTTCCTGCCCTCTAAATTACTTTCCAAATCTCTTTCCATGAACCAAATTACCAATGATAAACCAATTCAAATGCAGAAGGTAACTAACCCAGACTAGGTACCAAATTACAAATGATAAACCAATTCAAATGCAGAAGGTAACTAACCCAGACTACCAACAAGTATGAAGATTGACAAACAGAAAGAACATCATCCAAGACAATCTCCTAACCAACAATCCAGTGTATTCTCTGAAAGAAAGCAGAGTGAAAAGGAATAAAGAGGTCAAAAGAAAGTAAAGTTCTGACCCCATCAGACGCCGTGATTATGGAATGCAAATTCGGAATGGAGTCCGCACTTTCAATTTTCGGAATAACATGTATATCAGCACCACAACCTGTCAAAATAGTCATAAATGAGAAAAGTAAAAATGTGAGCTAGGGAACCTATGAAGCATATCACATGTACTTCCCACTTATACGAAATGCATCATTTCTTTACTTTTCAGGTAATTCTTCAATTCATGGATTACAGCAGCATCTTTGACAAAGGAAACAGCATAGAAGTCAACTTTATTGTCCACTCCAAACTTGATGTCATCCCAATCCTTTTCTGTAGCAAAACAATGCAAATGGTTATCCTCATTCACAGACAACATTGGCACCCCGCGTAAGGAAAAAGAAGGTAAAAAGGAAACAAGAGAGAGATAGGGAACATAAAGTCATCATTCATCAAGCATCATGAAGGAGATGATTATTGAGTTCTAACCTGTGATGGAAGGAAGTGTAGCACTTTTTCCTCGAACATTTAGATGCCGTCTGGATTTAAGCTCACCTCCGTCAACGACCTCACATTTTACTGAATCGTCTGTCTTGGATTTAACTACTAATGACATCATACCACCTACAACATACATAAAGAGTGAATGGTCCTTACAAACACAGCAAAAATTTTCTTTTTGAATAACTGAAGCTGTCTGTATTGAGAGTATCTCCTTGAAAGTGCTTCCAGGTAACACAATTAAATTTGATTAAAATCCAGAAGAGAATAACAAATGATAGAAATTTTCGACTCTAACAGAATGCCTAGAATGTGAAAACTTCCTTCTTAGTCACCTCTTAAGTACCTCAAGAGTATGAGGCAAGGGATTGAAATCATAAGGATGACCAGAAGTTTCTCTACTATGATTTTGTGGGATCACTGGGAAGAAATAAGATTTATGTTTTCCATATTGGAAGTTCAATATCGAAGGGCGGACCTGGCGCAGCGGTAAAGCTGCCCCATTGTGGCCTGAAGGTCGCAGGTTCGAGTCTCGGAAACAGCCTCTCTGCTTGCAGGGGTAAGGCTGCGTACATCGACCCTTCCCCAGACCCTGCCTATGCGGGAGCTTCGTGCACTGGGTACGCCCTTTATATTGGAAGTTCAATATCAGAACGTTTCTCAATATTAACATTTCTAAGAGACTGGAATTGCAAGACATTGTGTAAATTTCACAATTGGAACAAGCAAATCCATTCTCTAGTTCAGCATGACCTTTACCATCACAAATATTAGTCTGTCTATTTCATTCTGGTGATTTCTGTTGCATCAATGAACACCCTATCTGAGTCGACCATGAGTTGACAGATCTGATACATTCAAATTGCAAAGCTCCCATGCAAGTCATACTCTCTTCATAGACTGAAGTTGGATTGGCAGTCAGACCAAACTAGGGTTGACTTTCTGGTGATCTCTGTGGTATCAATGGACACCCTAACTGTAACTTGACTATATGAGTGGACATGACGGATCTGATACAGACAAACCACAGTTCCCATGACCCATACTCTCATGATAGACTTAAGATGGACTAGCACCGAAAATGCAGACCAGCTAGTGTTGACAGAATCATCATGGACGAAAGAAGAGCCTAGCAGCATACCATCAACAAGAAGCATGTCACCGACTTCTACATCATTGACAAAATCATCATAGTTCACACTGACACAGTCTCCCGTGCCAACACCTCTCCGAATGGTGAATGTGAACTCTTCGCCACTAGCTAATGTGATTGGTTGAGGCAAGTCGCCACTCCTAACCTCGGGGCCCTGCCAGAAAAAACATACCATTACCGTAATAGAATATATAAATACGGAACTAGAAAACCAGGAATATGTGGCAACAACATTTGTTTGAGCAAAACACCACTCGCCTTAATTGTAAACTATATGAAAAAGAAAGATAACCCCATCTAGGTTCCTCTCTAGTATCATAACAATATGATAATGAGAAAATAACTTCAGAAAATCAATGCATACAGATTTTGAGTCTTTAACTGTACACGAATGACCAGTATTAATTTTCATTCAACTGTGTCAACAAGTCAAGTGCAATTCAGAAACTATGCCAGAGCTTAATAAAAATGAAAACAAATATACAGAAAACCAACCTTAGTGTCAAGCATGATTGCAATGACGTTCTCTCTGTTTTGAGAATTATATTCTTTAACCAAATCAATAACTTTTTGATGAGATGCATGGTCTCCATGTGACATATTCAGGCGAGCAACATTCATCCCAGCCTCAGCAAGGTTCCATATCATTTCCTTAGTGTCCGTGGAAGGACCAATCGTGCAAACAATCTTTGTCTTGCGTCTAACAGTAGGCTTAGACCACATACTCCCTGAATTGTCACCATGCTGCTGAATTTCTCGTAAGTACTGAATTTTCTCTTCCATCTGATCAAAAGTGAGCATGTTAGAAAAATTAATAAGTTGCAGTTTGCAATAAACTTTCCCTATCTACTGTTTTAAATTCTACTGAAAACACAAAATATGGTGCACGATCCGTTTGTTAGTATATAAAATAAACATCGTTACCAGCAATTTTTTCAGAAGAACCAAAGATTACTTCCTATTCAACTTTATAACATGTTAGCAAACATGCTTGTCATCCAGAAATATGTCCACCTGATAGATTCGCCTTTCTCACACGGTGGTGTTGATTACTCCCTGCACCTGTCTTCATAGTGTAATGCACCAAACATGCTTGTCATCTGGAATTATATGCACCTGATAAATTTTCCTTTTTCATGCGATGGTGTTTACTACTGCACCACACCGTCTTCGTTGTGTAATTTACCACAAGATCCATGACAATTACACAACCAATCACATAACCAACACCAAATCTTATCAACAGCATCTAAAACGTAACATCCATCTCCACCACCTCATTTATAATTTGAAACAAGACCGCCACCACTTCATCCCACAGCGCCACCCACTCGGTCACCACATGCCATGGTTACACCTCTCCCTTGTTCTTTTGCTAAATAAAGAAAGCCATCACCCAACATAGCTACCAGGCCATTCTCAATCACCTTCTCCAATTTGCGTAATATCCATGAAGGAATGTAGAGGGTGGAAACACTATCACGTAGTTTTTTTTGCTAACTCAGAATGTCCGGATAAACTTATGTGCATCTCGAATAATCTCTGAGAGACCAATCCTACCACCATTTAGGGTGGTCCAATTAAATTTACCCCAGATGAAGTGACCCCATGAGACTTGATAGCACCTATAGACTTTCGTACCTGACACCTAAGAGGAAACAAACAAACCCCTAGACCCAGGCCAAACCTTGGGGTTAAACCAACATCTCTAGACATGTAAACTTCAATCAGGATATGTGGCTTTAACAATTTTTTACAACTAGATAAAATGCCAAAGGGAAAAATGAACTAAATTTTGGCTGAAAGGGTCGAAACCAAAGGATGCAATTAGATCTCCTCAAACACCAATTTCTCTTTACTCAATCTCCATTTCAAATACAATAAAGTTTAGCATTTTGTCTACCAAAAGCTTGATAATTGTAGCTTAGTCCCTTCAAAATCTCAATAATTTCTCCAAAGTCCACCTAAATTCAAAATAATACACACTACAAATTGTCCACCACTGGCTATAATGATGTTTCATGACGGAGTAAAGGGATGGAGGGAAATGGAAGCCATTGCTGGCAATTAAATTCATAATTCATCTTCAATGTCCACATTTCCTTAGCATAAGGGAGAAATTCCCAGCTAAAATTAAACTAAACAAATTGATGACAAAATATGGAAGACATACGGATGAAAATAAACATGCAGAGAAAAATATGATAACACTTAAACAGTGATCCAAACAAGAAAATCAAAAACAATAAAACTGACGAAGTGGTGAGAAAGATACGACCTTTGGTACATCTTCGGGCGTGATCGGAACGACCTCTGTCTCGGCACGTGCGGATCTCACGACGACGGTCGGAGCTCTAATGCCAGTCGCTCCGAGGCTCTTTCGGTGCTGGCGGCGAGCTAGCAAATTGGAAGCAAAACCAGAAGGCTTGATCTTCTCGACCTGGCTTTGGAAAGATCCAGAGCTGGGGCAGACTAAGGAGCTTTGAATTGGTCGAGTGGCCACCACTTGCACCATTGTTGAATCTTGAGAGAGAGAGAGAGAGAGTTTTGGGCGTTGAGACTATAAAGAATGAGAACTGTCTTTGAAGAAATCGCCGCTAAATTTGGCGGAGAGGGAAACGAGGAAGAGGCTTCTCGTTTGTATCGAAGAAACGAAAGGTCTGTTTGCCCTCGTTCAAAAAACTGTTTTTGGATTTTCGTAAGAAACGACGTCGTTCGTGATGACACGGATGGGCCGATTCGGTGGTACTTTGCTGGACGTAACCATCGAATTCTTTCTTTTCTACTACTACCTCCGTCCCGGTTTGTTTGTCCACTTTTTGACTTTTACATATCCCAAAATGTTTGTTCATTTTTACAGTTGACTTGTGAAAATTATCTTAATGCCCCTCTTTTTTTTTTAAAACCACACTTTGAAAAACGTGCACTCTCATTTAATGCTTAAAAAGTCAAGGGTATTTTTGGAAAGTTAAAACTTTTAAGAGTAATGATTATGTCCCCTTAATAAGTTGGAATTTCTAAAATGGACAAACAAATTGGGACGGAGGGAGTAGTTTAAATGGTACACGTGGAAAGCGAGGTAACTCAAACCAATTTTTTCTACTAGTTAAATGACCTATTTGGACTATGGTAAAATAGTTTGCGGCACTCCCGAGTTTTGCTTTTGATTTTTGTACACAAATTCAATAACCGCAAGTGATTATCTGGTTGTGAATTTTTTGACAATTAAATTAGACTACTATAAAGGTGAATAGTCGGTATATAGATTGATAATCGAAAGAAAGAGTACTTAATCTCTTGACCGAAGATGAATATTAATATTTCAAGAAGAGAAGTGATCTCAAGAGGATTCATTGGCGCCTCAATTCCGTTTTGAGAGATCTATGCTATAATATTGCTTTCGCCATCTCTAGATGCATGTAGGGGATCGGAGACATCATTCTCGGGATTGCATGGGCCTACCTTTGTTTTTAATTTTTGTGCTGCCTAAGAAGAATCTGAGTAGAACCCAATCCGATTGAAAATGTTCTTGGCTAGCCAGAATTTATCATGTTATTTGCTATTACATACCTCACGATTCTCCGTCGGAAGATATGTCCAATTTTCCAACCTTGGAGGAGGTGATGATGCATATAAGGCATAAATCCAAGTCCTCTAGTCAATCTTCCGTTTTTTGAAACTATAGTTTTCTGGTTCTAGTTCAGCACATAGGTTGCTCTGTGTAAATCTTAGTTCACTCTGCTGGGCAACAAACAGCTGGAAAAGGGTGTAACGCCATCCTAGCTAGTTTCACCTTGATTTTTTTTTTTTTTTTTTCTGTTAGAGTATAAATCAGGTCCATCTAAACTCCGAGTGCGCCTAGCCTAAGGACAAAAGAAAAAAAGTTTGAAGGCCTTGAGATAAGGACCCTCTAATCGATAACCAAATTAATTGTTGCAAAAAATATAATGTGACAGATCCGTAAACACATGAAAGAATTCAGAAAATATACATCTATTTCATTAAAATGAATCAACAACACAAAATAGATACAACGATAAGAAAGGAATTGTAAAACCCAAAAATATGACAAAAATACCGACCGAGTCCTGTGTTTAACACAGTTCCCTTAAAACTAAATCGTCGCCTCACTGTGAGTATTTGAGGATTGATATAGCATCGTCTCCTAGTGTAAAACGGATCCACGAACAAGGTAACACCGAATCTCGTTCGCCTGTCGAGCTTCCTTGTATTTGTCTTTCTCTCACTTGAAGAATAAATTCGGAATACACTTTGAGAATTTTGACAGAGGGCCCATTTGGGCTGTGGTTTTTATGTGTTTATTTATTGAAAATTTTTTCGTCCTTATTTGAAATTTTTTTGCAATTTTTTGTTTTTCATCAATTTTTTTTGATTTATTGGTTCATCTTGACAAGAGCTTTCAGAAAAGTTATCAATCATCGGCTACATTTGAAAAAAGTTCAGAAAAGACAAAAATAAATCAAAAAATAGTGTTTTTTGTACTTATTCGTCGTTTTTAGTGATTTTTTTTTAACTTTTGGACACAATTTTATACTCATTAGATTCCTTTCATCAAGACGGACCAATAAACTACAAAACATTGAGATTTAAACAACAAATGCAAAAAAAAAATGAATAAAGACAAATTTTGTGAATAAATATAAACCATAGCCCAAATACCCCCAGAATTTCGCTAGATGTTCAAGTGGTACCCAAACCAAAAAAGAGTTTGGTTTATAAAGACCCAACCAAAACCTTTGGAATGCTGAAACCGAACACTCTTAGCTTCCTAGCTATGAATGAAGATAACAGACTATTATGGGGCATCATGGTGACTCTTGGGATGTGAAACGACTGAGACTTTTCGGTTGTCCCGAGATCCTCCGATGTCCTTTTCATTCAACCCTTTGAATTTTCAACAATAATTAATTAGGATTATGTTTATTGCAAAAATTTAGAGATTACCTTGTCCCTTGTCCCTATAGTACCTTCTTGTATGTAAATATTGGAGTGAAGGTCATCCCGCTCACCACTCTACGTTGTTGGGATTAACCCCAATCCCACGAACACCAACAAACACACACACAAGAGCGAGAGAGATTAAACAGAGAAAAAATCCACTAAAACAGCTTACAAAAACTCTGACCGCGAAGAGGAACAACCAAATCCGGTGTTCGACACTCAACTCGCACAAATCTTCTCTCAATCTCACCGGTGTATTGTTCGCAGCACAATTCCGCTTACGAAACAATGACACACTCACTCATTAAATAAAACCCTACACATAAGAACCTATATATAGGGGAGGAAAGAAGAAGACCTAGTAGACCTAGAAAACCCAGACCTAGCCCACTAATGGGCTAACCGGCCCACTTTTGGTGGACCACAAACCCAACAATTCACCCCCTCCACCACAAGTGGGTAATTGTCGGTTAAACTACTCTTTAAGTCAAAGAGTCCGCACCCCCACAATAGAGTGCCCGCACCCCCTCGACGGATGCCCGCACCCCCTCAACGGATGCCACGCAAGGACTTGCTTCTTCAGCCCGTGACTCCACTTCTCCAACGCGTGCACGCAATCTTTCAGAAGTGTAACCGTCACTAATCAAATCAGGTGCAAATGAGACACGCTTCCTGGTCGTTTCCGTGGTCGCCATTCCAGTGCACTTTTTTAAACACGACCTCGTCTCAATGCCCTCTTGAGCTTTCCAGTAAACATCCCGGAGCCCACGCTCACATTCCAGCACAGGAGAATCATTTTGGGCCCACCGATTCTTCCTACGCCAATTCGGTGAACGTCGATGCGACCTCCTTGCTTCCCGTTTACTCCGTTGCCTTCCCTTTCCGTTGGAACCATGTTTGTCAGTTGCTCCATCTGTCCAAACACTCCCATCCAACCTGTACAGATGCCCAATCTTCTTACCCTGTAGTGAGGGCCCATTTTCCTTGCGAACATTTAGAACGCCCCCACTAGCAGAAAAACTGCTACCCTTCGACTCTAGCACCCCCAGAGAAATAACATTCTTCCTCAACCCAGGAACATGTCGCACATCCGTGAGTTTCACCCGTCTTCCATCTGACATACGAAACTGGACTGCCCCTTTGCCAACAATCTTGCTAGCTGTTCCGTTGGCCATCCTAGCACTCCCCTCATCGCATGCTTGATATTCCGTGAAACTCTTCCTGTCCGCGCACATATGGGCTGAGCATCTTGAGTCCAACACCCAGTCCTTTCTCCCAATTTCAGTGCTTGCAGTAGTGAGCAGAAGTGCATCTGAATCATACACAATACCTGCCGTGTAATCGTCACCCCCTGCTTTGTCTCCTTTCCCCTTCGGACAATTCCGCCGAATATGCCCTTCTTGGCCGCACCGGTAGCAGGTGACCACAAACTTGCGACCCGGAGACCCAGACCTGCCGTGATTAGAACCTCCAGCCCTTTCCTGAGTTCTTCCACGCCCTTCAGTGATGAAGGCTTGCCCTCCATTATGACTGTGAATGCCCATCTCCTTCCTCCTTGCCTCCTCACTGAACATAGCATCCGTGACCATGCTCATGGTCAACTTTCCGTCAGGAGTTGAGTTACTGAGAGAAACCACCACCGTCTCCTAGTCATCTGGCAAAGAACTGATTAGCAACAGGGCCTGCAACTCGTCGTCAAACTTCAACTTGACACTGGCTAGATCATTCACCATACTTTGAAACCCACTAACGTGTACGGCAACAGAAATCCCACTCCGGAGTTTCAAACCAACAAGTCGCCTCATCAACAGCGCCTTGTTCCGCGATAACTTAGACTGATAATTCTCCTGTAATGTAGTCCAGAGAGTGTACGCATCAGTCTCCTCGCAAATATGATGAAATACCTCCAATCCGACGTACTGTCTAATAAGTCCGACAGCCTTTCGATTGAGCTTCCTCCAATTTTCAGCCGACGTTGCCTCCGGTTTAACCCCCTTGAAATCAATGGGATCCATCAAATCCTTCGTGTATAACAGATCCTCCATTCTCGGCTTCCAAATTGCAAAATTCTGTGCCGATAACATAATCATTGAACTCAAGCTACTAACGGCAACCTCCGTCATCTTGCTAAACGCTCAAACAGCAAAATAACACAGCAACAATAATCCCAGGACTGACCCTCAACTCAAAAACTCCAAAAACAGTGCCCAAAACGGTAAAAAACTTACCAAACCAGAACTGTAGGAGTTGAACCAGCAGAAACGGATCACGAAAATGGATCCGGCTCGTCGAAACGAGTCAGGAATCGGTCCGAACCGGCCTGGAAGGGCCTGAACCGGCCACCGGAAAATCGGGTCAAAGAACCGGTCTGAACCCCTTTGACCTGCTGACGTCAGCCCTAACCTTACTGCGCGTGAAAACCAACCGCGGCGGCGTCACAGCGACGCGCCACCTTCAAGCCGCGCGTGAGGGCGCGTCCGGCGTCCTTTCGCGACCTTTCGACTTCCGTTGAACTCGTCTCGTCGAGATCAACCCACTCGTGTCCTCAAAATCCCAAACCGATGTGTTTTGACCCGAGCCCAGTCGTTCGATCCGTGCGCCTCCGTCCGTTTCGCGTTCAAACGGACCGTGTGTTTCTCCGGCGTGTTCGGCCACCGAACCAAAGCTCTGATACCAGTTGTTGGGATTAACCCCAATCCCACGAACACCAACAAACACACACACAAGAGCGAGAGAGATTAAACAGAGAAAAAATCCACTAAAACAGCTTACAAAAACTCTGACCGCGAAGAGGAACAACCAAATCCGGTGTTCGACACTCAACTCGCACAGATCTTCTCTCAATCTCACCGGTGTATTGTTCGCAGCACAATTCCGCTTACGAAACAATGACACACTCACTCATTAAATAAAACCCTACACATAAGAACCTATATATAGGGGAGGAAAGAAGAAGACCTAGTAGACCTAGAAAACCCAGACCTAGCCCACTAATGGGCTAACCGGCCCACTTTTGGTGGACCACAAACCCAACATACGTGTCTCTTGAGGATTAGTCACATTGAGAATCAGATCCCAAAGATCTCACAAGACTACAAGATCTAGGTCGAAACATATGCAATATATCTGGTGGTTAACCTCAAGCAGCTCTAGACACGATCAAGTTAGTGGCTCTGGCCGACCTCGAACTTCCCCCAGTTGCTGACCTCGACAGGCCCACCAATTAGATCCACTTGATAAACCTTTCCCATCAGATCTTATCTTTCAGGTCTCCATAGTATCATTTTCAATGCTTCATAGTTGCATTGTTTTGTTTTCCATGTAATTATTGGGTTTCTCTGCTAGTTTAATTGGGATAAAGAAAGACATTCTCTTCGGAGTTTGATAGGTTTGGACACTTTAGGCGCAAGTGCCTTTGTCTTGGAGGAGGAGAACATCATGGGGGACCAACTGGTTTCAGTCACCTTCTTTCTGGTTTTTGTTTATAGATCAGTTGCTATAGTCCATCTCTTTATCTGATAATTCTTGGGACCATTGTCTGCTATTTTTCTTAGGGTCCATTTGGACTGTGGTATTTATTGAAATTTTTTTCGTTCTTATTTGAAATTTTTTTGTAATTTTTTGTTTTTCATCAATATTTTTTGATTTATTGGTTCATCTCGACTAGAGCTTTTAGAAAAGTTATCAATCATTGGCCAAATTTGAAAAAGGTTCAGAAAAGACAAAAATAAATAAAAAAACAGAGTTTTTTATACTTATTCGTCGTCTTTAGTAACTTTTTTTTAACTTTTGGACATAATTTTATACTCATTAGATTCATTTCATCAAGACGGATCAATAAACTACAAAACATTGAGATTTAAACAACAAATGCAAAAAAAAAAAAAATGAATAAAGACAAAAATAACAAATAAATAAAAACTATAGGCCAAATGGGGCCTTAGTTTATTTAGGTCGATTACAAATAACTTGGCTCAAATTTTCATTGAAATTTAAGCAGCTTAGATATGGCAATCTCATCTGAAATTTTCCAAGACTGTAGCACTCTTCAAGGTTATTAGATCCATCAATCTCATCTGATTCTTCCTCTCGGATTCAAAGAGTATCTGTTGTAAATTCCAGCCAAAGAACACTCCAATTCTTAAATTAAAAAACAGAACCAAAAGTACAAAAGATATTTACACTTTAAAAGAGAGAGTGTCTTTTTGGTTTTTGCATCCCCATTTGTATAGATGCTTGTTGCCTCTAAAAATAGCATTTGGTTCTATCCGAGATCCTTCTCGATTACATGCGAATTCCCCTATGGGGTCCTTCCATAATCTGTAGATATTCTAAACCGGGCTCTTTCCATAACAATTCTCCAGATTTCTGTAAGATTTTTTGGAGGTCGGTTCGAATATGCCAATGGGCCACATCACCGACTAGGTCTAATGTCGGGCCCAGGCTTACAAACTGATGGGCTTCCAATCCTTCTTGCCCGCCGCCCGCCTCTCAGCTAGGCCTAAGCCAAGACATGTGTTACTGTTGTATAGATGGGAGTGACCCGACATTTCGACCTACTTATAGAGCATCTTCTTTGTGAAGCTTAAAG
This sequence comes from Arctostaphylos glauca, assembly GCA_019985065.2. NCBI lineage: Eukaryota > Viridiplantae > Streptophyta > Magnoliopsida > Ericales > Ericaceae > Arctostaphylos > Arctostaphylos glauca. The sequence continues at coordinate 27,682,611 of JAHSPW020000013.1, read as the reverse complement.
ATTATGAAATATGGGCAAGGGTTAACTAAAGATATGCATTACTACATTATGGATGGTGGTGGGGCTCACAATTCTGTCTGTTATAATTGTCTCTAGCCAAGACAACCACATATGCACTTGTTGTGGATTAGATAGTAAGTTAACCTCATAATATATGTATGTATCTATATATATGTTCCATGTAGGAAAGCCTTAGGTACACACAACTTGCATAACTTGAACAATATTTCTTGCCCCCTTCTCATCTTGTTCATACCCTGCCATGGAGACTTCCCAACCTCTCTCCATTGAAAGCTTCTCATACAGTTGGTTAAAAAACCTAAAGCCATCTTGCGAAATCCTAGACGACTCACACAGGTTCTCCCTCGACGCATCCGATGAAGCTTTCTTCATCGAGATGGACCCAAAATCACCAGCCTCAAAGAGATTTTTCACAGCTTCTCAAAAAGACTTCAACTTTGATGTTCCTATATCAGAGTCTTCCATAACTCTTGTCCACGCTGATGAGCTCATCTCCAATGGCTTCCTCGTGCCTTGTTTTCTCAATCCATTGAAGAACATGGAAGGAGAATATGATGCATCGGATTCTGAATCCGATGCATCACCAATCCCTTCACATGCCCAGAAAAATATGCGTTCGTCGGGTAAGTTGCGTTGTTCATCATTCAGATGGTGTCGCAGTTTTTCGAAGCGAATGTTAAAGAAATACTTGGAGTTCATTAGGCCATTGTGTGAGAAATTACAAGGGGGAAGATCTTGCAACAGGAGGGAAGGTGGTGGTGATTCAAGTGTGGCTTACTCTGTTGATAATTGGCGGCGGTCATGTGATTCTGATAGCTCAATCTATGAAGCAGTACTCCACTGCAAGAAATCATTTGGTATGCCAAATTCCCTTTGGTTTTCTCATTATCTGTAGGAATTTGATCAAGCTTTAAAGCTTACCTCGAAATCCTTTTTGAGTCATTCTTACTATCGTTGTAGTTATCCATGTACAGATGATATGTCTTACCCCATAAAATTATATGCGTTATTGATACTTGATGCCTAATTAAATGCTAGATCTGCCTTGTTCCTGTGGCTTACTCTTTCGTTTTGTTTCCTCTGTCTGATACTCTCTCGTCTTTTTTCTTCTGCTTTATTCTCGTAATTGATCCTATCTTTTTGTTTCTGTTACGCTTATCCATCCGTCACATTCCATCATTTTCAGGTGAATAAATGAGGCTATTGTGCACAGAGGAGAACAAATAAAGTAGAAGATATATATAGTAAATGCTTAGAGAAGAGATGAGAGAGGACACAAGATGATTATTTGTCAATGTAGTCCATTGTCCCTTTCTTCTCTTCCTCTGGATTATGATATGTGGCTGTGTTTCAAGGGAAGTAGAAGCTGTATATGTGGCAGACCTCTGGCATTTGGGAAGAGGGAGAAGATAATTTACCGCATAATGTGAAATTTTCTCTTTTTCATTTGCTTTTTTTGTTAAAGAATTTGAAATTGTAAGGAATCTCCTACTTGAAATTCTCATGCAAACTATCTACAGTCAATGTGTTTTTATATCTATGCATAGAGTGTCTTAAAGTACATGTTAGAAGAATTTGTAATGATTTAGTGAATGAATTTGGAACACTAGAAGATTTTACGAGGCAATTTAAAAGTGTCATTTTAATGACAACAATTGATGGTGTGCAGTTCAAAAGATTTTGCTGGCCGACAACCATTAATTATAGCAGCTCTAAGGTTCCACTAGTTTAGTATTTAAAAGATCTCTCCTGTGTATATATGGATTTGGGGAGTTGTAGTACACTTTCGTATAGTGCGCGTGCAGTGCAGACAAAACGACGTAGTTTTGTCCGCTTTGTCTTCAAAACTACATCGTTTTAATTTCATGCATTTTGATAGCAATTTGCATGACAAGTAAAAACGATGTAATTTTGAATATAAAGTAGACAAAACTATGTTGTTTTACTTGTATTACACGCGCACTACAGAGAAATGCACTGTAGCCTCCCTGAATCCCGTGTATATAGCCTCATCACCCCACGTTTCTAGGAACCGAAACATTCATCTATAATAGCATACACTAATTTTTTTATTCTTGAGTGATTGATAAAGACAAACACAAATTTGGTTCGACAGACAATCGTTGGTTGGTGTTTAGGAGTATTGATGAGCGAGGGACGGAGGAAGCTAGATTAATAAAAAAATGGTTATCGATTCAAAAACGCTTCAAGAAAGGACAGAAAATACCTCGAGTCAATGTTCGAGTACCAAGCTCTACGGTATTGAAATCACCCATGTCATACTCTCAAGAAAAATTTGAATGACTTTTAACAAAAGAGTACCAATACCCGAAATTGACGCCAATAAGTAAATTAAAAATATCTAGGAGCGCGAGACAACTCTCTCTTATGATTCTTTGTAGGGAAATTAGAGTTGGAATTGGTGGGTCCACCACGAGGAGATCACGTGATCAATCACGTAACGGGAATCCTTATCCTTGCAGTTTTTTTTCTTCCCCTTTTATATTTTTGATTGCTTCTGGCCATACAAGACCTTTGATGTTGCAAAATTATCAGTTGGTGACGACATGGGCTGCTATAACTTGTTCTCTACGAAATTGTTTCCAAAATTGCCATTGTTTTTGTGTTAATCCTGCGGGAAACATGGTAATGATGGCCCGACCCGATTGGTCTTGTGACGTGAATTTTATTGTGTTCAAATCAATCACACATACACACAAACGCAAGACATAAGAAAATTACGGAGTTAAGTCCTCAATTGGGTAATAAAATATCAGACTCTTTTACCTTCTTTACTTTACATCCTTTGATTTTTTCCCTCTCCTTACACCTCATTCTCTCTATCTCATTACAGTCTCACTGGAGCGCATTCCGCTTCAAGAGGAACCCTGCTCAAATTGGGTTTAATGCATTAGATTGATTAGATCTAGAAGTATAAGTTTTTCCTTCATACGATATATCCTACTAAAAAAAACTATGAATATCCGAAGGGATACACAGACTTTTATGAACTAACTTGGTTCTAATTTAAGTAGTTAGAATATCTTTACGTACCCATATTTGGTTATTTCTCTGCTCGTAAGAACTCATTCGATAGAAATGGAACCGCGGCCCCCCGATACATGCCGTATTACATGAATTCGATTAATACTTGTTAGATCCATAAATCTAATCCAATCTTCCCTCCTCGCTCCGTCTCCCCCTTGTTAGTCTACAAGAAAAGCAACTTGTCATATATATGGTTCGACCAATATTACCAGCCGAAAGGCACTTTGATTATTAAGTGAGACTTCAAATCAACGAAAAAGAAGTCAAAAAGCATATTAGCACTTTTCTTATAGCGTATATTTCTAGAATTTTGTGTCATCCATTTTGTTGTTGATTTTGATTTAAGCATGTTGGAACTTGAAAGGCTCGCACAACGTGCACGCGCATCGGTTGACATCATCATCACAGTAGTTGTCTTTCCTGACGTTAGTTCTAGATCTTTCCAAGACCTCCCGGAAGTTGCATCGATTCGGATCTTCATCCAGGCCTAGTTATCTATTTGACTCGATATCCGGTTTTGGGTTAAGATCCATAGATTCTGTTGCATCTTCAGCCTTGTCGATCCATCATTTTGGTTGGGCCCAATCTTTTTTACCACGAGCTTACCTTTTGTATTGTTGATACCAGAAACGGTCCACTATTCTAGCCCACCACAACTTTAGTGCAACTATTTCTAGTTAATAATTAAGACATGCATCCGTCGTACCAACAAAGGGGAGAGAGAGATAGAGATAGATAGATAGAGAGAGAGAGAGAGAGAGATTGTGAAGTTGAGGTCACATATATGCACGTGAACAAGTAGGAAAGGAGAGACACAGACAAGAAGTGTTAGGAGAAAATTCCCAGATTAACAGTTGGGGCCTTGTGGGGGAGGAAAGGGGGACCAGAACCCAGAGCCGGCCCCGGGGTAAGCCCCGCAAGCCCCCGGGCTCGGGCAACCCCCCGGCACGGGGCAACCAAAAAAAAAAAAATTTCGTAAATATATTAAAAAATAATATTAATTAAAAATATAAACACCAAAGGCATTGTGGGATATTCTTAGAAAATATGTAAAGGGCTTGACACCAAAGGCATTGTCAGTTACTCGTTGGGAAAGTCATGTTGAGAGTGTCAGAGCAATACGAAATCAAGCACCGGACTTAAGAGATGCATTGATCGAAATTGCAAATGTTCCTAAGGAGGATGTTGTGATGTCGGAAGCAAAAGGCTTATGCAAGAATGCTTTGGAGGATTTTGAGTTCTTGATTAGCTTATGCATTTGGTACAAAATTTTAAATAAAGTTAATCAAGTTAGCAAAATTCTTCAACGAGAAGAGATGGATATTGAAGATGCAATTGCAAGAATAAAAGAGTTGATTTTATTTCTTCAAGAGCTTAGGGAAAATGGTTTTGAAGACTTGATGGAGGAAGCCAAAGAACTTGCTTGTAAAGTTGGTATTGAACCAGTATTTGCAAAAAAAAGAGTTGTTCAAAGAAAGAAGCAATTTGATGAGGATGTCGATGATGATGCAAATGAAAATCAATCACCGGAAGATCGTTTTAGACCAAGTTCTTACATCATAGATCAAGCTCTTACATCGCTTAGGGATCGGTTTGAGCAATTTGAACTTTATGAAGCAATCTTTGGATTTTTGTTCAACGCAAAATTCAAGAGTGTTAGTGGAAAGCAATTGATGGAGCATTGTACTAAACTCCAAAGTTTCTTGGAATACAAACAACGTGGTGATATTTATGGGGCGGAGTTATTCCAAGAACTTAGACACTTGAAAACAATATTGCCGAGAGAAGTAACAAAATCGATCGACATCCTTGATTTTATAAGGTCTTATTGGAAAAATGGCGGTTTTGAAATGGTTTGGGTTGCTTATCGAATTTTGTTGACTATTCCAGTCACAGTTGCTTCGGCGGACTGGAGCTTTTCGAAGTTGAAATTAATAAAAACTTACCTATGGACTACCATGTCACAGGAGAGATTAAATGGATTAGCTATGATTTCAATTGAAAATGAATACTTAGATAAGTTAAAGTACGATGATTTAATTGAAGAATTTGCTTCAAAAAATGCAAGAAGAAGTTGTTTTCTTTGAATCGGATCGTGCTAGTCATAAAGCACTATGACCGGGGTTGTATTTTGATTTTGAATTTTTAATGTAATTCAAGCTAAAAGTGTAATATAATCTTATTTTTGTTCTTATTTTGTTGTTTGATTATATGTTTTTTAATTTTATTATGACTTAATACTAAGTGGGCAACCAATTTTAATCCGGGCTTGGGCAACCCAAATGTCGGGGCCGGCACTGCCAGAACCTCATATATCCTAATTGTCGTTGATATCAAGTCGCTAGTCATTGTTTCTCTTGGAAAAACCAAGTCATGCACTTATTGGCTTGTTTCAGTTGGTCGAAACCTTTGACTCTAATATGAAAAGTACTTATGGATTTAAAACTCAAGATCTAGGAGTCGATTATTAGTTGCCCAGGATTGTTAAATCTTCCTCACATGTGTGTGTGAATGAGAGGATTTTGAACAAGATTTTCTCATACTGAATAATCAAAATAGCCGATGGATATAAGAAGAGCAGTCATTGTTGACCTAATGGAGACTTGAAATCCTTTGAAAGTTGACCAGTGAAAGAGAATAAAACTCCTTTTCATGTGCTCCTTTAGAGAGATCTTCGTTGTGTGTGTATCAAGATATGTGAATTTTTCTCTCGAGTCTTGTATGTTGAGTGATCAATAATTCATAACAAAGATTATTGATTAGTAATTAAGAGAATGAACAGAAAATGTGAATATAAAAAGCAACATACAAAGGGCTTAGTTATGGGGTAGACTATGTATCATGAGCAAATATTCCATTGAAAAACCATATTTGGAGGAAATTTTCATTGGGCTAATGTAATACGTGGTCTTCACTCACCCCTCACGTCTCTCGACCAACAGATGATTTTAAATTATATATAACTTCTACCTAGCGTATTTGTGGCCATTGTTGTTATGCCAATTTGTCTGTTCCAATAATTAATTCTCATTGACCATGTTTTATATAAATTATCGAATCAATAGCAATAAGTCTCGTTTGAAGAGCCTCGTATATAGAACGTTGAGAAATTCTGCGGAATTCAGGAGAGGCACCCTTGCCCATCTTATTTATTCTATTGAACTCGAAGGCGCGATAATAAAGAATGATTGTGGCACACCGAGAAATGGAAAAAATGAGAAAGATGCCTGCCTGAGGGCAAAACTAGGAAAGCAAGTACTCATTCAAACACATGAATGTCCAATTTTATATTAAGAAATACATAAGACTACTCCTCTAAATGCAGGAATGTCCAACTTTGGAGCTCAGATCCGTTGGGATCAGAAGTTCACACTCTGTCAAACACAAAGTGTCTTCAAGCATATTGCGTACGATTAACCAGCCTTGTGACAAACAAAAAGATTAGACGTCCTTTCATGCTACGGCTTTCTGCGGTCTGAAACTCGATGCCGGTGCCGCATTAGGTTAGGGAGCTGATACAAATATCAGGACTTAACCTCTTTACCAAAATATCGCAGAACTTTCTTACCTAATCAAACCATATGGCTAACCTAAATATTTTGGAACTGCTCACATTCCCATCTAGAAAGGAGATCCAATTGGGCCATAAGCATGGCATCACTTCTAGATTGGGCCATGATCAACTTGTCATGCCTAATAGCTGTAATCTTTCAGCCCATTGGGCAGAAATTATTTCCTTCAACACTATATAGATCAAGTTCAAAATCTTTTAAATACTATGAACTCTTATAGAGTTAATTCATACAGAATTTTGTCTCGCTTTAATTGGACCCACGCTGACAATGAGATTGGTCCTCCAAAACATAAATTGACTGCCCTCTGAGTTATAAAAAAAAAAAAAAAAACGAATAGACCCTTGAGTTGTTCACTCTAATGGCTCATTGTTATCGATCAAAATTTTATAAAAAATATGATAGATATAGTAGAATGAAAGATAAATTATAGAGGGGTGAATAGTTATAAATGTTTTGTTTGAACATTTTTTTATAAAGGATGGTATATATAATAGATATGAGTCGTTAAATAATTTTTTTTTGTAATTTATAATGATATTCAAAGAATTAATAATAATATTTTTATAAATAAAAGTGAAATATAGATGGGGATAAGATATGGATGGAGAAAGAGATACACTAATAAAATATTCTTTCGAATATCATATATGGGGTGCAAGGAAGTAAAAAAACACAGAATATATATGACAAACCTGAATAGCTATTTATCCAAAGTGATAGATTTGGACTATTTTTAACAAACAGGGCGTAAATTCATTAGTGGAATTAAGGTCTGATCAAATTGTAATTGTAATCTTAAACCAACTAATCCTTTTTTCTTTATCAAGCTCTTTTATTAACCCAATTGATGAAAACTCATAACAAAAAGTCTACACACACAAATTTAAAATACATATTCAAATATTGATGTTTCTATAACCGTTCGTTACACGTGGAGTCCAAATTATGTTAAAATATTTTATGTGCATTAGACAATTTTAAATACATTCATGTTCGGATCTGTGTCTTGAATCTGTATGTGTAGACTTTGGGTGAAAAAAAAAAATTGAAAACCCATAAGCTAAAGGATTGTTGTTGGTTCAATTCATTCCCTAGCTATATAGTAGCCTAGCTAATTGATAATCAGGAACAGTTATCAGATAACAATTTTCTTAATTTCTTAATTTTTTATTTTTTATTTGGCCTCATTGCTTTTGATTAAGAATTCTAAAATATCTTAGTGGTGAAGAATGGTGATTTCACACTACTTGTAAAGTAAGAATTGGGGTCTTAGTGTCACTATACAACTTTTAGGATTTGATGGTGAAATTAGCTTTTAGACCACTATTTTTTTCCATAAATTCAGTTTAATTTTTTATAATATCATTGCTTTGCTTTTGATCTCTTACTTCCGAAATTACTCTGATATTTCTTATCTTTTTAAATTCAATTTGACATCATTAGTTAAGTTATTGAAACTTCAATTTTGGGATGTTTTTAACAAAATAAACCGCAACATAATTTTCATCACTTCCACAATAGCCCTTTAAGATTTTTTTGAAATTTAAATTCGGACAATGTTTTTAACATAAACTATTTTGGACGTGATAAGAATTATACCATAGATTCTTTTACCGAAAAACACGATTTTAGTCTTAATAAATGAACTAATTAACGATGTTTGATTAATTTCTGTCCTATATATAAATTAAGAATTTGGAGTCTTAATGTCCCTTTGCAACTTTTAGGAGTTGATGATGAAATTAATTAGCTTTTAGACCACTGTTTTTTTCCCATAAAGTCAGTTTAGTACTTGTTTATAATATTGTTGGCTTCTCTTTTGACCTACTTGAGTGGGACACCTATATATCTCTCTTCTTCTTATAATAATAATTATTTTTTTTTGTAACATTCACAAATTTTATCACATAACCACCACTTCCACTAGCAACAAAGCTGCAATTAAACCAGTCGGCATATCCCCAGAAGATCACCATTGGGACCCCCCCCCAAAAAAAGATCTTGAAAAATGACCTACAAATAAGATATAATATTAACGAATTTTTCCATAATGTGGCTGTGGGCCTTTCAAAATGTATGGTACTAGAATTTTTAAACTTGTTTTGGTTGAATTAATAAAAAAGAAAAACTTATGTAAGTTACTTTGTAAAGAAATTCTGTTCATATAATTATGATATTATCCGTTGGTTTTTGCTTGCTTGATTGTTGCTTTTTAGGATCAGTTCGATAGAAACTCATCTCGTATTTTATGTGATTTGTTGATTTTGATTAGACCCAATAGACTGGTCCATCAAAGCTCTGAGTCGAGCTACGGTATGCGTTGGTCCCAACTAGAGAAGAGAGTTTTGACTCCGGAAATGGAGCCAATTAATGATAATTTTTAGTTCTTGCTTTCTCACTTATTGATCAAGGAAATATTATCTAGATTTGCATTGGGCACTTGAAAGCCATCGCTTGAGAGAAAGAATATATAGGTACAAAATTGTTATGTCACTGTTAAATATACGTTGGAATATTTACAAAAATTAAATGGGATTGTCAATTTTTGTATCACGGGTTGGTCCTTCTTGGCTGCAAACCCTAAAATATATCTTTCCTTATAAGAATGTAATATATTTAATCATATATATGGGTGCCAATTGTTGGAAATTCTAAAAAATTTTAGACTTTTTTGGCGAATAAATTTATGATAACTGGTCTCTCGAGGCAACCGAAAGATTCATCATTCATGAATGCATGCCAATGATGTTCACCAACCAAAAGTCTCTCTCATTCATGTCGTGCACCTCAAATGTCTCAATGATTTCAGCAACTCAAAAGTCCATCAGCTCCTATAAAAATTGAGATCATTCCATATTTTTGGTACATCACCAAAAATTCCATCCATAATTTTCCATCATATTTTCGTGTTCTTTGTGTGAAAGAGACACAAACGCAGTAAGTTCGACACGCGGACAAAGATTTGTGTTCCTCCATTCTATTTAATCGTTTAATTACCATGTGAGACCAACGTCGGTTGCAATCCTTCAATATCCACAATGAGGTGACAAATTAGTCTAAGGAGACTGTGAGTCCACTTGACTCCGTTTGATATCGTATTCTTAAATTCTGGTTTTACATTCAGTACATGTATAAATGTATTGTTCAAATAACTTCAATTATATCCTATAATTTTTGTTTTAACCGATACATATATATATTTGTGTGTGTGTATCAGTCCCTTTCTAATAAGGGATCCCTTATTTTGTTACGGTGCGGATCTCCCATTTTCTAACCAAATTTTGACGATCCGAACTGTTCAATGTGTTTAGAACATGTGTTTTAAGGGTACCCGCAAGAAATCAGCTTAAAACAATATCGAGAAGGACTTGATCTAAACAGTTTTTGATAAATGCTGACAGAAACAGTTCTATAACAAACTGATTGGATCAAGTCTTTCCGGATATTATTTTGAGCTGATTTCTTACGGGTACTCTTAAAAATATTTTTAAACATACGATTCGGATAATCATAATTTGATCAAGAAATAGGAGGTTCACACCCGTGGCAAAATAAAAGATCCCTTATTAGAAGCTCACTCTCTCTATATATATATGTATATGTATCTGTATATATCTGAAATTTCGAATATTGTCCAATCGAATAATTTTTCCTAGCACTGAAAATGGGAAGCAAATAGCTTAGTTATGTCAAATCTCCAAAAAGGTACTGCAAATGGGAAGTATACATACATGAACATGCATCAGTCAAAACTCAAAAGGGGAATCTACTGCACGCTTTACCAAACTTGTTCTCTAATTTCTTCTTTCCTTTTGGTTGGCTGACAAAGTTGGTAACATTCCATCAACTTTTATGTTCTTAATTCACAATGCCTTCTGAGTAAGGAAAGGACAATAATAATCACTGGGCGATGAATAATGTATAAAAAAAATATTTTATTCATAAATTGTGTATTGATAATCGTATTTATTTCACATTATGTATATATTAGTCACCGCTTAGTGAGCGATGGTTAGCAAGACCTAATATCTGTTTTGGCTAGGAAAATAAAAGATTCAATAACTAAAGACTTCGGTTGTTGAAGAAGTAGAGATAGAGAGATTTCTCTTTCCTCGTAGTGTATCGTATCATACAGGCCGTCAAAAAGCAAAGTATGGAACATGGACCAACCTAACAATTTGGATCAATCAGTCTATCTAATGTGTTGTCCCTCTCAGTGGAGCCAACTGGTTGTTGGATTAACCTAGACACATGAGCAAGTAGCAAAATGATAGAGGAGAAAGCATCACATGGAAGTAGATATGGCGAAAAGGAGTAGCACCTAATTATAAATCAAAAGAAGAAAATGCAAAAAAAAAAAAACGATGAATATAATTCAATTCTAGTGTTTTCGTCTCCGGCCGCCCCCCAGATCCATTGATGAACATAAACCTAATTTTCATGTTTATGCACAGAATCTTGGTACAGATTTATGAGGAAAAAGGAGAATCAATGACACTGACTCAATTAGGTTTATTAATTCTTTCAAGGACAGTCACTATCATTATTTGGGTAAACAAAAAGCTTTTAAACAATGTTGCTAGTGACTCTATGAATGTTGGTAGTGACTCTGTATTGCCTCAGCAGGGACAAACACTATATGCCTATATAGAATATGGAAAAATGGTGGTGTTCAATTAAATTATTAATTAATTTAATCAGCTTCTTTATATGTGTTTCTGAATTTATACACATAAATATGGTCTTTGGTTTGAATTAATATGGTGATTTGCTAGCCATGTATGTTGCCACAATTAGGACAAACACCCACTTGTGTAAAATGCAAGTGCTGATGTGTGATTGCAAATTCTTTTTGTTTACTTTTTTGACTTCTTTAGTAAAGTAACAAAGGGTTGATCCACATGTGAAGAATTAAACAATAGAGAATAAACCAGAAAACCTAACTGTATTACTTTGGATAGAACTTCAAAATACCTAATTGAATTTATACTTTTTCTTATGATCACTCGAGTGTCTGGATGAACTTACACGTCATTGTCTACTAATGGGGACCAATTAAAATCATGGCAATGCCCATAAAAATTGATAACACCAGAAAACTCTAAAACCTGAAGGTTGATAACAAAGGTGATAGAAATTAAGAACTGCATATTGACATGTATCTTTCAGTGGTTTTAAAATGTGAAAGCATAGTATTTAAGGCAGCAGGACCAACAACATGAACAATAGGACCAAGTAAGCTATTTAGCTAACAAAGCCACAAGCTATAGACATGATCCTTTGTTAAACCATTCTTCGGGGTGTTACGTTTTGTTTAATCCTTCTTTTGTTTTAAATATAGAAATTAGCGGTAGATGGATTGGATCTTCAAAATTCATCAGGGGTGGTGAAACAAGCTGGATTTTGTAGATGGAATCAATCCATCGCTTGGTCAGCGCAACTAAGAGTTTTATAACGCACGGACTACTTTTTGTTGGGAGAGGCATTTCCATTAATAGCAACCGAGCATGTATAGTTGGGTTCTGATCTATCCTTGCGGTTAGGGCTAGAATGAGAATCTCACTCGAGCCCTGTCTCTAGACCTGTCTATTGTGTTAACATTGCGTAAGCTCGACTCCAATCTATCTATTAATTCTTCTTCCATATTTTACTTTATACATTCCAATTCATGCTAGGTATAAATTACAAAAAAATTATATTTTGACCCCCAAAAATTACATCTCAGCCCCCCCAACTTTCCAATCCTGGTTCTGCCCCTACTAGAAGCATTAACCCATATCCAAAGAAAGGAGAAACGAGGGAACCTATTGCTTCAAATACTTTGAACCCTCATTTAAATATATTGGAACATTCTTGTGTGAGCAATGTGAAGAAATAATTGAAAGAACATTTGAAAATAAAATAGCATATCCAACTGATTTATATATGTAGAAAAATAATAGGAAAATTAAAACGAAGGAATGTCTGTGTTGTTGAGGAGGACCACCCTATACCTAGAATCCAAAAAGCTAGTGTTTTATGGCAATATATGGATTAAATTACTGGATTTTTCTAATAATAAGAGCTTTCTTGGGGGGGCAAAAAGGAACTTTTAAGTGTGGCTAGTGGATACTAGAGTAATAAAGTAATGTGAAATAGAGTGGCACTACGTGTAACCCACAAATCATAATGCCTCTGCAGCATTTAAAAAACAGAGCATGTGGTGCTGAGCTGGAGAAAGGCCCACAAGGACATGGAAGATGCCCAGAGGTATCTTCATACTTGTCATTCAATTTCATCAAGCATTTGTCACCAGAAAAATCTAGGAACAACTGTTTGATATACAAATTCAGATACGGATGTATTTAGAATTGCCCGATGCACGTAAGATTTATATTCTTTTGAAGGGTCTCACGCGTATCAGACGATTCCGGACACATTTGTATTCAGACGTGTGTTTGGAGATTGTGTGTGTAGACTTGTTGGTAAACCACCACTCCTTGCTTCTTCTTCTTCTTCTTCTTTTTTGATGCTTTTTTAAAAATATAAAATGATAGGAAACTAGAATATCTTTCTTCTTCTTCGGAATCAAAATGTCGGATTTTTAATTCTAGAGGGTCTTCTTAGAATTCTTTCCAAAGCTTTTTGAATAATTTTTATAGATTCTATCATTTCACTCGAGTAGAAGAGATAAAAAGAGATCCCAAGAAACGAGATTCAGCCCAAAGTCAGAGGTGAAATGTTTCTAGTGCACTAATTAGTTATTGGTTGTCCTTCAAGCCATCTCAGAGAAGAAAAGAGATCTTAGAAACCAAGATTTAGTCTAAAGCCAGAGGTGTCAGACTCTAGTACGCTTCGTTACGGCCATTCTTCAAGTCATCTCGGAGTTGTTAAAGTTCTATTTTTTTAGTGTAATATTACGATGTTTCATAAAAGATGCGCTTCAAGGCTGTGCTGACAAAACTAACGGCGCTCTTGAGGAGAAACGGTCCAGCACCCGTATTCTATATCTTCCCCCAAAAGCCAAAGTGAGAGAGAGTCCTAAAAGTTACACACATGCAAATGAATCATGTGAATGCGTGTGTAATTTTGTGGAAAATGTGTGTTTTTTAGATACTTTGCACACACATGAAGTAATGTATATAAATTAAATTCATAGCCAAATTATCCCAAAAAAAAAATTAAAAAGAGGTTCAAATTAAATTTCTCTCTCACAATCTATCTTTAAATAGCTAAAGTTTATATTTTGATATTGTAGATAGACTTTCAAAAGACTGTTAAAGACATTCTAAAGTTGTGAACACAAATTTTTCACAAGGCCTATATACGTGTCGGCTTTGGCTACGACAAATATTTATTTTTCAACTAATGACTTTCAATTTCTTCTCAGCAAATAAACATATCAAAAATAAAAATAATATGATTAATTGTGAGAGAAACGAAGATGAAAAATTGAAGTACGTGACTTACTTCATCATCTCATGCTTAGATCGATCAAGATGAGTCCGGTTAACTTCACTTATTTCGTGACTAATATTTTTATAATTACTCAGAGATTAGTCGAGATATGCGTAAGCCAATCAGAATATTTTGAATTATTAAAAATATTATACCAACATATTAAAGTCATTCTCAAAAGTATTGGAAAATTATCTAGTTCCAACTTCCAATGGCAACTTGATACCAACTCTTTTCTTTACTTTTTGTGTGAACTGTATTAGCCTCAAAAAGCCAGAACAGGGAATTTCGCTGTGCACAGTCGCACAATAAAATGTACTACATGTTAAAATAATATTATTTTGACGCGCAACACACTTTTAGTTCCCAATTCCCAAAAAACCTCGTTGAAAGCCACAACTTTTAGTTTCTTGGTATAGGTAGCTTGAATCTTCGATACTTTGGACTGAAATCACCTCAAATTCTGACATGTGGACAATGCATAGACCCCCACCCACCCATCAAACAAAAGCTGACAAAGAAAGTGTTGTTAGTCAAAAAGACTTCCAATAGTACACTGACTTTCTCCCTTTCTTGTGGGCATGCATTAGACAAGCAGAGAACTTCCAACTTTCTTATAGTTTTTCTCTCTCCCATTTTCTGGACCTGTACTTGTGAATGGAAGCTTTTATTGAACAATGTTAGGTACACAGATTCGGACACAGATGTATTTGGATTCGTCGGATGCACATGAAATTCTTAAATTATTAAAGGTTCCACGTACATCCGACGGATCCAGACACATCTGTATGCGGATCTGTGTACACAAATATGTGTACATAGATTTTCTCTTAATTTCTCTCCCCATGTTATTGATGCCAGAAATCATGCCAACCCCTTGTGCACGGTTACACATTAGTTGTCTTCTTGTTTTTAATGGAAAATGATAGCAGTTCTGGAAGACAAAAATCGTTAAAGAATTCTTCATGAAAGATGACATTCTGATGATTAAGTTAATATTCAACCTTTAAGTTTTAATCTAACATGTGTAATAGCAAATTGTTGTATACATATACCCATGTAAGCGTATTCTCTTTTATAGAGCTTTTTCCCGTAATGATCCGCTCTCGCACTTTGTATAACATTCTCTGCTTTAGCTGCCCAAACCCTATGTGCTTTTCTTTAGTAGGTCACATATTCCTGCATTATTGCAGGACGAACACGTTTAATTATGAAGTTTTATTAAGTTTTGATGCTCTCACGTCTTTAAGCATCAAAACTTAATAAAACTTTGTACAAGATATGATTATGATCTATTAAGCGATGTGAGATCTTTGACCACCTATTTAAACGCCTCACAACTAACACAACAAACTAATTAGGGTGTCATACTCCCTCGCTTAATATGGGTCATTCCAGACCTCTAGTTCTAATTAGTGACGAATTATTCTTTCTAATAATTGATCCATAACAAGATAAGTCTTATTTGAACTCTCTGAAGTCTGATATTAGCTACGTCGTTAGATCTTAATTTAACCGTTAGCTTCTTGTTACAGCCGAATTAACCTGAGATTTGTTATCCTTGTCCGTTTAGGTTTGGTCTCGAACGATTCGGGTCTGAAACTTATCCACTCACTGTTAGAATCTGACCAAAATTTTCTGACTGCCTCTCTCAAATTGAAACCTTTCTCAAGTCGACAAACATAAACTTCTACTCGATAATATGCTAGTGAATAAGAAGACTGTGTCGTCGAGTTGACTTCTCACCCTATTTAGTTGGAAAAAATTGTGATTTAATTAGATTTTACAGTCTTCCATAACTGTCTTTGTTCATCATATAAAAAAAAAAGATTAAAAATTAGGCTAAGGTTTGTAGGCTAGCTAGATGTGGTTGGTAATGACTCTCATTGCAACAGACCTAGGACCCCATCTCCTCCCCTTTACAAAGACATTAAATTTTGATTTGAGTAAGGAAAAATAATTTTTTTTAATAGAAGTTAAAGGTTAAGAAATTTGGGGATGTTCCCTAATCTAGTCTATAGGCATGGAGTTTAATTGTATATTCTCGTTGATGTATTTTGTTTGTTCCTTTTTGAAAGCTGTATTATTTTAAATTTAAAAAAATAACAGATTTTTGTAGATAATTTTTTTTTTTTACTTTATTGCACCATTTTAATTCTTTTAAAAAAAATAAAGAGAATATGTAGGTACGTATGCTTTTATATAGGCTTTACATATGTCTACCTTTACATATATTTGACAAGCGGTTGGAGTTTATTTGTACCTAATGTTTACTTTTTTATCTAGCTATATATATATAAATATATTTGTGATTGCGCGAGTGTGTGCGTCTACAAGAATCATAGTCTGTTAGTTATATACTTTCACATAAAAGAGTGATTCTTTTTAATATGTCGTAGTGCGCCCTCCTCCTTTCTCAAAGTCAAGTTTCTCGCTTGTTTAGTTTACGAGGTGAAGGCGTTAAGAAAGCCGCTTTCCCTTGTTTATCCCCTCATGTTCTTTAATATGAAGGAGGTGACTTCAATAGTTTTAGATTCTCGGTTGAGAAGCTAGGAGGAAGCCGTCCGCACCAGTTACAAGAAAAAATCTTAAGATAGTAAATATGGGTCCTCAACACCCATGAATGCATGACATTCTTCGACTCATTGTTACTCTAGATGGTGAAGATGTTATTGACTGTAAACCAATATTGGGTTATTTACACAGAGGGATATAAAAAATTATAGAAAACCGAACAGTTATACAATATTTACCTTATGTAACACGTTGGGATTGTTTAGCTATTATGTTTATAGAAGCAATAACCATAAATGCATCAGAGTGGTTGGGAAATATTCAAATACCTATATCAGAGTCATTATGTTAGAATTGAGTCGTATAGCTTCTCATTTGTTATGGCTTAGACCCTTTATGGCAGATATTGGTGCACAAGCTCCCTTGTGTGCTTTTGGGTGTGCAAAGTAGACTAGTTTGTGTAATAAGTCTTCCTTTGTCCTAAATTATTAGATGTTATCGTCACTTTCTTTTTTATATTTTTATAAAATACTACTAAATATGTTTCAAATTTTTGGATTAATCATTCGTTTTGAAAAAAAGAATTATTAGAAAAAAAATTAAGACCAAAAGCTTCATAAAGTTTACTAGAGACAAACAAAATTCGAATAAGATAATTTTTTCATAATCTTTAGCATCTTTAGATTCGTCTTAATTATCTGAGCTTTTTTCAACTTCAATTCATATTTTTATTCTTCAAGTCGAGAGGAATGAGTAACCTCAAAATTTGACAAAAATATATACAAAGTTAAACATCAATTAATACCTACTGTCATTAACAGATCTAGACAAAAGAAAACCTAATGGAAGGTAGGTTTTCTTAATCGTCAAGAATACTAGTAATATGTTTCTATCTTGACTTGTATGGGGCCTTCGCAGAATAGTGTTACTAAGGCATTAAAGAATAGTTTCTCCGTTGTTTGGAGCATTCAAACTTATGAAACGGGCAGACGATAAGATCTATTGAATCTATCATTCGAGGTGAGGGACAAAGAATCCCTTCTATCTTTCGTTTATCTTACGAGTGTTACTTATTTTAGAGGAGTCTCTAGTTGTGGTGGGCTATATACGACGATGGTAACTTTTTGATGTTGGGATAGCGTTTTGAGGCTTGCTCAATTTTATTGTTGTTTACTTTGCTGATTACTTTCGTACTTTATTTCATGAATTGGTAAAAAAAAATGTATCATCAGTTGATTGGGTACAAATCTCATGCTGTCTATATTAGTCGTTAAAATTAAACTTATTTAATAAAAGGTGAAGAGAAAATAAATTTATTTGAAAAACTACATAAAAAAGATTTGATAAAAGGATTTTTTTTTTTTTTGGATTTAGATAATAATTATAGATGCCTTCAGGCTTAATTTTATGTTCAAAAAAATCTAAGAACACAAATTATTCGTGCACATTCGAATACAAATGTGTTTGGTATTATCAGGTGCACATAATTATAAAAAATCTTACGTACATTTAATAATTTTAAATATAAATAAATTCAAATATGTACGAAATAATTTATATTCTAAAACTTGTTTGGTTGAGCCACCTCTCTTTTTGGAGGAGAGTGGTCCGAAGGCTGTCATTGGCGTGTAAAGGAGAAAAAGTTAGTCAATAAAAAAATGTTGAAAACACGTGCTTGGGAGGACCTTTTGGCCGCCCATCTAAAAAAGCTAATGACGGTTTTAGTGGAATTTTAATCAATTAAGGAAAAGAATTAACAAAATACGGATTTTATGTTATAAGTATTGTAAGAGGTCGGATATGCAAAGAGATGGGTCTATGTTCCAAATAGTTGGGTCTATGTCCTAAATAGGTGATTGGTCTATCTGCGTTGAGATTGAGCGGGTTCAGGTCCAAAGATAGATGGACTCATATTGGGTTGTGAGATTCGGTAGACTCATTTGGCGTGCCTTAAACCCTGTTGGGCGCATGACTTCAGATCATTAGGCCGAGCCTCCTCTATGGATGCAATGTATAGCGGGTCCTTAAGCTATCACGTTACTTGACCGTGCTGCTGGGGGCTCTATGTTCGGCATGACCAAAGGTTGATGTGTCCCCCATGTTCTGTGCAATTGCTTGGAAAAATGTAGAGATGAGGCAATTGTTAGACACGCAGATGTCACTGTCTGATTTGCAAGAATGTAGGACACGTGACGGAAGCACCGTGACTTATTGTCCACGATGCAATATTTTCAAACGATGCTCCCAGTGGTCTATTGGGTTCCTTTATAAATAGGGCAAGCGTGCTCCACTCTCAAGCTCTTAAGTTGTTTTGCTCTATCCCCATCGAAGACTAATTTAACTATCGGAGTACTCACCAGAAATTCAATCTCGGTCGGCACTAAAGATAGGTGTAGTATTTTGCAGCAAGACGAAGGTAGTTCAAAGAATCAGCGAGAAGTCAAAAAGTGAGGTTTCAGACTCCATACTTACATTAATAGAAGCGATATGACCACCTTATTCACGTAGAAAAGCTTATAGCTTAAGACAAAACTTACAAGCTTCTTACAAATCTCAATTGAAAGCTTAACTTGAAAGACAAAACACAGCAGGAAAGTAGGCTATATGATTCAACCCCTTTCGGATGTACTTGCGGAATCTGTGCCCAAAGCAAAGTGTTTGAAATAACAACAACAAAAAGCATGGAGTGGGCGTAGACTTACCTAACGGCCTCTCTTTGATGTTCAGCTTTGATCAATGCAAATAGACGGAAAATGACCTATAAGTAATTATTTATGTATTTAATAACAAAGATCATCTCGTGACAGTGCCAGGAGCACTAAATGATCTTTTTCTTATGGGATTGTCTAAACATACACAATCACATTAACAACGCAATCATAAAATATAATACAGAAATGTTATATGGTTTCCTAATAGTCCGTTACAAACTTAACGGACCGTCACGTATTAAATTGATTGGATGCGAAATTATATAATTTAGGGACTATTTTAACAAAATCAATAGTTTAGATACGAAATACACACAAAAATAAAAGAGCCCTAAATATCTCCCATAGTGATTGATAATTGCAATTACATCCCTGAATTTTTCTATCTTTTCACTCTTGTCTTTTCCACTTCCCCTCACTCTTGTCTTTAGCCTGTCTTAAATTCTCAAAATTCCAGAGGAAATGGTTAAAAATGAGAATAAAATGTTTGGGTTTTTTGTCCAAGAAGAAGTCCCTTTTTTTGTTTACTTCATTATCCAAAGAAAATAAATATGTATTGATGATCAGAAAATAAATACGTATTGATGATGTTAAAAACTAGATGGTGGTCTTCGAGTTTCTGTTGTGGTCCTTGCACACACATCCTAAGATCTGGAAATATTTTTCAGCCAAGAATTCTTCTACGATTAAGTAAGATATCAGTAGAATGAGAAAGTATGTAGGTATATACGCGGTAAGTGTGAGAACGCAACTTGACCCCGGTTTGACAACCCTTTTATAGGATGAAGGATGAAAAGATTTAGGGGGTCTTATGGGTTCCAATCGCGCTCTCATTTCTTTGTTGGGAGGAGCGGGTTATTTATTGATGGCTCCGTTTGGGTATTTTGAGTGCTCTCAAGCTTCATTTGTAAGATTTTGCCGAACGAATTCTGTGATTGGTTCCTCTTGACCGAGTGGTTTGATTGTCAAAAGGCTGAGCACCAATTGACATTGTAATGCCCAGTGCCCCAAACTTGCTCGACCATTTTCCGAGTGAACGAGTACTAAGTGGGCGAGTGCTCATTGACTAAATATTAAGTAACCGAGGAGTGAAAAATCAAGCGCTTAACTGATCCAATCCGAACTCATCAAGGATTAATCTTCTCCGTTGCTTTTTGGAAAGTGCTTGTTCTATATATGGCAATGTCTAGTTTCCATCGTACAGAAAAAGGTGAATTATTCATGATTTTACACTTTGAAAGCTAAGGAAAAAAAACTATTGAATCTGAAATAATTAGTATTAAAATTGAGGCAATTATTGTTGTTTGAAGACTTTTGTTTCCTTCAAAGGCTACCAGTCATAGTGTGTTGAGAGTGACTTGATATTGATCAACCAACTAACTCAATTAAATTCAAACTCAATGGATTTTAATTCCACTGAATTTGGGAAGTACTACAACAACTGCAACATTCAATGTCAAATCTGAATTTGGAAATAAATACATAATGGAAGTGTACCTCATCAAAAAATCGAAATTTTTTTTGTCTGAAGAATTTCAAGAGAATGATTGAATTTAGGCCAGGGGCCCTTAGGTGGAGAACCTTTGAAGTGGAATACGAAAGAAGGTGGTCCTAGGCCTCGGAATGGCTAGCAAGGGGACAGATCGTGAATAAATATCGTTCATGGGTATCAATGTAAGTGAATAGCTAGCATAAATAATAGTACGGTTATCATGCATGCTAAACACGAGTGTTAAAGTTTTACTAATTGATATTACAAACTTGAGTTCTTTACATGAAGGAAATATAAAGAACAATAGGTATCATGAAAAGTTATTTCATGATCCTCGATCGCAATGAAAGATTCTTGAGAATCATCCGGCATTGACCATATAAATATGATCGCATTGTGTTTCTTAGCTAGGTTCTCTATTACCATCCAATATAGGGCATACTTGCACATTTCAGTCGTCTAACTTGATCGTCAAAAGGTGCGACCTAAAATACTACCAGTCCTTGAACTTGTTTGCAGTAACCTTTGGAGCATCCAAAACGATTGTTTTGTTTTTGGAATCTTCTAGATCTACTTGCAAGATCTATTCACAATTATTCATTTTGACACTTGAAAATCAAATGCGATCAATAAGTTACATGATACGAAATCCGAAAGTGATAAATCTCGCTTTGATCCACATCATTTATTTGGAGAAATAAAATCAGATATATTAATTAAAAACTATAAAGAAAAAGCTATATCAAATTAAAACGTTTAATATAAGATAAGGTAATTACTCATTTATACTCGACCAATATGAGACTTATATTATCTAATATATCCATTTATGTTTCAACTACTTTTAAAGTTCATCTTTTTTGTCTATCATTATGCAGTCTTTTTGTTAAATATGTCATCGTACGATGTTAGAATATTTATTTCGTAAAATTTGAAATGGAAATAGACTTACTTCAATACTAAGAAAAACTTTTTAATTTAACCACAAAACTCACCTTATTATGAAACAAGTCTAAATACTATACAATAATTCCTACTTAACCATCATGTGACTTATATTATCCAACAAAAAACTTCCATGTTGAAGCCATGATACTTTATTCTCCTACACCTACTAATTACCAAGTAGAAAAAGATGAAGATAAAGTTGGTACCTCACAAAAGTATTATGGAATTTTGTAAACCGAAATGAAATTAATAAAAACTTGGGGGGGATAACAAATAATAAACAAAACTTGAGGGAGGGACAAGAAAAAGCGGGAACCAACTCTACCGGTTAACTGACTGAAAACAAAAAAGGCAGGGGGCGGTAAAGTCAAAAAGTCAACAGAGTAATTTCCTTTTCGTTTGCGTCCGCCATTGTATGTACATACACCTGCCTATATATGTGGCCCTATATGTGAGGGAGAAAGAGAGTGGAGAGACAGACAGAGAGGAGAGAGAGAGAATTCGCCTGTTAGAAAAGAATCGACAAGCGTCTTATTCGGAGATACGCATTTCTCGTGTCTGGAAAATCACAGAAATACTCTACACTTGTCTGTTTCAACGATTCGCATCCATTTTTCGTACGATTCAGTCCTCGCGATATACATAATTATATCTTCATTTGGACGGATCGCGAAGTTTTATACCACAGGTTTCGTATGAATCAGTTCTTCTTGATTACACTCTTTTAATTATATAATCTTCTACGTAATCAGAAGTTTGAAAGAATGGATGTTTTTCTGCATTGTGTGTACTAAAGATTTTTTTTTTGGTGAAATTTCTCTCGAGAAAGTTACGGAAATTGGGATTCTTTGGATCAGGAATTATATAATCTTCTACGTAATCAGAAGTTTGAAAGAATGGATGTTTTTCTGCATTGTGTGTACTAAAGATTTTTTTTTTGGTGAAATTTCTCTCGAGAAAGTTACGGAAATTGGGATTCTTTGGATCAGGAACAGGGAAAATGGAACAGAAACACATTCTGCTGTCGGCATTGAGCGTAGGGGTTGGGGTTGGAGTAGGCCTAAGCAAATGGGCAGGGTATAGCTATTCCACTGAGGGCATTACCGCGGAGCAGATTGAGCAGGAGATATCGAGACTCGTCGTCGATGGAAAAGAAGGCAAGGTCACGTTTGATGAGTTCCCTTATTACCTCAGGTACTGAACTGTCGAAATCTGTTTTGTTTTGTTTTGTTTTCGAAACATGTTTTCTCTGGATTCTCGGAAAAGAACCATTTTTTAGAAAATATTTGCTTTTATATTCTCTGAAGAAATCCGCTCAAAATCGACTGTCATGTAAGAAAGATGAGTATTTTTGTTCTCCAATTCCGTTTCTGGAAAGTTTTATGCTTAAAATGATTCTGAAATTGTGACCAAACAGGGGCTGGAATATCTAAAGTTGTTGTGTTTTCGATGTTAGCTTGATCATAATTACCTAACCAAACTAATTCTTATGTCTCAATCAGATTCACCTGCATAATCCTTTTTTCACCCATGTTGATTTAGTGCTAACTGTATGTAAACAGAAAACGGAATAACACATATTACTCACCTTTTGGAGAATGATATGTTGTTATGCTGTATGAGAAATCATGAGTTTATAGCATTTTACCAGACACTTTGTTTTGAGAATTCTTTCCTTGTCGTGATGACCGTCACATTCACATTCTCTTGATACCTACGGATTTGTTAATTTTTATGGTTGCATACATCCATTTTTTCCTTTTACGTATTTTCCTCTAGTTTTCTGATCATGGGGTTTGAATAAGATGAGTCATCTTTTGTTTTCCTGCTTCTGAAATTTGTGGATTTACTGTTATTCCTCACTAGAAAGGTGATACAAGGAGACTTTTGTTGTGTATAATTGACGAATACTGTTTTAGTCTCTTTTTTTGTCTTCTAGATCCATACAGTACATTCACAGAGCTTTCCAGCTTTTTGTACAGATCTCAGGTAGTAGAAATCATAAGCTCTTATACAACGGATAGAGATTTAAAAAAAAAAAAAAAGCGATATCCGTTCATGCCATTTTATAAATGTTCTGATTTTCTTTTCTTTTTTTTATATCGATGACAGTGAGCGAACACGGGTGTTATTGACTAGTGCTGCATATGTTCATTTGAAGCACCTTGATGTTTCCAAATACACCAGAAATCTTTCGCCAGCAAGTAGGGCTATATTGCTCTCAGGGCCTGCTGGTCAGTTGTGTTCTTTCGTTGATGTATTATGTCTTTTAAACTCATTTCTGTGGCCTAATATGCTCTCATATTTTGTATATTTTGAAGAACTTTACCAGCAAATGCTTGCAAGAGCTCTTGCACACCACTTTGAAGCGAAGTTGTTATTGCTTGATGTTAATGACTTTTCTCAAAAGGTAATCATATAACTAGCCAATCATCTTTTAATATAATAATTGTCATTCATCATCTAACTTTTCTCATGCTTGATTTTACTCAGATGCAGAGCAAGTATGGCAGTGCCAAAAAAGATCCCGTAAGTTTTAACATCAATATTTTCCTCAATTAATGAGTTAGTATAATCTTAATTTGTAAATGGTCTGCATCTTATCTATGTCTGCGCTGAAAAAACAGTTTTATGTGCAACTTGCTTCTATAAGGGTAAAAAACAGTTACTTTTCTCCTGATTTCTGCATTCTTTGATTAGGCTTTCAAGAGGTCCATCTCAGAGGTTACCCTGGAGCGAATGTCCAGTTTGCTTGGCTCAATCTCAATCCTTCCCCCACGGGACACTGCCAGAGGTATAATAAGAATATCGTCCGTTTTTTTCTACATTCTATCCCAATGACATTCATGAAACTGGTTCACTGCAAATTTATGATATCTATTGGCTGCTTTGTGATTATTCTTACTGGAAGCAAAAGCATTATTTTCATGTTCCTTCCTTGCATATGTTGATTCTATCTCTCTCTACTTAATTTGTAGACAAAGGTGCAGTATCATTTTTTTTTCCTGCATTGTGCCTCAGTCCTTCACAGTGATTTGGTCTGGACACATAACAACAAATAATTACTTTCCTTTTTGTGATATGAATCACTATTTTATAGGTTTTAGGTGATGTATTTACTTCTCCCTTCTATTTACTTTGCTAAAAGGAGATTAAAGTAGAATGAGTCGAATTCTAATAGTTCATCAATGGAAAAGCCATATGGAGTAGAACCTTTTGTAAACAAAAATAAAGAGTTGGGGGTTCTTTTCCAATGATAAACAGTGAAATTCCAAAAAAATTGTCCGTAAGCAAAAGCAAGAACAAAGAATTTCCCTTTTGGCTTTTTTAAAAACTAGCCATGGTATGGTGGATGCATTACACAATGGGAGATATTCCACCTTTTTGACAAACTTCTTTCCGGTCCTCTTTATTGATTTGAATGTTGACAGGGATTTAATTGGCTATTGTGGTAGTTGTACAAGGTCTTCAGGTCACTTATATCTCACTTTTGTGGATCATATTTTGCTAACATGTTTTGCTCTTGGTTGTGTTAAAAAAATTTCTACAGGAACATTAAGCAGGCGAGGTAGTGGCTTGGATATAAGATCAAGGTATGGCAGATAAGTTGTTACAGCTAGGTAGAAGAGTGAGTTGAACCATTTAGTTTTCTTGACTTATATATGGTTTATACACCTTACATTGCAGGGCTATGGAAGATGCTAATGACATCCCGAGGCATCGTAGAAATGCATCCGCATCTTCTGACACGAGCAGCATCAGTTCTCAGTGCTCTTCTTTTAACACAGGTTACATTCCAAACCCTGTGTTTTGATAGATGATCTAGAAGTATGATACATGTCGGGGTGAAATCACGATTCCTGAGATAGTACGATTTCAGTTAGTTTTGTGCAGTCTGCTTGATCTCTGATTTGTTGATTTCATCCTAGTACTTGGAATTTTTTGACATACCATGTTACCTTAGATGATTTGGTTATTTAATTTCCCATTCAAAAAACATCATCTACTACCAACTGGATATCCAGTCGCATGCAGACATTTTTAAGTTACGGTTAAGTGAGTAAGTGGTATTTTATTTAATTTTGCAATTCTTAACTGATATTGAAATGTTTGCTATTTTAGCTCCACTCAAGCGCTTGACGAGCTGGTCTTTTGATGAGAAACTCTTCTTGCAGTCGCTTTTCAAGGTATTGCTAACATGGACAAGTTGCTTGTTTCTCGTATGCTGTCTTCTCTTGATGGTTTCTTAACTTTCACTTAATTAGGTAATATGACCTGTACTCGTATTTTAGCTAGAGGTGATGAAAGGCAGAATTATTGCAGGTTTTGGTTGCCGTCTCAGGAACCAGCTCCATCATTCTCTACATAAGGGATGTTGAGAGGCTTCTTCTCCAATCCCAGAGGCTATACCAATTGTTCAATAGGATGTTAAAGAAACTGTCTGGATCAATCATAATTCTTGGCTCCCGGATGTTGGACCCAGAAAATGACTGTGGGGAAGTCGACGAAAGACTTGCTCTTTTGTTTCCCTATGACATTGAGATAACGCCACCTGAAGATGAGACTCATCTTGTAAGCTGGAAAGCCCAACTGGAAGAGGACATGAAGGTGATCCAGATTCAGGATAATAAGAATCACATTGCTGAGGTATTGTCAGCAAATGATCTTGAATGTGATGATCTAGGTTCAATATGCCATGCAGACACGATGGTTATCAGTAATTACATAGAAGAGATTGTAGTATCAGCTGTATCTTATCATTTGATGAATAACAAGGATCCAGACTATCGAAATGGGAAGCTCGTTATATCATCTAAGAGGTAGACACTGTAGCTTTGATGTTTTAGCTCAATTAGTTTTTTTTTTTTTTTGTCATTTAAACAAATTTCCTTATCTTTCTATTTGGTCTCGAACAGTTTGTCGCATGGATTGAGTATCTTCCAGGAGGGAAAAATATGTGGGAAAGAAACACTCAAACTAGAGACAAATGGTGAATCTTCCAAGGTTTGTTTTCTATATCCCAAACTTTTTTTAACAATGTCAGAGTTGGATTTGGGAAACCATTTTTATCAGGGCTGGACTGTGCTGTATTACTTTTTAACATTAGGATGCTGATGGGGAAGAGGTAATTGGGTCAAAGCCTGAAGCGAAGTCTGAGACCTTGACATCTGAGAGCAAGAATGAGGCAGAGAAATCAGTTCCTTCAGCAAAGAAAGATGGGGAGAATCAACCTCCATCAAAAGCACCAGTAAGCCCATCTCTGATACTGATAGTTAAATCAAAGAGGGAAACGGGAACTAAGTGAAAGAAAGTGCGCACACAACATTCTTGCACATTGAACATGCTGATATCTCCAAAGAATTAATCTCGATAGCATTATTTGACATTTTCATCTAGAACTTTGATGCTTTCAAGATTCATGGTCTTCCACATTCTGAAAGTTTTAAGTCCAGTAGGTATTATAATCTTTCCTATTATGATCCAGTTTCAAGGATACGTAGTGTAAATGTAATAAACGCCTGGTTATATGTTTCGACATTTTAAACCATACGCATTTGGGGTTTTGCATCCTCTTGTATATGTCTATGTTGCACAAACTTTTTAGATTGATTCGTACTGAACTTCTTTCTTGAAATACACACTTGTGTATTCCATCTTCTTTTCGTCGACTTCTAAGCATTGTGATTTTTCCACCAGGAAGTTCCTCCTGACAACGAATTTGAAAAACGCATTAGGCCTGAGGTTATTCCTTCAAACGAGATTGGTGTGACATTTGCGGATATTGGAGCCTTGGATGAGATTAAAGAATCACTTCAGGAGCTAGTCATGCTCCCTCTTCGAAGACCAGACCTCTTCAAAGGTGGTCTTCTCAAGCCTTGTAGAGGCATACTCCTTTTTGGTCCACCTGGAACTGGGAAAACAATGCTAGCAAAGGCAATTGCCAATGAAGCAGGAGCAAGTTTCATCAACGTCTCAATGTCGACGATCACTTCCAAATGGTTTGGAGAAGACGAAAAGAATGTTCGTGCTTTGTTCACACTAGCGGCAAAAGTTTCTCCAACTATTATTTTCGTGGATGAGGTTGATAGCATGTTAGGGCAGAGGACAAGAGTTGGGGAACATGAGGCTATGCGCAAGATAAAGAACGAGTTCATGGCACATTGGGATGGACTGTTGACGAAACCGGGCGAGCGTATACTTGTTCTTGCTGCGACAAACAGGCCATTTGATCTCGATGAAGCGATTATTAGGAGGTTTGAGCGCAGGTATATTGGCATTTTTTCACTATAATCAGCATCATTTCCCTAATCAAGTGCAATCTTTAACTATGAAATTCCACCTCTTTTTTTAACTGCACGGGACTCGGGGTTGGCGGGTAGTTATAACTATAATGGTCAGTTCATATCAAAGAAACAAATTTCCATTTGTTAATGTCAACACGGTCGAGACATTTGGAAGTGAATGGATGGCATTCTGATTCCATGATTGCCGAAACAACTCATTGAACTGAAAAGAAATTTAGATCCTTGGTTCATGTTCTTGATCACCTTTTTCTAACTAGACTATATCGTCAAGGGGGAGCTAGTAGTCAATCTCTTGGTCAATAATTTTGATAAGTCAGTCTCTAGGCTGATAATATGCCTAAATTAAAAATGCTGTATAATATCAGTATCAATTGTATAGACTCCATGAGAAGAGCATACTGAGCTTTGTGTTTTCTGGTGACCAGGATAATGGTTGGTCTCCCGTCTGTTGAGAGCAGGGAAATGATCTTGAAAACTCTTTTGGCAAAAGAAAAGGTAGAAAATCTAGACTTTAAGGAGCTTGCAGTCATGACAGAAGGATACAGTGGAAGTGATCTTAAGGTTTGTACCGTTTTAAGTTACATCATTGATTTGGATTTCTACAGCAAATATAATGTCTAAAGGTTTGCCATCGCTATGTTGAAAGCAGAATTTGTGCATCACAGCAGCATATCGACCCGTTAGGGAGCTAATACAACAGGAGAGAAAAAAGGATTTGGTATGCTCTTATATTCTAGGATCTTATACCCTTCAGAAATGTTCCCAACTTGTTTTCAATTACAGCCCGTGATATGCAGTGCTAATTTCTCCTTCTTACTAACTCTCTATGCAGAAGAAGAAGAAAAAAGATGAGGAAGGGACGAGCAAGGAGGATGCTTCAGATATGAAAGACGAAGGTAAAGAGGAAAGAGTTATAACTCTGAGGCCCTTAGATATGGAAGACTTGAGGCAGGCAAAGAATCAGGTAACTTCACCTTAACCTTTTTTCATAGTTTCCTTTCTGTACCTCTAGTTAAAGCATCTAACTCAAAATCAATTGGCAATGGTGGAGAGGCCGCCCAGACTCATATACTAGGTTTGGAGGTAATAATTAATCAATATGGGATGAACTCTAACACTCCACAGCACGTGTGACCCCTAACCCGCACGTGGAGAGGTAAACAATGAATTTAAAACTCACGGATCATAACAAAATAAGTTGCAGCTAAGGCACAAACAAGAGAACAATCAACCAAAAAAGTCTTGTCCATAAGCCTCGATACCACGTTAAAGTATCCAACTCAAAACCAGTTGGCAATATGTGGAGAAACCGCCTAGGCTCATATGCTAATTTTGGTGGTAATGATAATCAAGTGGGACAAACTGGGGAAGTGCTAAAGTAATGGTAATCTGCTGATAATATAAATTTGAGGAAGACAGAAACAAAAAATTAGTCTGTTCATCTACTTAATGGGGTGTCAGTTCTTGATGGAAATCATAGATGGACATAAACTGAGCTTACAGTTTTGAGATCTTTATAGTGGGTTTTTGTCACAACTTTTTGAATTTTCTTTTACAAAGTTGGCAAATACACTGTCATTGCTTTTTGAAGCTGTTCTTGCCCACAACTAGAAGAGTAAATGTGACAAATACACTGTCATAGCTTCCCAGGTGCCATGTCTAAAACCAGCAGCCCAAAAGCTACCGCAAACATGCTGACAGAATTCACTATTTCATAGGCCTGTTTATATTTAAAAGCCCAATAAGTGTTTTCTTTACTTCAGGTTGCTGCGAGTTTTGCTGCGGAGGGATCTATAATGGGTGAACTAAAGCAGTGGAATGATTTGTATGGAGAAGGAGGTTCAAGGAAGAAGCAGCAGTTAACTTACTTCCTTTAGATTTCAAAACTCCCCTCGTTTTACTCACATTTCAGCACCATTCTTTGTGAAACTGTGTGATGAAGGTTTGGATTTCCAAAAGGCTTCTACTTCGAAACCAAATATACTGCGTCGAAAAGCTAGTATCGCCTAAGTCCTCAAATCAAGATCAGAAATCACGACAGACCCGGAAAAGCTTGAGTTATCGTGTCGTATAATTCTTGAATTATTGTTTGGCACATGTATATCAGGCTTGAAGACACGAGTCTTGTCGGTACTCGATAGGCAATTCTAGAAATCCACATGCCAGTCACTGTATCTGCTGTAAGTATATGTATTGTTTGTGGTGGTTGGAAATTACGAATGCAAATGGGTTTCAGAAAACAGGTAGAAACTTGTATGGTACTTTTTCAGAATTGTGTAGTCATATTGCTGTAAATTGACTCTTGTTTAAGGATTGATTTGTATTGTAATTACAGTCTCAATTTCTTCAATCCAGCAGAATTCACTTACAAGTCTATTCTTTTGCCCCATTTAATCCTGCAAGACTTCAATAACTTGAATCCGTTCGGATCGTGCAATACGATTGAAATCGAAAGACAACAGAGATGAGGAATAAAGCATCTCTTCTCATATCTTGGAAAGCATACGAAAAAATGACTGTCAACTGGCATTTCCTGAACTATCCCACCCATGTAATGGGACAACAGAATATGCCTCGCTCCTATATGCAACTTAGCAGTCTGCTATGGGGATACTGTTGTCCATTGCGCATAGCAGGGTGTGTTACGTGCCAAAACAAAAAAATTGCTCCAAAACTGTCCCAACACTGTCTAAATTTTCGAACAATTTTTTGCTTGTCAAAACGATGTAACAACATCATTTTGGCACGCAACACACCCTATTGTCCGCAGTGCACAATAAGTACCCCTGGTCCCGACTCATTAGACTCATTAGGGGCATCACCTTCTATGTTCATTAGGAACATCACCTTTTACACAACTAGTGGAAGTATCCACCTTTTCTTTTCCTGTTAAGCCTCGCAGATATGAGACTTCCTAAGGAAAATTGCAATTGGAGTTAAACAACCACTCACAAGACCACTGTCGTCTTCAACTTAGCTCCAAAAAGTAATCCACCCAGCCCTTTCCCAACATATACAAGGAGAGCGGAAGATAACAAAAGGGAGACAAAACCCTCACAAAATCATAAAACAAGAACCTTGGCATGTATCATAAAACAAGCTACCCATTCCATCATCGAGTCAATCCGCTTCATTCTTATCTATAAAGAAGGCAAGAGAGAACTTATGACGTTGCGGATGGAGAGGGATTTGAACCCCGGTATTCTATTAATATTCGGTTTTCAAGTTGGCTCTTTCAATCACATGGCCAGTTCTACAAACATCAGTAGTACATCTTCATGCTCCTCTCTTTACTCATTAAACAAATCACATTAATTTACGTACGGTAAAAACAATAAAGATCTACAACTTAAAATTCAAATTCAATTACAAAATACCATTTTTCAACCATATCAAAAGCAGAACTGAGAAACTTGGGTTCTAATTTCTAACAGATAAACAAGTCACAAAAACAAACAAAATAACACAATTTGGTCACAGGCCAATGCAAATCAAGTGACACCACCCTCGGTGTGTACTTAAGCCACCTTATTGGCTTTCAATGGACCTCTAGGAATCTTACTTAGAACCTTGGCATCAAACACTGCATACTGCTTCTTGAACTCCGCCAATGCTTTCTCAGCAAGTGGGTCAACACGGTCCTCATATTTCTCGTAAAAAACAGGCAGTGTGTTCAGCAATACAAACGCTGCCAGCAAGATTGGGAAAATTTGTTAATCGAATGCAAAGATGAAGAACTTTAGTCACACCAAGCAGATAAAAGTATATGAACTGAATAGATTCCTTACCTATGTAGAACAAGGTTAAGAAGTTACACCAATTCCCCACAGCTGAAACAACCCACAATCCAGCAATAACCTGACAATTGAAAACAAAATAACAGATTTCATCTTCCACATCAGGCCAATATGGCCCTACAATTCAACTATGGTTAAATTAGTTTATCAGTAGAAGTTAAACTAGACTGGGATCTATAAACCATATCACTGCGTAGGTTTCATTATTCCTTTTATTTGTTCCTAGGTGTGTACATCAGTTTTGTGAGGCAACGCTTGCGAAAAAGAAAGTCAATTTTCGTACATTAAAATGTAAAAAAGGAGGAGGACAACATACAGCAAGAAATTTCTTCAAATCCCTCCCAGATGTAATATCTCGGAGTAGAGAAAGAGCACGGTTGATTTCATTTGTCAAAGCAGAAGCTATTCCCAGGACAAAATCGTCAGATATTTCAAATTCTGGAATTTCAGGGGGAGACCTAGTATACGCATACACATCAAATTTGAAGTCAAGAGCTAGATAAAACTCAAACCAGGCGGGCAGAAAATTGGGGATAAGGGAGAGGAGGAACAACGTAAAATAGCTTACTTCTTGATGAAGGTGGATGCATTGGACCACAGGAAAAGGATTGCCACAGCAAATATCAGCAAGTGACATACAAGACTAAGCAAGTGATATTCAACCAATTCAAAAAGCACCCATATTGCAGTGGCAACACCAACTGCGCCACCAGAAACTTTCTTGTCCCTCCACAGGAACACATCAGCAGCTGTCAAGACAGATCATCATTACATATAGGAACAAATAGGCATAAGCACAAACACAAACAGCATTTTAACCAAGTAACTAGAGAGAAGGGAAACATATCTCCCAAAGTAATTGGGAAGAATGCAAGGAAAGAAATCTTATGAAAGCGACCACTTTATACTTATTTACTTGATTTAACAGTACATCCGGGTGAGAAACAGAAAGAAAAAATGTAGGACATCTACATTTCAGTTGAGGTACATATGAACTTACTTATTTTGCACGTAGATTGAGAAATTAGGTTGTTAAAATAAATAATTTTTCCTGATTATTTCTTCACCTGTAGGTTCCTGTAGAGTGTAGAGCTATGATCCTGGATTTGTTTTGCTTGGAGTTTTCCAATCAATGTAGCTTGGTATGGAAAACATGAGTAAGTTCATATGTACCTTGAGTTGAAAAATTATTAAATCAAGTAAATCAATCTACATGCAAAATAACTTAAAAGGCAAATGGAAAATGTTTACTCAGGTTGCCAATCTCTCAAAATTGGGGGGGGAGGAACAACAACTTTCTTGTCAAAAGTGACCAAAACGGAAACGGACTTGACAGTTTTTTCTAGACATAAATACAAGATGACCAACCTAGTACGAACTTCTTCATCCTAGGTCGCACTATGCACCATCTACGGCTAAAATGAAGATCACAAGTGAAAAAAGATTCAAGAATATAGGGGTATATATATCGAATCCTAGAAACATCGCACGCCATAGCAAGTAAAATCATCCAATAAGTTATCTAATTCCGCGAATCAAGTACAATATATCAAATTAAATAATCCTCCACGAGTGATTATACGAAGTTTAAATTTGTATGGATTACGTTCATAAATACGCGCGCACGCACGCGGATAGAGAGAGAGAGAGAGAGAAAGAGAGAGAGAGAGAGAGAGAGTCATTTGCATACATTTTCCACCGCCCAAGACTTTGTGCACGGGCTTCTCCCTACCGAAGAGACGATAGATCTTGGCCTTGACGGGAGCCTGCGTCGACGGAGAATCGTCGGAATCAGAAGACGAGGAATCTTCGTCGTGAAATTTCTCGGTGACCTTGTCGATCAACGACTCTTTCTGCTCATCGGTGTGATCGGCCATCGAAATCTGCGTCACCAAACCCCCCGATCTGACAGAACACTGCCGCCGGTTATCTTTACGCAAATTCGAGCCTCAGGTTCAATTCCGAGCCGTGTGGTTCGGATAATTGCGGCCACCAATGGAGAATTTGGGTGTCCAGAAAAAGATAACGAAACTCTCTCTCTCTCTCTCTCTCTCTAACGGAGATGTCAGATCGGACGGCGTTTGGCTACTTTTGGAACGATAGGCAGACGGCGTCATTAGCTGACTATTTCGGGGTTTGCTCCAATCGTATCAATCCACGTCTTACGCTTTTTTGTGGGCCCCGTTAACCGGTTGGCCCAGATTGTAGGAATCGTGGCGAAGGAACTAGATCTTACCATGTAAGGGAAAACGGGCTTGATCGGCCCATGGGCTTTAGATTCTGCGTGGTCTGTAATTAGAATAAATAACTGTAATAATTATAAGTGTAATAATTAGAATTATAAATCTAATTTAATAAAACCAAAGATATAGCCCAATAAGATTCTCCATTTCATGGGATTTCATGTTTTCTGATGGCCCAATGGGCTTGTAGGACAAATAAGATTCGTAATTTGAATTACAAATGTAATAATAAATTATAAATGTAATAGAGTTATAAATCTGAAACTAAAGATATAGCCCAATAAGATTATTCATTTTATAAGATTTCATATTTCTAATGAGTCTCACCAATCAAACTAGACTTCTACGATCATAGCTATTTCTAATGAATCTGAAATAGCTGTGAATTATGAGTGCATCAGTAATTAAATACACGAATCGAAACAACGAATAATTTGGTTCATTGATTTTTATATTAGGCTCTATCAATTTTTGTTGTGTTAAAAAAAAAGACTTCAAAGTAATATTGTAAGACTTTTATGATTACTATATGCCACCTTTTGTCGTTATTGCTCCATATTCACGATTAGTCAAAAGGACCATATATTTTGGGTTTCTATTCAATTCACGATATGACAAATATGAATTCCCATAGTGTTTGAGTCAATTTTTTTGAAGATACATTCCTAATATATTTAGATCTTATTCGACTTGGTCAAATTTTAAAAAGGAATATACTATTTATGGTTATCTAGAGATATTGTTGCATGCGTCCAAGAACAGTGGGATATACATACAATTTTATTTCCTTTTAAGCGAGACACACTAGCGCCGTTCTTTTCTTTGCGCATTTTTCAAAAACTACACGAAAAACAGTCTTTTTTTTTTTCCTTTTCACAACGTTCATGAAGTCAAAATCCCTAAGACTGTTATATATAACTCGCAAGAAACGGTAAGATTTATAGGTAAAATGAAGGGGGTGATCCTCATTCTCACCGCAACTTTCTTATCTCTTCACCCCGTGCTTTTTTTCTTTCTCACCGGCAAGATCTCCACACATTAGGGTAGATCTAATGCATATTTTGGAAATTTGACCCATTAAGATACTAGCTTTGTCTAAAGTACTCAACATAAGTCATAAAGTTGCCCTACCTATTAAACTATATAAAAAAAAAATCTGATATCATGATCATGAAAACTGATTTCGTGATTGAATGGGAATTAATAGATGAATGATGGTTTACTTGTATATTTTAAGAAAGACGTCAATAGCAATATAAGCCTTTCATATTTTAAAATGAGACTAATAAGTTATATTTATTTGCACTACAATAACCAGTTTATGGATCGAACATTTTTTTTAACTTGATAATTAATTTCACGCTTCCCTGCTCAGCTCCATTGTCAGCAAACAGTAGTCGCCAAGACCCTTTTAAGTGAGTGAGAGAGTTACACATAATTGAGTATTTAGTCCGGGCTATACCATGGGTCAGAAAAAAAAAAAAAAAAACACAATGGTGGAAGGGTGAATTTGGTGAAGGTATATATCAATTCTTTTGTTTCTCAAGATATATACCTCCTTTTCTTTGTCTGGGGGTTTTTACAAACTGAAATTACTCAAATTAGTAGAACTTGTTTTGGACCAAATTAAAAGAAGGAAAACAAGTTACTTGACTCCTCCCAAACAACATACAAATAAAGCTTGAATACATTATAACTTGTTAAATTTTGAAGTCAAATGCAAAAAGAAAAACTCCCTATAGTTTTCTCTCTGGGACGTGTGTGAGTCTTAAACCCTGTAGTTTTCTCTCTGGATTGTTTGAGCTAAATTTCTCTTTGTTTGCATCGCAAAAGGAACAACTAGTTAATGTCGATTGGCTAAATGTAGCTGAAAAATACTTTGATGCTTAAGTTAATTCCTAAAGGGAATGATAAATAATTGAAAAGCTTTGAAATTAGTAATTGTGTGTACCTGGTATTGAGTGTTCCATTACCTTATATAGGAGACTACCATGGTGCAAGCACAACAAAGTTCGAGATCACCGCGTGGTATACCATGATGTCAATATGCACAACTGCCTCATACACCGTGTTCGGCTGACATCCGCCGCAGGGTAAACCACCGCCTCTCAATCTAGTGATCGTGCACCACGTTTGGACAACTGTGTGTCCCCCATAATGTTAGAAACAACTGCCCTTACCTTCGACGCCATGCATGACTCATTGAGTGTCGGAGCTATAATCCATGCAACTGCGTCAAGCCACTCGTCGGTTACAGGGATTTTTGCAAAGCTGTTGTGTCATGGTCATGCCAGTCACTCTACATTTATTCCAACTCATACTCCGATCATGTGCTAACTAGAAGACAAGTTGGTTGCACGGTGTGCAAGTGTATATGAAACCTTCGATCTAGCCCATCGTGAAGCAAATTGGGCCGTGGACCTATGATGGCGAGAAAAGAAGACCGAACCTTCAGTAATTATTTGTTTCGGCGGTTGCCAAATTCAACCCGAATCCATATATATTGTAGCCCATCGCCTGATAGTTCCGACCTACTAACAATGAGTGTGGATTAGAATCACCCTATAAACAAATGTGGCCCTAGTTCAAGAATTTGTTTATGTATATTTAAAAAGAGCTTGGTATGATTAGGATAAAGTCTAATTGCATTGACCTTATTGCTAGGATTGTGCACACAAAAAAGTAAAAGGTACAAAGGCCTTTTGCACCCTAGGAGATATATTAGAGAAGGCTCTTCTTCCCTAGCACTTTT
The DNA here is from genome assembly GCA_019985065.2 of Arctostaphylos glauca. Lineage (NCBI taxonomy): Eukaryota > Viridiplantae > Streptophyta > Magnoliopsida > Ericales > Ericaceae > Arctostaphylos > Arctostaphylos glauca. The sequence goes on along the minus strand of JAHSPW020000013.1, from coordinate 27,645,768 downwards.
ATTTTCTTCTTTTCTTTGCTTTTTCAAGGTGATAAGGGAGGAGCCATAAATAGGGTTGGGTTGTAAGACCACCCAATTAGATTTAGATCCAACTTTGAAAGTCAGACCTTTAAAGTTCTGAGTCACAGTGCCCTTTGACAAGGGTTACTACAGACAATATGTGCGATCGAGAATTCTATTGAGCGTGCAGCGTCGTTTTGACACCTTAAAAATAGTTCAAATGGTTGGATGGTATTCCAATAGTTTTTAAACACAAAAGCGGTACGAGACCACCCAATTAAGTAAGGGTGAAATCGGTTCGGTTCGCTCCGGTCAGTTTTTCCAGTCGTGACGGACCGAGCGAACCGATCGGTTGGGATGAAAAAAGTGATGCCCAATTCTGACCGAAAATTATATATAGGTAAATCAAAATTAGTTCGGGGTGCTTTAATTTGGTCTTTTTTTTTTAGAATTTCGGGGATTTCGAGTTTGGCTAATTGGTTTGGATTGGTTTGCTTCGGTTGTTGTTGTTTTTTTTTTTTTTTTTTTTTTTTTGGGGGGGGGGGGGGGGGGGGGGGATTTCAGTTGGGACTTTGGAATCACTTCAAATCGGTTCGATTTTTTACATGCTCCGATTCAATTCGGTATTCTAAATCAGTTCGGTTCGGTTCGGTTCAACTCTAAGATATTTAGTGAAAACCGAGACTGAACCAAAAATCAATTTTTTTTTTCCAAAAAAAACCAAAACCGACCAAATAAGCTTATAAATGACCGTGAACCAAATATTCCGGTCTTTCTTTTCGATTTTTTCTTTCACCCCTACAATTAGGTATGAGACTACCCAATTAGGTTTAGATCCAACTTTGAAAGTCAAACCCTTTAAAGCTGTGACTCACAGTGCCCTTTGTGAAGGGCTATGTCTGTAAAAGACAACATGCGTGACCCATATGGACCAAAGTCATACCTTTGTAAAAAGAGAACCCAATGCCTTCTTGTTTTCAGATTTTCAATAAAAGACTGAGGCAAAAGCAAACTGAAAATTCTAAACAAAGTCTTTTTTTTTTTTCCTTTATTCTTTTTGGCTTTTTTCCCTTTTCTTTTCTGTTTTTCCGGTCCTCTCTTTTTGGAAGTTTCTTGGCAGTAACCCACTGTCACTATACTGTTACAGAAACCTCGATCCCATCTCACAAAATACAACTGTAAAACTGAGTTTTTATTGTATTTCTAATCATTCTTGGACTAACCCTAATTGCAGACAAGATGAGGGTTTTTAAAACTAGCTTCTTGGGGACAACTTAGATATGATAAGGAAATGATTAGTTTTTAAAGATATCCGAAGTTGAGAGAGGAACAAATGGGGTGCTTTAGGATACGGAAATTCTATTGTGTATACTGCACACAGTATAATATAATGTGTGTCAAAATGATACCGTTTTGCTTTAACCGTTTGGGTAATATTTTGGTGATTGGAACGACACCATTTTAACATGCATCACACCAACAATAGAGTCCCCCACATCCAATGCTTTTGCCCCTACACCTTGGTCTTGTTGTAGGTGAGTAGGTGCCTTGTATAAGGCTCCATCCCAAGTTCAAAAACATAATGGAACCATACACTTAGTAGATTTTACCACACAAAACAGTTTAACTAAAAATTAGTCGATCGAATATTAATAAAACAATGAGTGAATCGTTTGGCCTTGAATAAACGGACCTCAAAAATGATTTTCAAAAGTACACAATAGAGTTTGATCACTAAGTTATAGATTAACTTAATGTTTTACAATATTATTTTAAGCGTTAAGCTCTATAAAATAAACAATTAAATCAAGTTCTTGAGCTAGAGACAAACCCAATAAAAGGGCACTAAGGGATCCCCTTTTTCAGTAACTTTGGCAGGGTATTCTCGTTAGAGAAAATCTGCACGAACATACACACATGTAAATATTTGAACGTAGATGTTTTTGAAATTATTCGATACATATAAAATCTTCTTAAATAATATGAGTTTTACGTGTATCCGATAATTTTAAACACATCTGTATTCGAAGAGAAACATGCCCGTTTCTTGTTTGTCAGGGGGTTTAATGTCATTTTTCCGGACTTTTATAGTCAACGGTCCCTGTACTCCAACTCTACAGTAGGAAGACCGGGTCAGAGACTCAGAAGGACTTCGAGGTTTATTTATTTATACCCACGCGTTTCACCCTCTCCTCCTCATATTTGCTGCTCTTCTTTCTTCTTCTTCCTCCTCCTCTCTTCTCTCTCGCTCTCTCTCTCTGTGTAGGAAATCAAAATCCTAAGCTAGAATTGATTCCTAAAGTATCAAAAACTCTCTGTCCATCCCAAAAATGGAACCTTCACCGTTATTTCAATTATGGCACATTCACTCCGATAAGAATACCGCCGGCGGCGAAGATTCCGACACCGATATCACATTGAGTTCATACGAAACCACAACGACCAACGACGGAGACAGTCAAACTGTAGGAACTGACGACGACGATTCTTTCTTCGATTTGCAATTTACAGCGCCACTCGAAAAGAAACAAAAGGATTTGGATGACAGCGACTGCGTCTTAGTACGAAAACTCTTTCCATTGGAAGATGGTAGGTCCAAGCCTCAGTCTCCGATTTTGTTTCTTAAATCCCCATCAAAGCTTCGACTCCTTACGCTGTTTAGGAATTCGAAGTCGGAGGAAACTCCGGGAAGCAAATTACAGAAACAGAGATCGGAAAACGTCGCGTCGCGTTTTCCTAAGGTCGTGGTCCAGAAGTATCTGAAGCTGATCAAACCTCTTTACTCTAGGTCTTCAAAGAGGTTCACGCAAACGGTGGAATTTCCAGACGAGATTACCAAATCGACTCCATTGTCGCCTCCGAGGAAGCACGTGAAGGAGAAACAGGGGAGCCGACCGGCTTCAATTCGTATGGGCAAAAGCCGATCCGCATCGTCGGCCATAAGATCAGCGCCGTTGCCGTCGAGGAGAGACGATTCGCTGATGCTGCAGGATGATGGGATCCAGAGTGCCATTCTTCACTGCAAGAGATCGTATAACTCCTCCCGAGGTATATGATTAATCGAATTTAAACCATAATTAATCGAAATCAGTCGAATTTAAACCATAATTAATTTTACCTTGTAAATCTGGTTTCCAGATTTTGCTGTGTTGTCACGATCATCGAGCGACGAGGCCTCCGACAATCGTTGCAGAAATTCCACAGAGGAGGTGAAGACAAGAACTAGTATATGAAGCTCTGTTTCTTCGAAAGAAAAAGCGGGAAAATATTAGGTCTAGTAAAAATCATTCTGTTTTGCTCTGTTTAGTGTGAAATTGTTCAACGTCTATGATGTCTTACAAGTGTAATACAACTAGGGTTTGTTTTGTGATAGAAAGAATAGGAGACATTTAGGGTTGTGCTGTCGATGTCGATTTGTGATGACGGAAAATATTTTTTTGATAATTCAACTTGTTCGATTAATTTACGTACATTTTGATGTGTTGATTATTTAAAGCTTGTACCTTTAAGACGACGAATGTATATACTTCTAACAATATTTTCGAACAAAAAACAACTACTGAGTGAATATTTATGAATACAAAATCGTTTAACATAATATACGAAAATATACAATAAACCATATTTTTGTATTTTAATAGATTTAAAAATAATCACTTTAACTTTATTATGTTTTTTATAATAAAAAAGACAGCAATATAAAGATCCTCAAATACGATTGTCAACTATCAGATCTCCTGGTTTGCTATCGTCTTCATATTGTGATATTTCTGGTTATTTTATTATGATTTTAAAAATTATATGTATAGAACACCCTGAACAAATAAAACTGTAGATGGGTTGATTTTCTCAATCAAGGCGGAAAACTAGGAGCTCACTATCCAGCCGAAACAATACTCTCAATTTGGGTGGACTTGTGATCTGCAAAACAATGATCCGTCAAAGAGCCCTCTGCCGTTGTGGCAGAAAGACACTCCGATGATTAAGTCAGGCCAAAGCTCACATGAATAATAACTCAAGCTAATATTCTCTATTAGCAAGCGAAACTATGCACTAGTTAGAACGTACCTTTTTTGTTGATCTGAAACTTTATTTATAGATTTTATCTTTAATCCCAATTCTCTTAAGACTCTAATTGGAGTGAAGTACCTTCTGATTAGCCACTAATGAGATAACTTTCTGTCAAGTAGTTATCTTCTATCATTAGAGTTTCATTCAATTAATACTTCTCATATTAATTAAATTGGCCGTGGATTTCTCATCCATATCTGTTTGAACCGAATCTTGACTTATTCGAGATTCTGTCTTATCTTTATCTTGGAAAAACGGTTGATCGTCGCCTTTCTCGGGCCAACTGTAGTTTGGGCCGACTTTATATGGTCGGCGAGACATGGATCCGCCTTTCTCAGGTCGACTTTGCTCAATACTTGGTTCTGTTGTCCTGATTTATGTATGGTCGACACTCCTCGTGTCAGCCATACCCTCATGTGATCGGCACATGCCTCTGAATACACTTTCTGGTCTTAGCCGAACTCCAAACTTACTTGGGGGGGCTAAACGTATTTTCTCAATTACGCTTTTACTCTCGTAAAAAACTAACAAATGTTTTACTTAAAGATGAATTGAGCAATCCTACCGACTATGTTGTCAAGTTGTAGGCAATTTTTTATTATTTTATTGACTAAATATGATGATGTTTAGTGTTTATTACATGCGACTAACAACAATATTAAATTAGTATAAACTGTGACTAATCGTTTTAGTAAACGCGTAAAGGGATAATTCTAATGTTCTCACTATAGTACCTTTATTTCATGAAAGAATGATTACTAAGGCCCTATTTGGCCAAAAAAATTTTTTTTGCTTATTTTTTGTCTTTATTCAAAAACATTTTGTATTTGTTATTTTTATGTCATTTTTTCGTAGATTATTGGTTCGTATCGACGAAAGGAATCTAAAAAGTATAAAATTATGTCCAAAAGTTAAAAAAAAGTCACTAAAGACGAAAATAAGCCAACACGGACGCTGTTTTTGACTTATTTTTTGTCTTTTCTGAACTTTTTTCAAATGTAGCCGATGATTGATAACTTTTCTGAAAGCTCTTGTCGAGACGAACCAACAATCATCAAAAAATTGATGAAAAACAAAAAATTAAAAAAAAATTTCAAATAAGGACAAAAAACTAAACAGTGAATAATCCAATAATAATCACAGGCCAAATGGACCCTTAGACCGATACGTATTAAAATTTTATTTTAAAGAATTCGTGCTTCGTTACTCGAAGTTTATTATTATCGAAAGGTTGTAATTTAATTTTTTAGTAAATTAATCTAAAGGGAGAACTATGTAGTTTGGTGATAAATAATTAAAACAGTAATTTTTTTTAAATTGTAATAGTGATTATATCGGCGACGTACTTATCCTTGTTAGCTCGATTCTCTGTTGCTAAAACAAACGCACAAACGTAGGATTGCAAACGAGCCTAGCTGAGCGTTAACTAAACGAGTTTAAAGTTCGAGCTCAAGCTTAGCTTATTTGTAAACAAGTCGAGTTGAGCCACACTAAGCTCATTTATTTAACGAGTCGAGTCTCTAATTAAAATGAGTTGAGTTTTTACGAATCGAGACGAGCTTTCGAGACTCAAGCTTGCTCATTTACAAAATGAGCTGATCCCTTATCGAGCCATCTGAGCTTGCGAACGACTCAATTCCTTTGCAGCCCTACGCACAGTGGGTAAGTGTTTGTAGTTTTAGACTTCTTGTAGACGAAAAAAATAATCAGATGATACAGTGTTTAACGACCTAATTTGCAGAATAGCATCCCCCCTCGTTCGGTCGTCCTTGTATTGGTGGTGTGCTATTAGAAATTGGACTTGAAGTTCTCGCCTTACTAACAAGCCGATAGTTGTCTGTTGGTCACAACTACTATAAAAAACCTCTAAAAGGATGAATATTTTATATGGAGGCTAGCATGCATTTGTATGTTCGTGCAATCTAGAAACTTATGTGTAAATTGTGGCCCACGCTTCCTATTTGTTTAGGACGGGTACTGAGGGACAATTAAACGAGCAACTTATGGTTGCTATCGGGTTGAATGAGCTAATAATTTGAACGCCTTCAATATAATTTTTAAAAAGAATCAAAGCGTTACTATCACCATGATACAGTATTTTTGACCCAATAATTTATAGTGGGCAGGATATGAAAAAGAGACCCATCAAATGAAGTAATTACAAGTACAATAGGAGTAGTCAATTTAGTTTGAAGCAATGGGCCTCTTTGATGGAGTAAATGGGCCCCTTGTTTGTGACGGTGGTTGTTGAAGGAAAGCCTCCATGCCATACCGACTTTTCTCATTAGATAATCTTCACATCGCTTTTCTCGTTTCGCTCTGCTGCGCTCGATATCTGTCTTTTGCCTAAAACTTCTCGACAACCTCTTCATATGACCACAAGTTCTAACAATAGCCTACTTGATTTTGCTTTGCAATTCTATATTTATAAGACATCGAGTGCTTTAGTTTGGTAAGTTAATAACGTGTGATCTTTCACTAATTGCATATTGCTATACATGGTCAATATCTTGCAGCATAATGGGTTTCCTAAACGTGAATATCTCCTAAATCTTGTACTTTCCAGTTCATGTCTCTGTCAATTTCAGAAAGTTTTGATCGTCTGACCGAGTGGCGGGTCGGTCAACTCGACATGGCGACGGTTCATGCATCGAGCCCCCAACTTCACGTCGCTAGTCTCTTACCAGGGTCCATTTAGCAATATGTTGACCAAAGCCCTATGTTACCAACACAAGCCGATGAATCATGGCTCAGCCCATCATTCTGGATGTTGATTCCTCCCGACCGACATGGCCCACAACGCTCTTGACTTAACCCAGCTAGTTGGCCCATCATCAGGGGCGGACCTACTAAGGGGGGGAGGGGTCACGTGCCACCCCCCCATGCTCCACTTCAACCAATTTTTTTTTTTTTTTTTAAAGATTTTAAGAGTAAATTAAGTTTATCGTGTAACACTGTGACACCCCCATACTCTTTTGTTCAGTCAAACTCTCCCCAATTTAGTTCATTAAATTTTGAATACCTATATTTTTTTGTTATTGAATACAAATTTAATTTTTAGTTGTTCATTTATTTTGATGGTGACACCCCCAGGCTCAAATCCTGGGTCCGCCCCTGCCCATCATCTTGGATAAGAATCAATTCGACAATTCAACGTATTTACCACATTTGATTTAAGGGACTTCATGTTTAGTAAACATTGATAAACTATCACAAACAATTATCAATTAGAGTAACTGTACAATATTATATAATAATCGAAAGTGTTTCTCCGTCCCTTCAAAGATACTCTTAACCTGCTGGTCATTTTATTCTATATAGTCTCAATAACTTAATGCTGCACATAACTCTCTCAACACATAAATTTAACTCTTCCTGTTATTTAAAAAAAACTCTTAAGAGTTACTAAAATCTTATCAGATCTTTAATTTCAGGATTTCGAAATTAGTTGACGTGCAAGTAAAATTTATAATCTGAACATTCAATTACAAAAATGAAAAATAATATTATTTTACATTTGAGATGGTAATTAATATTTAATGATGCCGAAAACTGTGACCTCTCTCAAGTATTTGCTCAAATTCCTGCACACAAATTCTAAGATTGGAGGATCAAGTGTCATATATATGGGGAGAGAGAGAGAGTATAAAAATATGGAGAAAATGAGTTGTGCATATACCTTGGCCTTGACTTAATGACTTCTTTTTCATATGGTGAATCATGGAAAATTTTACAGGGCGTAATGGTTGCCGATCCCGCTTTTAATTTATTTCCTTCCTGGAAAGAATAAGTCATTTAGTAAGGGCTTAGTTTTTCGGATTTTGAGTGCTTTCAAACTTTATCTGCAGGATTTTACTAAGTGGATCCAGTGACTCGCTCCTTTTGGTTGAGCGACTTAACTCATGGAAGGCTGAGTGCAGGGGCGGAACTACATCTAGACTCGGGGGCAATTTAAAAAAACCTTAGTATCTAGGTATAAAATTTAAAATTATAAAAAATTATATTTTGACCCTCCCAAATTACATTCGATCACTCTATTTTTCTAAAATAAATCTCGCGCCCACTCAAACATGAAATTTTAGTTCCGTCCATAAGCCTGAGCTTGAGCATCAGCTAACAGTATAATTCCGAGTGCTTAATTTCAAGTGACCATATGCCTAACGGCTAAAGATAATTGAGCATGCAATAGAAGATTGAGCGATTGAGCACTGAAAAGACAGAGCCCCATGTTGAGAGACTGACTGCTGAGTTAATCCGAACCGATCAATACTAATCAACTAACTACAACAGGCACACGAGAAAGAAATGCTCTTAATTGTAATGCAAGAGCGGTCCTCCAACAAAGGCGTATTGACAAGTTAAGTTAAGCCAGTCAAGTCCTTTTCCTAATTGTGTGGCCGAAGACCATAACGCTTTGACTGGTCACATGGAAAATTATACTTTTATAACCACCCTATTCATGACATTTCCACACCAAAGTTACGACTTTAACGTTAATTATATTCGCCGTATACCTTAGGGCAACTCCCTCTATTTCCATTTCTGATTGGACACCGAAGTTTGCACTCCCTTTTTTTTTTTTTGTTTACTTGCACTCTATTTTTAATTTATCCAATCTGACACACCGAACGTCAAATTAGATATTATGTGTCAAGACCGAGCCACCAAGAGGACATGTGGAAGACAAGTATTGCCACGTCTACCAGTCATTCAGGTCGAGTACCACTTTTGCCTAGTTCACACTGTAATGCCCCATATAAACTACTGACCCAACAACTTGTTGGAGCACAATCAAGTGGCTCAAAATGCTTAAGTCCAAGTTGTTAATAATAGTTTACGTGGTTCTTTATATATCCAGGATCATCCATGTAGACTTTCGAAATGGGACGAGACATCGCAATCTTCCTACCTTTAAGACCTTGCGCCCTCGCAAGGGGTCCAACACTAGAGTCATCACGGCCTAACCCCGGGTCTGTTCCTTAGTGACTAAACAAAGTCCCAACCCCACACTGGATCGTGTACACGGGTCGCTCTGATATCATTAAATCACTGACCCAACAACTTGTTGGAGTCCAACCACGTGGATCAAAATGCTTAAGTCCAAGTTGTTAGTAATAGTTTACATGGTTTCTTATATACTCAGGATCACCCATGTAGACTTTCGATATAGGACGAGACATCACACACACGACACGTGCCTGTCAAGCAGGCTGGTTGTGCATGCAAGACCATACGGACCGCGCCACGTTGGGTTTCAATCAGACCCATTGGCTTGCTAGGTCCGAGTGCGCCTCACCCTATTAATGATTCAATCCAATACCTACTCGACTCAATACACAACTCACAAAGTGATCCAGTATTTTAAATTGGAGGAGAGAATGATTTTCGAGGATAGCTATTAAATTTAAAAATTCTTGCCTTTCGATGGTGAACTAAATGATTTTATTTTTTCTTTTAAAAAGTTTATATGATTCCAATATATTCATATGATTGCTTATACAATAATGATGTTTTCAAAATTCCTGATTAACAATTATCCTTATCCATTCGCTTCAGAAATTTAAACCTATATAAAAATAATTCCAAAAATATCTGCAAGACTCCATCATCATAATGATTAATGAGTTTCACAGAATTTAGAGTCCACTGCTAGCTGTCCTGTCATCCAATGGGTTGGTGTAGTAGATAAGACTTAAGATCTAGATATTCTTTTTAATGCTTTAAATTTAAAATTTCTTACGGATTATTAATTTTTATGAATTAATTCATATAAAATTTTATTCTTTTTTAATTGAAACTCCCACTAGTAAAATGTTGAATTTGTCACTAAAAAATTAATCGGGATACGTGTAAGTTAGTCTAAACGCTTTGAGCTATTAAAAAAAAGGAAGCTAAACTTATACACAACCCATGTCTACTTTTTTGTAATTAAAATAAAAACTCGCAAAATATATATGAAATATCATACAATAAATAAAAAGGATGACAGAGAGACTGGAATCCAATTCGATTGAAATAGTATCAATTTTACATCAAGGACGTACCACAAGTAAGCACATCAAATTCTAGATTAGATAGAAAAGAAAAAAAAAAAAACTGATTTGGATCACTCTCAAGTAATATTGGAACAAAAACAACAAAATTAATTGAAATCGAAGAACAGGAACACGAGTGGGTGTCTGCAGCAGAAACACATACCGCCTGGCTCCCTCTGAAAACAAAAAAAATACACAAATATATATCTATATCTTTCTGGAAAATGAAATTTTCCAAACATATATCAAGAAACATTTATGGGATCATTTGCAGATGACGTTCTGGAGGGCCAGTGTTGAGGTATTAACATCCATGGTGCAGTTCATGTTCACAGACTTTTTCTTCTTGAAAATCAACATCAGCTCCACTTTCCCATTCAACGTCGATCGGCTGGTCAGAGGCAAAATCCCAGAATTTATATCACTTTTAGACAAGGTGAGGTCCACTGGAATGGTGATCTTTTTGGTTCTTCTGAATTGGGCTTTTGATTTCCGGATAGTAGCACTCCCAACCACTCTATCGGCATGGAAGAAATCTATGGTGCTGTTGTCGTACTTGTAAGGTCCGAAATTGGTGTTTTTTATACCAAATTGGAAGTTGGTTCTGAGATTGAAGGAAGTGTTGGCTTCTGGGACATCAAAGGTTTCGAAGGTGACGGATCTGACCCGGAATTTGGGATTACGGACCTTCATGATTGTGAGGGTGAAGAGGGCTATGATTGCCGACTGGAAAACGACGAAGGCTACACCGTAGAGCAACCATTTCTTGTGCTTCTGGCGGCGGAATGCTTTGGCGTCTGCTCTATCTGTTGCTTCGTTGCTTCGGGTGTAGCCGTTGGTTTGTGGGGGGTGATAGGCCTGTTGCTCCTTGTCTGCCATTGTTTTGATTATAGAGAGAGGAGAGAGGAGAGAGAGGGGATGGATTTGGTTGGTTTTTAGTGGGTGGTGGTGGTGGTGAATTGAGGGTGGTGGAAAGGAGGTATATATAATGTGAAGACTAAGGCTCCAAAGTTGAAAAACTTGGAACACATTGTTTGAAAAGTTTGATAGGACAGGGGCGTGGGACTTTTCCGTCATCAGATGGTTCCGAACGCGTGACGACGGGGTTCATTTTATTGACTTTTGGTGAGGTTCCTAACTTGTAGCTTGGATCTGAGAGGAGTGGGACCTCCTATCTGTCTGTCAGGGTGTCTTTAGTGTATATATTAAATGATATCTCTGTGTGTCAGCCGTAGGGACCTTCAAGATATTGCGTTCAGATGTTAGATGTATTTTGATCGTTCAAATTTTGTTTTAGTGAATTACAAGTTCTGTTACGTGTTATGTACGATAGAATTCCTACGTGTGAGTTTGATTATTTTCTATTTGTTAGGAGTTAAACGAACAACGTTTAATTCCACAACGTCTCTAAGGATCTTAAATATTATGAATCACACTAAATAAAAAACAAAACAATCACATGTACGTAATAGAAATAGAAACGAGAAAAGAAACAAGACTCAACAAATACGTGGAAAACCTCAACGTGAGGAAAAAATCACGAGAGCCACGCCAGTCTACTTTTGAATCGAATCAAAGATATAAATCTTCTCACAATCTCTCTAAGATCTGATTAATCTATGTTTTCGTTTATCTCTCTAGCCTCTCGCTCTCTTTTTCTCTTAAGAAACCTCACAAGAGTCTAATTCTAATCCTTACGTAACAGTAATTAAATAGGACAACAAAACGAGCTCATCCAGAAGCGGTATGCGTCCGAACGGACTTGACCACCATCTGAACGAACTTTCTAGTAACCAAAACTACCACGGGCGTTCAGACGGATCTGACCACCGTGCGGACAAAATTTCCAGACTACTGGGCATCCAGACGAAAATTGCAGAGATTTTGGGGGTGAGCTGATGGGGGTGTTGTTTCTTCATCCCAACACTGTTGTACTTAGAATGGAGCCCACCTAAGTTTGTCATGTTATGTTGTAGACCGTTGAACTCCTACAACTTGAGAAGAAAAATGTATTATTGTAAAAATTAAGTTGATCGGACATCGAAAACAATATAATGGGAGACCGCTTATGTCTTTTAAACAATTGACGTACTAAACTTGAATTCAGATATGCACGCCCTCCGTCTTGTTACGACAACTATATATAACACGATCATATTGTCATGAATATCTGATCAATTTAATTTCTTTTACGAAATAATCTTGACAAGAGCTTTATAATTTATACAGTTTTAGATTATATCAGATGATTTTGGGATGAATCATATTTTGAGAGAACAATAGGGTTTGTATGACTTGGAAGTTGGAATACAATAATAGTCACTGCAAATTGTGCAAGTTGGTCCTCCGAGTAGTAAAATGTTTATGTCACTAATTATTAAATGGGAAAATCTCAAAAAAATCCTAAAGTTATACTATAATGTCCTATAAACCCCAAAACTTTAATAAATATAACGCCACTTCTAAACTTTTGCATCTTTTCATCAAACAGGTCATTGCCGTCCCATTCGGTCAAATTAGAGACAAAAATAGTGACCTGTCCCACAGCCTTGTGAAGTTTGGGGGTTAATTATGAGATATTGGAGTGTAAGTTCATAAGCTTCTTTTTTTTTTTTTTTAAATTTTTTCCCCCTATTTAGTACGTATTTAGTTACCTCCTTATTTTAATTTTAAGTTACCTCCTTATTTCAATTTGTTTTGCATATTACCCAAAATATAATGCAAGCTTCTAGGGCTATTCGTTCGAAAGTCCCCCTCGCAGTTCTCTGAAAATGTTTCATGAAGTAAAAGATTGAGTAGGAATAGTCCTAAACCATGTATATTTTATCACACCCCGGCCTGTTGATTAATTCTTGCCACATCATTATTCAGTTACTTTGAACATAATTCTTTGGTTTTGTATTATTGCTCGTTTGTTTATATAATTCTCCACATTAGAATGGTAACAGATATCGTAATAAACTATTTTTTAACTCAAATGTACAAGTAGTGGCATATATACTATGTGACATGGAATAATCTTATCCTTAATCAAACCTAATTGATTAGCTAGTAAATCTAGAGAATCGTGATAAGCATGCATGGTTTCAAATATGAGGCTGTTGCCCCCCCCCCCAAAAAAAAAATCTAATTAACAATAGCAAAATTGCAAGTGTAATTCAAATTGTTCTTATAAGACATGGGAGTCATTTATTGAATTCACATATTGAACTTGAAAGCAATAAGTGGAGGAATCCCAACAAAATAGTAGCAACCTAAAAACTTTCACAAAATATTACATAAAGTTTGCCACCCTGCCTCATGACTACCCTTACACTAATATCAATTCTCAATTGTAGTTATTAATCGGTACTAATTAGAGACAATTTCATAAAAGCTCTTGAGCTTATACTCTAATATCTCATAAATCCTCAAACTTCATAAGATTCTGGGACACATCATCATCGCCGTTTGCAATTTGACGAAATGGGTTGGCGATGGCCTCTTTGGTGAAAACATGCAAAGTTCAAAAGTCGCATTGATATTTATTAAAGTTTGGAGATTTATGAGATATCGGAGTGTAAGTCGAGGGGTGTTTTTGAAATTTTCCCATTTTCAACGGCATTAGATGCTTCTATTGGAAAAGATGGCTTGGAATGGTCAAAGATGACTTGGGTCGTCTTTTTCCCAAATAAATAAACATTGTCCACCTTCTAGAAGTGCTTACTGTTTAGGATATTAAAATAAATAATGGGTCTTTCCTGTCAAGTGTATAAGAATATGAACATATATATTAAAAAGAAAGCTTATGCTATAATTTTACTCGATTGACCGGAGAACTTCCTCATCTTGGACCACTCAAGAACATGTTACACATGGAGGTTTATAAAGTATTAGGCATCAAGAAACCTAAATGGGCAATGACTAAACATTACGGCATAGAGACCGAGAAATTTAAAAAAATTTAGGACCTAGATATAAATTATGAAAATTATCAAAAAATTATATTTTGTCCCTCTCTAATTACATTCGGTCCCCTTCTTTTTCCAAAAAAAGTCTTGCCACCCAAACGTGAAATCCTAGTTCCGTGCGGTAAGAGATATTGAATTTTCTGCTGGTGCTGCTGTTTTTACTAATGAATCATGTTTGGTTGTTGCTATTGTTTTAGCTTGGAAGATCTTAGTATAATCACTTACTTTTAAGTTAATTGCTAGGATTTTGTGGGATAAGTGTTCTATACGGTCTTTATGCTTTAGGTAATGTTTGGGAACATGTTCCATATACTTTGTTTTTTCATTCTTGTTTGACTTCTTTTTTATAACTTAGAGTGTTTGGACTAGTTTACCTGCACCTCGATTAACTTTTGGAGAACCAATATTCTCACCGTTCACTTGCTGAGATTCCAATTAAAATCAGAAAAAAATTTTAAATGGATTAATCTCGTAAGAATTGATAGCATACACCTGAGAGCTTTCGAACCTGAAATTTTAAAAGAGAACAAACTCTTAGGTTTCAAATGATAATCCCTACTGAGTTTTTTTTGGCTTGGCATCTTGCTAATTGTGTTTTGGTGTCTTTTGATTCTCAAGTGGCGTATGATTATTGGTTGTTCAGATGACAACCTAATTGAAATTAATTTTTTTTTTATTTTTGTGATTCCGTTATGTTCGGTATTCTTTTAATATTTATACTTTTTATTCAAAAATTAATAATTTTTTTTTTACCAATCAAAAACAATAAACTACTATTTAATAGTTAGGCCTAAAAAAGAAAGAAAGACTAATCATTCCGTAATGTCTGTCACTGTCCTATCACTATGTTATATTCGATCTCATCGCTAGTCGGTACGATAAGCTACCTCGACAAAAATGGTTCCACATGTTCCACCTTTTCATCTATTTTATGTTATCCTGCTCTTTGGTGCCACTTTCCCAAGGGCCGGGAGGTTGTTGTACATTATGCATAATAATTCGCATTGGGAGTTAAAATAACGTTATTTTAGTGCGTAAAATACTGTCTAAATAGTTAAACGCTGATCAAAAAAATTTTGATAAGTGTTTTACACACTAAAATGATGTTATTTTGGCGCGCAACACGTTATTGTGCGTAATGCACAACAATCTCCTCAATTTCCTTTCCCAAATACTAGAGGTCGGAGCTAAAACGATGCGAGATTTTGCTTGTTAAATATTTTGGTAGTCTTTTTATTATATTTTTCAAATTTTCATTTCCAAAAATAGTTTGAATATTATTATTTTCCAAACTTTAATCATTTCAATTCTTTTGTACAAAATTTAATCAGCAAACTAAAGATAAGAGGAAGCGTTCCTTCGCTCACCAAAAAACTTGTCAATAGCCCCACTCTCTTTCAACTTTTTAGCAAGTCTTCTTAGCATCTCGGTTACAATAATAAATAAAAAAGAGGATAACGGGTCTCCTTGTTAAAGACCCCTGGAGCTAAAAAAGCTTATCTAGCTAAAAAAGCTTATCTAGGAGTCTTGAGGCCCGATGGAGTAAAGGGAGCGATGCCGTTGTTATATATACACCTCTTTTTCCACTTGCTACCCCCTCAGTACGAATATATATTAACTCTTACTAAAACATGATTAAAAATATAGTATACACATGTTATCCTAATAAAATAATTCAAAATTATCTTGATAATATAATTTATTAAGAGTAATACCACGAATTATAATAAATTTGTTAAGAGTAATACCACGAATTATAATAAATTTGTTGGGGATGGGTTCAGAGTGGATAATAGAATAAAATTCTTTAATACCAACTCTAACTGAAACCTAAAAATATTTACTATTTAGAGAAATCAATTACTATATAAAGCCACCGAATATTAGTTAGATAAAATATTATATTGCACTCACTTACAAATTGTAAGGATTTAGATTTTTAATGGATCACATACAATCTTATTATATTATACAAGTCATTCCAGGATTTGTAAATTAGTACCAATTCAGAAACATAGTTTTATATTTTTATTATATAAGTCATTAAATGATCTATGAGATTCTAGACCAGTTTGATCAAATTAAATGAATTTATCTTTTTAAATGAAATTTAGAAAAGGAAGGAAAGTCTATTATTAAGAAACTATAATCGATCGTTTGCCATCCTCTCCTAATTACATTGGATGCAACTTATTAAGAGATTATTATCGTTTACCATCCAGTTCTACTAATAAGAGAAAGGAAAGGGCGAAAAGGCCGATGCGAATAAGCTGTCCTCATATTTATCATTTAAAGAGCATAAAAACAAAAACAATTGGCCGGCAATTAGAAGCAGTAACCAATCCTATACATGGGATTATAATATCAGACGAGATACAAAATTTTTGAATAATATCATATACTTACAACATGAGAAATTACAAATTAAATCGGAATACCATCATATACTTATTCGAGTGGCCCGTCATTTAAAGTAACCTGAATTAATGTAAAATAAATTATATATAAACGCCATTGTACAATAAAATTGGAATTAGTTTGACAAGTTAGTCCTTAGAGTCTTCAGTAAAAATTTAATCCCCCCAAAAATGAAACGATTTGACTTGGGTCTCTTGTGCGCTATTCCAATTAGCCAAAAAAGAGAATTTTGATCACCAGAGAAAGTGATTTCATAAATGAATTATTTTTTTTCGTGTGGGATGGCCAAATTATTATATATAGCCGTCTTAATTGAACGCAAGTTCAAGAAGAGTGGATGGAGTCCATATTGGATATCTTGTATATTATAATAGTTGCATTTTGTATGAGTAATCAACAATTACACACACACAATATAGAATACGAAAACAGTAAAGAGATTAACATAGAATTTATGTGGTTCACCAAAAATCGGGTACATCCACAGGAGCAGAGCAAGATTTTTTTATTGATATGAATGTCTAGGGTTTTATAAAGAGAGTACGCTCGGCTTATGGCCTTTGCCTAAAACTCCTCGAAACCTCTCCATATGGGCCACAAGTTTCAACACATTTTTCTGGTTGGTTACTTGTCAATTCTATTTTCTTTCTTGGGTCATTTGTTGAACATACGATTGTCATCCGTTTGAGTGACAATTGAGTTGGGAACCTCTCATGTTGTTGTGATGCCGTTTGCCAAAAGCTCTTATTAATTATTGTAACATTCAATTGATTAATAAAAATTTCTTCACCTTTTAAAAAATATTGAAGAAGAGAGGACAAGAAGAGATCGGAGATCTGGACATGGGTGTTGCGTTTGGGTAATGTTTTGGTAATTAAAACGGTGTTGTTTTGATGCGCCGTGCATCTTATTGTGCCCGTGCACAATAGGGTCCTTGAGTTCGAGATCGAAACTATATAGAAATTCTTAGAACACCCGTAAGTGTTGAGTTCGTTGGATATCTATCTTCCTGTAATTGAGTTATTAAATTGAATTTTCACACAGACATAAAAGAAGAAGTTGATTTTTTCTGATAAATCACTAATGATATTATTAATTAGCACAAGAAATAATCAACTACAGTACAAACAATATGTATATGAAATTAAAAAAAAAATCCCAAATCCCAAATCCCAAATCCCAAACCCAAACACATAAAGCAAAACAGGGGTATATCACTTGCAGACGATATTCTGAAGTGATCTTGCTGCGGTATTCACTTCCATGGTGCAATTCATGTTCACATTCTTTCTCTTCTTGAAAATAAACATCAGCTCCACTTTCCCACTCAATGTCGATCGACTGGTCAGAGGCACAATCCCAGAAGTTATATCAGTAGCCAATTGCGAATTCCCAGTCAGACTAGCCGAGCTGAGATCCATGGCGACAGTAACCTTTTTAGTTCTTCGGAATTGGGCTTTTGATTTGCGGATAAGAGCACTCCCAACTTGTGTTTCGCCGTAGTAGAAGTAAACGGTGGTGTTGTCATACTTGTAGGGGCCGAAATTGGTGTTTTTGATTCCAAATTGAACGTTGGCCTTCAGATTGAATGAAGGGTTGGTTGTTTGGACAACATCAAAGGTGTCGAAGGTGGCTGATCTGACCCGAAATTTGGGATTACGGACCTTCATGATGGTGAGGGTGAAAAGGGCTATGATTGCGGATTGAAAAACGATGAAGGCTACACCGTATAGCAACCACTTCTTTTGCTTTTGGCGACGAAGCTCCTTGTCTCCACCCATCTCTACGAGCGGATTGGTTTGATATATGAGAGAGAGAGAGAGAGAGAGAGAGAGAGAGAGAGAGAGAGAGAGAGAAAGTTAGTTGGAAATGAAGAAAATGGTGGTGATTGAGAGGATGTGGGAATGGGGTATATATAATGTTAAGAAGAAGGGATTAAATTTGTTAAAAAAATTGGAACGCCTAGTTTGAAAGTTCTATGTAGATGGGACCGATGGAGGACTCTTTCTTCTTCGGATGGCACAAGGTGGTTCACTTAGTGGAACGATATTTGTTTCAATAATTATTCAATAGTATCTCACAGCGATGCTTCTATTTGAAGATAAGATTTTTTAAAGACTAATGAGTTGAAATTGAAATTAAGTAAAGTTTTTTGTTAGGATGGATTTGAGACTGGGAAAGCAAATTTTGGGTATGTTATTCGGGATCGTAAGGAGGAGTTGATTTGGTTATTTCAAGAAAGTTACGTTGAAAAGATTCTTGGGAGGTTGAAGATGAATAAAGCAAAACCCATTAGTTGTCCACTCACTAATCACTTCAAGCTTATTTGAAAATAATGTTCTACGAGTGAGAAAGATAAAGAGGAGATATAAAAAGTTCTGGAGCAATTTAACTTATAGTTTGTTTGTGTTTTGAAATTGGAAAAACTATGTTGGATGGGATGACAGAAGTCCACTTCGGAATATTTGATGACTTTTGCCGGGGAGCTGTTGCTTGGCAATTAAAGTTGCAAAAATGTGTCTCTCTTTATTATGGAAGCGGAATTCATTGCTATTACAAAAGCTTGCAAGGACAGATTATGGTTGAAGAAATTCTTATAAAAGTTGGGTTTGAATAAAAAAAGACACGTTTTTTGTTATGATAGCCAAAGTGCTATAAATTTGAATAAGAATTTCACTTTCGATTGGAGATCAAAGCACATTGGTGTTAGATACTAATAAATTCTATTAGGAACAAGACTTTTTTGCATTAATCTTTTTGCGACGGCGGAGGTTTTCATTGCAAAAAGTGCGCCGTTGCAAACGTTTTGCAATGGCTTATAAGCTTCTTGTCGCAAACAATATTACTATATTACGACAGTGTCATGTTTTCGTCGCAAAAAGATTTTTGCCATGTATATGAACCTGTCGCAAAAGGTGAGTACTTTTTACAACAGATACATTTCCCGTCCCAAAAAGTTTAAAAATATTTTTAAATATAAATTTGTAATATTTGAAAATTTAAAAATAAAGTTGCATTATTTTTAAAATTAAAAAAATATTATTTATAAATTAATTTTTTTCATTACTTTTGAAATTAAAAAATAAAGCATGATAACAAAGGCTTTGTCTAAGGACACGCATAAAATGTTTCGTTCGTTGGCAGGTTTGGTGGTTTGCTCTGCATAAGTCGGGAGGGGGACATTTGTTGGGTAGATCCATCCTTAATTGGGGGATTCCACATGGGCTATTTTGATGATGCCAAATTAGTATTGGGGTTATTTTGTTATTTATCCAATCGCAAAAGAGAAATTCTGTAATTTTTCTCTTTGATCCCAAAAGATCATATTGTTTTTTTGGCTTGTACTTTGTGATTTTGGAAAGCAAAACAAAAAACAGAGAGGCGAGAGAAGAGAAAAGAAAAGAAAAGAAAAGAAAAGAAAAGGGGATAGTTTTGTTCCAAGTTCAATCCAAGATTGGGGACTGTAAGTATTTTGATTTTGATGAAATTTTAGTATGTTCTTTATCTCGACGAGCTCTACGTTTTGATTGGAATAGATTGTCAAGTTTCTTTTCGGATCTACTAATTGAAATACTCATAGTTGGTGAGATCTAAACTTGTATTTTGTTATTTTTGTTGGAACACACCTTAGGGTCAGGGGCGGTATTGTGTAGAAACATGGGTGGGGGGCAAAAATTTTTTTAAAAATTTAGAACCTATGTATATTATTTTAAAATTATATAAAAAAATTTCATTTCCGCCACTTCATATTACATTCACCCCCCAAATTACATTCGGCTCCTCCTTTTCCCAAACAACAAATCTCGACTATCACAAACGTCGAATCCTGATTCCAACTTTGCTTATGGTTATTTGTGAGATCCGTATATTTCTTGTAATCCATTTTTAAAACTTAGGTGATCCGTCATTTAAAGCGTTCTGAACTAATTTAAAATAAATCCTATATAAGTCCAAATCTATAAATAAAATCAAGACTATTTTGACGAACTAGTCCTTTGAGTCCTCACTAAAACAACTCATTCCCCAAAATGACCTGATTTGACCTGGTCTCTTTTCCTCTAAAGTGATTTCACATATAAATATTTTTGTTCTTATGGGGTGGCCAAATTATTATGCATAGCCGTCTTCATTGAACGCAAGTTGAAGAACAGAGGATGGGGTCCATTTGTATGCAATCGTTCAATGGACATACGACTATCGTTCGTTTGGGTGACAACTTAATTAGAAACTTTCTATGTTGTTGTCATATCGTTTGCCAAGGTCTATTATTAATCATTGCAACATTGAATTGATTAATAACAATTTTCTTTGCCTTCCAAAAAAATTAAAGAAGATGGACAATATGAGGTCGGAGATCTGGACACGGGTGTGATTGTGTGTCGAAACAGAGCCGTTTTAACTACTCAAATACAGTTCAATTATTGTCTAATCGTTTGGACAGTATTTTGGTAATTAAAACAGTACCGTTTCGACCTGGTGCACATACTATTGTGCGTTGTGCACAATAAGGTCTTCGAGTACGAGATCGATGATGTCGAAGCTCATTTTCACACACACAAAAATGAAGCTGGGTTTTTGATAAATCACTGATGATATTATTAATAATCACTGGAAATAATTACCTACAGTACAAACAATATGTATATGAAATAAAATAAAAATTCAAAACCCAAAATCCAAACACATAACGGGAAACAGGGATATATCACTTGCAGGCGACATTCTGGAGTGATTGTGCTGCGGTATTCAGTTCCATGGTGCAATTCATGTTCACATTCTTCCTCTTCTTGAAAATAAACATCAGCTCTACTTTCCCACTCAATGCCGATCGGCTGCTCAGAGGCACAATCCCAGAATTTATATCAGTCGCTAATTGCGAATTCCCAGCCACACTGGCCGAGCTGAGATCCACGGCGACAGTAACCTTTTTAGTTCTTCGGAATTGGGCTTTTGATTTGTTGATAATAGCACTCCCAACCTGTGTTTCGCCATAGTAGAAGTAAACGGTGGTGTTATCGTACTTGTAAGGGCCGAAATTGGTGTTCTTGATCCCAAATTGAATGTTGGCCTTCAAATTGAAAGAAGAGTTGGTTGTTTGGACAACATCGAAGTTGTCGAAGGTGGCTGATCTGACCCGGAATTTGGGATTACGGACCTTCATGATGGTGAGGGTGAAAAGGGCTATGATTGCAGATTGGAAAATGATGAAGGCTACACCGTACAACAACCATTTCTTTTGCTTTTGGCGACGAATCTCTTTGTCTCCTCCCATCTCGAAGAGTGGATTGGTTTGATATGTGAGAGAGAGAGAGAGAGAGAGAGAGAGAGAGATTTAGTTGGAATTGAAGGAAATGGTGGTGGTGGTGGTGATTGAGAGGATGTGGGGATGAGGTATATATATATATAGTGTTAAGAAGAAGGGGTTAAATTTGTAAAAAAATTGGAACACCTAGTTTGAAAGTTCAATGGAGATGGGACCAATGGAGAACTTATTCTTCTTCGGATGGCAGCACAAGGTGGTTCACTTAGTGGAAAGATATTTTTTTCAATAATTATTCAATAGTATCTCACAGCGATGCTTCTATTTGAAGATGACATACTTAATATGGGATAAGATTTTTTAAAGACCAACAAGTTGAAGTTTGAAATTAAAAAAGTTTTTTGATATGAGAGATTTGAGATCGGCAAAAGTAAATTTTTGATACTTTATTCGGAATCGCAAGAAGGAGTTGATTCCGTTGTCTCAAGAAAACTATATTGAAAGGATTCTTGAAAGCTTCAAGATGAATAGAGCAAAATTCGTTGGTTGTACACTTGCTAGCCATTTCAAGTTTAATTCAAAATAATATCGTATGAGTGAGAAAGACAAAAACGAGATATAAAAGGTTCCTTATGCTTCAGTCTTTGACTCTTTCATGTATGCTATGGTTTGTATGAAGCCCAAGTTAGCTCACGCTAGGGGAGTAATTAGTCAAGTTCGGCATGATTTGGTGGAATTCGTGAGACCGAACCAATTTTTCAATTTGAAAAGTTTGTAAATCGAAAACGGACCGGTGCAACCGGTATGGGTTTCAGTTGGTTTGAGTTGGTTTCAGTCTGGTTTGGACTTTTTGACTAACATTTCAAGCCAACCCAAAAAAAGAAAAAGCAAATTAACATAAAAAAAAAAACCAAAATTATGAAATAACAAAATAACACTAAACTAAAAGCACTATAGACAATATATAACATTAACTGGTATGGACATTCGCATGCAAAAAGTCTTTGGAGAAAGGGAGAATAAAATTAGTGTGCAGGAGATGTATCTGAAAGTTGTAGATACTGGATTCGGAGTGCACAATCCGTGGGTCAAAATCCACCGCTATTTTGTTAAAATATATATATCTTAAACGGGTCTAGTTCAGTCCGGTCCAAATTTTTATACCCTCAAATCGGAAATGGGACTGAAAAATTGGTTTTCTAGAAATTCCAAATCGAAATCGAATTGGAGTGAATTTTGCAATCCATAAACTAGAGGTCTGGTCGAGTTTTCTAGTCTGGTCTGGTTTCTCGATTTTCATTTTCACCCCTAGCTCACACAGTTGGAGTTGTTCGTCGTTTTCTTTCGAATCCAGACAAGGAACATTAGGCAGCTGTGAAATGAATTCTTAGGTATCTCCAGGACACTTCTAGAGTTTGTGTTTTGAAAATGAAAAAGTTATGTTGGATGGATTCACGAATGCCGACATGGCCGGTGCTCTTGATTTTAGGAAGTTCACTTCGGGGTATTTGATGACTTTTGTTGGGGAGTTGTGGCTTACAAAAATGTGTCACTTTATCTACAACAAAATCGGAATTCATTGCAATTACTGATGCCTCCAAGGAGGAATTGTGGTTGAAGAAGTTTTTCCAAGAGTTGGGTTTGAATAAAAAAAGACATGTTCTTTATTGTGATAGTCAAAGTGTTATACATTTGTGTAGGAATTTTATTTTTCATTTGAGATCAAAGCACATTGATATTGGATACCATTGGATATGAGATTCGCTTGAAATGAAATATTTACAATTTTTAGAAAATTCACATCGTTGATAATCTCTCCAATATGATAACAACAATACAAGAAAAAAAACTTTTTGTATCAATGTTTTTGTGACGGCGGAGTTTCCTGTTGAAAAAAACTACGATGGCTTCATTTTTCCGTCGCGAAAAAATAGAATTTTTTGCAACGGCTTATGACCCAATAGCACAAAGCGAGTACTTTTTGCGACTGTTGCGTTTCTCATCCCAAAATGTAAGTTTTTTAAAAATTATATTATATTTAAATTCGTAATATTTTAAAATTAAAAATAAAGTTGTATTATTTTTAAATAAAAAACTAATTTTATTTTTAAATTTATAAATATAATCGTACTATTTTTAATTAAAAATTCATATTATTTTTTAAATTAAAAAATTTTATTATTTTAAAATTAAAAAATAAAGTATTTTAGAGCATATTCTTTGAATTTTTGCACTAATTTAGAAAAGTATTTGAAACCTTTAATTAGTGTGAAAAAATAAAAATTTATACACAAAAGTATTTATTCTTGGATTCGGAAAAAAAAATCTATTTATTATCGAAATTTATTTTATTTTTGGTTGTAATTGGGAAATCGAGCCGACAAAAACCCTAGACCCTACACTTGTATCCTAAATCTTAAACCCTATGCCCTCATCGATGCTCGATTCAAGGTCAGGTTTCAATATCTAGTGAAGACCGAACAGAACCGAACCAATGTAGGTAAATAAATCAAACCAAACCGACTTACCTGCGGGTGAACCGAACTGACCCACCATTGATAAAACCCTAGAAGGTGTAAATGATTAAAACGTCTAAGGTCCTAAACTTAAAACTTCTGAAGTCCTGTGGCGCCTCCCTCTCTTTGAACCTTCGTCTCTCTTAGTCCTAGAACTAAACTGAAGGTGTTTGCGGCCGAAAGTTTTTGTAGGCATTATTCGTATCCTCTCTCACACTCCAAGATTCTATTTTTCATGTAATCTCTCTTCCCTACTATTTTTCAAGGTTATAAATTTTTCGTACACTATTTTTATTTGTTCAGAGTATTTCTTCTATAGGTAGAGCTATACCACATTAAATAAAAAACAACGAAGGTATTTCCATTGTTTATCCTATGTATTTATGATTCTTACATAAACATCCATAATTTTCTTTTCTGGTGCTTGAACTAGAATAAAGTGTCCATCGATTGAGAAGATTTACATTTTGAAGCCCACTTATTTGTGGACGAATGAACATGTATGTCGTTGAATGAACACATTTAGAAGATAGTTATTTTAAGCGTATTATTCAGGACAATGTAATGTGAATATCGTGAAATTGAATAAATAAGTTCGTAGATGTTGATTTTATAAATGGAAAATGATTTAGAAGTTATAATGCATGATTATGTTTAGAATAATTGTCGTTGTTTAAGAAATTTTGTTAGTTAACTTGTGAAATTTGAGTTATGAGATTGGTAGCGAGTGATTTGAATAAACACGAAATATAATTTTTTTAATTCAATGTCTTTTGTAAATTTAGTTGTTGCAAAATATGAGGCTTTTGCAATCGCAATAGGTTCGTACTTTTTGTGACAGCATAAAGACCCGTTGCAAAAGATGTTTATTTTTTGCGAGACAGACTAAGCCGTCGTAAAAGAAAGGACAGTTGAAAAAGCCTCTTTTACCATCACCTTTGCAAACCATTTAATTGCGACCCCCATTGTGTTGTCGCAAAAGGAGTCGCAATATGTTTGTACTTTTTGTGACACCATAAAGACCCGTCGCAAAAGATCTTTATTTTCTTGCGAGACCTAGCCGTCGCAAAAGAATGAACAGTCGCAAAAAATCTCTTTTTACCGTCGCAAAGGCTTTTGCAAGTTAGTTGCCGTCACAAAAGATTTTGCCACCCATTCATTTTGATGAGCCAAAATAATACTGGGGTTATTTTACTATTTATCCAATAGCAAAAGTGAAATTCTGTAATTTTTATCTCTTTGATCACAAAAGATCAGATTGTTTTTTGGTTTGTACCTTGTGAGTTTGGAAAGCAAAAACAAAAAACAGAGAGAGGCGAGAGGCGAGAGGCGAGAGGTGAGAGAAAAGAAAAGAAAAAGGGGAGAGTTTTGTTTCAAGTTCAATCCGAGATTGGTGAACTGTTACTATTTCGATTTTGTTGAAATTTTAATATGTTCTATATTTCGACGATTTCTACGTTTTGATCAGAACGGATTGTCAAGTCTCTTTTCGGAACTACTAATTTGGAATACTCATATTTCGTGAGATCTAAACTTGTATTTTGTTATTTTTGTTGGAACACACCTTAAGGTCAGGGGAGGTATTGTGTAAAAACGTGGGTGGGGGGCAAAAAATTTCAAAAAACTTTAGGACCTAGGTATAATTTTTTAACATTATATAAAAAATTACATTTTTGGCACTCCAGATTACATTCGTCCCCCAAATTACATTTGGCTCATCCCTTTCCCAAACAACAAATCTCGACCACCCCAGACGTCGAATCTTGATTCTAACCTTGCTTATGGTGATTTGTGAAATCCTTGTATATCTTGTAATCTATCTGCAAAACTTTGTTGCTAGTGGAACGGACTTTGGTCCCGTTGATGTGCCTCAAATTTGGAGAAACCATGTAAAAACATTTATGCCTCAAATTATTATACATAGCCGTCTTCAATGAACGCAAGTTGAAGAACAGAGGATGGGGTTCGTATTGTATATCTTGGATGCAATTGTTCAATGGACATACGATTATCGTTCGTTTGGCTGACAACCTAATTAAAAACTTTCTACATTGTTGTGATATCGTTTGCCGAGGTCTATTATTAATCATTGCAACATTGAATTGATTAATAACAATTTTCTTTGCCTTTCAAAATAATTAAAGAAGATGGACAAGAAGAGGTCGGGGATCTGGACAAGGGTGTGATTGTGTGTCGAAACAAAGCCATTTTAACTACTTAAATACAGTTCAATTATTGTCTAATCGTTTGGACAATATTTTGGTAATTAAAACGGTACCGTTTCAACACAGTGCACGTACTTGTGCACAATAATATTTTCGAGTACGAGATCGATGATGTCGAAGCTCATTTTCACACACAAAAAAAAGAAGCTGGCTTTCTGATAAATCACTGATGATTTTATTAATTATCACTAGAAATAATTACCTATAGTACAAACAATATGTATATGAAATAAAATAAAAAATCCAAAACCCAAAATCCAAACACATAACTGAAAACAGGGATATATCACTTGCAGGCGACATTCTGGAGTGATCGTGCTGCGGTATTCAGTTCCATGGTGCAATTCATGTTCACATTCTTCCTCTTCTTGAAAATAAGCATCAACTCTACTTTCCCACTCAATGTCGATCGGCTGCTCAGAGGCACAATCCCAGAATTTATATCAGTCGCCAATTGCGAATTTCCAGCCACACTGGCCGAGCTGAGATCCACGGCGACAGTAACCTTTTTAGTTCTTCGGAATTGGGCTTTTGATTTGGAGATAATAGCACTCCCAACCTCTGTTTCGCCGTAGTAGAAGTAAACAGTGGTGTTATCGTACTTGTAAGGGCCGAAATTGGTGTTCTTGATCCCAAATTGAACGTTGGCCTTCAAATTGAACGAAGAGTTGGTTGGTTGGACAACATCGAAGGTGTCGAAGGTGGCTGATCTGACCCGGAATTTGGGATTACGGACCTTCATGATAGTGAGGGTGAAAAGGGCTATGATTGCGGATTGGAAAATGATGAAGGCTACACCGTACAACAACCATTTCTTTTGCTTTTGGCGACGAAGCTCTTTGTCTCCTCCCATCTCGACGAGTGGATTGGTTTGATATGAGAGAGAGAGAGAGAGAGATTTAGTTGGAATTGAAGGAAATGGTGGAGGTGGTGGTGATTGAGAGGATGCGGGGATGAGGTATATATAGTGTGAAGAAGAAGGGGTTAAATGTTTAAATAAATTGGAACACCAAGTTTGAAAGTTCAATAGAAATGGGACCGACGGAGGACTTTTTCGTCTTTGGATGGCACAAGGTGGGGTCCCCTAGTGAAAGGATATTTGTTTCAATAATTATTCAATAGTATCTCATTCTCACATGGATGCTTCTATTTGAATGGCCTGCTTTGACATTGTCAAAGACGATGGCTGGCTTGCTGTAGATATTTTGCTTCCACGTTTTTATTTTTTTTACAACTGAAGTATCCGAGTCGATTTGGGATCAAATTGGAATAAAGTTTGGAAGAGTCTCAACTAGATACCAACTAATCCTCGGGCTCCTATGCTTATCAACCGGACAAAGACGCAGTGACTTTTTCTTGTTGCCAACGAGATTTGACCTTAGAACGTTCGGCTTTACAACTCGCCTCGATCTCCACGTGGGCAACCCCTTCGGCTTAGTTAGGGGGGAATCAAGATAAAAAATTTAGGAAGACTGGGATTTTTTCTAAAAAAGGGAAAAGGACCGAATGTAATTTTGAAGGATTAATGTATAATTTCTTTTATAATTTTTAAGATTTATACCTAGTTCATAATTTATGGTTTGCTACATGTATTCCATACCATAAGAAATTACTTATCTCAGTTAATAAAGGTAAGGACAATTTAGAAGGGTGTAATTTCTATAAGCAGATTACAAGAAGCAATACTTGTAATCTAGGTTGTCTAAAATTGTTTTTAATTATTCACATTTATTAGAAACAACAAATTTAATTTATTAATTATCGAGATGTATGATCAAGATTAAATTTCTTCCTATAATTCGCATGTGAACTGCAGAGAAAGGAGTCCATTGAGATGTTTTTGAGTTTAATCTCTCATTAACTTGCAATAGTGCACGTCGGGTGATCATGACAATCTTATCATGTCGTAATCATGATCTTTTCACACAGGATAACCTAACATGCATCGTTTACATATCATATTCTTCGTAGTGTTGATTCACAGCGCTAATTATCCCAATCTTACACTCGTCTCATATCATATTTATCGTTTATATATCATAATCATCGTCAACCTAACGTCACTAGTCTAAAGTCTAAATTTTAATTGGGCCAGCTCTGCCGGTAAAATTAATCTTGAATGTGAACCTCCAATTAGTATTCTTTCCCACACCATAGGAAAAAAAATCAAACTCCAAGAACATTTCTCTTTCCTCTACAAAAAGTCATATGCTTATAGAGAGAGAGAGAGAGAGAGAGAGAGAATTAACTTGATAGATAGCCCTACCAGTAAAAAGTGTCAACGCCTAAATTTGTTTTCCTCTAGAAGCTATGAAAAAACTACACAAACTGACCAAAAACGTGATTCCCTAAAGTCTGAACACTTCTACGCGCTGGGAAACCTTTTTTTTTTTTCCCTAAGGAAATAAAAGTCTAATAATTTATCTCCCCCTTTTCCCTGCAACTTCCTTCAGATTTTCTATGGTACCTATTAAAACAAAGTTTAGTCTTATTAATAAAAAAAACTAATTTATTTCACATCGTTTGACATCTTTTAAAATTTTTTAATCTGGGTGTTCTTAAAACGAGTACATAAAACAATATTTTGTAAATCTGTAAGTCTCCCTTATAATGATATTATACTCCAACGTATGTCGTTCTAGTTGTTTTAATTTATACATTTTGTAAACCTATATATAATTTTCTATCACGAGGATATTAGCATGACTCAAACTTATGTCGTCATAGCTGTTTCAAGTCATTCTATTTATTACTAGCGTCGGAACATCTTGTCATCTGAAATTAGTCCATATATTGTAAAAGATTTCTTTGTGTTTTTTCGAAGCGTTTCAAAGAGTCCATAAAATTCATCGTGGCACGAAATTCTTCATGCAAGAAGAGGTTAATTTAGATTAATTAAAAAGAAAGAAAGAAGAAGACCAATATCCTTTTTCTAGAACAACTTAATTTTTTAAACGAATATATCCTGTTTCTAGAAATCGAACTAAGTCACCACGCGTTTGGCAATAAGCATCCCACAACAGAGCAAGAATTCCTCCCTCCAAATTCACTCTTTGTTTCTCATAATTTCAAACATGGCGTCTCCATTTTCACCACCTCAAACCTTAAAATCTCCGACTTCCCAAAACAAATGAAAATTTGGAAATCTTCAGACTATATATACATCATCACCCTAGCATCAGTTCCTTCAATCCCACCTTGTAAAAGAAGAGCAAACATCTTTTTTTCTCTCTCTCTCTATAACACACTCTCTCTAGAACCAAAACAGTCATTCCAAATGGCAGACAAGGAGCAGCAGGCCTATCACCCAACCACTGCCAATGGCTATACCAGAAGCGGTGAAGAAGCCACCGCAGTCGACGCCAAAGAGATTCGTCGCCAAAAGTACAAGAAATGGTTTCTCTACGGTATAGTCTTCGTCATTTTCCAATCCGCAATCATAGCCCTCTTCACTCTCACCATCATGAAGGTCCGTAATCCCAAATTCCGGGTCAGATCCGCCACCTTCGAAACCTTTCCAGCGGCCAACACTTCCTTCAATCTCAGAACCAACTTCCAACTTGGTATCAAAAACACCAATTTCGGACCCTACAAATACGACAACAGCACTATATACTTCTACCATGGCGAAACAGAGGTTGGGAGTGCTACTATCCCCAAATCAAAAGCCCAATTCAGAAGAACCAAAAAGATCACTGCAGTGGACCTCACCTTGGCTGGAAGTTATATAAATTCTGGGATTCTGCCTCTGAGTAGCCGATCGACATTAAATGGGAAAGTGGAGCTGATGTTGATATTCAAGAAGAAGAAGTCTGTGAACATGAACTGCACCATGGATGTTAATACCACAGCACTGGCCTTACAGAATATCAGTTGCAGGTAGATACAATCTTCATCGGTTTGGATATCGGTCAGCCGGATATAATTGGGGGAAAATTTGTGATTTGATACTATTAAAGCCCATGTCTTGGGTATTTCTTTTTTGTAATAATCATTGTTTCATGTATTATTTTTTATATACAATATTGCAATAAAATTTCAATTCTTTGGATTCATTTCATCATATGAACTTTAAACTAACTAGACGAGTCCCAAAACGTGTTTGATTATAATGGTGGGAGAGATGGTAATTTTTTAAAGTATTTTCTCGTGTTTGATTATATTTTCTTTATACTTGACATGGGAGAAAATTCTTCAAAAGGATGCTTTATAATTAATTTCTTTTATAACTAACGTCATTTTGGTTACTTATTTTGACTTGAGATTTTAAAATTACTTTTCAGAAGAATGCTTCTCTGGATCCCAAAATAGGTTATAATTAATTATGTTACTGGATTTGACTTGAAATATTTAGAAAATCTTTGAAAAGATATGTTTTTTGACCCCAGGTGGTGTAATGGTATGTTACAATTAAAGACATTCTTCACTGCAAGAAAATTCACCATTTTGATCGGCAAATGGTCTACATTTAGTCGGGAATTGCAATCACCGACCAAATAGTTTTGTCGCCAAGTTAGTCTTAGATATGCTGTCGGCAGGACTATTGGCCGACTAAATAAACATCCCTGACCAAATATCGGTCTGGAAAAGGATACTATTTCCGACCAAATTGGTTGTCCGGAAATAGGAAACTATCACCGACTTGGTCAGCCAAAATAAGAGACCATTCCCGACCATATTTGGTGGGGGGAAGGTGATACTACTGCCAACGAACTTTTTTGGTCGGCAATAGTATAACCATTTCCGACGAACTTAATTGGTTAGAAAATGAATGGAAGGAACAATCGCTGACCAACTTATTTGGTTGGCAAATAATTTTTTTGTTTTCAGAAAAATATTGAGATGAGAAGAGGAGGAAGGTGCATGGTGGCTTCCAAAAGTTGATTATTAAAATTTCTAAATTTGTTTTCCTCTAGAAGCTATGAAAAAACTACACAAAATAGTTTTTCTTTTGAAAATAAAAGTCTTTTTAAATTACCACCCCCTTGCCCTCTAGTTCCTTTTTTTTGGGTCTTTCTTTAATAGGGTTTAGTCTTCTTAACCAAAAAAAAAAAACTATTTTATTTCACATCGTTTGACATCTCTAGAAAAATTTAATACAGGCTGTTTTTACACTGAACAATATTTTACAAATATGTAATCTTCTATCATAATTTCTTGTCTCAAAATTAATTATGTCATTCTTACTGTTTGAAGTCATACATTTTCTAAACTTATAATCTTCTCTCAAGATGACACTAGCATAATTAATTTTTTTTTTTTATCGGCCTAGCATAATTAAATTTATATCAGCGTAGCTGTTATTTCTACATTATTATAAAGAGAACATTTATTTTGCAGGAAATACTCATTGTGATATGAATACTCTTTTGAGGCCGGCTTATGATCGCGATTTCTCTTTCCGACAAATCTATAAAAAAACGTCCCACAACACAAACAATTCACATATAAAATTCCTATCGGTTACACAAGTCCACATGTAGCAATTACTACCCATTCACCCCATTTCCTCATTCTTTTGGAAAAAATAAAAAGAAGAGAATGCAAAACTCAAATTAATTTTTTTATCCTTACGCTATACACGGCTCGTCATAGCAATCGATGTAATCCATATAATTTTTTTTTCTCTTATACTCTCTCCATCTTACTTAATTTAATTTTTATTGATATATTTCACAAGATTTATCCTAGATCCTGCATGTGAGCGTGCTGCTAGTACAGCCACATGGAAGCCATCTCTTTTTAAATAGAATATCTATAAAGAGAGAGCACAATTTAGTATTTTTATTTTTTTAAGTTTTGTCATGTTTTTGAACTTACAAAATTATCCTCCACAAAAGTTATTTTCAAAAAATAAAAAATTAACTATCGGGATAAAATTGACATTGTTACAATCATTCAAAAAAAAAAAAAAAACACCTCATTGCTCATTTGAGATTTAGTCCACTTTCATCAATTTCTATCTTTAAAATTCTACTTAGATCTACGACGATCGAAGCGACACTAGCCCGATACGTATCTTTTTTTTATGTATTTGATAATGTTCGACTTGCACACACATTACGTGTGCTCGACATCTAGTATTCATAATTCTCCAGAGAACAACTTTTTTAACAAATATTTTGTTCTACAAATCGAAACGGTCTCCACGCGTTTAAGAAATACCATACGGCGACTGAGTAGAAGTCCTCCCTTGGTTCTCACAATTTCAAACATGGCGTTTCAATTCACACACACAAACACTCTATATATATATATATATATATATATATATATATATATATATATATATATATATATATATATTCACCATAACCTCAACCTCCACCACCACCAGGTCGTTCAATCTCACCTAGTAAAAGAAGAGCAATACATCTCTCTCTCTCTCTCTAACACACTCTCTCTCTACAATCAAAACAGTCCTGACTCCTTCCAAATGGCAGACAAAGAACAGCAACTGGCTAATCACCCAACTCCTGACAGGAGCTATACCAGAAGCGATGAAGAAGCCATGACAGTCGACGCCAAAGATCTTCGTCGCCAAAAGCACAAGAAATGGTTTCAGTACGGTAGAGGTGGGGTATTTATTAATTTATTAGCTTATTATTTTTTCGTTTTTATTTGAAAAAATTTATAACTTTTTATTTTGCATTGATTTTTAGTTCTTTGTCGATTCATATCGACCAAATGAATCCAAAAATTACAAAGTTATGTCCAAAAATTAAAAAAAAATTTAAATTTATTTTGTTGAGATGAACCAACAAACATCAAAAAATCGATTTAAACATGACAAATACAATTTTTTTAATAAAAATAAATAAATACCATAGGCCAAATAGAGCCATAGTTTTCATCATTTTCCAATCCACAATCGTAGCCCTCTTCACCCTCACCATCATGAAGGTCCATAATTCCAAATTCCGGGTCAGATCCGCCACCTTTGACGCCTTTGACGTCCCAGCCGCCAACAGCTTCCTTCAATCTGAGAACCAACGCCGCACTCGAGATTAAAAATACCAATTTTGGACCCTACAAGTACGACAACAGCACCATTTATTTTTACTATGGCGAAACAGAGGTTTGGAGTGCTATTATCCCCAAATCAAAAGCCCAATTCAGAAGAACCAAAAAGTTCACCTATCCAGTGGACCTCACCTTGGATGGAAGTTATATAAATTCTGGGATTCTACCTCTGAGCAGCCGATCGACATTGAGTCGGAAAGTAGAGCTGATATTGATATTCAAGAAGAAGAAGAAGTCTGTGAACATGAATTGCACCATGGAAGTGAATACCTCAACACAAGGCCCTACAGAATATCAGTTGCAGGTAGATACAATCTTCATCAGTTTGGATATATGTCGGCCAGATATAACTGGGGAGAAGTTTATGTTTTGGTACTATTAAAGCCCATGTCTTGGGTTTTTTGTTTTTTTGTAATCATTGTTTGCGGTATTATTTTTGGTACAGAATGCAATAAAATTTCAATTCCTTGGATTCATTTCATTGTATGAACTTTAAACTAACTAGACGAAGTCCCAACATATACTATTTGCATTGTGTTTTGGCAGAATGTTTTCTTGGCTATATGGCTGAAAAGACATTGGGAAACTGCCCGTGTTTTTTTCTCTTTTCCGGAAATGTGTGTGTGTGTGTGTATGTGTGAGAGAGAGAGAGAGAGGAGCTTCCCAAAATAGAAGAAGAAAAAGGAAGAGAAAGAAGAAACAGAGAAGTCTGTTCCTCACCCGAAGCTCCAATCCGGCCCCAAATTAATCATGCGATTAAGGTATGCCAATGCCTCCTTAATCCTCGTATTTGAGTAAATAGGATTCCACGAAACTTCTATGGCAAAAAAAAAAAGACGAAGAAGACAAACCATGGATAAGCCAAATGTTGCACCGGTCGTCTACTTGGACGCTCAAGCAATTGACCTGACCCACGATTGGGTAGTCAACCGGTCATCCCAAGCTTTCGACCGGTTGCCCCTAAACAACAAATTGATTTTAGGCAAATTGGAACACCAACTTTGAAACTAGCCCTCGTAACCTTGGAATGACTCCAAAATTTATGTATACTTAGATTAGCGTGTTTGCTTTCATTTCCCGCTACAATTAACCTAATTTGGTACTTAGAGCTCAATAAACTCGACCACTTATAAACTGTGCCGATTTGGGCAACTGTTGTTCCAATCATGTTCTAGTTGACATGGAGCCATTTTAAGTCTCGAGCTCTGTACGAGAAATGTTCTCAACATATTAAATTACGCCCTTGTAAATTTTTGAATATTAGAAGTTGATTTGATAACCCAATTGCATGTTAAGTTAAATGTTTAGAACTAAAACATTGCTTCGCTTCAAAAGAAAAATAGACTTTCCGAAGGCAATATGGACCACCTGCCTAGTAATTGGACACTCTGCTTAAGTTAAGCTCAATGGTCCTGTCAATCAGCGGTGGGGTAAAATTGATAATCATGCTTGATTTGGTTGCTACTGATTGCCTTTCCGCCCTAGAGTTTGAACCTAAGGGGGAGCATGTGCTATGTGAGTTATGTTGATGCCCATGTATTTTTAACTCTCCTCACAGCTTATGTCCCGTGATTCACCAACATACACTGCCATTAGCTTATGAAATTACTATTTCTTATATATTCTGATGTCTTCCATGTGTTTGCATTGTAAAGATCTTACACGCATGTGTGCGTTGTAGTTAATCTATCATTGCATCGTCATGACCTGATTTTTATATCTTTGTACGGGCAATGAGTTGACACCTTAGTTCTTGCTCCATGCCTTTTCCTATTATTCTAGGCTTGTCTACAGTTGCTCCAATGACTTATGTGTCGCGACACTGTATTTTTCCTGGTCGCTCCAGCGACATGTTGAGCAATTGATGAGCGAAATACACTATCCAATCTTGCCATCTTGCGACTTCTTATTCTTGACCCCTAATCCAGTGAACGACCAGCGACACTCACTGCCTTACAAACCCTCCAACGATGACCATTTTGCTCCAGCAATCTCTTCTTCCTAACTAATATCGCTCAAGTGTAACATATTTCACTCTAGTAACTTGAGCTATATGTGTGTGTATATATATGGGAACAACTCAAGAAACTAATACTTTTTTAGACCAATATTAGACCAACATCTAAACTCTTCCTTCCTGATTAAATTTTAATGATCCAAACCGTTCAATATATTTAAAACATGTTTTTAAGAGTACCAGTAAAAAATCAACTCAAAATATTGCCGAAAATGGCTTGATCCAAACAGTGATTCAAAATGCTGACAGGAGCTATTTTATGAACCACTGCTTGGACTTACCCTATCCGGTAATATTTTGAGTTGATTTCTCTCGGGTGCCATTTAAAACATGTTTTAAGCACATTGAACGGTTCGGATCATTAAAATTTAACCAGGAATGAAGAGTTTAGACATTAATTTAATATTGGTCTAAAAAAGTATTGGTCCTGATTAAATTTTAATGATCTGAACTGTTTAGTATGTTTAAAATATGTTTTTATGGGTACCCTCGAGAAATTAACTCAAAATATTACCGAAAAAGACTTGATCCAAACAGTGGTTCAAAATGCTTACAAAATGCTTACAAGAACGAAGCCTCATGTCTTCGTAACAATATTATTCCGTCCTTGGATCTCGACTATTTCATCTGTATGTTGAATCCTTCTCTCTGTTTCAACCCTATTGTCATGACTGGTTGAATTACAAATGTGAGCTGATCTGATTGAGTTTGTTTGGCTTGTTGAATATAAATTGTTTGGAGAATGCACGCCAAGTGTTTGATAAATTGCTCAGTAGGATTAACTCCATCAATCGAAGTAAGTCTGTATGAAAGTTATGTGTTTTAATGGCAGCATGAAAACATCCTAATCAAGTACCAGGATTAGCTATCAATAGGAGTTTGATGCTCTAATAGATTGTGACTGAAATTGTTCAATTGCTGCTGCTATTCCTCTAATTCTTTGCACTTGCTTACCATGCTATTACAATCAGATGGTGCTATACTTTGCTGCTATTATATTCTCAGATGTCTAAAACTAGTTGCAAGTTAAAATACAATTCAGGTTCTACATGAGAAGTTACTCTTTGGGGGCTTAGGATGATGATACAAGAGTTTGTTGGAGATAGAGGCTAATGGACTTTAATTCTAAGATATCAGGGCTCCCAATCATTATCAGCATGCTCCAAACCTAAATCTTCGATGCCATGTCATTTGTTCAAATCTAAATCTGATGTTGGTCTAAATCAAGAATGAAGAATTTAGGCAATTTTGCCAAAAAAAGGTTAGTTTTATTCTTATTTGTGTGGTACTTTTCTAAGCATCCACGACTGGAAGTTGTGTTTCTGAATTTTGCCATTTTGTAATTTCAGGAGCTGATCATCTGAGAGATATATTTGGCCACATGGGTCTTAGTGACAAAGACATTGTTGCCCTATCTGGTGGCCACACCCTGGTAGGTTGATTCTAAAGTTTTTCCCGTATCATTTTTCATGAGATTTTGCTTGTTTTGGTTGTGTTAAAAGTTTGAAAACTTGTCACCTGGGATGCCAAACAATGTTCTGGGTTTTGATGGAATTTCTCTAACAGGGAAGGTGTCACAAGGAGCGTTCTGGATTTGAGGGTCAGTGGACCACCAATCCTCTCATCTTCGACAATTCTTACTTCAAGTAAGCTTCTACATTTTCCTCTGGAATTGGTATTGGTTTATTACTAGATGGAATTTATGGTGATTTCAATTTTATGGTCTGTTGTTTCCTATGAAGCACCCACACACTTAAGTGTTCGCCTTATTTGGGTCGGATATGATGAGGACATTAAAGCACACCAGAAACACACGGAAATAATTATTGAACACATCACTTGGCTTGTCCAATTATTTATAACAAAACTTAAAAGGGAGATGCCAAGAACATGCTTGTCTGAAGTTAGACATGTACATATAGGAACATGGTATGTTGTCACTTCATGTAAAAGAATCCTACTTCACGGGTTAAATTTTGCTCATGAACTTGTCAACTGTACCTCGTAGTTTGTCTATTCGATGGATCATCTTTGAATTAGGTGAAAACAGTGTCATTTTTAATTTTTATACTGAGTATTAATTTTCAATAGTTTCAGTGCTTGCGGATCAAATATTTGTACTAATCACAATTAATAAATAAAACGTAAAGGTATTTTTCATTTTTTGTTATGTTTCTCTCCATGTTTGGGTTGTTGTTTATCTAGAATTGTCGAGTTACATATTCACACACGTGTCGGCTTTTGTTTCTATACCCGTGTTCAGGAGCCGTGTCCATGTTTTTGCTTCTTAGGCTACTAAACATATAAGTTTACAAATTGTGGTTGGATTAATTTGAGATGGGGAACGTATTAATATTTTCTCTCAATGTTTTTCACCTTTTTTTTTTTTGCAGGGAACTCCTTAGTGGAGAGAAGGAAGGTCTTCTCCAGCTGCCATCAGACAAAGCTCTTCTTGAGGATCCAGTCTTCCGTCCTCTAGTTGATAAATATGATGCGGTCTGTATTACGTTCTTTTTTTCAATTAATATATTTATTTTTCAGGTTGAATTTTTTTTTTTAATTTTTCTTGTTAATTACTTGGCCAATATTATCTGACGTTACTGTTCTTTCTGCTTTAGGATGAGGATGCCTTTTTTGCAGACTACGCTGAAGCTCATTTGAAGCTCTCCGAGCTTGGGTTGGTAAAGAGTGTTATTTTCTTTCCTTTCGTTTTCATTCTATTTCGACAAGTTGAATCAATCTGATGTTATTGTGTCCCAATTTTGATGTAGATTTGCGGATGCTTGAGCAAATGGGCAGGAAAAGATATAAATTTTCAGATGCAATCTGTCTTCATGTAAACTTGGCTTGGAATTTGGTAATTGTGCAGGATAAACATATAAGTTTTCAGATGCTATCTGTCTCCATGTAAACTTGTCTTGGAATTTGGTGATTGTGAGTTAACAGGCTGTACTTATCCTTCTTCACTGTACGTTATTGAAATATACATATTTGCACCGTCTCATGTACCTATGCATAAGAGTTGCAGTATTAGCTGATGTTATAATCCTAGTTGTTAGAGAAGTTGAGAATTAGAGAATTATCTCCGTAACATATTGTGTGTTGATCAATGTACATAAACTCATTTATATAGGAGCAAGAGGACACCAGATGGGCTACATTGGATCTGGGATGCTTCTTTTAAGTACTCTCCCAAATCAGCCTACTCCAAATGGGAAGAGTCCCTTCCTCCTAACCCTCTTCTCAAGTCTATTTGGAAAGGTGTTTGCCCTCCTAAAGTAAAAATTTTTCTTTGGCAAGCTGTTCAAAGGGGTCTGCCAACCAAAGTTGAACTAACTAGAAGAAACATTCTTCCCACCAACCTCCCTCACCCCAATCTTTGCAACCTTTGCTTATCTGATGTGGAATCTGTTGATCACCTCTTCATCCATTGCTCTTTCTCCAAGGAAATTTGGCATCTTATTCTGAAATGGTGGTCAATCCCATGGACCTTTCCTGCCACCCTGAACGCCCTGATCCCACAATGGTTCTTCTCTCCCTTCCATGGTCTTGAACTTCAATGCTGGAATGCTACCATTATGGCTACCCTTTGGTCGGTTTGGCTTGCTAGGAATGATTGTATTTTCAATCTCTCCTCTCCTTCGCCTTTCTTGATATCAGAACTCATCCAACTAAGGCTTGCCACTTGGATTAAACACAGGTTTAACATCAAGGACTACTCTACTGAGGAATTCATCAGAAATTTTGGAACCATTAGAAAACTTTCTCTTAGGAGATCACTTTCATAACCTGAGCTTAAAGGAGCACTAATCCGTCTGGGGAAGGGATGAGTAAGAGGAAGAGGTTTGGAGTTTGTATCATGTTTTTGCTCTTGGTTTTTCTGGTTGTTTTCCTCTTCTTTCCCTCTGCATTTTCTTATGTAATCCTCTAATTTGGCATCTTGCCAAATCTTTCTGTATTTTGTTCCTCTTCTTTATTGAATTTTATTCCTTTTGCCGATCAAAAAAAAAAGAGGACATCAGAAATAGGAAATACATCAAAACTATAGAAACAAATGTAGAATGAAAATTGCCTAAATTCTTCATTCTTGATTTAGACCAACATATAAATGTGTCACTTAAAGTCACCATACTAATTGCATTTTTTTTGTTTTACGATTTTGTACAGGTAAGTACGAGATGGAGTTACATTTTAGCAGTTAACCAAGATGAAGTTGAAGATTTTTTGGTAGTTAATTGGAACACTTGTTTTGAATTCTTTTTGTCATTAGAAACATATAATACTTATGGATGTTTGTAGTTTAGCTAATGCTATTAGTTAGTTTGAAATTTTTATTATTGGAGAGTGAATGTTTTAAAGTTGGATGGT
This sequence comes from Arctostaphylos glauca, assembly GCA_019985065.2. Lineage (NCBI taxonomy): Eukaryota > Viridiplantae > Streptophyta > Magnoliopsida > Ericales > Ericaceae > Arctostaphylos > Arctostaphylos glauca. Next base: position 27,605,885 of record JAHSPW020000013.1, on the reverse strand, counting down.
AAATGTTGACTTAATGGATATTTGACTTGAATGATATTTTGTTTCTTTGCTATATAAGATTTTGCTAAGGTTGAATCATAACATATAAAATGTTGGAAACTTTGTAAGCAGGTAAAAATAATATTTTGGGTGACACAATTATGTTGAGTGTGGTGTCACTGTAGTCCTATTTTTTCGTGACAACAAATATTTGTCACCCTTGTTCGCCCACTATAAAATGTTATCGGTGACATACATTCGGTTGTCATGGTATATATATTCGGTGACAACTTTGTCATAGAAAATCTATCTTTAGTGACACCACGTTGTATTCAGTGACATCATGTGTCACGAAAGATTTCTCTTCGGTGACATTATATTAATGTCACGGTTGAAATTTACATTCAGCGACATCATTTGTCACGGAAAATATATTTTCAGTGACACCGTATTCCTGTCACAGTTGACATTATTCTGTGACAGCTACGTCATTTTGTCACCCTTGACTTTTAGTGTCATGGATACAATGACACCTCTTCTTATGTCACGAAGGTGTCACCAATAATAATAGGTGACAAAAACTAGATCTTGGGTGATATTTTTTCATGTCACCAAACATGTTTTTTCTTGTAGTGTTTGTTAAACCTTTTGAAAGTTGTTTGAATTGTAACTTTATTTTGTGGAGACTAAAATTTCATATTCGATATGGTTATAGTATATCAAACTCAGCACTTTTTCTTTTAAACAAGAAGTAATATCAAAGTGGGTTTTCAAAAAATATATTAATGTTTCTTAAAATCGAGGCATTACACTTATCATGACATAATCATCAAATTTTCACAGTGCATCGTTTACGTTTTATATTCCTCGTGGTGCTAGTCCATAGCTCTAATTACATTAATTCTGCACTCGACCGTTTGGTTGTTACAATAATTTTGAACCTATATAAAATTTTCTCTCACGAAAACACTAAAATGACTCAAACTTATATCATCATAGCTGTTTCGAGTTATTATATTTATTATCGATTTTCGAAATATATCATCTGAAATGTAAAATATTTCTTTATGTGTTTTATTCGCATGTATGTTTTTTGAAATTAAATTCATAGTGGCACGAAATTCTTCCAGCAAGGAGAGGTTAATTTAGATTTAAAAAAAAAAGAAGACAAATGTCTTTTTGTAGAACAAATTCAATTAAATAAAGACCCAGTTTCTAGAAATCGAACCAGTCGCCACGCGTTTGGGAATAAGCATACCGAAACAGAGCAAGAAGTCCTCCCTCCAAATTCACTCTGTTTCACATAATTTCAAACATGGCGTTCCATTTTCACCACCTCAAACCTTAAATCTCCAACTTCCCATAATAAACGAAAAAGTGGAGATCTTCACACTATATATAGATCATCACTTTAGCATCAATCACCACCACCATCAGTTCCTTCAATCTCACCTTGTAAAAGAATAGCTACATCATTTTTTCTCTCTCTAGAACCAAAATAGTGATTCCAAATGGCAGACAAGGAACAGCAGGCCTTTCACCCAACCGCTGCCAATGGCTATACCAGAAGCGATGAAGAAGCCACGGCTGTTGACGCCAAAGAGCTTCGTCACCAAAAGCACAAGAAATGGTTTCTCTACGGTATAGCCTTCGTCGTTTTCCAGTCTGCAATCATAGCCCTCTTCTCCCTCACTGTCATGAAGGTCCATAATCCCAAATTTCGGGTCAGATCGGCCACCTTCGACACCTTTGATGTCCCAGCGGCCAACACTTCCTTCAATCTCAGAACCAACGTCACACTTGGGATAAAAAACACCAACTTCGGACCCTACAAATATGACAACAGCACCATTTATTTCTACTACGGAGAAACAGAGATTGGGAGTGCTATTATCCCCAAATCAAAAGCCCAATTCCGAAGAACCAAAAAGTTCACCGTTCCGGTGGACCTCACCTTGGCTGGAAGTTATGTAAGTTCTGGGATTGTGCCTCTGAGTAGCCGATCGACATTGAGTGGTAAAGTAGAGCTGATGTTGATCTTCAAGAAGAAGAAGTCCGTGAACATGAATTGCACCATGGAAGTGAATACCTCCACACAGGCCCTACAGAATATCAGTTGCAGGTAGATACAATCTTCATCAGTTTGGATTTCGGTTGGAAAGACAATCGGGGGAGTTTGTGTTTTGATACTAAAGTCCTTCTTTTGGGCAATTTTTTTTTTTTTTGGTTTATATTGTCTAGGGTATTCTTTTATGCGGTATCATTTCGCTGTGAAATATACTCTACTATGCATAGCAAGATTTCCGATTCCTTCTTTTATGTTGTGAATTACATAATACCGATTTGTACACTGCAATAAAATTTCACTTCTCTTGATTCATTGCATATGATATGAATTAATACCACAGTTGATGACACCTCCTCAGAACTTCCTTAGAAAAAAAAGACCTGCAAAAAAAATTAGAACACTAGTGTAGTGCCAGCAAATACCTCTGTAATGCCTATGTTAGTGATCTATAGATTCGAGTAAAGAAAGAATATTCAAAATTAGGATTCACCTGAGTATATCATATCTCTTAGTGGATTAGGATGAGTTTATATTCCTCTTTAGGTCTTCGACTTTCGCTTGGGATCTATCTCCTGTGGATTGGGATAAGACCTAAGCGACGTGACGATTTTTGAGTCTAGGAACTCTTATCCTAAAGGAAGGATAAGTCTAATCTATTATGATTTTCTCTCTTGATGATGCATTGCCAGTAAGAATACCCTTCTCACTACAGGTGTTCTTGTAGGACTAAGATTCTTAGTAAGTAGGAGGGATCCACTGTCGGGGACCCAAAGAAATAGCTTGCAAAGTAAAGAGAAATTGGCAGACGATCGGGAAGGCTAAGGCTTAATCCAAGCCCAGGACGTCGAGAAGATCACAAAGAACCGAGTTGGCCAGCTCTGCTCAATTGTCGATTCTATATCCATTAGCGCTACTCTCCTGTTTGTGGGACAAACATAGAAACTTTGAAAATCTATTCAAAAATTGACGGTTACTTTTCATCATGGAAAGCATTAAATGTGAATGACACATGGCGTGCATCCCGCTCATTAAATGTGCCGGTAGTTGAAAGGCTAGGATTGGAAGAGTTTGAAGAACCACGTGGCCTTCATCAATCTGCTCCTTCCCACTTTCACCTTTACCCCCCATTTTCAACGGGCATCACCTATGCCATTTTAGAGCAATCCTTTTTTTTGTGTGTTGATAGCCGAGGTATCCAGTTGGCTTTGGAATTACTTCCAACCTAATACCAATTTATCTTGGAAGACTAATCCCACCGTCCACTTACGGGAGCCCAATTAAAGCGAAGGCTTTTTGCCTTATATAAACTGACCTAAAAAAGAGCATACTTTTAAGTCTTAAGTCTTAACCATCAGGCTAATCCATTCAAGGAAAGTTTTGGCGAACTTCCGTTCCCAGTCTGCAACTTAGGCACCCTTCTATGCAATTTGCAGAAGATGCAATTCGGAACAGGAAACCACAAATCACTTACTGATTCATTGCAGTTTCGCATGGAAAGTTTGGAGCATCGTCTACGGATGGTGGAAGCTAAAATGGTCCAACCCATTCTCAGTACTTCAAATCTTCCAGCAACGGGCAGGGATTCGCCTGAACAGGACCGGCAAAACACTATGGACGGCGACGAAGTATGATACAATCTGGACAATCTGGTTAGCGCGCAACAACTTGGTCTTCAATGGCATCAGAACGACGGAAGAGGATGTGGGGGAATCTATCAAGCTCAGGGCAACTGAATGGACAAAAGCCAAACTTAGTACAAATCAATACACGGCTCAGGATATGATAAGATGCTTGGAAGGGGTTTGCTTCAGGTAAAGGCCAGGACACACAAATGTAAGCTAGTATCTTGATCTAATTATTTAGACAGGTTCGTAGAGAGGGATTCTAAAGTCTTCACTTCTGAATCCCGGATAATCAATGTACTCTCAATTTTGATTATCTATACAAAGGTTGATTTCTAGCAAAAAAAAACTTAGGCACCCTTCTTAGGCATGTCCTGCTTGCACCTCCTTGCCCTGTTGATGTTGTCGTTAACGCACCAAAAATATATTTATAAAGTCAAGGCTTAAAACTAACCCGAAGGATAGTGGAAAGACCAAGATCGTCCACGGGGATGGAAAAGCTAAGTTACGATATTTTTAAAGATTTATTTCTAATTTAATGGAGATGTTGAAAGATTTGTTTGGTGAACTATAACTAAAATTGAAAACTAGAATAAAAATTAAAAAACTAAACAAAATTAGGATTTTAGAAACAAGTGAGAGAAGGGACTAGGGTTTCGATTCTACCTTCCCCTTATAATGTAACTGAAATAAACATTAGGGTTTCATTCAACTTGTAATCTAGACCACCAATAGGGTAGCAATTCCTATTGGTAATCCCTAAAAATATTCTCAAGACTCGTACTCCGTATAGACTATCTCAACACAGCACGGATCGTCTCATTGAACGAGACCAACGGCACGATCCGTCTTATGTCGTATAGTCTATCTCAGAGATTATCACGAAACAATTAAAAACGATTGTATGAACGTGTTTGATATCATGAATACAAACACATAGATCAATAGGAACAATATGCTCTTTCATAAAAATAATATGAAACATCCAAAATCATACAATTAAAATTGAATGAAAACCCTAAGAATTAAACAATTACATACTTGGAGAAGGTATCCTCGTTACCCTAGCCGAAGTGTTTAGCCGCTCATGGATGTAGGAAGCTCCAACTCTCCAATGATTGCCGCCATGAAAATATTAAACTTGGCTGAGTTCTAGCCAAGGAGTGAAATCGCTTCCTTTAGCTTGTACTCGAGTTTGTTTCGGTCTCCTCCTAAAGTAAAGAAGTGATGGCTTTATATAGCACTCCTCTTTGAGGCACTATTTGTCTTTTTTCGATGTGGGACAAAAGAATCGAACTAAATATAATAAAATTCCCGTTTTTAATATTGCAGCCCACTTCTAGGCCACTTTTGACCTCCGAAACAGCAGAATTTGGAAAAGTCATGAACTAGAAAGTTGTAGATAATTGAATTCCCTTTCCGTTGCCGCAAACCTTGCATCAATCGGACACCCGAGCTGAGAGATATGGCCAAAATACTAAATGCTGTCTACATACATCCCTAATACGGGATTATATGTTTTTGTTTCCAATTTTACTTGAACTTCAATTTCTTTGATTGAGTGCGGGATTCTTTATCTTCCAACTTTCTCAAAACTATTTTTCTTCCTTTTTTCATCGATTGACTTTTCTGAACGGGCTTAACTTCCAATGTCGTGCACCTGGGTACGAGTACCTATAATCATAAAATTCACTAATTAATATTCAAGTAATTTAATAATGAATCTAACAAAGGTAAGTTAGTAGGATTTAATGTGAACCTTTAAGCCCTTATCACCTGTTCGGATTCAACTTTTCTTTCTTTTTAGCACTCTAGGTTCCAATTTCTACTTAGATCTTGACACCATAGGCTTAGGCCACAAATTTGGATTTCTTCCAACGCTTGTGTTACTTTGCCACTCACCATTCCGTTGGACTTTCCAAATGGAGGGTTGGAATTTGAAAAGCCATAAATATCATGTGTTCGTTTAGAAGTTTCCAAAATATTTTCTGAAAATTTTCTGAAAATGTTTTGGAAACTTGTTTGGGAATTTTTTTTCCAAACACTTTTCTTTTTTTTTCTAAACAATTTCATCTCTCTATAAAAGAAGAGAAAGAAAGAGAGCACCTTGAAAATGTCAAAAAATAACTCTCAAGAGTTAAATTTTTTCAGAAACACTTACACCAAACAGCATTTCAGAGTTCTTTTTTTCTAAAAATCGTTTCAGAAACACTCAACCGAAAGTGTCTCCTTTCCACTTTCACCTTTAATCTCTGATTTCTATGGCCATCACCTGTGCTATTTTAGAGCAATCTTCAAGGGAATTTGTGGCGAACTTTCGTTCTCTCTATGCAACTTGGGCACCCTTCTTAGGCACGTCATGCTCGCACCTCCTTGCCCTCTTCGCATTCTTCTTTTCTTTCTTTTTAGCACTCTAGGGTCTAATTTCTGGTTAGATCTTGATGCCATAGGCCTAGGCCACAAATTTGGATTTCTTCCAATGCTTGTGTACTTTCCTACTCACCGTTCTCATGCTCCTGAGTTCGACGAGTTCGGAGATTGTCAACATGTTGAAACCAAGTATTTTGGGAGCTTTTTTACTCTGATAGAACTTGCTATCCCCCATTTTCAGGCTATGAACTTTTTGAAGTCGGAACCAAAGGAAACTGAGACACAACAACTGGTAACGAAGGTGAAAATTATGTTAGAGGCTGAGGCCTCTTTCTCCTCTGCCACCCCAACTCCAACACTTGTAGGAATGGTGGTTCCCACCAGGGATTACAAGGTCAGAACATCCCGTCCCCATCACCAAATTTGACCTCCAACTACTAAAAAAAATGTACCAAATCCCTTTGGGTGTCATCCTTGGGGTTCAAACCTCGTCCAATCGCGCATGCACTCCTCATCTTTGGGAGGTGAGCATCTACCAGATGGCATTCGAGGGTGGCCTCAGCTATTTTTCCTTAACCAGTGAGGGAAATTTTGGACTTTTTGAATTTTTCTCCTAGGCAGTTGACTCCAAATGCGTAGCGCATCCTTGATGGGTGCATAATTTTGTGGGTTGCCTGTTCGTTGAGAAATGTTGAGCTGACATGGCAATTTGTTTTTTGCATGCTCTTCAAATGAACATCTACTCTCAAGAATGGTGGTTCTTTTCGAGGAGGGACAGGACGCCCACTTTGGTAGAGGGGCTTCTCTCCTCTGTAAAAATCGGAAGGATAATAAATGTCTAATAATTTACCTCTCCCAACTTCCTCAAGATTTTCTTTGGTATCTCTTAAATAAATATAGTCTTCTTAATAGAACAATATGTTTTAAAAATTGTAATCATCTCTGAGAATCACATTCACATGACTCAAATTTATGTCATTTCAACTGTTTCAAGTCGTACATTTTCTAAACTTATAATCCCTCTCATGTTGACACTAGCATGACTCAAACTTATGTCGTCATAGTCATTCAAGTCGTACTATTTATTGTCTCGCTTTTGAACATCTCATCTGAAAGCTATAACTATATTTTAAAGGAGTGCTTCCTTATGTGCTTGAAGTTATTCACAGTGGCACAAAATTCTTCTAAGGAAGGAGCCGTTAATTTAAAATAAAATAATGTCATGTTTGGCTTACCATGCATAGTTATTGTAATTTTTTTTTTCATTGTTCAATTTTTTTCTGTGTTTATTAGTTTTACGTGAAAATTTTATAGATTACAAAAATAGAAAAAGTGAAAATCAATCTCCAAAGTTTAAACACTTCGTTAAAGAGAAAACTAATTCAAACCACAGATATTTTAAATTGTATTTTTCTTTTATGAAATTTAATTTTAATTTTTTAAAAAAAATTTCATCGAGATGAATAATAATTCTTAAAAATTTGACGCGAAATCAAATATACAAAAAAAATATTAAACAAAAATAAAAAAATCTAAAACGATAATTAAGCCAAATCCAATTAATATAATTATATACATGAAAGGCAAATTTGAATTAATATAATTATATACAATTAAAACGATAATTATCCTGCCACATGGCAATGGTGCATTACAGTCGCAACATAATATTCAGAAGGGTACGATATGAGATGAGTTGTTTCTTCCTGACTTTATCTGCTTGATGCTAGGCCTGGTTAGATGATCTCTGAACATCAAAGTCACATACACACACAGTTTATGATAATCCTGCAAACCTAGCTTTGAAACAACATGTAGTGATTTGATTTTTTTAGAAGTAGATGGAGACAATGCTCTACTTACTTTTGCACTAATATCTTCTTTTTCACTGCAGGTATGTAGGCAGAGAGGTGCAAATAAGTAAAATGGAGAAATGAGAAGGAAGTGTAGGAGATTTTTTGCAAAAACATGAGATTAGTTCGCTGCAGTACTTTGTTCATTGAAGTATTTTTTGGTCACATGAAGCCTTTTTTGTGTTGTTCAAAGCTTAATGATTTTTGTTGTTCATTGAAAATCTGATGCTTGGTCTTCTCTAAAATAATTATGACTTCGGCCTTGATGTTGCATTTTTTTCCCCTGTAATGCTTCATTAAATGTCTTTTTTGCCTCATAGTTGAAACATAGGCGGTAGGGTTCATTTACTGTATTTAGATTCCCAAATCTTGAAGTTGGAGGATTGCATTTTGTGTTTTATTGCTCAACAGTTGTAACTTGAGTCTAATTTATTTAATCTTTCATTGATAATGACTTCTTTTTTTTGAAATTTCAAATTTTCTTTTCCAAGTGTATAATCAAAGACCCAACAAAAGGATGGGTTTTTTTATCTTTTTTTTTTCAGGTGGTTTGTTCCTGTTAATTTTAGAATATGGGAACGTTAATCATGACGCCTCATGAATTTGTATGTTTACACCATAATGCTAAAACTTTGTGCACTGAAACAAGTAAATACTTCATTTTTTAACAAACAGGTTTTCTTCCAAAGTGGCCTGGATTGCGATGAACTTGAAAAGTTAAGCATCGACGTGGATCAAACATTTACGTATGAAAGTATGTGGGCTCTTTATTTTTTACTTGCCTTTGTATGTTCTCAATGGTACTCTTCGTTTTGTCCAAATTAGTTTTGTGTGAGACATGTTCCCTTATCAGAGTAAGCATCAGATACAGGAGATTGCACAGCAGATTAATTTGTGGTTCTTCCGATAGGTGGTCTTTTTAGAGTTTTGGCCTTTGTCCTCTTTAATTTTTTGTTGTTTCTCTGAAATAGGCTTAGTTTTGTTTGGGGTTTGTTACAGTCCTAAGGATATTCCTTTGGCCTTTTGTCTTGGTTTTTTTTTCTTAATAAGGTTAAATTTACCAAAGAAAACTTAGTTGTTGTTGATAATCACACAAAGTCGGAATGGGTTAAACAACACTTGCAGGATTAAATATTTACTTCCAATCTTTCTCTATTTTATTTTGTAGTTTGAGTATTCTGTACCACGTAACGTTGGTTTTTTTATTTATAAGGCCACAATAGTTGACGGAAATGGAATAGAGACAAGGCATATAATTGTGACAACTATTGGTGGTCGAAATTGCCGGTCGAAACAAGTATTGTATAGTATATATATGATGATGTCTTAGGGTGAGCTTTGAGTTACGTGTTCATTAAATTTTAGCAATTTAAAGAAAGGACACATGAAGGACACGGCGGGGACACGTCGTATCCCCATGAGTGTCTCGCTGTGTCGTCGTTGTGTTCCTATCGAAAGATAAAAAAAAACCTAATGGACACGCCAGGCGAGTGTGTTCCCAGGTGACCTCCACCTGTCGCTGCCTATCCAACATTGATACGACGACATCCTAGGAGTTTCTCTTAAATTACTCAAATCCTAATTAAAAATTATTTTAAAGACTAATTTGTAAAAGGCAAATTTGAATTAATGCAACTTAATGAGTGATGCATGCTGCGTGCCTTTAGGCACGAGCACGGGCATGCGCTAGTCTATTAATATTCATTGTTCTCCCGAGAACAACTTTTTTTTCTAAATATTTTATTCTAGAAATCGAACCGGTCGCCACACGTTTGGGAAATACCATCCCGCAACAGACCAAAAGTCCTCCCTCCAATTCACTCTTTGTTTCTCATAATTTCAAACATGGCGTCTCCATTTTCACCACCTCATACCTTAATCTTCACACTATATATTTCAACCTACCCTCATCCTCCACCACCACCACAACCAGTTCCTGCAATCCATCTCTCTCTCTCTCTCTCTCTAGAATCAAAACAGTCCTTCTAAATGGCAGAAAAGGAACAGCAGGCCTTTCACCCAGCCGCTGTCAATGGCTATACCAGAAGCGATGAAGAAGCCACGGCTGTCGATGCCAAAGAGCTTCGTCGCCAAAAGTACAAGAAATGGTTTCTCTATGGTATAATCTTCGTTATTTTCCAATCCGCAATCATAGCCCTCTTCACCCTCACCATCATGAAGGTCCGTAGTCCCAAATTCCGGATCAGATCTGCCACCTTTGAGACCTTTGATGGCACGGCGACCAACACTTCCATCAATATGAGAACCAACTTTCAACTTGGTATCAAAAACACCAATTTCGGACCCTACAAGTACGACAACAGCACCATTTACTTCTACTACGGTGAAACAGAGGTTGGGAGTGCTATTATTCCAAAATCAAAAGCCCAATTCAGAAGAACCAAAAAGATCACCATTCCAGTGGACCTCACTTTGTCTGGAAGTTATATAAATTCTGGGGTTTTGCCTCTGAGCAGCCGATCGACGTTGAATGGGAAAGTGGAGCTGATGTTGATTTTCAAGAAGAAAAAGTCTGTGAACATGAACTGCACCATGGATGTTAACACCACAACACAGGCCCTTCAGAATATTAGTTGCAGGTAGATACAATCTTCATCAGTCTGGATTTCAGTTGGCTAGATAACGGGGGTTTGTTATTTCGGTGTTTTTATACTAAAGCCCCTGTCTTGGGTATTTCTTTTTTGGAATCATTGTTCCGGTATTCATGTATGCGGCGTCATGATTTTGCTGTGCAATATACTCTGTTGTGCTGAACAAGGCTCCCGATTCTTTCGTTTATGTTGTGCTTTGCATAGTATGGATTTGTACTGGACATAGTTCTTTTTGGTATGTAATGCAATAGAGTTTCAATTCTTTTGATTCATTGCATCTGATATGAATTGGTACTGCAGTTGATGACACCTCCTTAGAACCTCCTTAAAAATGACTTGCAACTAAAAATTAGAATACTGGTGTGGTGTCAACTAGTGACAGACCCAGGTAACAAAATTTGGGAGTTGCATGAGATTGATTCCTCACTGTGCACTCGTGACTCATCTCTCGTGCCATCATCTCCCTCTCGTGTATTCTCGATTTGTTAATTAACGTAAACAACAAAAATTATTCAGTGGTACTAAGGAACCAAAACATGGTGTCCAAGTTTAGTTCTACCACATATGAGTGTTGTACACACAAACACGTGATAAACAACTGACTTGGCACACCTATTGTGGAGTCTGGAATCCAATCTGGACTTCTCGAGTTGACGAATTGAATCCTCTCGAGTAACCTGCAAAACACTAAACACTAAATCAGTGCCGACCGAGGATTGGATCTCCGGTGGGCACTCCGACGATCAAGTTAGCTCTTTAGGAAGAATAGAAGTAACTTGAAAGTATGTTCTTAGCGCGAGTGTGCATGTACCTGTAGTAGGAGTGCCGCTGGAGTATTTATAGAGTAGGGATCCAACCATTCAGCGGCATCTTCGGCACAAAAAGCGGGTCGTGGCCCGAAAATCACAGAGGACGAACAGTCTTGTCACTGGGCCGAGCCCAGCTACTGTTGGGCGTCAAGCATGACAATGGGCCGAAGGTAACACTGTCGGAGAGATGACGGGCCAAAGGCCCATCGTCTTATGGCCAAAGGTTGTGCATATCTCGGCCTACCACACCTATAATTCTAGGAGAACTTATAAATAAGTACTCCTCCTAAATAAAATACACTTAAGACGTTGAATTTTTTTTTTTAATGAAAATGGGGGTGGCACCAAACACCTCCCCCCACTTCACAGGTCTGCCCCTGGTGTCAAACAACATGCCTTTGATGTCTACACAGAGATTTGTAAATTCAGTAAAGAAAAAATGCTCAAATGTTGGATTAAGTACAAGAGTATCATATCTCTCAATGGATCACGATGAGCTTATATATGAACCTCTTTAAGTCTTAGACTTACTCTAGGGATCTATCTCCTGTGGATTGGACTAGGATTTGGGCAGCATAATGGTTTTGGAGTCTAGAAATCGTTATTCTAAAGTAAGGATAAGTTTAATCTATTCCGGTTTGCTCTCTTGATGGTGCATTCTCAGGAGGAGTACTACACTTTTTACTGTAGGTGTTATCGTATAACTAGGACTCCTAATAGGTATGAGGGCCCACTCTCGGGGACCCAATGGAATAGCTTGCAAAGTAGAGAGAAATCTACAGACAACCGAGAAGACTAAGGCTTGATCCAGACCAAGGAGGCCAAGAAGACCATAAAGAACAGAGTTGGCCAGCTCTGCTCAATCGTCGATTTTATACCCATCAGCTACTTTCCTATTTCTAGGACAAAAACAAAAACTCCAAAAAAATCTATTAAAAAATTGACGGTTACTTTTCATGATCATGGCAAGCATTAAATGTGCATGACATATGACGTCCATCCATCCATTGGACGTGCCAGTAGTTGAAAGGCCAAGATTGGAAGAGTTTGAAGAACCACATGGCCTTCATCAATATCTCCTCCAATCGCACATGCACTACTCGCCCTGGAGAGGTATGCCTGTACTGGATGGCATTCGAGGGTGGCCTTTGGCTATCTTTTCCTTGACCGGTGAGGGAAATTTTGGACTTTTTGAACCTTTGCGCTGGGCAGTTGGGCCGAATCTGTGGCGTACCCTTATTAGCTGTATAGTGTGTGGGCTGCCTGTTCGGATGGCCAGGCTAAGCAGACATGGCAAAAAAATTTTGCATGCTCTTTTAAGTGAACATCTCTTCTCAAGAATAATAGCTCTTTTCGAGGAGGGACAGGACGCCCTCTTTCTCCTCTGTAAAAATTGAAAGGACAAGTTCTTTTTCAGTTTCTGAGATTGACATGGAAAAATCCTACTTGGTAAGACCTTGTTGGATCTCCTCGTGTTCGCTTCTTCTCGAAGAGCTTATAATAGTTTAGGAAACCTCCCAAATCTATTTATAAAAAAGTAACCCTAATTCTATTATAACCATAATTGGAAAAGACATAACAAAAAAAAGAATTTCTAGTGAGGTTGGTCTTCGCTTCTAATAGTAGCTACGTGCCAGGGGCCCTCCCCCGGCTGTTGACCTACCGGTGGAGGAACCTCAAGAGGAACTAAAAAGTTAAGGGGTTGGTGGCTAGGTGGATGATAAAGTAAACAGTCACTCTACTGGACTAGGAGAGGAGATTCGATGAAGGCCAGGAAAGGCAACCCCCACGGAAGATTCTAATGCACATGGTGCAAATATCTAAGAGGTTTAACAGAAACTCGAGGGAATCATGAAACAAATAAAGGAGAGACAGCATTGCGTGAATGATGGACATGTGCCCAGAACCAATATGCCAGTCTTTACCTAACAAAGATTTTCAACTTTCACTGACGCTACGTAAAGAACTTTTTACGTTATGTTTCAATTATTTATCCCCTCAATTTTATGAACCCGGCTCAAAAAATAACTTTCACATTCGATTCAAAGTATGCGCTACATATACATGATACCTTCCAACTACTATTCTTTCCCACACAATGGGACAAAAATCAAACCCCAATTAAAATCTCTCTTTTCCTACACACAGTCATATGCTGAGAGAGAGTCTATTTGAGAACAGGAGAAGGGCGGCTTCTAAAAAACAAATTATTAAAACTTTGTAGACAACCCTACGAGTAAAAAGTGTCAACGGCTAAATTTGTTTTCCTCTAGAAGCTATGAAAAGGTCTAATAATTTCCCCCCCTTCCCCCAACTTCCTTAAGGTTTTCTTTCATATCTCTTAAATAAGTTTAATCTTCTTAATTTCCCCCCCTTTATGACTCAAACTTATGTCATTCTAACTTTTTCAAGTTATACATTTTCTAAACCTACAATATATCCTCTCATGAAGATACTCGCTTAACTCAAACTTCTGTCATCACAATTGTTTCAAGTCATACTAATTATTATCAGCTTTCGAATACCTCGTCTGAAACCTATAGGTATATTGTAAAAAATTCCTTACATGTTTTGGGCCATTCTACACGTATTTGAATGTATGTTTTTCTCAAAGTGTATCTATAACGTCCTATGTAAATCACTGACCCAACAACTTGTTGGAGCCCAACCATGTAGTCCAAAATGCTTAAGCTCAAGTGGTTAGTAGTAGTTTACATAATTTCTTATATACTTAGGATCACCCATGTAGACTTTCGATGTGGGACGAGACATCACAATCTCTCCACTTTTAAGACCTTGTACCCTCGTAAGGAGTTCACACTAGAGTCACCACGGCCTAACCCCGGGTCTGTTCTCTAGTGACCAAACAAAGTCCTGACCCCACACTCGATCGTGTACATGAGTCGCTCTGATACCATTTGTATCGCCCCAGGTAAACCACTGACCCAACAACTTGTTGGAGTCCAACCACGTGGCCCAAAATGTTTAAGCCCAATTTGTTGCTAGTAGTTTACATGGTTCTTTATATACCTAGAATCATCTATGTAGATTTTCGATGTGAGACGAGACATCACAGTATCAAAAAGAATCCATTAAATTCATGGCGGTGACACTAGTGGCGATGGATAATATATATATAATGTCAAATAAACATGGATATAAATATATATTTTACACATATTGTTAACCACCACCCACTAAGAAGTGAATAATATGTATATAATGTCAAATAAAAATAAATATTAATAAATATTTATGAATATAGATATATCTTTTGTTTATTATCTACTAGGCGGTATTAGAATTTTCCTTATAACAAATATCTTGTTCTAGAAATCAAACCAGTGGCAACGCGTTTGGGATACCAACCCAAAACAGAGCAAGAAGTCCTCCCTCCAAATTCACTCTGTTTCTCATAATTTCAAACATGGCGTCTCCATTTTCACAACGTCAAACCATAGATCTTCACACTATATATAAATCATCACCCTGCCCTCATATCCTCATCCTCCACCACCTCCAGTTCCTTCAATCCCACCTAGTAAAAGAAGAGCAATACATCTCTCTTTCTCTCTCTAGAATCAAAACAGTACTTCCAAATGGCGGACAAGGAACAGCAGGCCTTCCACCCAACCGCTGCCAATGGCTATACCAGAAGCGATGAAGAAACCACAGCTGTCGATGCCAAAGAACTTCGTCGCCAAAAGTACAAGAAATGGTTTCTCTACGGTATAGTCTTCGTCATTTTCCAATCCGCAATCATAGCCCTCTTCACCCTCACCATCATGAAGGTCCGTAATCCCAAATTCCGGGTCAGATCCGCTACCTTCGAAACCTTTGATGGCGTTGCGACCAACACTTCCCTCAATATGAGAACCAACTTCCAGCTTGGTATCAAAAACACCAATTTCGGACCTTATAAATACGACAACAGCACCATTTACTTCTACTACGGCGAAACAGAGGTTGGGAGTGCTATTATTCCCAAATCAAAAGCCCAATTCCGAAGAACCAAAAAGATCACCGTTCCAGTGGACCTCACCTTGTCTGGAAGTTATATAAATTCTGGGAATTTGACTCTCACCAGCCGATCGACATTGAATGGAAAAGTAGAGGTGATGTTGATATTCAAGAAGAAGAAGTCTGTGAACATGAACTGCACCATGGATGTTAATACCACAACACAGGCCCTGCAGAATATCAGTTGCAGGTAGATACAATCTTCATCAGTTTGGATTTCGGTTGGCCAGATCATTTGGGGGAGTTTGGGTTTTGATAGATACTAAAGCCCTTGTCTTGGGTTTTTTTTTTTTTCCTTTTTGTAATCACCAATTTGGGTATTCTTTTATGCGTCGTCATTTTACGGTCTGTTGTACATTGTGCACAACACGACTTGGTTTATTCTTTTATATTTTGCTTTACATGTTAAGGATTTGTAGTGGATATACTTCTGTTTGGTATAGAATGCAAAAAAATCTCAATTCTTTGGATTCACTGGATCTGATATGAACTTTAAACTAACCTATAAATATACCAGTCCCAAAGACATACTACTTGTATTATCGGCTGTCAAAAGAATTTATAATGATTAAGATTGATTAAAATATTTTTACTGATCGTACCAGTAAAAATATTTACAGTCCACACGTGGACTACAAAGAAGCCGAATCCATTGACAAACGAAAAGATGTTTTGAGTGTGACACCTTGTTAACTTACAATAGTATTTTGTTTGTGTTTTCGTAACTAGTAAACAAGAACGTGCTTTGCATGAGGGGTAATCAAAACAAACATATCACGCTATAACCATCAAGTTTTCACATGGGGTAATAATCGTCGAATAGATATGTCTTTTTACCCCAAAGTGGTTTGTAATGTTAGGTATATATCAGCTTAAGATATCAAAAAGTTATTAGAAAGAATATATGTCTCCTTTGAGTGGGTTTTTTATTTTGTTTTATAACTAACAAAAATTTTGATATTAATTTTGGCTTGAGAATATTGCACGGTCCATCGCAGCTAAGCTAATAAATGTTGCATAAGACAGTAGAAGGTTAGCAAATAAACTCTTTAAAAGAATAAATCTCCTAAATGATTTGTAATTATTTTTTTGTACTGGTTTTAATTTGACGCTTGGAAAAGCTCTTTCAAACAATGTGTATCGTCATCCAAAGTGAGTTTGTAATGTTGTTTTTTAATGATGGTCATTTTTGGTACTAAAAATAAACAGACATCTTCCTTCTTTTATAAGAAGTATATAGATGTACGGTGTCACGCACTAGAAATTAGTCTTGACTAGTTCTCCCCAATTTTTTTACACGCTTATGCATAAGGCAAGTTGAGATGGCTACAAAATCATTAAGCATGAAGTAACCTAGACCGTTGAATAAGAAATTTACACTAAGGAAACAGAAAACAATGGAAGTGAGCCTCAACTTTAGTTTGCTCATATTGCTTTAGGATTATTAAGTGGCGCTGTCTGTGAGAATAAGACATTTTCGATCAAACAAATTTAGTTGAGTCGAAACTGTTAGAAGGAAGCTCCTCTCAGCTCGTGCCTAATCCATCAGACCATGGTGATCCTCATCTCAGCAGAGCAGCTCGTACCTAAATCATCAAGACCATGGTGATCCTCATCTCAGCAGATCATTTCTTCTACAGGTTGTTAGCTGCTAACAGAATTGGTTTTGGAATTTGTTGGAGTTTGTTTTTCTCTATCTAGGTGTCAGCTTTATGTTGGTTGTTGCCTAAGTCAGTTATTAGCTAAATAAAGGAAGGGACGTCTCTAAAATGCTGTGTGCTAGCTTGGTCTATAAATACCAATGTAATTCATTGAGTTTTGTAAGAGACTTCTATGATATATGAATTTCAGTTTCAATGATTTCCCTTCTTTCTGTTTCTACATTTCCCTTTTAGCCTTTCAATTTCAGTTTTATCAGAAGTTTGTTATGGTATCAGAGCTATTTGACGAAAGTCCAGTAACACCTCAGATCGATTGATCCTCTTCTCTGGAACTTATTCCAGATTTCTTGAAGCACAACATAATGGCAGATCACAACCAAAATCTGTATCTCCCTCCATCACTTACTTTCCTCATTGCAAATTTCCAATCATTTGTCACAGTCAAACTTGACATATCAAACTATTTTGCATGGAAAACACAAATTGAAAATGCATTACTTGCAAACCAACTGTTCTACTTCTTAGAGAAAGATGTAGTAGTACCAGTTAGTCATACTACTGATGAGTCAGGAACTAAAATTCCTAATCCTGATTACTTGAGCTGGATAACTATAGATAGAATGCTTATGTCTTGCATTATAGCAACTTTAACTCCTTCAATACTACCTCATGTGGTTGGTTCTGATCACTGTCACCAAGTGTGGACAAAATTGGAGGAAAAGTTTAGCAATCTTTCACGATCACATATCCATGACTTAAATAGGAAACTCTTTAATTTGAAGAAAACCACTTCCATGGATGGTTACATTGATTCAATCAAGGATATTGTTCAGAAACTTGCAGCCTCTGGAACAAGAATAGCTGATGAAGATCTTGTGTTTCATGCATTACATGGCTTACCAAAAGAATATAGTTCTCTCAAACAAGGGATAAGAACTCGGTTTGAGGACATTACTTTTAGTCATTTAACCTCTGTTTTGTTGGCTGAAGATCTCCATATAGATCAAGAACAAAACTTACCAGTTGATCCCAGTGCAATTCTGATGGTTCAAGGTGGACACACTTCTGGATCATCAGATATATCAGCTCAACATCATCCTACTGGTATCAACAATTTTGGAGGAAATGTGCTTAACTCAAGGCCTGTTGAACAGATTTCTTCATCACCTCAGTTTCCTGCTAACTCTCAGTTTGTTCATCAGAACTATCCTCAGTTCAGTCAACCAAACTATAACACCAGACGACAAAGTAACAGATATAAGGGAAATTTCTATCCTAGAAATGGCTTTGGTGGTCAAGGAAATTCAGTTTTTGCTAATGCAGGCTATGGTTTTGGTAATTCCGTTTCTCAATTTAATTCACCTACAGGTGCTTCTTCTGTTGGATGCCAAATTTGTGGTAAAACAAATCACAATGCCTTAAACTGTTATCATAGACAGAATCTCAATTACAGACCTCAACAGCATATTGGTCATCCTCATCAGTTCAATGGTTATCCTTCTCAGTTCTCTCCATCTCAGCAACACACTGGTTTTTCAGGAGGATATCAATCATCAGCTTCTCCAGCCATGATGGTCTCTGATGTTCCTCAAGCTCTCTTCTCAGGAGGTTATGGGATGCCTATCAGTAATGCACCTGATTCTCAGGGATCCTGGTTCTTTGATTCTGGAGCCACAGCTCATGTTACTAATAACCCTCAGCATATTACTTTACCACATGCTTCACCAAATACAGCAGCTGTTACTGTGGGAAATGGTCAGAATGTTCCAGTGGTCCAGTCTGGTAAGGGAATTTTGTCTACTCCTACCCATTCTTTTACTCTCCAAAACGTTTTACATGCACCTCATATATCTCATAATCTCCTATCTGTTCATAAATTTGCCATTGATAACAATTGTAATATCATATTCAATGCTTCTGGATATGCAATACAGGACAGACTTTCACTTAAAATACTTTATCAGGGTCCTTGCTACCAGGGCTTGTACCCTCTGCCTCTGTCTCATTCCTTTAGTCCTGCTAAAGCCTTTGTTGTTACCACTCCTACTGCAGAATTATGGCATAAAAGACTTGGTCATCCTCACTCCAAACTCTTTCAGGTGTTATGCTCCAAATATCACTTACCTGTTAGTAAGTCTCTAGACTTTAATTGTTACTCCTGCAAAGTCGCCAAGAGTCACAAACTTACTTTCTCTTCCTCTCACACATTCACATCTAATCCTTTTGAGCTTATTCACATGGATGTCTGGGGTCCCTCACCTATTCCTTCTTTCAGTGGTTTCCGTTATTACCTCTTGCTAGTTGATGACTTCACACGTTATACTTGGCTTTTTCCTCTTAAGCTCAAGTCTGAAGTAGCATCACATGTTCAAGCATTTAAAACATTTGTCTCAAATCAATTTGGTTCCTCTATTAAAATTATGAGATCTGATAATGGGGGAGAATTCTTGAACTCTCTCATGGCTGCATTTTTTAGATTTTTTGGTATCATTCATGAAACCACTTGTCCCTATACTCCAGAGCAAAATGGCTTAGTTGAACGTAAACATGGTCATCTCATTGAAACCACAATTGCTTTACTCCATCAGTCTCATCTTCCCATTGGCTTTTGGCTAGAAGCTCTAACCACAGCATTATATCTCATCAATAGACTTCCACTGTCTTCTATCAATTTCCAAGTTCCATTTGAACTTCTCTATAAATCTGTTCCAGATTACTCCAATCTTAAACCATTTGGTTGTTGTTGTTTTCCCTGGTTAAGACCTTATACTTCAAATAAGTTAGTTCCACGGTCCAAACCTTGTGTCTTTCTTGGATATTGTACAAACACTAAAGGTTATAGATGTCTTGATCCTATCAGCAATCATGTTTATGTTTCTAGACATGTTCGTTTTATAGAAACTGATTTTCCCTTTTTATCTCTCACTGTCCATACCTCTCCTTCAGTTTCTGTCTCCTCGCCATCTGTGATTTCTCCTCCTTCCTTTACCATCCCATCTCCTAATAACTCTTCTCCTATGTCTCAGCCTCCAAGTCCTTCCATTTCTTCTGTGTCTGATCATTCCGTTCCTTCTAGTCCAGAGGTACCTTCTCCTACTGTCTCTATTCCTAGTCTGCCTCCTTCTTCTTCTACCCATCCTATGATTACTAGATCCAAACATGGGATCTTTACACCTCGAGTTCCTTTGTCCCTCTCAGCTGTTACTACTGGTCCTACTTCTGAGCCAACTTCCTTTAGAGCAGCTATGAAGTACCCTGAGTGGCAGCATGCTATGAGTGAAGAATTTTCTGCTCTTCAAAATCAGCAAACCTGGTCTCTAGTTCCTTTACCCTCTGGTTGTCAATCTATTGGATGCAAGTGGATTTTTAAAATCAAGAAGAATGCTGATGGATCTATAGCTAGATACAAAGCTAGATTGGTTGCTCAAGGGTTTCAACAAACTGAGGGGTTAGACTACAATGAGACTTTTAGTCCAGTTATCAAACAGCCTACCATTCGGGTTATTATTGCTCTGGCTTTACATCATGGTTGGTCCATCAAACAACTTGATGTTTCTAATGCCTTTTTACATGGTACCCTCTCTGAATGTGTGTATCTCAACCAACCTCAAGGCTATGTTAATCCTTCCTGTCCTACCTATGTCTGCAAACTTCACAAAGCCCTTTATGGTCTTAAGCAGGCCCCCAGGGCTTGGTATGCCATGCTTTCTCAATGTCTTCTTAAGCGAGGTTTTGTTAATAGTGGGGCTGATTCCTCTCTGTTCATCCTAAGGCAGAATGCTGATGTTATCTATTTTCTGGTCTATGTGGATGACATTTTGGTTACTGGAAATAATACAACTCTCATTCAGTCCATTGTCACTGATTTGGGGTCTGAATTTGCTCTCAAGGACCTAGGTGCCTTACACTATTTCCTGGGAATTGAGGCTCATTATTCCCCTACTGGTTTGGTTCTTTGTCAAACCAAGTATGCCCAAGAAATTCTTGTTAAAGCTGGAATGGTGGATTGTCATCCCTGTGGCACTCCATCTACTATCAAGACTGGACAACCCACTGATGATACAGCCTTTTCTAATCCAGAACTCTATCGAACTCTTGTTGGTTCATTACAGTATCTCACCTTAACTAGGCCGGAATTAGCCTTTGCAGTCAATACGGTTTGTCAACATATGCATTGTCCCTCCAATGCCCACTTTCTTGCTGTTAAACGCATACTCAGATATCTACAGGGCACCTTGTCCTCTGGTCTGTCCTTTGTCAAGGGATCTCTTTCTTTGACAGCCTTTTCTGATGCTGATTGGGCAGGGGATAGCACTGACCGGAAGTCTACTGGTGGGTTTTGTGTTTTTCTAGGTCCAAACTTGATCTCCTGGTCCTCTAAAAAGCAACCTACTGTGGCTAGATCTTCTACAGAGGCTGAGTATAAATCCTTGGCTAATACTGCTGCTGAGGTTCTCTGGTTCCAACATTTGTTCTCTGATCTTCAGCTGCCGTCCTTATCCACTCCTATCTTATGGTGTGACAATATTTCTGCAATTTCTCTTGCCTCTAATCCAGTGTTTCATGCCAGTACGAAACATGTTGAAGTGGACTATCATTTCATTCGTGAGAAAGTGATGAACAAACAGCTGATTATCTCTTATGTCCCTACTGATGCACAATTGGCTGACATTTTTACTAAATCTCTTACTGTCCAAAGGTTTCAATTTTTGTCTGCCAAACTGATGCTTTGTTCCTCTCCAGCATCTGTTTGTGGGGGGATGTTAGAAGGAAGCTCCTCTCAGCTCGTGCCTAATCCATCAGACCATGGTGATCCTCATCTCAGCAGAGCAGCTCGTACCTAAATCATCAAGACCATGGTGATCCTCATCTCAGCAGATCATTTCTTCTACAGGTTGTTAGCTGCTAACAGAATTGGTTTTGGAATTTGTTGGAGTTTGTTTTTCTCTATCTAGGTGTCAGCTTTATGTTGGTTGTTGCCTAAGTCAGTTGTTAGCTAAATAAAGGAAGGGACGTCTCTAAAATGCTGTGTGCTAGCTTGGTCTATAAATACCAATGTAATTCATTGAGTTTTGTAAGAGACTTCTATGATATATGAATTTCAGTTTCAATGATTTCCCTTCTTTCTGTTTCTACATTTCCCTTTTAGCCTTTCAATTTCAGTTTTATCATAAGTTTGTTAGAAACTACGGTGAACATCAAATCTACACTAGGAGAACAACAGGAAGGCACCGCCCCTCCAAATCTATCCTGTTTCTTGTAGCAAACATCTTGTAACATTAGTTTGTAGAAAATTAGGAAACAGTACTGGAGTCTAATTTGTTTATCTTTGAAAGCCTTTGGAGTAAGAGGAGAGCAGGGTCTTGAAGGAAGGATAACTGTTGGAGCAAAAATCTCTTCCTTTATGTGGAGCGATAGGAAATGGCTATGCGAGTAATTAGGTTAGATTGGATTCCTAGTAGATTAGCTGAAAATGGATATTTGAGTAATTAATCGGCAAATATATATTATAATTTATTAGATTTTAGATTATCCCGGGATAAATTAAATTCATGGTTTTTGACCTTGTGAGTGTTTATCCAATTAATCTTATGAACCCTAATCGAATGACGACTTTCACGAGTGTGCACCTATAGTCCATAGGACCATATGCATGTGAACCCCAACTTGTACTCTTTCTACACCACGGGAAAAAGTCAAACCCCAGTTAACATTTCTCTTTTTCTACAAAAAGTGAGCGAGAGAGAGAATCTATCGTGAGAAGAGGAGGAAGGTGCATGGTGGCTTCAAAAGGAGTAATTGTCAAAGCTTCATAGACAGCCGTACGAGTAAAAGGTGTCAACGGCTAAATTTGTTTTCTTCTGGAAGTTCTGAAAAAGTCCAACAATATACCTCCCCCAACACGCATATGCAAAAAGATCCGGGTAGTCTGCTGTGCAGGCACGCACAACAGTCTTTGCTGTGCAGTAATACTATGTAGTTTAGTGTCAAACGACGTCATTTTATTTTAAACTGTGAATGGTGTGTTTGGTTGAAATTTTAAAACTCTACTAACTCAAAATGAGTGGAAAAACACACATAAAAATATTACAACAAACTTAACAAACAAAAGATAGTTAAGATCTATTGGGATGGCAGCACTTCTTGGGTTATTGTTTCATCGTTTTTTTTATTCTTATTTGATTTTTTTCTAATTTTTGATTTTGCGTCAATCTTTTTATGGTTATTAGTTTGTCTCGACAAGAGATTTCCGAAAGGTATTAAAATATTTTAGAAAACTAATTAAAACTCAGAAAAAATAAAAAATAAGTCAAAATAATGTTTGATTGGGTTTATTTTTCGTGTTTAGATTTTTTTTAATTTTTGAACATAATTTTATACTTTTAAATTCCTTTTGTTGAAATGAACTAATAAACTACAAAAACAAATGATGAAACAAATGAAAAAAATGAGATGGTTAAGTTTGTGAAAACTCATTTTGGTCTAAATTACGTAAATTAATTATTTTTTTATTTTTATTTAAATTTATTATTTTTGCATCATTTTTTTATAATTAAAACTAAAAAATATAAAATTATGAAAGTTAATTTTTTTTACTAAAGACGAAAAATAAGCCTAAATAGACGTTGTTTTGACTTACATTTTGTCTTTTCTAATTTTTTTTAGCATTTCAAAATATTTTTATACTTTTCTTAAATCTATTATCAAGACGAATCAATAACAATAAAAATTAACGCAAAATAAAAAAATTAGAAGAAAAAACAATGAAACAATGCAGCAAAGTGGGAGTTTTAAAATTTCAGCTAAACACACCCTTCACGGCTTAAAACAAAACGACATCATTAACACTAAACGTAGTATTACAGCACAGCGGATGCTGTTGTTCGCGCCTGCACAGTATAACCCCCGGATCCTATACCAAACACAAGTTCATTCTGAAAAGTCAATTGCATGTGAAACTCACATTACTATGAAGAACCGTACCCCATGTGCATTAGAAGATTCTACATGAATCTGTATCCGAATCTATGTTGGAAGTTGTATTCCAATATTTACTGTTCCTTTGGTATCTCTTAAATAACTTTATATAAAAAACTAATTTAAGTTCACATCGTTTGTATCTTTAGAAAAAAACCAATTCGGATGTTTTTAGAGTGATCACATAGAACAATGTTTTGTAAATCTATAATCTTTGTTTTAGAATCTTTTATCATCTTTGCTTTTATAGATCCTCTTTCACGATGGCACTAACATGATTCAAATTTATGTTGTCATATCTGTTTTAAGTCATATTATTATTATCATTTTTTGAACATCTCAAGTTAAGCATTTGCATGTATGTATTTAATTTCTAATGGTGTAACAGGTCCAGTTCAATCTAAATCGATTTTTAAACACTTAAAATTTGAAAATCCGATTGGATTTCTAATTTTTCGAAGGTTTCAAATTGAAATCGGATCGAATCGAATCGAATTTTAGACTCCTTAAACTGACGATTCAGTCCAATTTGCTAGTTTTAAATTTCACGCCTAATAATTTCCAAGTGTATGGAGAGCTTAATTTTGGAAACTAAAAATATACAATTAACAAATATCCTGTTCTGGAAGAACCATTTTTTTACTAATAATATGTTGTAGAAATCGAACCAGCCGCCACGCGTTTGGGAATTACCAACCCGAAACAGAGCAAGTCCTCCCTCCAAATTCACTCTGTTTCTCATAATTTCAAACATGGCGTCTCCATTTTCACAACGTCAAACCATAAATCTTCACACTATATATAAATCATCACCCTGCCCTCATATCCTCATCCTCCACCACCTCCAGTTCCTTCAATCCCACCTAGTAAAAGAAGAGCAATACATCTCTCTCTCTCTCTCTCTCTAGAATCAAAACAGTCCTTCCAAATGGCAGACAAGGAACAGCAGGCCTTTCACCCAGCCGCTGCCAATGGCTATACTAGAAGCGATGAAGAAGCCACGGCTGCCGATGCCAAAGAACTTCGTCGCCAAAAGTACAAGAAATGGTTTCTCTATGGTATAGTCTTCCTCATTTTCCAATCCGCAATCATAGCCCTCTTCACCCTCACCATCATGAAGGTCCGTAATCCCAAATTCCGGGTCAGATCCGCCACCTTCGAAACCTTTGATGGCGTGGCGACCAACACTTCCATCAATATGAGAACCAACTTTCAACTTGGTATCAAAAACACCAATTTCGGACCTTATAAATACGATAACAGCACCGTTTACTTCTACTACGGCGAAACAGAGGTTGGGAGTGCTATTATTCCCAACTCAAAAGCCCAATTCAGAAGAACCAAAAAGATCACCGTTCCAGTGGACATCACCTTGTCTGGAAGTTATATAAATTCTGGGATTTTGCCTCTGAGCAGCCGATCGACATTGAATGGAAAAGTAGAGCTGATGTTGATATTCAAGAAAAAGAAGTCTGTGAACATGAACTGCACCATGGACGTTAATCCCACAACACTGGCCCTACAGAATATCAGTTGCAGGTAGATACAATCTTCATCAGTTTGGATTCCGGATGGCCAGATCATTTGGGGGAGTTTGGGTTTTGATACACACTATAAAGCCCTTGTCTTGAGAATTTTGTTCTTCCATTTTGTAATCACCATTTCGGGAATTCTTCTCTTCATCATTATTTTACAACGCGGTATACTCTGTTATACGTTGTACACAACACGACCCAATTCATTGTTTTATGTTTTGCTTTACATATTAAGGATTTGTATACTGAATATAGTTCTTTTTGGTATGAAATGCAATAAAATCTCAATTCTCTGGATTCATTGCATCTGATATGAACTTTAAACCCATAACTATACCGGTCCCAAGCACATACTACATTCATTGTTTTTGGCAGAATGTTTTCTTTTCTATATGGCTGAATATATACTTTATTGAGGGAAATCCAATCCAAAAGACATTGGAAAACTACCCCTGGTACTTTTTTTAGCAGTACTTGTAATCTCAGCCGTAAAAATAAAATAAAATAATTGTTAACATCTTTTAAAACATTTTTACTGTTCTTCTCGGTAAAAATATTTATTCAATTTGAATTAATAATTGTCAAAATAAACATTTAAGATGGAATTGTTTCGTGCAATCCGCATGTGGACTTCAAAGAAGCCTAGTCCGTGCATTGACAAACGAAAAAATGTTTTGAGTATGATTTCTTGTTAACTTACAATAACATTTTGTTTTGTGTTTTCGTGACTAGCTAGTAAACAAGAACGTGCTTTGCGCAAGCAGTAATCAAAACAAACCTATGGTTCTATAACCATCAAGTTTTCACCATGGGTAATCTAACATGCATCATCTAATTTTGACTTGAAATTCTAAAACAAGAACTTTTCAAAAGAATGCGTTTTTTATTCCAAAAAAGGTCATAGTTAACTATTTTATTGGGTTTGACTTGACATTTAAAAATAATTGTCGAATAGATATGTCTGTTTCCCCAAAGTGGTAATTATTGGAGTATTACCTAATTGTTTTTTTGTTCTTATTTGAAATTTTTTTTATAGTTTTTTGTTTTGCGTCAATTTTTTTATGATTATTAGTTCGTCTCGACAAAGAGATTTTAAAAAAGTATAAAATTATGTCTCAAAACTAAAAAAAAGATCAAAAAAATAAAAAAAAAAACCTAAAATAACGTATGTGTTGACTTATTTTCGTTTTTAATTAACTTTTTTAGCATTTGAACATAATTTTATACTTTTCCAATTTTTTGGTCTTGACGAACCAATTAGCTAAAAAAAAATGATGTAAAAATAGCAAATAAATTTCTTTTGAATAAAGACAAAAAATAATTAAGTTATAAAAGTTAGGCCAAATGGATCCGTATACATCACCTTAAGATATGAAAAGAGTATATGTCTCCTGATCAAAGGTGGGTTTTTTATTTTATTTTATAACTAAGAGGAATTTTGATACTAATTTTGGCTACAATCCATCCAACGAAGCTAAGCTAATAATTAATGTTGCATATAAGACAGTGGAAGGCTGGCGAATAAACTTTTTAAAAGAATGAATCTCCTAAATGATTTGTAATTATTTTTTTGTGTTGGTTTTAATTTGAGACTTGGAAAAGCGATGTGAATCATGATCCAAAGTGAGTTTGTAATGTCGTTTTATAATGAATGGCATTTTTGGTACTGAAAAATAGACAGATCTTCCTTATTTTTACGAGAAGTATAGATTTATAGTGTCAGGCACTAGAAATTAATCTCTACTAGTTCTCCCCAATCTTTCTACACAGTTACGCATGAAGCGAGATAAGATGGCTACAAAATTTTTAAGCATGAAGTAACTTAGAGTGTTGAATAAGAAATTTACAATAAGGAAACAAAAAACAATGGAAGCGAGCGCCCCAACTTTAGTTTGCTCATATTGCTTTAGTGTTATTAAGTGGCGACGAATGTGAGGATGATTCATTCTTGCTCAAACAAATTTAATTGTGTCTAAACGACGGTGAACATTAGATCTACACTCGGAGGACGATAGGAAGGTCGCCCCTCTGAACCAGAATCCATTGGAGGCGCGGCGACAAATCTCATTCAGTTGGTGGCAAAACAAGGTGAAAAGAATGAGACCTGATCAGTGTAGCAGCCACATGTCAGAGCCCCTTCGGCTATTGACCCGCTCTCAAGAGGAACCAAAAGGACGAGGGGTAGGTGGCCAAGTCGATGAGTAAGTCGAGGGGTACTGTTGGAAGAGGATGAATTTGGGAAAAAAATTTTGGAAGAGAGTAAAACTCTTAAGACAAGAATAGGAAGGAAATACTTGTATTACACTTGGATTCAAACTTTTTGGTTGATACAAAATGGATAGAACTCACCCCTATTTATACTTTTCCAATGATGATTCTAGACGTAGATATTTATCTTACAAAGGCTGCTAACAAGAGTGACAAAAGACCTATTTTATAGTATATTCTAGAGGCATGTGACAAATATAAAATATCTAAATATTTCATAAGGGTTTTTTAGAACTTCTTCTAGAAATTGGATATTATGGAAATGTTCTAGAAACTAGATTTTATCTTCTCCAAAAATATCTTCTTCTTTGGGCCTCTTGTATTGGGCTTGTCTTGAGCTTCATGTTGAAAGATCATCACCACTTCTCTTGAATTCTCCGGAGTCTTCTGGATCTCTCTGGAAACCTCCGACCTATTCCGGAAACATATAGATCTTGCTAGAGTATTCCGGACTCTTCCGGAGTAATATAGAGTATACTAGACTATCCTAGAAGATTCCGGACACTACTAAAATAATCCGGAATATGATAGAATCTAGAAGGTTTCTACAAACTTCTAGAAGTATTTAGTAATGACTTGTATCTAGAATGTTCTTATAGTGTCTATAAATAGGTGTGAGGTCATTTGTAACAATGTATTAGAGTGAGAGCAACAAAGTGTGTCACCAAGTGTCTTCCAAAGATTGTGTATAATTCTTGTGTGTGT
Source organism: Arctostaphylos glauca (assembly GCA_019985065.2). Taxonomy (NCBI): domain Eukaryota; kingdom Viridiplantae; phylum Streptophyta; class Magnoliopsida; order Ericales; family Ericaceae; genus Arctostaphylos; species Arctostaphylos glauca. Next base: position 27,577,405 of record JAHSPW020000013.1, on the reverse strand, counting down.
GTGAGAGTCTTCCTTTGAGAGTGATAGTTTGTGTCGTTGTGTGTGTACAAGTGTATTGTACAAGAGTTTGTAATCAATAAAAGTACGTTTGTTTGTTGTGTTCAACCCAACACTTCATTTATTTTTCTTTAGGCCAAATCAAGTTTATACTTCAACAAGTACAAAGGAAGCAGATCCGGCAGAGGTTAACAATAATTGCTACACGGGGGCAAAGATCAAAGAGCTTCTGGAGAAGCTCAAGAGAATCATGAAGCAAGCAATTTGAGGGGCGAGGGCCATGAACGAGCTATGGGTAGGTGCGTAGAACCAATCTGCCAGTGTTTACTCGGCAAAGATTTCCAACGATTACTGACACTACGAGAAGGATCTTTTTACATTATACTTCAATATAATGAATTCAAATTCATTTATCCACTCAATCTTATGAAATGAGATCGAAAAACGACTTTCACGTACAATTCAGAGTGTGCACTATATGCATGTGAACCCCCAACTTGTATTCTTTCTACACTATGGGAAACAATCAAACCCCAGTTAACGTGAGAGAGGAGGAAGGTGCATGGTGGCTTCTAAAAACTAATTATTAAAACTTAATAGATCACAGCCCTAAGAGTAAAAACTGCCAACGGCTAAATTTGTTTTCTTCGGGAAGTTATGAAAAAGTCTTAACAATTTACCTCCCCCAACACACATATACACATATTTAAATACAGACTCATTTTGAATTGTTCGATGTACGTGAAATCCACGTTATTATGAAGAAATTCACGTGCATTGAAAGATTTCGGATGAATATGTATCCACATTTGTGTTTGAAAATTGTATTCCAATACTACTATTTCTTTGGTATCTCTTAAATAACTCTACTCATCTTTATAAAAATACCTAACTTTAGTCATATTTTGCATCTTTGATTTTATAATCCCTTTTCACGATGATACTAACATAACTTAAACTTATGTTATCATTGTCGTTTTAGGTCATACTTGTAATACCCTGGCCCAATTTAATTATTTAAATTTAAAAATAGCGCGGATAATTACGATAATTATGTAATTTAATTATTCGATTTGCAAAATTCGATTTTAGAACCTACGCTCATTAAAACGTTAAATTTTAGGACGTTTTGAGATGTCGGCCTACTAACGAATATTCGTATGAGAAATCCGAGCACACCATGATGATCCTCGTAATTTTTTAAGTCACTCGGTCTATTCTCATATTTTTCGAAAAATCGGTATCGGAACAGTTTCTCAGGATCACGTAGCATTTCGCGCTCGCGCACGCGATCGAGTTCTTGACCGATAGAAATCCACCTAGTCAAATTCAAATCCCATTTTTCCTTAAATCATGGGGTGTGTTCCCCTAATTTAATAATTAAACCTATAGCCTAATTATAATTTTCCCCTATTTTCCTTTTATTTCTAAAATTATATTTGTGCATGCATAAATATGAAAGCATGAACTTGGTTTCTCCTCCCCCTCATTCTCACGGCTCTCTCTCTCTCTCTCTCTCTCTCTCTCTCTAACCTCTCCCTCTCCCACTCTAATAAGCCATTTTCTTCTTTATTATTTCCTTCTTCTTCTCTATTTCTACCACCTTCCACCACATGGCCACCGCCGCTACGTCATCACGCGTATTTGGACACCACTACAAGAAAAAGCACCAATGGTGACACCCTTTGGGACAGCTTGTCACTAAATGTGACCAATGGTGACAAGGCATTTTATATCTGTCACTAAAAGTGTTAGAATTTTGGCACCAAATGGAGGTAATTTACTGTGACAATAGTTTTGCTTTGGTGACAAATTTTGTGTCACCGAATATTACAGTTGTGGGTGACAAGACTATAAGTGTCACTAAAGAGTCTAAATTTTGGCACAGAAGCGAAAATAAAATGGCGGACATTTAATTTTTTTGGGATGTCACTAAGAAACTTTGAGTGTGTCACTAAAAGTTTCAGTAAAGTGAAACTACGAAAACCCCTAATCTTAAAAGGCTAAAACAATTTATTACTAACATTCTTCTCAAATTTTTCCCTCCTTTTTTTTTCCCAATACCCTAAGAAAAGCATCAGAGAAAATTGTTCGATCGACTGTTCCTCTTCTTTCCCCAATACCCCAAGAAAAGCCCTAATCTAGAGAAAAATGTTTGTCTATATATTTCAATACTGTTCGACGACCAGCGCTGTTCGCAGTTGATGATTCCTTGCGACTCCATAACAGTAAGTTGTTTTCTTCCAATGGGTCTTATCCTGGGCCAGTTAGTATGATTTGAAATTGTTCATTTTGTTGGGTACTTCAAGTTTGTCGTTCACACCAAAAAATAGAGTGGTTTAGGTCAGTAATATCTATTTGCCTTCAACGGTGCTAGAAAGCAGAAACCCTAGAGCTCCCCTGCTTCTCCAGAGACCAAAATCAGAGCTTTTCACTGGTAATTTCTCACTGTTTCAGATTTCTCACACTGCCAATTCGAGTAATTTTCGCTTTATGTTTGACGCCTGCTATTTTTTTACCCTCGTAGCTAAAGGGATTCAATCACTGTACCTTTCGTTTTTTGCATAAAAGTTCCGATTTTTGGCCGATCTACAGGATTTTGTTGTCCTGGCTCAGGTTGGATGTTTCATGTAATATGTTGATGCACTGAAGAGATTTTCTTTTCTTTTGTGTGTGTGTGTAATATGGGTATCAATTGGATGCATCTTATACAATGCCGTATATTATTATAATTAATTATAATTAAGGGATCTCCATTTGTGTTTTCCTTCTGGAAGTTTTTCAGGTGGGTATAGCAAATGCCATCTTCTCCCTCAGTGGTGGGGATGAATTCATCAACGGTGGGTTAGTTTGGAGTCTTTAGTCTCTACATTTGCTTCAAGATGTTCAATCAATTCTTTGTCTGTTTCATCAAATTTCACTCCTGCCGAACTAATGAATGGCTTCTGGAAGTTATTGTCATATCTACAATTCAGTGAGTTCACTAATTTCCCCGTCTTTTCTGTCTTCCACATTCTTCTTCATTCTCATAGATTTCATGAAAAAAAAAAAGACCTAACATGCTATGTGAGATGCTTTGGTTTCCCTGCCAATACGAACAAACAATGTGCTGTTGACTTTGGATATATGATATATTCATGGTTTAAAAAACTTAGTTATACTCCATTTCCGTTTACTATTTGTAAGACTTTTTTCTCTTCCAATAAAGCAATTTGTTGCTCATTCATCGTAATATATAATTACTCTTTTTTTTAACACTTGGTTTGTTGTTGAATTTTCTCATGAGTTCCTTTTTCATTGGTTATAATTGAAGCAAATCTGAAGTTTGGGATTCTAATTTTACTATAGAAAAGTGTGGAGTGTCTCTTGGAACAGAATTTGTCTCGGTCTTTATTTTTGTGACATAACGCAATGTTACCGTTTAGAATTGTTTGAATGTAACAGTTCAATTGTAATTTAGTGTTATTAGTAGGTACAAAATCTTTCGAAGTTAAAACTCACTTAGAAACTGAAAATTGATCTATGCTGTCTTACAGGGTTTGCAATGGCAGTGATATTCTTCAATATCAACTCGCAATCTGGCCTTAAGAAGCTCAATGAATACCTTCTAACAAGTTACATCACAGGGTGAGTTTCATCCGATTGTTGTAGTGACTAGTGACTGCTTGTCTGTGTAAAAATTGATAATTTTTATGCATAATAGATATGGCTAGATATACTTTGTTTGAGTCTTTAGTATTTGTTTCTTTTGTCTCACTGAGGTACCAAGCCTCAAAGGATGCTATCAATATGATATAATGTGTACATTATGTATTAAAGGGATTTGGGTTAGTTGTGCAACCACCCCCGTACAAAAAGCCCTAAGACCCCACTATTCTCCTTTCATTTCTCCAGAAGAATTCAAACACCACTACACAGTGATGTTAGACGGAAAAAAGGGGGGATTTGCCCTAAGATCCCACTATTCTCCTTCCAATTTCTCCATAATAATCCGATGTGAAGCAGACTCAGCATTCGTGAGGATGAGCTTCTTGAGGATTTGCCCAGCTAGGTTGCTGTCGCTTCTCAGAGCTTGATCACTAAGGACCCCTACAATCTAGCCCGAATTGGAGAAGACTCTGCATCCGTGAGGTTGATCTTCATGTGAATTTGCCCAGGAGGGAAGGATGCCATCACTATACACTCAACTATTTCAAAAATTCTTACTGAGTTACTTTATATACATTTTTTTGTTGATATTTTAACTTGTGTTTTAAATTTTATCCCTAATTGATGAAGATAACATTTCCAAACTATATATGGATTGGTAAGATATTACTATATATGTTTATTTTTTTTATTCAACGTGTCCCCACACTACTCTGTTAGTATCCTATTTTTTGAAAAAGTAGAGCGTCCGCATATCCTATGTCCACGTTGTATGTGGGCTTCTTAGAGCACAGTAATCACAATGCATATCCACATTTGCCACATCTATAGCCATTGGATGTGAATGTATTTATCTTATGCTCATTTTTAGTGTTATTTTCTTGGTGCTGATAAAAAAAAAAATGGCCAGTCATTTACCGTGTTTCCCATGTGACATGCTAATACTTGTTTTTTAATCCTTTAGGTGGGTTGAAGCCTCTGGCCAGGTTTCATTCAATGGAATTCAGGAGCAATGAAGATGATGGGAAGGGAATCAGTGGGTTGAAGTTATCTCCTGAGAGCCTAGAGCTTTTGTTTAACGTAATTTCTTGGTTAGTTCGTTAAACTTTGGTGGTTATAGTGTTCTTGATTCTTTTTTGTTGTTTGTTTCTGCATTTTTTTTCCATTAGTTGTTTGTTGAACTTTTGTCTTCATCACAAGTAATTAGCAAAAGTATTAGCCATGCTCTTTTTCCTGGAAAAATGCTCGATTTTGGATAGGGCTTGTGGTTGATTGAGATGGCTGCGACTTGTTATAACTTTCTCCTTTAATTCTTGTCCTACTTCATATTCCTCGTATAACAAGAAAAACCTATGGGTAACAAGAAAGAGCAGTCTTGTTTACTTTATGTTGTTATTACTTTTTGGAATTGGGGAATTGGTCAAGATGGATCATAAAATTATTTTATTTTCCATTAATTTTGACTTGCGTTCATGACATGTTGAATAATTGTATTTTTCTTTTTGTAATTTTGTACAGGTAAATATGAGATGAAGTTACTTTTTGGCAATTAACCAAGATGGAGTTGAAGATCTTTTCATAGTTAACCGGAATACTTATTTTGAGTTCTTTTTGTCAATAGAAACATGCAATATGTATGGATGTTTCGTAGTTTCTCATGCTATTAAGTTTGAAGTTTTTATTGTTGGAGTATAGATATTTTTGAAGTTGGATGTTGAATGTTGACTTGTTGAATATTTGATTTGAATGATAATTTGTTTCTTTGTGATATAAGGTTTTGTTAAGGGTGAATTCTAAGATACAAATATTGAAAACTTTGTAAGCAGGTAAAAAATAATATTTTGAGTGTTACAATTACGTTGAGCGCAGTATCGCTAAAGTTCTATTTTTTTGTGATAAAAAATATTTGTCACCATTGTTCACCCACTAGAAAATAGTATCGGTGACACATATTTTATTGTCATGGTATATAATTTCAGTGACAACTCTTGTCATAGAAAATCCCTCTTTGGTGACACCACATTATAGTCACATTACATTCAGTGACATCATGTGTCACGGAAAAGTTCTATTTGGTGACACAATATTCATGTCACTGTCGAAATTTGCATTCAGTGACATCTTTTGTCACGAAAAATTTATCTTCGGTGACATCATATTCTTGTCACAGTTGACATCATTCCGCGACAACTATACAATTATGTCACCCTTGACTTTTAGTGTCACGGATACAATGACACCTCTTTTTGTGTCACTAATAATAATAGGTGACAAAAATTAGACATTCAGTGACATTTTTTAATGTCACCAAACATGTTTTTTCTTGTAGTGACCCTGGAGCCCTTTCGTGACTGCCGTATTCATGGCCGAGCCGTCATGTCCGGCCACCAAGCTTTCCGGCAAGGAAAGAGGTATAACGCATATTTTTTGTGCAAGTTTGTATTGTTAGATCTTGACGTTTCCTATGGTTTAATTTAGATTTCGTTGTTAGAACTCGTAGTAGGACACTTAGTCTTCAAAATAGATGGATTGGACCAACCCTCGGACCATTAGAATCTATAGAAATCGAACTACGAAAGTTACTCGAAAATTTGAGAAAACTGTCTTTTTCCAAAAATTTTGCAGATTTTGTGTTAACTTCGGAGACTTAGATCTTGATGTTTCGTTGCTCAAATTACATTTTTCAAAAGACGAAAGTTTGACATAAATACTTTGTCTTAAACATAGATGGAATGGATTTTCTCTATAACGTTTTTAACGTGTTAAAAACATGCTACAAAAATGACTCGCGGCCTTGTTGAACACTGATTTTTCAGATTTTTTCAGATTTTTTGTCAACTTCGGGCCCTTGGATCTTGATGTTTGGATGGTCAAAATCCGTTTCTTAAAACAAGAAAGTTGTAGAAAAATATTAAATCTTGAACCTAGATAGATTGGATCATCCTCGAGACCTACGTAGCTCACAGAAACCGACCTCAAAGTTACACCGAAAAACAGTCTATTTCTGGGGGTTTTCTCTCTCTAGAAACCCCACTCATGCACCCACTTAAATCGCCACATCCGTTAGCCGAATCACAAAATTGACCTTACCATGACGAAATTGGGGTTAAATAATGTGCGCGACAAGTCTCAGTCCCAGGTTTCGGAGACCGATGAGTATAATTACGAAAACGCCACTCCTACTTACTTTTGGCCTACCGACACTAAAATCACCACACGAACGAACCGACCATGGAATTAGGCTTTGAATATAAATAAGGACTGAAAATAATGTGGGTCCGACCTCGGTTATATTTTTTACGACCGATAGCAAAATTACGAAAATACCCTTTTACGACCTAAGTAACCGGCGATCAAACCGATCGAACGTGGGTCACTCGAGTCTTAGTATATACTAATGGGACTAATGACTAGGTAATAAAATTGACCCGAATCCTGAGAAAGCTCTCGAGGCCACTTATTAATTGGTAAATTGACCACTTTACCCTAGATCCCAAATTACACTTTGTACCCTTACGTATTAAGGAGTCCGAACGATTACGCGATTCGAATCACTAAGTTAGTATATTCTTTTAAGAGTTGTTGGCAATAAGGAGTTTTTACTCATCATGATAGATTCGGGAATTGGAGATCGTTGGATCGAGTTAATATAAAGGAATTACAGACTAATTTCGGGTGAGTCTTGTGTATGACTTGCTTACTTTCATTTTATAGTAGAACTGAATATTTCTCTTTACTTTGATGCATATACATCTATGCCACTGAACGAATAGTAGACTAAGCATGTCATATTAAGACTTTAAAAAGAATCATGACATCATAAAAACATGAAAATATTATGGCATGAGATCAATACGGCGCCCTGGCCGCTAGGGGGCAGATGAAGATTCTAGCGATGAGGTGAACTAATTATAAGGGTGGAGATTATTAGCCAGGTAATCCAACGGGTGATATCACGCCGGCTTATATTTGGGATCGCTCCCTAATTTACTGGTGGGCCGTAGATTATATAATGTTATCATACATGGTTACAGCGTAAGTCTAAAAGCTGGATTCATACGTCATATAACATGATCATTTGATAAGTGTGCATGGTTACAGCGCAAGCCTAAAAGCTGGATTCGTATATCATATAATGTTGACATTTAATTATAGTGAATTTCAAGAATACGGGTTATCTTAATATAGAAAGTTAGTAAACTTGTCATATCTAGACTCACACTAGCCTAGTGCTAATGAAATTGTTGATGCAACAGGTTTTAATTAACGATGCTGACTATGCTTGAATCCTGCAAGTTGTATTGGAATTGAAGTATCTTTTGTAATCTCTAAACTTAGCATGTTTTAATGTAGTTCGATCTTGATTGTAATGTATTTGATTGACCGGTCAGGAATTTAAACCGTAGTCATGGTTTGTAAGCCCGTAAGGGTTATATTGTTGCACCTTACTTTATAATCGAACTCTGGAAGTTAATTTTATTTTTCGCACTCTGATATCAGTTACATTGATAGAAAATCCCTAAACTAGTATATTTTTAAAGGGCCTTACGAGTTTCACTCGTGGCCGGTTACGTGCCTTAACCTTTACGGGATGAGTCGTGACAATACTATTATTATTGATTTTGAACATTTTGTTAAATTTGTGAGTACACTATAAATTTTTTTTTTTACTGTGCTTTAGGATATTCTATAAGCAGTTGCATGTATGTATTTTCTAGGAGCGTAGCCGGTCCAGTTTAGTCTAGATCGATTTATAACACTAAGAAAATTGATCGGACCGGATTTTATATTTTCCAAAGGTTTCAAATTGAAATCGGACCGAAACGAATTTTAGACTTCTTAAACCGACCATTCGTTCGATTTTCCGGTCCCATCCGATTGGCCAGTTTTAAATTTCACGCCTGATATTTTCCAAGTGTATGGAGAGCTTAATTTTGGAAAATAAAATATACAATTAACAAATATCCTGTTCTAGAAGAACCATTTTTTTTACTAATTATATGTTGTAGAAGTGGAACCAGCCGCCACGCGTTTGGGAATTTCCATCCCGAAACAGAGCAAGAAGTCCTCCCTCCAGATTCACTCTGTTTCTTATAATTTCAAATATGGCGTCTCCATTATCACAACGTCAAACCATAAATCTTCACACTATATATAAATCATCACCCTGCCCTCATATCCTCATCCTCATCCTCATCCTCCACCTCCAGTTCCTTCAATCCCACCTAGTGAAAGAAGAGCAATACATCTCTCTCTCTCTCTCTCTCTCTCTCTCTCTCTAGAATCAAAACAGTACTTCCAAATGGCAGACAAGGAACAGCAGGCCTTTCACCCAGCCGCTGCCAATGGCTATACCAGAAGCGATGAAGAAGCCACGGCTGTCGACGCCAAAGAGCTTCGTCGCCAAAAGTACAAGAAATGGTTTCTCTACGGTATAGTCTTCGTCATTTTCCAATCCGCAATCATAGCCCTCTTCACCCTCACCATCATGAAAGTCCGTAATCCCAAATTCCGGGTCAGATCAGCCACCTTCGAAACCTTTGATGGCGTGGCGACCAACACTTCCGTCAATATGAGAACCAACTTTCAACTTGGTATCAAAAACACCAATTTCGGACCCTATAAGTACGACAACAGCACCATTTACTTCTACTACGGCGAAACAGAGGTTGGGAGTGCTATTATTCCCAAATCAAAAGCCCAATTCAGAAGAACCAAAAAGATTACCGTTCCAGTGGACCTCACCTTGTCTGGAAGTTATATAAATTCTGGGATTTTGCCTCTGACCAGCCGGTCGACGTTGAATGGAAAAGTGGAGCTGATGTTGATTTTCAAGAAGAAGAAGTCTGTGAACATGAATTGCACCATGGATGTTAATACCGCAACACAGGCCCTACAGAATATCAGTTGCAGGTAGATACAATCTTCATCAGTTTGGACTCCGGTTGGCCAGATCATTTGGGGGAGTTTGGGTTTTGATAGATACTGAAGCCCTTGTCTTGGGTAATTTTTTTTCCTTTTTGTAATCACCAATTTGGGTATTCTTTTATGCGTCGTCGTTTTACGGCATAATACACTCTGTTGTGCATTGTGCACAACACGACTTGGTTTATTCTTTTATATTTTGCTTTACATATTAAGGATTTGTAGTGGATATACTTCTATTTGGTATGGAATGAAAAAAAAAATCTCAATTCTTTGGATTCATTGGATCTGATATGAACTCTAAACTAACCTATAAATATACCAGTCCCAAAGACATACTAATTGTATTATCGACTGTCAAAAGAATTTATAATATTTTTTTTTTTTGAAAAGCAAAAGAAGAATATTTGAAATAGAATGTACACAGAAGAGGCTAGACTCCTTTAAGGCTGGTAAAACCAAGCCAAGACAGGAGAAACTAGTAAAATCCTAGGAGAAAAAAACAGGAGCAGAAACAACTAAGATAGCACCTTCACCTCAGCACCCCACCTAGAAATAAGCCTGAAGTATTGGACATGATAACAGAGAGGGATAAGTTATCATTGGAGTTTTTATGTTGCATGAGATTGATTAAAATATTTTTACTGATCTTACCGGTAAAATAGTTACAGTCCACAAGTCGACTACAAAGAAGCCGAGTTCATTGACAAACGAAAAGATGTTTTGAGTGTGATGCCTTGTTAACTTACAATAGTTTTTTGTTTGTGTTTTTGTAACTAGTAAACAAGAACTGCTTTGCATGAGGGGTAATCAAAACAAACTTATCACGCCATAACCATCAAGTTTTCACGTGGGGTAATCTAACATATGCATCGTTTACATATCATATTTCTCGTAGTACTAATTCACAACTTAGAATTTCTCTTGTTTAGTTAACTCTTTCAAAGGACGTGTCACCTGGTTGAAGGTGGGTTCGTAATTTCTTTTACAATTAAATGCATTTTGGATACTAATTTTGATTTGAAATTTTTTAAAAAAAAAACATTTCAAAAGAATGCGTCTTTTGATACCAAAATAAGTCATATTTATAGTTCACTATTTTATTGGTTATGACATGAAACTTAAAAATAATCGCGGAATAGAATAGATATGTCTTTGTACCCCAAAGTGGTTCGTAATGTTAGGTATATATCAGCTTAAGATATGAAAAAGTTATTAGAAAGAATATATGTCTCCTGACTAAAGGTGGACTTTTTATTTTGTTTCATTACTATGAGAAATTTCGATACTAATTTTGGCTTGAGAATATTGCACGATTCATCCAATGCAGCTAAACTAATAAATGCTGCCTAAGACGGTGGGGGGCTGGCGAATAAACTCTTTAAAAGAATGAATCTCCTAAATGATTTGTAATTAATCTCTAATGGTTCTCTCCAGTCTTTCTATATAAGGTGAGGTAAGATGGCTACAAAATTATTAAGCATGAAGTAACCTAGAGCGTTGAATAAGAAAATTAAAACAATGGAAGTGAGCCCCAACTTTGGTTTGCACGTATTGTTTTGGGGTTATATATTAAGTGGTGCCGTCTGTGAAAATGACATATTCTCACTCAAAACAAATTTAATTGAGTCAAAACCACGGTGAACATTAGATCTACACTAGGAGGATGTTAGGATGGTGCCGCTCGAGGGATGGCAATTTCACCCGATCCAATCCGTCCTCTTCGTTCTCCACCCCAAACAGATCGAGAATTTGAAAATTTGTTCGATGATGCAGCTAAGCGTATAATTGAGTAAGTGTAACACGAGGACAATCTTAAATCTTATTAATTTGAACTAGAGGTACTCTCTTCTTGAACAAACAAATTGAGTAAAACACTCAATTTTTATTAATCAATTAACAACTCCTTAGCCCTTAGGCTTGCAAAGCAATTTATAGGAAAATAGAACCTTATACCAACTAGGAAACAAAATAACAAAAATTTAGACTTGCTAATTTGGCCTAAATAAAAGAAAATAGAAAAATTACCAAAAACAAAAAATTCTAATTTGTTTAGAAAATCAAATACTAGAAAGAAATATAAGATTGTCAAAACAAACGGTGACTAAAACGGAAATTCCTACGAAAAGATATAAGGAAAGCAAATCTTTCCTAAAATGACAAATTCGCTGATTCGGAGGACTAAACGAGGGAATTAGGCTAAAATCCACTGGGGCCCATGGATCAATAGATCGATGGGCCTTGATTAGAATACTGTTTCGCTTCAACCATGTGACCCACGGGTCAATTTGCCACCGGTCCGTTTGGCCCGTGACCAATCCAAGTGTTCCAAATATGTGGTCGCGACCCACTTGGCATCATTCGGAAATTGGGTAGGATTTAGGCATGACTCTAAAAATAATTCGAGGAACAAGTAGAATTCGGAGATATATATATCCGTCCCTGATCCCCACTCTGTATTCCTTAGGGGTTTTAGGTTTTGTCTATAGCTATTATAAGTTATATAATATATAGCATTTTTAGGGTTTGTCAAATTTTACGTAATTCCTAATGTATTTTTTTTATATTAGAGATTTCAGTTTTTTAAATTTATTTTTGGATATCCATTCCTCATCTAGAGATCTCCATTTCCCGTTTGGTGCGGCGGTAGAGGGTAAAACCAATCCCCGTTTGGAGATCAGGGCGAGAATGTAGATTGAATATAGGTTCGGGAATTGGGATAGTAATATCCACCCGTAATCTGTCTCCTTATCCCTAGAGTTAGTGACCTGAGTAAGTAACCAATCACTCCGCTGGACGAGGTGAGCAGATTCGGCAGAGGTCAGGAAGGGCAGCACCCGCGGACAATTCTGTTGTGTACAAAAGGCTGGGACCAAAGAGCTTCAAGAGAAACTGGAGAGAATCATGAAGCAATTGGAGGAGAGAGGGCCATGGACCAACAATGAACAGACGCAGAGAACTAATCTGTCAATGTTTACCCATCAAAGGTTTCCCATTTTCACTGGCACTACGAAAAGAATTTTTTTACATTATGCTTCAATACAATGAATTCGGATCCTTTTTTTTTTTTTTTTGCTAACCGAGGTATCCGGCGGCACTGGGGCCAAGGCAGGTATGCCAGGGGAGTCCCCCCACCAACTGCCGACTAATCCTCGAGGCCCTGGAAGTAAACGACCGGGTAGATCCCCCTTTTCAGGGTTCCCTCCAGTGGCCCCAAAGTTGTAGTTGCCGAGTTTCGACCGCTGGACGTCTGGGTTTACAGCTCGCCTGCTCTACCACTCGGATCCATTTATTCACTCAATCTTATGAACCCAAACCAAAAACGACCTCCGCGTTCAATTCAAAGTGTGCACTGTAGGCATGTGAACCCCCAACTTGTATTCTTTCTACACCATTGGAATAAATCAAACCCCAGTTAACATTTCTCTTTTTCTACAAAAAGTCATATCTACCTGAGAAGAGGAGGAAGGTGCATGGAGGCTTCTAAAAACTAAAAGTTAAAACTTCATAGACAGCCCAATGAGTAAAAAGTGTCAACGGCTAATTAAAATTGTTTTCTTCTAGAAGTTATGAAAAAGTCGAACAATTTACCCCCCCCACCCCCCCCCCCCCCCCCCAAAAAAAAAAAAAAAAACAATTTAGAATACATACTCATTTTGAATCGTTCGATGCACGTTGAACTTACATTGCTATGAAAAAATTCACGTGCATCGAAAGATTTCAGATAAATCTATATCCAAATTTATGTTTGAAAGTTGTATTCCAAGACTACTGTTTGGCATCTTTAAAAAAAAAAAAAAAAACCAATGCGGGGTGTTTTCAAAACAATCACATAGAACAATATTTTGTAAATCTATAATTTTTGTTTTAGCATCGTTTGGCATCTTTGTTTTCATAATCCCCTTTCATGATGACACTAACATGACTTAAACTTATGTCACCAGAGTCGTTAAAGTTATATTATTATTATTGATTTTTGAACATCTTATCTTAAATTCGTGAGTACACTATAAACAAAGTTCTTTACATGTTTTAGGTCATTCTATATGCATTTGCACGTATGTATTTTCTAAGTGTGTAAATGGTCCAGTTCAGTCCAGATCGATTTTTAACTCCTGGAATTTGGAAACAGATCGGATTTCTGATTTTTCAAGGGTTTAAACTGAAATCGAAAACCAAATCGAGTCGAATTTTGGATTCCTTAAATTGACGATTCAATCCAATTTTTCTGTCTGATACGATTCGCCGGTTTTAATTTCACTCCTGAATATTTTCCAAGTGTATGGATGGAGAGCTTAATTTGTCAACTAATTATGTTCGAACCAGCCGCCACGCGTTTGGGAATTTCCACTCAGAACAGAGAAAGTCCTTCCTCCGAATTCACTCCTTGTTTCTCATAATTTCAAACATGGCGTCTCCATTTTCACAACGTCAAACCTTAATCTCCAACTACCCAAATTAATTGTAAAACTGAAAAATCTTAAATCTTCACACTATATATAAATCATCACCCTACACTCATATCCTCATCCTCCACCACCTCCAGTTCCTTTAACCCTCCTAGTAAAAGAAGAGCAATACATCTCCCTCTCTCTCTCTAGAATCAAAACAGTCCTTCAAGATGGCAGACAAGGAACAGCAGGCCTTTCACCCAGCAGCTGCCAATGGCTATACCAGAAGCGATGAAGAAGCCACGGCTGTTGACGCCAAAGAGCTTCGTCGCCAAAAGTACAAGAAATGGTTTCTCTACGGTATAGTCTTCGTCATTTTCCAATCCGCAATCATAGCCCTCTTCACCCTCACCATCATGAAGGTCCGTAATCCCAAATTCCGGGTCAGATCCGCCACCTTCGAAACCTTTGATGGCGTGGCGACCAACACTTCCATCAATATGAGAACCAACTTTCAACTTGGTATCAAAAACACCAATTTCGGACCCTATAAATACGACAACAGCACCATCTACTTCTACTATGGAGAAACAGAGGTTGGGAGTGCTATTATCCCCAAATCAAAAGCCCAATTCAGAAGAACCAAAAAGATCACTGTTCCAGTGGACCTCACCTTGTCTGGAAGTTATATAAATTCTGGGATTTTGCCTCTTAGTAGCAGATCGACATTGAATGGGAAAGTAGAGCTGATGTTGATCTTCAAGAAGAAGAAGTCTGTGAACATGAACTGCACCATGGATGTCAATACCACAACACTGGCCCTCCAGGATATCAGTTGCAGATAGATACAATCTTCATCGGTTTGGATCTCGGCTGGTCCAGATAATTTGGGGGGAAGGGGACTTTGTGTGTTTTGTTTTTATACTAAAGCCCTTGTCTTGGGTATTTTTGTTTCCTTTTTATAATCATCGATTTGGCCCTTTGGGTATTCTTTTTACATATGATTTGCTTTACATAATAAGGATTCGTACTCGATATAGCTCCTTTTTTATATGGATTTGTCATTCAGCCACATTTATTTTAAAATTGCAAAATTCTTGCTTTTAGCAACACATGTCCTAAATAATCAAAAAAGACCACAAAATTTTCAGTCGATGGAGGAGTCCGTCAGGGAACACCAATAAAATTGAGTTCGACTCGCGAATGATCAACAACTTGGTATTTGTGCTCGCTCCGCTCTATTACGCTTGGTTTCTGGGCCCCAGAAACCGAGCGTAATAGAGCGGAGCGATTGTTGTGGTAGAACTATAGGTTGTTGTTCCTTATATGTTATAGCTTGCGATACGGATAGAGGAACACATAGAGTTGAACATAGTAAAATAAGAAATTGAAAGATTTCTTTAAAATTGTTTGTTTGAAAATTTTTCGAAAAGCTAATCATAGGTTCTCCTTCTTCGTTTAGGATACCCTTTCTACATTCGATTCATTATTGAGCGTGGTGTGAAATCACCTTCATTACGACATTCATTGTTAGTTTGTGATTGTCTTTTTTGTTACAAGTGCATCTAAATTGTTCCTATCAAGCTACCACTTCTGTTGTAAGCTATTATTTGGTTGAAAGGTTGTGTCTTTTATTTATTTTTTTGGCAACCAGCTTTGCTATTGTACGCGCTACTTTATTTTTGATATTATAGGTCTTCTAGTTCTGCATACCGGAGGTTTTTGTCATTTTAATTTTTTGGCGACCACAGTGTTTAGTCACAAAAACTTGCCTGCAATTGGTCACAAAAATGTTTTAACGACCGAACTTTTAGTCAACATTTGTATTTTTTTCGGTGACCAGATCCGTGTCTAGTCGCCAAAACGGGATTTGTAACATTTTGACGAACTTAGCGACTAAAGAATTTGGTCGGGAAACCATTTGACGACTAAAATTGGAAGATACAGCGACAAAGCAGATAGTCGCCAAATGTGTTTTTTTTTTTTCTGGTAGTGAGTTAGCACAAAGGGCCATAGCGTAACTCGAGCCTGAACTTTTGAATTTTCTAACTAAGTTCCAATACGACACATATTAACGAGGACTCTATTCATTACTAAGAATAGCCGACAAAACATGACTTTAGTAGATAAGGAAAGAAAAGGTGCATGGAATTGGCTATTAAGTACGAACCCATAGCCGGCTCAAGTGTTTATTTGCAATACTCAGATAAAATTTAGAAAATAATTTTAAAAAATCTGTAGAAAAGTCGTTTAAAGTGGGATTAAAATGTATAAAAAAAACACCCCGTGACAAAAAAAATATTTTTCCGGTTCTTATACAGCTGTCCCAATCCTTGGTCAAAAGTCAAGACCAAAATTTCGCCCTCAGAAAAATAAAATAAAAAATACTCCCGTCACAAACGACCTCTTCTTGTACTAAAAAAAAAAAGAGAACGACAAAGACTTATTTTTAAGTAGTTTTTTGGATATTAAACTATTATTTTAATCCACTTTAACACTTTTTCTTCTTTTTTTTGGATAACTCAGAGTTTTCGAGTCAGTTTATGCATACCTTAACTAATCTTTAAAGGATTAATATTCTCACCGCGCACTTACGGAAATCTCACTTTTTCTACTTTTAGTGTGTTCGAGATGATGTTCGCTTGATGTAACGGGTGAGTTTTGATCTTATAACAGGAAATTCTGGTGAAATGCCAATCTTAAAAATCCAAAACACAACTGAAAGAATATTCATAAGAGACCAGCAGGGGCTATAACAATAGTACATCATACATGTACTACCCCCTCTGTTAAACAGAAATACATATAATGGGGTTAATATATACATACATACATACATACATACATACATATATATATATATATGTATATATATGTATATAAAAGATCGGAACAAATATTAGTACAACACAAGAGTATCAATTGCACTGGACATTCTGGAGTTCCTTCGTGACGACATTGACATCCATGGTGCAGTGGCATCGTATTTGTAAGGACCGAAATTGGTGTTTTTAACTCCGAATACAGTGTTCATCATCAGGTTGAACGAAGGGGTTGTTGTTTGGACATTGAAAGCGTCAAACGTGGCAGATCTAACCTTGTATTGGGGAGTTCGGATTTTCATAACCGTTAACGAAAAGAGTAAGATGATTCCGGTTTGGAAAATGACAAAGGCTACGCCGTACAATAACCACTTCTTTCGCTTCTGACGACGGAGCTCAGCAGAGGTTGTTGCGGCCGCCTCTTGGTCGCTCCGGTAATGACCGTTGGCGGGTGCCAAAGGATAGCCTGCTTTGTACTCCTCTGCCATAGACTTGTTTGGGAAATGGGTTTTTCTTTTTCCGGTTGAATGAGAAAGTTGTGAAGGGAATTAGAAGATTATAGTACTTATGAATGTGAAGGAAATAGTGGTGGTGGTGGTAGTGAAAAGGGTTTGGGAGTAGTGATATATATAGAGGGAATTTTCAGATGAAAAACCCTTTTGGAAGTGGGAGTATAATAAGGGGGAAATATTTTATGGTTGCCAAACGCGGCTGAGGGCTTTGAGGCTTGACTTTGAGCTTTTAGTGTTGTTTTGGAATATCATTGGTTTGGAATTATGTAAGGCTGATGGATTAATATATCATATCTGGATGGAACCTTCTATGCTGAGTTTGGGAAATATAATTATAAAACATGGTTACCCAGTTAGAATGCGCAACGTAGTTTGGAACCTGACTCTTATTTTTTGATAAATTACGGAGTCCGAGTCAAATTGCATGCATATATATTAATACCCGAGGGATCACTTTTACTGATGGCTAGTGGTTGAGACGTTAAAGTCGATACTATGAAAATCTTTCTATTTGATAGGGCCTTTTACTGTAGATATGAATTCCGTCAAGCCCAGAAATGAAACGTTGGAAGAAGTCGTCTTCCAAAATCAATAGGTTGATTGTTTCGCTCGTCTCTTACAAAACGAACAAAATCTATGAGGGTTATTTTCTGAATCTGAAGGAGGGTATTTGAGTTGAAATAAAGAAAATGGTACGATGTTGTTATAAAAGTTTTTGGGTAAATTACATTGACCTCCATTGAGGTTTTATCAAATACAATGCCCCCTTGAGGTTTCTGAAATTAATATAACCTCTCTTATTTTTTAAACTATTATGCAGTTATTTTTCTATTGTTAAAATCAATTAAACATCATAATTTAAGCTATTAAAACTTCAAATTTGAGTTTTTTTTTGACAAAATAAACTTTAACATAATTTTTTGAAATAGTCTATTTTAAATTTTTTAGATTTTTTTGAAGCCAAAATTCAAACAAATTTTAAAATTCTGTCAGAATTTTGACTTCAAAATAATATCAAAAATTTAACATAAGTTATTTCCGATGTGATAAAAATTATGTTACAATTTATTTTATCAAAAACAATCTCAAACTTAAAGTTTTTATGGCCTAATTAATTATATTAAACTGATTTTAACGATAGGGAAGATAAATGTATAGTAATATGAAAAGTAAGGGACGTTATTGTAATTTTAAAAACCTAAAGGGGGGCATTGTATTTTTCACAAACCTCAGGGAAGGTCAGTGTAAATCACCCAAAGTTTTTTTACTTTGTCTAGAATGTGATATAAACTTATCTCTTTTCAATTCTTTTCTATCTTTATTCTTTAACGAATTTTCATGTTTTGATAAATAAAAAGAATAACCTTTCATCGAGACGAATACAAAAATAAAGAAAAATCACTAAGGACAAAAATTTTGGGAGGGAAATATATGAGATATAATGACAAATGAAACCTCATGGGTATGGCGTCCAATTTAATACTAAAACATGGGCCCTCCTATGATGTCCTTCTCGAAGTCAAGAGATTACCAAGTCTTTACTCTTTGGTCTTCTAGATGTATAAGTTCTGGTCAAATTGTTCATTAGAAATGGGTTTAATAAGGGGAAATGATGAGGGGGAAATATTTTATGGTTGCCAATATTTAAAGCTTGACTATGAGCTTATTTTGACTTTGGCATGATATAAGCTAAGAGACTAATACAATGAAACTTGGAAAATTATAAAAACATAGCATTAATCCATATTCCAAATAGATGGTTTCTAGTATTGAAATAACTGGAAATATGATAAATAAAAAATATAATCATGAGAATATATGGTGCGCATTAGGTAGATTATCGTTTTACCCTTTATCAGTGAGTGGTCATTTCATGTTTGACATTATATGCCCAAAGCTGAATTGCTCATTCGGTTACAATGACTTGCAACTTTTCTCAGAATGACGTGCTCCTTAAAATACATTGAAATTTACACTAGAGTAATTAAAGCCATGTGGCACCATTAGTTGTTCATCTCATGCCTAACACCATGTTTCCATAGCTGGATCGTTCGTTCGCTTACAATCACTTGCACATTCTCTGAGAATAATTATGACATGCTTCTTAAAATGCATTGACTTGCACTAGAGTAAAATCGACACCAATATTGAGAGGTCATTTCATGCCTGACACCATATTCTGCATGGTTGAATTGCTCATTTGACTATAATGACTAGCATCTTCTTTCAGAATGACATGCTCACCAGAATACATTGACTTGCACAGGAGTACATCCATGTGACACTAGTGAGCATTCATTTCATCGATGACAACATGTGCCCAAAATTAAATTGCTCCTTCGGTTATATACATCTGCAACCTCTCCACCATCTCCATGTTTTTGGAATTGCTTTAGTACATTTCTAGCATTTTGATACTTGGGGCCAGTATTTAGGAAAATACTTTTAGTCAATGTCATGTTTTTGATAATTTTCTCGAACTTATATATAGAAGTTTACAGATATTCATAGGTAGTATTGCACGTCAACAATGTTAAAATCAAGTTAATCGAGGACATTTTGGTCAAATTGTCATACTAAAACAAAGTTTATTTCTGAATATATATATATATATATATATATATATATATATATATATTTAAAAAAAACAATCTCAAATGTTGTTTGGTGTAAGTATTTCAGAAAAAAAAAAATTCAAGGTTAGATTTATTTGGCTTTTTTAAGGCACTCTCTCCCTCTCTTCTTTTCGAGCTTTGTGCACATATTATGTTAACAAAAAAATTGTTTTAAAATTTTAAATTCGCAGTTAATTGCAAAAAAAAAATTTTAGTCAACAATGAATTTTTAATTTTTTTGAATATAAAATTTAAAGAACACGATCAAAAAATGATCAAATAAACGGTGTCAGACATGACCAAAAAAGAATCAAATATTGCTATTTAATGCATTAATCATTAACAAACATAATAATTTAATGCTAGTCAATGATTGACAAACAAACCAAATAATATTTGTGAAATTGTTGCCCAAACAAAGTTCACAAACATTACTCTTACAAAAACGAAAAAACAAAAACAAAAACACCCAAACAAACACAGCCTTATTTATAGTTAGGATAAGGATAGGAAAATGCCAATCTTTTATTTATAACACAACTGAAAGAATATACATAGGAAACAAACAGAACCTAAAGCAATACATATAATGGGTGATTAAAAACAGAACAAATATCAATAACACAAGAGTATCAATTGCACTGGACATTCTGGAGTTCCTTCGTTACGACATTGACATCCATGGTGCAATCCAAATTAATAGCTTTCTTCTTCTTGAAAATGAACATTAGCTCCACCTTTCCATTCAAGGTCGATTGGCTACTCAGAGGCAAAATCCCCGAATTCAAATCATTGCCCAATTCTGTATTCCCTGCTTGACTTACCAGGTTTACCGCAACGTTGATTTTTTTGGTAGATCGGAAACTGGCTTTTGAATTTGGAATAACGGCACTTCCAACTGGTGTACCCTTGTAGAAGAAATTGACAGTGGTATTATCATATTTGTAAGGGCCGAAATTAGTGTTTTTGACCCCAAGCACAGTGTTCATCATCAGGTTGAACGAAGGGGTAGTTGTTTGGACATTGAAAGTGTCAAACGTGGCAGATCTAACCTTGTATTGGGGAGTTCGGACTTTCATAACCGTTAATGAGAAGAGTACGATGATTCCAGTTTGAAAAATGACAAATGCTACGCCATACAACAACCATTTCTTTCGTTTCTGACAGCGGAGCTCGGTGGAGGTTGCTGCCCCCGCCTCTTGGTCGCTCCGGTAATGACCATTGGCGGGTGCCAAGGGATAGCCTGCTTTGTACTCCTCTGCCATAGACCTTGTTTGGGAAATGAGTTTTTCTTTTCCCTGTTGAATGAGAAAGTTATGAAGGGAATTAGAAAATTATACCAATTTCTCAATGTGAAGAAAATGTTGGTGGTGGTAGTGAAAAGGGTTTGGGAGTATTGGTATATATATAGAGGGAAATTTTCAGATGAAAGCCCCTCTTGGAATTGGGGTTTTAATAAGGGGGAAATATTTTATGGTTGCCAAACGCGGCTGACGGCTTTGAAGCTTGACTTTGAGCTTTTAGTGTTGTTTTATAATTATGTAGGCAAGCCCAATGAACTAGATCGAAGTCCAACGTGGCTTACATGGCCTCAAGCAATTAGTTTGCTTGGTTGGCGCATGCATGCCATGTGGGCAGGGCCTCGTCAAGACCCAAAGAAAAGAGTCCTGACCGACATGCCCGGACCCATTTCACATGGCATCCAAGTGACTCAACTCTAGCACATGACATTCGATCTAGTGTCCGGCGCCCTACACATGGCATTAGGGTAGAACGATTATTACTGACGTCATAATTAGAAAACATACTTCGCACATGTTGACTTAGCGCTCAAGTTTCATCCATGTATCAATTGGATAAATACTATAATTTCCACTCTCTTTAGCCTGATGTAATTTAGTGGCATGGTATATGTGCAAATTATTACATATAAATTAAGTGAGTGGACCAATTTTTTTATAAGATATTTCTGACTTGATTTGGAATGTGAAAAAAAAAGGATAAATGTAGCTCTTTTCGAAAAAAAAAAAACTCTATCTTTATCCTAAGATGAATTTTTTCATATTATTATGAAAAAAGAATAATTTTTGTTGAGAAAAATCCAAAAAATAATTTTTTTTATATCGTGTTTTTTTGTTTTCGTTGTACGTCTTAATGTATCAATCATCCATTAAAAAGTTATTTTGTATTTTCAGCATGTAAATTTATCTAACAAAAATTAATAAAGATCAATACTCGTTGCGTAAAACAAAAATAAAAAAGTCTAAAGACACAGATATGCCTACGTGCATCTAACGGTTCGGAACACATCTATGTCCAAATACCCTAGCATTACTGAAATGAAAATTAATGAATGAATTATTTGAGAAGATCCATGATCCTAGTGTCTTTCTTTGATACTTTGATTCATTTTTTTATTTTTTTATTTCTCTCTCCGAGGCAACAAAGAAGAAGTAAAAAATAACAAACTATCAAATAATATATAATAGGCATGAAAATTCGAAATACTGAATATTTTAAACACTAAAAGGATTAAAATCAGCACAAGTACACACAAAAGTGGAAAACAAACAAAAGAATAGGCATAATGAATGGGACCATGCATGTATAGGATGACCATACGCTGTCCATACCGTATACGTACAGAAAACATAAATCCTACAGAACAAAGGATCAGAAACTGTTGTGCATAGTGCACCGCATAATATGCAATACACGCTACGATGCACCCCTTGTGCACAAAACACAATTCACATAAAGTAAATACATCATGACAAAGAAATCTCTCTCTCATTTGCACACTACATTTTGGAGAGATTTTGCTGCGGTATTTAGTTCCATGGTGCAATCCATGTTCACAGACTTCTTCTTCTTAAAAATCAACATCAGCTCCACTTTCCCATTCAACGTCGATCGGCTGCTCAGAGGCACAATACCGGAACTTATATCACTCGCTAATTGCAAATTTCCGGCTAGATTGGTAGAAGCAAGGTCTATTGCAATTGCGAACTTTTTGGTTCTTCGGAATTGAGCTTTCGATTTGGGGATAATAGCACTTCCAACTTCTGTTTCGCCGTAGTAGAAATGAATGGTGGTGTTGTCATATTTGTAGGGGCCGAAATTGGTGTTCTTGATCCCAAGTGCGATGTTGGCCTTCAGATTGAATGAAGGGTTCGTCGTGGTCTGGAGATCAAAGGTGTCGAAGGTGGCTGATCTAACCCGGAATTTGGGATTACGGACCTTCATAACTGTAAGGGAGAAGAGAGCTATGATTCCGGTCTGGAAAATGACAAAGGCTATGCCGTACAGTAACCACTTCTTATGCTTTTGGCGGCGGAGGTCTTTGGAGTGCTCGGTGGTAGCAGTCTCTACGTCGTGTTTGGATTTGGGATCATGAGATTGAGGAAGCGTTGGGTGGACTTTTTCATTGCTCTCTGCCATCTAATGGGGTTTTTCAGAAAATTCAAGAACAAAGAGATGGAGAGAGATGGTTGAATTGCTTAGGGATGCGATGAAGGAGATGGGTATGGTGTTGTGAATTTGAGAGCATAGGGCTATGGGCTATATATATATATATGAAAAATAATTCTAGAAGATGATCACCATCCCGGAAGGTCTAAGGGGGCGGAAGTGGAACGCGTCCCATGAATGAGGGGGTTGTGGAAAATTTAAGATCACTACTAATTGGTCAAATTTGATGCGCCTTATGATTGATTATGGTGTCGATTTTCCTATGATGTCGTACTCGGAAGTCAAGAGATAACCCAAGTCTTTACTCTTTGGTCTTCTAGATGAATTAGTTGGTCAAATTTTAATAATTTTTTTAAAATTTTCAATCATAATTTTTTTTTAAATTTATCTCGTTAAAATGAATCAATAATTGGAGACATCAGATAGCCAAATATTTTATCTCGTTAAAATTTTCAATCATAATTCTCACAAATCTAAATCCTAAAGTTATCAAATAGCCAAATATTTAACCCAAATTACCTAGGAAAGAATAAGGCATTTTCTCTTTAGCAAAAAATAGCAATCGAGAATATTAATGGAGACATCAGTACAAGTATCAATACATATTAAAGCGGTATCAATACATATTAAACATCTGAGACATTCTGGTTGTTTTGTGAGAACCTCTCATGTTTCCATTTCATTCACAATCCTTTCGAATTTTTAACAATAAATATCCGAATGAATAATCGGACTTCAAAAAATATGTTCATTAAACATAAACAAAATCACAAACAATAATCAAAATAACATACAGATTCAGAAACTAAAAATACATAACATATAATACCGAACCGAATCATGTGGATTCACAGTCCTTTTGTAACAAATACGTCACCGCACCGGAGGTGTTAGAGGATGCATCGTTGTTTTTTTCTCAGGGTAAAACAGTTCTATGCAGAAGGAACACCAAGCAATTATTCTCCTGTCGAATCGGTTTCTCCCACATACAAAGAACACGAAAATAATAGCATGCTTGACGGCGAAAATCTAGTCTGAAACCAAGAATGGTATTGAATGTTTATAAAAACCTTTGGAATTGCGAAACCACCGAGAACATCAATGGAGATATCAATGGATATTAATGCAAGTATTCTTGGTGTGTTCGGGTGAGTGTTTCTGAAACGATTTTTGGAAGAAAAAAAAAACTCTGAGATGTTGTTTGGTGTAAATGTTTTACAAAAAAATTGGGAGTTAAATTTTTTCGACATTTTCGAGGTGTTTTCTCTCTCTTCTTTTATAGGGAAATGAATATTGTTTTGGGAAAAAAGTAACAATGTTTGAGGAAAAAATTTCCAAACAAGTTCACAAAAATTTTCTAAAATTTTTTGAAAAAAACCCAACCTAACACACCCTTTGAATTTCATATGCAACCTTTTAAATTTTCAACAAATATTTTATGGTTGCCAAAAGCATATGACCTTTAAAGCTTATGATTTCGCATTCCAAGTCAAGAGATTGACAAGTCTTTACTCTTTGGCCTTCTAGATGTAATTTATCCAAAGTTTTGGTCAAATATTTTGGTTTTTGCCTTTCTGTATCTGTGTAGCCTCGAACCCACGAAGTCTTACCATTAATTATTTGGTGTGAATTTTTTTGCTTGGACTGCAAAAGAAAGAACTCGACAGTGTCAATCGACTAAAGGTAGGAGGAGAGTATTCTGATTCTTAAATTAGTTCCAGGAGAATGGAATGAAACAACTTAAAAGTTTAAGTGTTTGATCGCGTGTACCTGATGTTGAGAGTCTTTGTGCCTTATATATATGGGATTGCATGGATGCACGTACCACAACAACGATCTGGTGTGGTCACCATGTACCCCACCTGTGTCAAACTTTCTCCAATATTGGATGATTTTCAAGACTTGACGAAACGTAAAGTTTCATTTTGATAAATTATATATCATTGTGGTACTTTTTTTGTTATATATTGATGGGCATTTTTTGTTTTGTGAAAAATATTATGGTTGATTAAATTTTGAACACATGTATTTTTGTATTATTAAATACAAATTTTATTTATAGTTGTTCATTTATTTTGATGGTGACACCCTCGAGTAAAAATCTTGGGTCTACCACTGACGGTCATGCTATCACGCCTAGTAACTATCGCTACCCCACGATTCCACGAATAACCGCCCGTCCATTTTGAGAAAAGACTGCTTGAACCACTATGCCCCAAATGTTTCGACCATCATGTGTTCTGCTCAACTCATGCGTTGGTCGTACACCCAAAGGCGAAATCGTGGCATTCAATATAGGCTTGTGGAGTCTTCGGTCCGGCACCACAATTTTGTTGTAAGTCTGGTCCAAGTAAGAAAAAGTTGAGCCCTAAAATTCCTCAATTTGGTCCCTTGCTAGAGCAAGCTGGACCGAGTACCCTTAATGTCGTAGCCCAAATCCTCATAAGTTTGACCTACTACAATGTCAACAAGTCTAAAACCACACACAAAATACACACTCACATAGTGGCAGGCGCGCGCACACACTCTATAGGTGTGTGGTTGTAGCACATATGTTTGTGTATAACTCCAAAGGAAAAAATATAGAAGTGATTTTGAGTAAGTCTAGAAACACATAATTCATGCATAGATTCGGATACATATGTATAGAGAACTATTTGATCCACGTGAGACCCTCTAAAATAATCTGAGCTCTACATGCATCAAATGGCTATAGACACATTTATATCCGAATTTATGCACGAAAGATTGTCTGACCTCTAAAATAAATAATGACTTTTTTATTGATTTTCTCTACTTCTTTGTTTTTTAGGGCCAAATTAAAAATGACGTCTGATATGAAAACTGCTCATAACTACTTCTGATTATATTTACTAGTCTATATAGAGTCTCCTTTAGTTGACAATAGGATTGATTTACTAGAAATTATTTATTGCTTTTAATAAAAAAATAATTTGAGAAGGGAATGAGTAATATTTACTGCTTTTAATAAAAAAATAATTTGATTAGCCTAATATTCGGTAGTGACGGTAATGTTTTTCCCCCTAGTTTTGGAAAAAGTAAGAAATGTCCTCAGGGTAGGGACGGCAACGGGGCGGATCAAGACGGTTAGTAGGATAACCGTACTCCATCTGTGAACATTATATCCTATTCGAAACTGTCCTGATAACCAAAGGGGAGAGAGAAAATACTCCATATATAACCAAACCATTCGATTCGAGGAATACCCGAACTAAACTAGACCGTAACCAAAATTGAAAAAAACTAATAAACAACAAAATATGTACAAAAAATAGCATCCATTCGATGAACGATTGTCAATCGCAGCTGGAGACTGGAAAATCAGGTCTTCCAACTTCCATGTCCCAATTTCTCAAACCTCATTCCGCTGCTTATATTTAGGTTTAGGGTTAAGAGTTATAATTATAATTACGTATATAAGTGTAAAACAACGTCGTTTTAATTTCGATTGGGTTTGAGGACCGGTTTAGTTATTGGTCTAAATTAAAACCTAGCCAAACTCAAACGGATATTCATCCGTTCCTATTATATCCATACTTGCAGGGAAAAACAGTTACGGTTCAGGAAAAGTTAAACAGTTCGATTCAAGTAACTATCAATTCGGTCGCCAGGGCAGGGAAATTATACCCCAAGTTTTAGAATCATTGAAATTTGACATACTAAATATTTTAACCACTAAAAGGATTAAATGAGAATAATTACACACAATGGTAAACAAATAAAAGAATAGGCCTAAGAAATGGGACCACGACCATACGCTGTCCCTATCCTATACAGAACACATAAATTCTACCAAACACGGGATCGAAACTCTACTATGCATGGTGCACAACAAAGTTTGCTTCCGAATATTGTCCAATCTTTTGGACAGTATTCTATTGATTAAAACTGTAATGGTACCGTTTGAATATTGCACAACACACCTATTATAGGTCTCCTGTCCACAAAACACAATACATACAGAGCAATACATAATGACATAAAAATCTCTCTCACTTGCACACCACATTTTGGAGGGATTTTGCTGCGGTATTTAGTTCCATGGTGCAATTCATGTTCACGGACTTCTTCTTCTTGAAGATCAACATTAGCTCCACTTTCCCATTCAACGTCGATCGGCTGCTTAGAGGCACAATCCCAGAACTTATATCACTCTCTAATTGTGAATTCCCAGCTACATTGGTAGAAGCAAGGTCCACTGCAATTGTGAACTTTTTAGTTCTTCGGAATTGAGCTTTCGATTTGGGGATAATAGCACTTCCAACCTCTGTTTCGCCATAGTAGAAATGAACGGTGCTGTTGTCGTATTTGTAGGGACCGAAATTGGTGTTCTTGATCCCAAGTGCAACGTTGGTCCCCAGATTAAACGATGGGTTGGTTGTTTGGACAACATCAAAGGTGTCAAAACTGGCGGATCTGACCCGGAATTTGGGATTACGCACCTTCATAACTGTAAGGGAGAAGAGGGCTATGATTCCGGTCTGGAAAATGACAAAGGCTATGCCGTAGAGAAACCATTTCTTCTGCTTTTGGCGTCGGAGCTCTTTGGATTGCTGGGTGGTGGCAGTCTCTACGTCATGTTTGGATTGGGGATCACGAGATTGAGGCAGCGTTGGGTGGACCTTTTCATTGCTCTCTGCCATTTAATGTTTTTTTTTCCAGCAAAATTCAAAGGAGAAAGAGAGAGATGGTTGAATTTCTTAGGGATGCGATGCATGAGATGGGTATGGTGTTGTGAAGTTGAGAGAATAGGGGCATGGGCTATATATATATATATATAAAAGAACAAATATATCTGCAGAAGAAGATTTGGTAGTGAGATTCTAGAAGATTATTAATGCAAGACACCATCCGCGAAGGTATGTTCATGGCTAAGGGTGTGGAAGTGGAACGCGTCACATTAATGAGGGGGTTGTGGAAAATTTAATCTATCCCCATTGGAAGCATCTAATCTATCCGTTGAGATTGTCAAAATATCCATCCTTCTAGATGTTTATGTGCCACTCATGTGACAATAATACGAAGGTCAGACTTACACTTCTCCTTACTACCCCGTCGTTTTGTTACTTAACAGAGTCTTGTATTTTTAATACCCAGTCGTTGCCCATGGTATATCCCACTTTCCTAATCAAAAGATAGAAGAGCACCCCTTTTCGAGAAGTTAAGGGGTCATTTTGTCAAGTCGGCAGCTCTATATGTCCTACAGTTTAGTCTTTTCATTTAATCTACTTTCTAAGTCATTCTATTTCAATCAAATTACCAGCATACTTCCTTGCGCATTTTTAGAGCCATTAGTCGCGTTTCAATACGTACAATTGGTCTTTTTCTAAGCCACAGCTAAGTAAGGCCTTATAATAATTGAAATACAACAAAAAGCTACAACTGCCATGTGAGAAAAATTAGGTCAAACTCAACCAATGTACCGTATTACTAAGTTTAATGTAGAAAATTTGTTGTTTTTATAGGAAAAATTTGAGATTCATCTCTACTCTTGACTAGCTCTTCATATAGAGTTAGACATTCAAACTCAAGTCTTATATATTCGAGACTCATTTTGAGCTTAGTCGGGGTTAAGTTCACACAATCTACATTTGTAGACATAAAAGTATAGTTGAAGATGCTTTTAGTATAAAGATTGTGCGGAGTTCTTTAATCAGATTGTCATCTGGGCCAGGCTTTTAATCCAAGAGTCTTCTAGTCTCTCTAATACTGCAAAAGTTAGAATCAATTAGTACTCATTGACTGGTGTCAGTTGAAAAGCACTCTAATGCTTAAGTCATTAAGTGACCAGAAAGTCAAAGAAAAGTAATGTAGTAAGGATAAAGAGTATGTACCGTACTTTTATCCTGATATCACCTTTTATATGCAAACAAGGCTTGAAGCTCAAGCCATGCATCATGTGCGGAGCATGTTTTCCGATGATGTCGAAAATAATCGTCTATGTCAAACATCATGCGTGACGTATCGAGCTCAAACTCGGATGCTTGACCCACCTAGATGGCAAGTAGATGCGAATCGCAACCACGTGGTACAAGTCAATATGTAAGGTCCTAACTCGGTTGGGTCCACACAACGCGCCCATACGTTTAGGCTAGTTGTGCAAGGTCTCGTGTGTCATGTCGAGCTTCGATTTGGCTCATGAGGATATTTTATCAACTTCATTTCAATTTTTTAAAATAATCTTTGTTTTAATATAAAGAATCTAAAATCTAAGGAAATTATGATTAAAAAAATTTAAATAGTTCATTAAAAATAAAAAGGGGAAAAAATGTGGGGTGGGTAATAAAACTACAACAAAACTCAGAATTGCCAACTAAAATTGCCGACCAAACCATATTTGTCGCCAAAGAACTTACGTTTCCAAACCAAATAATTTTAGTCAGTCAAATAGAAACCAATGCCAACCAAATTTTTATTTACTCGGCATTTGTACTCGAGTGAAAAGGGCAATAGTTTCCTCGACGATGGTTTGCTATTTCCCATCTAAACATTTGGTCGGGATTGGTTCATTATTTACCAACTAAAGTTCTTTAAGTCGCCTAATAGTATTGTCGACTGCATATCCACTACTGATGCAGCGTAGGGTGTGGGAAACGGATGGTAACACGAGATTCACAGCCTTCCTTCGAATCGTTGAGAGTTCCAACGAACAATACCGATTGTTAGGGCTCTATACTCTCTGCAATTCCACGAAATTGAGAAAGAATAGGATATTGGTTTGAGAAACTCTCTCAAGACTCTTTTCTTATTAATCCAAAACTCCTTTACAATGGAAATAAAAGCTTTAAATAAGACTCGAAACCCTAATTCACCTAACGTCATAAAAGACGAAAATAACCCAACATGTAGGAAAATACGAAAATAGACCAGAAACAAAGTACTAGACCTCACGAGTAAGCTCGAATCGACGGATCGTGATTCTGACTTACGTGGAAGGAGAAATTGCAACAAAACGAAAGAAATAAAAACGGGAAAAACCGAAAAACGCCAAATTGAAGGCCCAAACGATGGAATTTGGCCCAAAAGCGACGTACGTCATGGCGAAGCGATGAGTATTGCTCTCCACGTCGATTCCACCCAAAATAGGTATGGAAAACTTAAAAATTGTGTAAAACACAATTTTTAAGTTTTTCTTCGATCCAACCTCTCCATGAATGTAACGGCTATCTGCTCCGCATCATTCTCCCCAGATTGGACAGAATTCGACCTCGAATTCACGGACTCATCTTCCTCGCTTGAACTGTCACCTCGATAAGGAATCAAATGTTTCACATTAAACACATCAGCCGTGTGAATATGACTTGGCAGTTTCAAACGGTAAGCATTTGGGTTTATTTTTTTGAGCACCTCCAAGGGTCCAATCTTGCGAGCTGACAGTTTATTGTACGCTCCTGCTGGAAACCGTTCTTTGGTCAGAACTGCCCATACAAAATCACCTTCTTCAAATTCCACTAACCTCCGTTTTTGGTCCGCAGCTTGCTTATACTTGGCATTTGAGTCTAACAACTTGACATGAGTGGCCTTATGAATCTGCTGCAGATGTTCAACAAAATTATCAGCCTTGATACTCACCCTCTTTCGATTAGGGAAGGGGACCAAATCAAGGGGGGCACGAGGCATGAATCCGTACACAACAACGAAGGGACTCAGACCTGTGCTACGATTCACCGTATGATTGAAAGCGAATTCTGCCTGGTATAATTTCTGATCCCACGATTTCAGATTGTCCCCCACCAAACTGCGCAAATGATTACCCAATGAACGGTTGACCACTTCAGTTTGGCCATCCGTCTGCGGATGATAAGCACTGCTGAAATCAAGTTTGGTGCGACACAATTGCCATAAACTTCTCCAAAAATGGCTCAGGAAACGAGTATCCCTATCCGAGACAATAGAAGTCGGGAGCCCATGTAGGCGATACACTTCCCTGAAGTAAAGCTGCGCCACACCCACTGCATCCGTCGTCTTCTTGCAAGCAATGAAGTGCGCCATCTTGGAGAAACGGTCCACCACCACAAATATCGAATCCATACCCCGCTGCGTACGAGGTAATCCCAGAATAAAGTCCATACTGACATCAGACCATGGCTGACTTGGCACTGGCAGTGGCATGTAAAGGCCTGCGTTGGTGGCACCTCCTTTTGAAGTCTGACAAATACGACACGCTGCTACATAGCTCTCCACCTCCCGCCGCATTGATGGCCAATAATAGGACTCAGCCACCAACTGATAGGTCTTGTCTCTTCCCGCGTGCCCCTCATCATGCAGCTCCTTAATAATTTTCAAACGCAAGCTGGAGTCGGGGATACACAACTGATTTCCCTTGAACAAGAACCCATTGTGTAATAAGAAATCAGAATTTCTGTCCTCAGCCAAACTCTCCAAAACTGTAGAAAAGAATGAATCAGTAGTATTGTCACGACCCATTCCAATTTGGAATAGATCAGTGACCGGCCAACGAGCTAATCCCGTTAAGGCCTATAACGAATACAGTTAAGGATCTCCAATCTGCCAAACTAATCAGAGTAAATGGAAACGTGTATCACAACCTCAAAACAAACACCAGGGAAGTGTACGTGTTAAACTAAGCATACAGACATCCTATAACATCATCCTCAAAAATGTCAGCCTAACAGGTGGCCGAACAAGTCCTAATGATCAAACAAAATTAAACATACTATCTATTCAATATATACAACCAAGAGTCCTTTATCCCTCTACTGTCTATGGCTCGCCTCCTCAGAACCTGGTATGTTGTTTAACAACATCATTAGCACATCGCTAGTGTGAATTCAAATATGAAATTCTACGTATTTGCCATGTTATCCATATGCACAATGCATGTAACATAATGATCTTGATAAACATAATTAACAGCATAGCCCAAAAGGTCAAGCCTAGGACTTTGTTCAAGCTTATCTCATTTAGTTCAATGTAACGGTTGCCAATTGTTCGTAGGTGGGAGCTACCCCCTTATGCATCATCGCATACGTGGAATGACGTCATCCATAAACCACATTGGCCGTGGTTAACAACCTTGTTTCACACCTCTCGCTATATTCTAATCCCCTAGCGGTCGGGGTACCGTTTGAACCACTTTTCACGTATTGATCAATGTTTTCTTAATTAACGCATGGTCTAAGTATGAACAATTCAATATGATCTAGCATGGCATTTTCATGCTTAAAACAACATATAACATTGAAATATCTCATGCTTTCGTGCTTTTAAAATTATACACGTAACAAGTCATATTTGAACTCACCTTCTGTCTTGTTTGAGTAATTAACTATCTTGCCAATCTCCTACAATAAATCAATGATATCTTATTTAATATCGATGTTTAACGGTCAATGATATTAATAAAAATCCTAATATTTTATCGGTAATAAATCCCAGACTACCGGTAATGGATGCGCAATTACCGGTAGTAGAAGGCAAAGGTTCACATCAGTGCCCCGCACTACCGGTAGTAAAGACACGAACTACCGGTAGTAAAACCTACTGTCAAAATTATCACAAGTATTACCACAACTACTACCGGTAGTACCAGCGTCACTACCGGTAGTAAAACCTACTGCCCAAAATCCGAAAACTGGAAAACAACAGTACTACCGGTAATACAGACCCTACTACCGGTAGTAAAACATTCTGGGCAAAATTTCCAGATTCTTGACAGATTCTTGACAGATTTTCTAACTTCCATTTTCAAGCTTTAAATCAACAACCAAGCTCATTAACCACCAAAAACAAGTCATAAACATATCATAGAGGCAAGAGGTCCCTACTACCAGTAATCAAAGTGTTAAACGGGATTTTGGATCTTTGTATAGCAGCTGGGTTTCCTCTCAATTTCAGCTATGGCTTTTCTCTAATATTTCCATTAACACCTCTGTTTTTCTTCATCATACACCTCCATAATCACTATCTAAAGTCTAGACTGATTTATTTCATAGTTATATTACTATATAAACCATTAAACTAAGAAGAACAAGGAAGTATACCCAAAGTTCAAGTACCTCTTCAATGGCTTCTTCCTTTTCTTCTTCTTCTTCTTGTTCTTCCTCTCTCTCTCACTAACTCACGCACGAACTGAAGGGAAAAAGAAAATAAGGCCGGGAGATCATTGGACATGTTTAATAGAGGCTTATGAGGAAGCTTGAGGTGGAAACAAGCTGCTTGGTGTCAATTAATTAAAAGAAGTTATTGATGACTAACCATAATTCACCTCTATCCACGTCCAAAATATCCAGCCCCTTAGGAAACAAATATTTATATGGTGTATTAACTCACCCCAATTCTACAAAAAACATATAATTCTCCTATTAGTATTATTTCTTTAAAATCACCCGTGTTTTAACTACACCCAATCAAGTTCCGGAATTAAAACACGTTCTAACATATCTCGGAATTAATTCGACCGAATTTCCAAATTTACCAATTATATATATATTTATATTTTTTTTTTATATTTCGGGTCGGGGTCTCACAAGTATATAACTCACGAATAACATCAAAGCCTACAACATGAGTTTGCATCACAGTTAGGAAGGAGGAACGCCGACTCAAGGCATCTGCCACCCGATTTAGTACCCCTGCTTTGTGCTTGATCACAAACGAAAATTGCTGCAAATAAGCAGCCCAACCTGCATGTCTACCGGATAACTTGTCTTGACTATTAATATGTTTTAGGGCTGCATGGTCTGAAAACAGCACAAACTCCCTATGCAGTAGGTAATACCGCCAATGCTTGAGGGCCTGCACAAGAGCATAAAACTCCACATCGTACGTACTGTAGTTGAGTTTGCTGCCACTTAGCTTTTCACTGTAATAAGCTATTGGTCGCCCTCCTTGACTCAACACGGCACCAATCCCTACCTTGGACGCATCACAATGTAACTCAAATGCCTGAGAGAAATCAGGAAGAGCGAGGACAGGGGCTGTGGTTAACTTCTGTTTGATCAACTCAAACGCCGCAGAGGCTGCCTCCGTCCACGTAAATTTCCCTACTTTCATACAGTCAGTGATAGGTGCCATAATAGTACTAAAATTTTGAACAAAGCGTCGGTAGAAAGAAGCCAGACCATGAAAGCTCCTCACATCAAACAGACTCTTGGGCTGAGGCCAGTTTCGAACTGCTTCAATCTTCTCATTGTCCACAGAAATACCACCCCCAGACACGAAATACCCCAAGAACAGAACTTGGTCTGTTAGGAATGAACACTTACTAGGGGATGTATAAAACTCCTCTCTTCGTAGAACCAACAACACTTCTCGAAGATGCTGCAAGTGCAACTCTGGATTGGCACTATAAATCAGAATGTCATCGAAATAGACAACAACTGATTTCCCGATGAATGGTCGGAGGGCCTGGTTCATCACTCTCATGAAGGTGCTGGGTGCGTTGGAGAGCCCAAATGGCATGACCAACC
This sequence comes from Arctostaphylos glauca, assembly GCA_019985065.2. Lineage (NCBI taxonomy): Eukaryota > Viridiplantae > Streptophyta > Magnoliopsida > Ericales > Ericaceae > Arctostaphylos > Arctostaphylos glauca. The sequence continues at coordinate 27,542,571 of JAHSPW020000013.1, read as the reverse complement.
ATTCATAAAGACCCTCACGAGTTTTAAAAGCTGTCTTCCACTCATCCCCTGGTCGGATACGAATCTGATGGTACCCACTCTTCAAGTCCAGCTTGCTGAAAACACTAGCTCCACTCAACTGATCCAAAAGATCATCTAACCGTGGTATTGGGAACCTGTATCGCACTGTGATTTTATTGATAGCTCTACTGTCCACACACATCCTCCATGAGCCATCTTTCTTAGGGATCAACAATGCTGGTACAGCACATGGGCTAAGACTCTCTCTAATGAAACCCTTCGACAACAGGTCTTCCACTTGACGTCGCAGCTCCTCATGCTCTTTCGGACTCATCCTGTAATGAGGCCGATTGGGTAACATAGTCCCTGGGGCCAACTCAATCTGATGTTGTATATCACGAAGAGGAGGTAAACCTTCTGGCAGGTCGTCAGGAAATACATCTGAAAACTCTTCGATTAAAGGCTGCACCCCTGCTGGAATCTTGCTCCCCTTTGACACTTCTTTTCCGATCAGCACATATACTACACTCGAATCAGCCATCTCACCCACAAATTGCTTTTTGGTTAAGAGATTGGCACCCTCCCCACTAGGTGGGTTAGGAGGCACCTCTTTGGTGGGTACAAGGGTAAGCTTGACTTTCTCGAATACAAAGCTATAAGTGTTGCGTCGACCATCGTGAATTACCTCTCTGTCAAACTGCCACGGTCTTCCTAGCAAAAGATGACAAGCATCCATTGTCACCACATCACACCAGATCTGGTCTTTGTACGTTGTACCAATTGACACCGACACCAAGCATCGTTTGGACACGCTCACCTCATTCCCCTTCTTAAGCCAGGACAACTTATAAGGGTTAGAGTGTGGTTCCGTTGTCAATTCCAATTTTCGGACTGCCTCTTCTGCTATCACATTCTCACAACTGCCTGAATCAATTACCAAACGACAGACCTTTCCACCAATCGTACAGGTTGACTGAAAGATGTTACTTCGAAGCCAATCATCGCCGTCTGCCCCTCTTGGAGCGTAGCATGAACGCCTTACCACAAGCAATGGACCGCGATCCCCCTCAACAACTTCCTCTAACGTATCCTCCATGTCATAAGTCGGATCGTCCCTGACATCGTCTCCTTCCTGGTGATCCTGTACGTCTCCGTCGATAAACAAGGCCTTCCCCACTCGATCACCCTTCCGACAATCAGCCATTCGATGCCCTGCTTCACCACATTTAAAACAACGAGGGCCCCCTCCACCTCCAGCCACTGGTGGTTTAGTCTGCTGCCCTAAGATGGGTGGTTTTCCTCCTATATTGGAAGGGACGTTCACACTTCCTCTGCCACCATTGAAGCCACCTCCGCTTATCATGCCACCCGGCCGTCGATTCATCTGTTTCTCTAGTTGTGTTGCTCGCTGTTGGGCTTCTGAAAGGGAAAACGGATCAAAGAGATTCAGAGTGTCTTGGAATTGTTGACGCATACCTCCAATGTACCTTGCAACTAACTGTTCTTTTGTTTCTGCTAAATCATTGCGCGCTACCAGCCAATGAAAATCCGTGGTATACTCTGCAACAGATCGTGTTCCCTGCCTCAAATTTTGTAGTTGCTGGTACAACAACCTTGTGTAATTGTGGGGTAGAAATTCTGCTCGCATAAGTTTTTTTAATTTTTCCCACGAATCAACCTTCTTCTTCCCTTGTCTTGCCCTGGTCATCTTGACTTGCTGCCACCACGCAGCAGCCCTGTTCCGAAATCGAGTCGCCACTAAAGGAACCCGTTTATTCTCAGGCACCTCTTTAAACTCCAGAACCTCCTCTACTGCATTCAGCCAATCCAGCAACTCTTCAGGTGGTCCACCTCCTTGAAACTCAGGAATATCAATCTTCAATCCTGACTCCCACCGCCTCGAATCAGGTCTAACAGCAAGTCTTCGATCCCGCTGTCTATAATCCGCAAAAGGATTCTCCATCTCATCATCCAAATCGTCTTCATCCTCCTCCATGTAACGTGGATTCAGATTCGGATTCGGTGGTTGTCGTTGAAGACCTATGGCAGCAACTTGCTGCGTCAGGGCCTCCATCTGCTGGGCCAAACGAGCACCATGTTCCTCAAACATTCTGTTGATGTCTCCTCGGAGTTCTTCTCTGAGATCATCCACAGGTCTCCTCCTTGGCGGCATATTGCAAGAACCGAACCTGGCTCTGATACCAACTGATGCAGCGTAGGGTGTGGGAAACGGATGGTAACACGAGATTCACAGCCTTCCTTCGAATCGTTGAGAGTTCCAACGAACAATACCGATTGTTAGGGCTCTATACTCTCTGCAATTCCACGAAATTGAGAAAGAATAGGATATTGGTTTGAGAAACTCTCTCAAGACTCTTTTCTTATTAATCCAAAACTCCTTTACAATGGAAATAAAAGCTTTAAATAAGACTCGAAACCCTAATTCACCTAACGTCATAAAAGACGAAAATAACCCAACATGTAGGAAAATACGAAAATAGACCAGAAACAAAGTACTAGACCTCACGAGTAAGCTCGAATCGACGGATCGTGATTCTGACTTACGTGGAAGGAGAAATTGCAACAAAACGAAAGAAATAAAAACGGGAAAAACCGAAAAACGCCAAATTGAAGGCCCAAACGATGGAATTTGGCCCAAAAGCGACGTACGTCATGGCGAAGCGATGAGTATTGCTCTCCACGTCGATTCCACCCAAAATAGGTATGGAAAACTTAAAAATTGTGTAAAACACAATTTTTAAGTTTTTCTTCGATCCAACCTCTCCATGAATGTAACGGCTATCTGCTCCGCATCAACTACCAACTTGGCGACAAAACTATTTGGTCGGCAATTATAATTCTTGACTAAATTTGGACCATTTGCCGACCAAATAGTGAGTTTTCTACTTGAAGTTTTAGAAACATACAATTTGAAATACTAAATATTTAAACCACTAAAATTATTAAAAATCAAAATAAATACACACAAAAAATGGGAAAACAAATAAATGAATAGGCATACAAAATGAGACCATTGTATCACCATACGCTATCCCTACCATAATATTTGACCAACATGCTGCTCAAATACTATCGAACCGTGCTGATGCGCCCCGAGTCCACAAAATACAATCCATACAAAACAGTACATCATGACATAAAAATCTCTCTCACTTGCACACCACATTCTGGAGTGATTTTGCTGCGGTATTTAGTTCCATGGTGCAATCCATGTTCACGGATTTCTTCTTCTTGAAAATCAACATCAGCTCCACTTTCCCATTCAACCTCGATCGGCTGCTTAGAGGCACAATCCCAGAACTTATATCACTTGCTAATTGCGAATTTCCAATTAGATTGATCGAAGACAGGTCCGTTGCAATTGTAAACTTTTTGGTTCTTCGGAACTGAGCTTTCGATTTAGGGATAATAGCACTTCCAATCTCTGTTTCACCATAGTAGAAATGGATGGTGGTATTGTCGTATTTGTAGGGACCGAAATTGGTGTTCTTGATCCCAAGGGCGAGGTTGGCCCTTAGATTGAACGAAGGGTTTGTCGTTGTCTGGAGATCAAAAGTGTCGAAAGTGACGGATCTGACCCGGAATTTGGGATTACGGACCTTCATGATGGTGAGGGTGAAGAGGGCTATGATTGCAGACTGGAAAATGACAAAGGCTATACCGTACAGAAACCATTTCTTGTACTTTTGGCGACGAAGCTCTTTGGAGTGCTCGGTGGTGGCAGTCTCTACGTCGTGTTTGGATTGAGGATCATGAGATTGAGGCAGCGTTGGGTGGACTTTTTCATTGTTCTCTGCCATCTAATGGGCTTTTTCAGAAAATTCAAGAAGAGAGAGATAGAGATAGAGAGAGAGATGGTTGAATTGCTTAGGGATGTGATGAAGGAGATGGGTATGGTGTTGTGAAGTTGAGAGCATAGGGGCATGGGCTATATATATGAAAAATAAATATATCTGCAGAAGAAGATTAATTTAGTAGTGAGATTCTAGAAGATGATCACCGTTCCCGGAAGGCCTAAGGGGGTGGAAGTGGAACGCGTCCCTTGACTGAGGGGGTTGTGGAGAATTTAAGATCACTACTAATTAGTCAAATTTGATGAGCCTTATGATTGATTATGGATGACTTTATTTGACATTTGACAGTTTACTTCACCATTGATTGGAAGCATCTTATGTATCTATCCGTTGAAATTGTCAAAAATATCCAGCCTTCTAGATGTTCACATGCCACGCATACACCAATAAATGTGAAGGTTAGATATTTTGTGAGGACACAGGAATCGTGCGTTGTACATGAGGACATGGAGACCTTACACTTTGCAAAGCAGGGTGTGGTACAAAGAAAAATGTTGCACAAATATTGTCTGAATATTGACCAACCATTTGAACAATATTTTACGGGTTAGCTTTGGCCGGAAGATCCCACCAAGACAAGGCCTAAGAACAAACCTCCACCCACCAAACCTATATTTATTTGCCCCATTGTTTTGTTTTGGCGCGCATGGAATGCAAATTGAGTTTAGTTCGTTTGGATTAAATTTGTGTGGCACAGAAACATAATTCTTGAAGGATTTCCTATTACCTATCACGGAAAATAATTAGTCAAGGATTTCTTACTACCAAATTGGTCTGTCTTTTTAATTCACAGAATATTTATTTCCTAATTTGAAATATTTAAATACACAATCAAATCCTAATATCAAACCTAAATAAATGTACATAATTTTATTCCACCAATTTAGGGATTACATGATGTCCCTTAAAATTAAAAGACAAAAAGGCAAACCTAAACTCTTAAAATAATGGCAAATACGTCAAACTATGTAAAGTTAGGATTAAAACATACTGATAGGATGAAAACCTACATTGCATACGGTAATAAGACACTTATTTAAATTACCCAAAAAAATTAAGTTTGCTCCAATTAACTTTTATATATATGCACTTAATAGTAATTTTCCCACCTCAAATAAAAAAACATGGGATTGCCAAATGTAAAGAACCAGTGTAGGGTAGCTTGTTTAAGACCTTAAATTGACTCCTTAAGTTTTGCAATCAAGTATTGTTTTAACTTTACCTTGATTACTTCATCAAAACTCATATTCTAATAACACATTATTTTCATGTACATTCATTTGATATAACTCCAATTATTAATGAGTTGTCAATGTCATAATAACTTTAATTGACTGCTTTGAATATAATCTTTGGCAACAAAATTAATTTTATATCATTTCATATTACCCTTAGAGTTTAATTGTACCTCAATTTCATCATATCATTCATGTATTAATTAGAACTAGCACATCAGCATAATTGAACTACAATGCTGGTCACAAAGATCGCTCAAGCATCACTTGCACTATCAGAGAGAACCTTCTTCACAACATCACGAGCTTTGCACATGACTTCTAATGGCTCAGCTTTGGGCATGGTAATCCCTATTCCTTCAGTCAAATCAACAAGTTCCTCACCCACCCTCTTCCATTCAAAGCATTGGATCAATGACCCCAAACCTAAGCCTACAACACGTTGTGCTAAACCTGCACCGGGACATGCCCTTCTTCCGAAACCAAATGGCATTAACTTGTATCCCTCCACTTCCACACCTTTAAATCTCTCAAGTTTAAAGTTTGTTGGGTCATCCCAAACCTTAGGATCCCTGTGAATGGCCCATGCATTGACCAACAAGAGTGTACCTCGCGCCATGTTGTATCCCCCAATGGTACTACAATCATCAGATGATATGTGTGGCACTAACATTGGTGCCGCTGGGCAAAGTCGAAGGGTCTCAGATATGATAGCTTGAAGATAAGGTAGGTTTTGAATATCGTGTTCATTAACCAAATGATCTTGGCCAACATGAGCATCTACATCAGCTCTTGCCTACTTCAACTCTTCTGGGTGGTTAACCAAAAGAGACATCGCCCATTCCATTGTCACTGCAGACGTGTCTGTCCCTACTAATATTATAACCTGCATATTAAATTCAAACAAATTAGCAACAAAATACTGTGTGTCTTGTGATTTTTCTTTGAGAAAAATGAAAGAAAATTAGTAGGGAGGTTTGACGTGCACAGAATGTGAAGCGACAATATTTCAGGTGCATGGGCGGTTAATTACCCCAATTGCCATGCATGCCCACGCATAAAGAAGAAGAAAGCGAGGAGATGTGAATCATGGTTGCGGGAAGAGAAGGAGGACATGAACGATTATAAAATTAGTTCGAAGCAGATTGGATTCTTTATAACCCCCGAACATTTGTCCTCATATTTATTATTCGAAATCGGTTTGTTTTGCATTCTTTATGAGCGTTCATCTTCTGTTTCTAGTTTTGAGACTCCACATGTTCACACTTGAGAAAAATCCTCTTATTTAAATTAAAAGATCAGATAACATAAATGCTTTATAATTGTTGGTTTCAATTGTCCCATTTAAAATTTTTCTCAAAAAGATAATTACAAGTCTTTTCTGACATATTCGTGCACGAATTTGATCCCCTGGAATATTTGAGCCAACATACTTTTTAACACACCCAGTGAAACTAAAGTGTTGAATATGGTAAAAATTAGAAACCAAGGCACTGCACTTTCCTGTGATGTTGAGGTTGAAGTGAACAGGGAGGTAAGTCCAATGGCTAATGACTCATAGAAAGATACCAGCATGATGGTCCGTCGTTTAGGAATAACCAATTCATGGGGTGGCTAGAGTATCACAAGGGGGACTGTCACGAATTCAGGGATTTGGAGTTACGAAGGTGTGGCCAGGGCACATATTGTCTTTTCTGGCTTGTGCTTCTTGGCAGCTATCTGGCATTGGGTGTATTGGGATCTAAAAATATTTTTTTATGAACGTAAATAACATACTAGCAAAATCCAAATAGTGGATCATGACCATCTTACAAGAATTCAATATAACCCAGGTGCTCATAATATGCAAGGTGACCAAGCAATGATGTTGGTCAAACCACATCTGTGAGAGATAATATGTTGAGCGATCTGCTAGATCTCGGATCCTTATAATTAAATTAACAAATTTTGGACTCATTAAAGAGATTTTCACATCTCAACGCACTTTGTTGCGATATAGAGGAATGTGTACCAGCTATGAGACAAATTGCTTCTAGTAGGTCATTCTCCAGAACTCAAAATAGTGAGACCCAAGATCTTCGAGGGATTATTCCCTTCCAACCTTGATCCTTTGAGGGAAATCCTAGGGATGAGGTTGATCCACGGGGAGACAGGTCAAATTTGGGACAATAATTATCTAGGTCTAGAAGAAATTCTCACTCCAATATCCCTCAATCTTGGTATGAGCCCATTAGATCCCAAATTGTTGTGAAAATGCCTATTAGTGAGGACAAAAGAATTCATTATGTCTAGATGGCTTCCCCAAATTTTAGTGATCTACCCAAGGCCCAAGCAATGAGTTGAAATAGGACTTCTCAAAACTTCCGCTTTGAACCCAAACCCGAGGCGTCCATAAGGGTGACGTGCACGCCCTGTCAAATGGAAAACCCACATAAGGCCTCAAATTTTGTTTACTACATCGTATTTTAGGGTTTTCCTATTAATAGGAACTTTTGGGAGTCCTCAGATTAAAGTCCTTTTGTGAGTCCTTGACATTTGGTGTCTCTTGGAGAATTTCAAATATAACCGATCGATTGTTTGTAATCTCCTCGTTCACAATGAATTCTCTCTCGCTCTTTGTCCATGAATTACGTTCAAGTTCATGCTTATTCGGAACCACGTAAAATCTTTTTGCTCTGCCTTGATTGCTTCTTTTTTTTTTTCCGTATTTGTCACAACATCATTGATCTCGCGCGAGTGATTTAATTTTTGTGTATTCTTTTTTTCTTTTTCTTTTTTGGTCCTCTTTTTTCTCTTTTTGAAGTTGATCAAAGTATTCCTCGTCCAACTCTATCCCTCCGGAATGACATTCCTCCATTTTATATGCAATCGAATTAGGATGGAAAAATGAACATACTCTTCGTTTAGAAAGTAAAGGGGTGAGGAAATTTTACAGCAAGTTTAGAAGTATAAAGCAAGAATGAAAGAATAGGCATTACATATGGGAATATGGATCAACATCCTCTGTCCCAATTATAATAAAAATGCAAAATTTCTATGGACAAGTATCTGTCAGTTACACTTGACATTCTGGAGCTCCTTTGTCGAGATATTAACTTCCATGGTGCAATCCATGTCCACGGACTTCTTCTTCTTGAATATCAACATTAGCTCTACCTTCCCATTCAATTTCGACCGGCTGCTCAGAGGCACAATTCCTGAATTCATATCACTAGCGAATTGGGAATTCCCAGCTAGATTGGTAGAAGCAAGGTCCACTGCAATTGTGAACTTTTTAGTTCTTCGGAATTGGGCTTTCGATTTGGGAACAATAGCAGTCCCAACCTCTGTTTCGCCGTAGTAGAAATAAATGGTGGTGTTGTCGTATTTGTAGGGACCGAAATTGGTGTTCTTGATCCCAACTGCAACGTTGGTCCTCAAATTGAAAGATGGGTTGGTTGTTTGGACAACATCAAAGGTGTCGAAAGTGGCTGATCTGAACCGAAATTTGGGATTTCGGACTTTCATAACTGTGAGGGAGAAGAGGGCTATGATTCCGGTCTGGAAAATGACGAAGGCTATGCCGTATAGTAGCCATTTCTTCTGTTTTTGGCGGCGGAGCTCTTTGGAGTGCTCGGTGGTGGCAGTCTCTACGTCGTGTTTGGATTGGGGATCGTAAGAGTGAGGCAGCGTTGGGTGGACTTTTTCATTACCCTCTGCCATCTAATGGATTTTTTCAGAAAAGTCAAGAACAGAGAGAGAGAGATGGTTGAATTGCTTAGGGATGTGATAAAGGAGATGGGTATGGTGTTGTGAAGTTGAGAGCATAGGGGCATGGGCTATATATATGAAAAATATATATCTCTGCAGAAGAAGATTTGGTAGTGCGATTGTAGAAGATGATCACCATCCCCGAAGGTACGTTTGAGCGTGTTAACGGAAATACTAACGGTTGAGTGATGCCTGAGGGGGTGGAAGTGGAAAATTTAATATCACTACTTTGTCAAGTTTGACTTTCTTGACATTTGACAGTTTACTACCCAATAGAAGCATCTAATGTATCCGTTGAGATTGTCTAAAATGTCCAACCTTCTAGATGTTCACATGCCACTCATGCATCAATAATGCCAAGGTCAGAGATTTGGCAATTAGTGTACGGAATTGGAGATTTTGTTGTGCACAGTGCACAGCAAGATATACTGCATATTAAAATGGTGCTAAGATTACTAAAATATTAATCAAACAGTTTGACAGTATTTGAACAATATTTTGGTAGCAAAAACGACACCGTATTGACGCGCATTACATGCTGCTGTGTGCAAGATCCGTATCTATGGTACACAATGTGGGGGGAATGTTTTCTTTTTTTTATACATTTTTATAGTAGCTCGTGTTTAGTTTTTATTTATGTTGAATTGGGAGAAGCAAATTTATAGTCATATAATTTCGCAATTCCCACATATGTTTCCATAATGAAAAGCCAGAGTAGTATTTGCAATTGAGAAAATGCATGGAGACAATAATTACTATTCATTGCAATTAAAATAGGTAGGTATTCATATGTTTTATTTTGAGATAAAAACACAAACAATATACCCCCCATCTTATTCCTACAAACATCACCCAATTCCCATTCAAAGTTCTATTTTAATATTTTTATGGAGCAAATTGAATATGAATCGCGTTTACAAATATCCTGGATATATACGAAAAAAATTGAGATTCATCTCTATTTTATACTAACTTCTTTATATACAGCGAATTATTTTGAGCTTAGTTGGAGTAAGTTCACACACTCTACACTATAGAGATGAAGGTGCTTTTAGTATAAACATATTGCATGGATCCAAACTAATTACAACAAGGTCGAGGACACTCCCAACACGAGCCAGTGGGCTTTCCATTTCACCCGTCTCGAAACACAAAACAAGAAGTTTGACATGTTTCAAAGTCAACGGGTGAATAAACCAGTCAGGCCAGGGACGGAACCAAGAATCTATAATTATTTTTATAATTTCCCAAATTTATAACAAAGTCTTAATTATTTTTAAAAGTTTTAAGGACTCTAGGCATCCTCTAGTCTCTATGTAGTTCTTCCTGTGACACCCTAGCCAGGCCGTGGTGCCACTGTGAGGCCAGTATCTAGGAAATGGAGTCTCAATGAGATGTCTGGATAGGTAGTCAAGGGTCCCACATCGCTTGGTAGATGTAAGTTCGGTGGTATTTATATGATTATGAACCTTTCTTGTACAAGACTTTTAAAGCCGTAATGGCGCCAATACCATATGGAAATTCACAGTTAAGTGTGTTCGTCCTGAAGCAATCCTGGAAGGGTAACTTACTGGGAAGTTCATGGGGTTTGGGCGGCAAAAGCGGACAATACTGTACAAGGTGGTAGCGGGTCATTACAAATGGTAACAGAGCCTGCACCAACCGGAAATGTGAAAAATCTCGGCCCCACACGAGGACGTGTATTTCTAAATGGGGGAGATTATGACACCCCAGCCAAGCTGTGGTGCCCTCTATGAGGCCGGCGTCGGGGAGATGGAGTCTCAGTGGGACGTCCGGATGGGTGGTCAAGGGTCCCACATCGCTTGGTGGATGTAAGTTCGGTGGTATTTATAAAATTATGAACTTTTTTTGTACAAGGCCTTTTAAAGTCGTGATGGCGTCAACACCAAATAGAACTTCACAGCTAAGCGTGCTCGTCCTGGAGCAATCCTGGGATAGGTGACCTATTGGGAAGTCCATGGGATTTAGGCGGCAAAAGCAGACAATATTGTACAAGGTGGGAGCAAGTCGTTACACCTCCCCTAGGTAAAGTGTAAAGAAGCTGAGTGAATGAGGATAGATAGAATAAGACATGTTTTTCTTATCATGGTTACAATATGTACACATCCCTAACACCGATTGTAATCCCCAAGTCTCACATTAGACTCTTGATGTCGTTGAACCATTGAGAGCTTATGTGGTTATTTACTCTAAAATCTTATAATTAATTAATCGAGTTACGCCCAAAATAGCTCAAACACCTCGTTATCAAACAAAATAATTGTCCATAGAATCGATATATATGATGGAGATATGGATGCTAAGATCCGACCGAAAAAGCTCCTCCAAGTCAACATCAAAGGATTTGATCGAGAAGGCTTGTCGAGGGCCTCGAGGTTAGGAACAAAGAAAAGTCCGAGGTTGGCCATAGACAAACTTAGTTGATTTCTTCTGCCTTCAGAGTCTGAGAATAGTTGTTAGATGAGGATATTGCATGTACTTAGGCTTGGATCTCGAAATCTTTCCATATCTTTGAGAGTTGATTTTCGGTATGACTAATCATCAAAAGAAATTCAGAGAGTGATCTTCACTCTGATATAAACATGAAGAGGTAATACACAGAGGAGGGAATCCCTAATCGTCATCTAAAACAAAACTCAAATTTCTCAAAAGCACCGACTCCTTCAAGAGACTAACCTTGGATCAAAGGATCCTTGTTGACACCATACTAGGTGTTGCCAAGGCCTTCTAACCCTTTTTCTCTTGTCTTCAGGTTAGGCGTGCTCGGAGTTTAGTTGAACCAAATTTATAGGGTAAATTACATAAAATGACCTCCATTATCTATTACTCGGTATTACAAAATTCCCTTGATCTTTTAATCATCCCAATGTCCCCTCAATCTTCTCAAATGTCACACTGGACTAACAACGTTAACGAAATTAATAATATTACACAGATGAAGCCATACGACTTGCTCAAAACGACGTTGTTTTAATCTTCTTCTTCCTTCTCAAATCTGCTACAGAAAGTCCTAATTCTTTTTCCCCAAATCTCTTTGACCCACTCACTTTATTTTTGGTACGTTTTTGCCCAACCAACCTTCCTTTTCTCTTTTATCCTATTTTTGTGATCAAATTTCTTCACAGCGGGATCTATCGTATAAGAAAACTCATTAACGAACGAATCCTTGAATCCTCCGCAACGACGAGCTAAGAACCAACCCCGAAAAATTCAGTATACTCAGAGACAAGATCTCTTTATTCCGGGGAGACAATCCAGAGAGTTCTGACCCGATCCAGAAATCATGGCACTGATAATTAATCTGTTTATGATATTATGATGATTCCTTCTCTCATAAAGCTTGAACCCCTATTTCTTGATTCGCGGTATGTGATTTTTTTAAGGTAGATTTGAGGAAAGGGGGTGTTTGGATGCTTGGTTAGCCGTGTCCGGAGAACCGGTTAGCATATGGTCTACTTGTTTGAATGTGGTGGCATCGGCTTGGACGAAGGTGCTTGGGTAGGGGTCTCGATTGACAGGCTTTGATTAGAGAATCTCTCATCTCAATTGACCTCCTCTCGTGGTCTTAGGAGCAAACTCACTAGTGGGTATGGAATTTTCATTCCATAAAATCAATTCGACAACATAAAAAACTTACAATACAAATAACACTGAGGGGCCGATTGAATGGTGGAAAGCCCCCTCCAAATATTATCATCCCTTATTAGGGGTTTTGGCATGGTTTGAAAGGCATAAATGCTCTCTTCTTAGTTTTTGACCCCTTATAAGTTTTGCCCCATTAGGGGTACTTTTGTCCCTGATAATTTTTGGGCCACCCTTGACCTCGGATAATTTTTGGGCCACCCTTGACCTCCCCAAAAATTATCCGGGAGTGGAGGGGGAATATTTTGTCACTTTTACCCCTTTTTATCCCCCTTGTCCATCAATTTTGGGAGAAAAAAATAATCAACACTGCTCATTTGAATCTTTTTTGGTCGTATTTTTTAATTTTATTCTCGAAAAAATATTAAAAAGTTACTGTTTACTTAAAAAATTATTCCAGGATTAACCGTCTGCTCGAAATATTTTGATAAAGAATTGTTGAATTATGGTAAAGTATTTGTTGATTTATATTTTGTTGTTATTTTTCTCTTTTTTTTGTTAATTAATAAAACAAAGTTAAAAAACTCTTAAATTATTCAAAAATATTCATATTCATCACATGTCTTAATAGGCCCAACTTTGGAGGAAAAAAAGTGACCGACACCGCTCATTCGAATCCCTTTCGGTCGTGTTTTTCGAATTTTATTCTCGAAAAAATAATAAAAATTTATTGTTTACTTAAAAAATTATTTTAGGAATAACCGTGAACTCGAAATATTTTGATAAAAAGTTGTTAAATTATGTTAAGATATTTATTTATTTATATTTTGTTTTTTTTGTTAATTGATAAAATAAAGTTAAAAAATTCTTAAATTATTCAAAAATATTCACATTCATCACATGTCCTAATGGACCCAACTTTTGAGGGGGAAAAAGTGACTGACACCGCTCATTCGAATCCCTTTTGGTCATGTTTTTCAAATTTTATTCTCAAAAAAATACAAAAAATTTATTGTTTACTAAAAAAAATTATTTCAGAATTAAACGTTAACTCGGAATATTTTGATTAAGGGTAGTTGAATTATGGTAAGATATTTGTTGAATTATATTTTGTTATTATTATTTTTTTAATTGATTGATATTTTTACTTACCATTCATTTTTTTTACATAACTTTTTTTATTAAATATAATACATTAATAAATTTCTTAATTAATTAATATTTCAAATTATCCAATATTAATTATATATATTCAGTTTTGCATTTATATACTTTATTTAATACATAATCAAGTTTAATACTACACAAGGGCAAAATAGTCATTTGGCATTTTTTTCCTTATCTACCCACTTTTATCCCCCTCATTTCATAAATCATCCAAACCAAGTCAAAATATATCCCCCTGTTTAATCTCTCATCCAAACCATCTACTTTTTTATACCCCTCTATAAATATCATATCAATGTGGGTCATCCTTCCAAAAATAATACCCCCTCTTATTTGATTCTCCCTCCAAAAATCATCTCCCTAAAAATAATACTTCATCCAATCGGCCCCTGATATCAATCCCCACAAGAAACCCAACCCCATCAAGATCCCATATTTATTCATCACAATACTATTCTCTCAACAAACTCACATTAAAGTTAGTAAAATTGAGTTTTAGAGAGAGAGATTGAAGAAAATAAGATAAGAAAGGAATATGGGGAAGTTAAGGGGTAATATGAAGCCGCACATGACTGCTTAACGTATTTTTTTTTAAAGTCATATCTTCAAAAGGGATCGATTGTTATATTTAAAAAGATTAAGAGCGACATTAGGACAATTAAAAGATGAAAGAGATTATGTGATAACGACTAATAAATAAAGGGAGTTTTATGTCATTTATCCAAACTTCTAAGCTAGGTGATAGTAATTTTTCTCTTCTTTTCGAGATTAAGAAATTGTGGGAATTTTCATGGTGCATTTTAGAAGTATAAATTTGAACTATTGTATCAAGAAGACAGAATTTAGAAGCATATATGTTTACCTAATAGAAGAGAAAAAGACCATAAAATACTTAAATATAAAGCAAGAATGAAAGAATAGGCATTACATATGGGATCACGGTATCAACATACTCTGTCCCAACTATAACTAAATTGCATAATTTCTACAAACACAAGTTCAAAAAGGAAAATCTATCACTTGCACTTGACATTCTGGAGCTCTTTTGTCGAGATATTAACTTCCATGGTGCAGTCCATATCCACTGACTTCTTCTTCTTGAATATCAACATTAGTCCCACTTTCCCATTCAATTTCGCCCGGCTGCTCAGAGGCACAACTCCTGAACTTATATCACTCGCGAATTGGGAATTCGCAGCTAGATTGGTAGAAGCAAGTTCCACCGCAATTGTGAACTTTTTAGTTCTTCGGAATTGGGCTTTTGATTTGGGGATAACCGCACTTCCAACCTCTGTTTCACCGTAGTAGAAATAAATGGTGGTGTTGTCGTATTTGTACGGACCGAAATTGGTGTTCTTGATCCCAAGTGCAACGTTGGTCCTCAAATTGAAAGATGGGTTGGTTGTTTGGACAACATCAAAGGTGTCGAAAGTGGCTGATCTGACCCGGAATTTGGGGTTCCGGACCTTCATGACAGTGAGGGAGAAGAGGGCTATGATTCCAGTCTGAAAAATGACGAAGGCTATACCGTAGAGCAGCCATTTCTTCTGTTTTTGGCGGCGGAGCTGTTTGGAGTGCTCGGTGGTTGCTGTCTCTACGTCGTGTTTGGATTGGGGATCAGAAGAGTGAGGCAGCGTTGGGTGGACTTTTTCATTACCCTCTGCCATCTAATGGGTTTTTCAGAAAATTTAGGAGAGAGAGAGAGAGAGAGATGGTTGAATTGGTGTGGGGATGTGATGAAGGAGATGGGTATGGTGTTGTGAAGTTGAGAGCATAGGGGCATGGGCTATATATATGAAAAATATATGTCTCTGCAGAAGAAGATTTGGTAGTGAGATTGTAGAAGATGATCACCATCCCCGAAGGTACGTTTGAGCGTGTTAACGGAAATACTAACGGTTGGGTGATGCCTGAGGGGGTGGAAGTGGAAAATTTAATATCACTGCTTTGTCAAGTTTGACTTTCTTGACAGTTGACAACAGTTTACTACCCAGTAGAAGCATCTAATGGATCCGTTGAGATTGTCTAAAATATCCAGCCTTCTAGATGTTCACATGCCACTCATGCACCGATAATGCCAAGGTCATAGATTTTGCAATTAGTACACAGACTCGAAGATTTTGTTGTGCACAGTGCATAACAAGGTGTATTGTACATTAAAACCGTTTTATGACTACTAAAATGTTAACCAAACAGTTTGACAGTATTTAAACAATATTTTGGTAGCTAAAACGGTACCGTAATGACGCTCATTACATGCTACTGGGTACAAGATCCATATCTATGGTACACAATGTGGGGGTCTGAATTAATATAAATGTTTTCTTTTTTTATATATTTTTATAATAGCTCGTGTTTACTTTTTTTTTTTTTTATGTTGAATCGGGAGAAGTAAATTTATATTCATATAATTAGGCAATTCCCACATATGTTTCCAAAATGAAAAGCCAGAGTAGTATTTGCAATTGAGAAAATTCATGGAGACAATAATTACTATTCATTGCAATTAAAATAGGTATTCATATGTTTTATTTTGCGATAAAAACACAAACACTGTACCCCCACCTTATTCCTATAAACGTCACCCAATTCCCATTCAAAGTTCAAAAAATATATGTATTTTAATATTTGTAGGGAACAAATCGAATATGAATCGCTTTTACAAATACCGTATATAGAAAATTTGTTAATTTCATGGAGCAAATTGAGATTCATCTCTATTTTTCAAGAACTTCTATATATATTTCTAGAAATTCAAAATCAAGTCTTTATATTAGAGACTCATTTTGAGCTTAGTCGGAGTAAGTTAAGACACTCTACACTATAGACATAAGAGTGTAATTGAAAATGTTGTTAGTATAAACATTGCATGGTTCCGGATTAATTACAACCCTTCGTTGGTCAAGGACTGCGTGCGCCCAGCTCGAGCTTAGTCATTTGGCCCATCTTGTAGCACAAACCAAGGAGTCTGAGTTATGTGATAGTCAACGGGTAAATAAATCCGTAAGGCGTAAGGAAGCTAGTAGAATGAGGATAGATAGAATAGGACATGTTTTTCTTATCATGGTTACAATATGTACACATCCCTAAAGTTGTACAAAGTAATCCCTCTTCCAAAACTCGCTCGTTCATTTCATACGTACGCACCATACATGGAATCAATATGCTCCAGACTTGGATGCTCGAAAACAAAGAATCTGATCGAGAAGTCTTGTCGAGGGCCTCAAGGCCAGAGCAAAGCCCGAGATTGGCCAGAGCCAAATTAACATAGTTGAATTGGTCTTCAACCTCCAAAGTCTGAGGATAGCTGTCAGATGAGGATGTTGTGTATGTTTAGGGAGAGTTGCTTTTCACCCCTTCCGCAAAAATAAGGACCAAAAAATTATTCGCTTGTCATTTTTTATAATATTGGTAGTCCTTATTTTAAGGCCTTGATTTTGGGAAGAGAACTTGGTTTTAACCTTATTTTGAAAAAATGTTAAAAATTCAGTTGACTAAAAATAATATTTAAAGATCAACCATAGACTCGATTATTGAAAAAAATTAATTTTTTTTGTTCTTTTAAGTGTTCCGTGGTACTTAAATTATTTTTTCACCCTTTTTTTGTTTGAACATAAGGATGAAACATATACATGATTTTTTATTTTGTTTCGCACCTCTTTAAACAACTTGAAATTTGTTGCTTTGTAATTTTGAGTTGATAAAGTTAAAGAATGTGAATTTGTGTAGTCGTTAGTAAATTTGAAATAATAACAATGATTGTCTTGGTATTTATATTGACTTTTAAGAATCTAACCTGTGTTATTTTTATTTTTAATCATACATTTTCTAAAAAGACAATAAAAAAGAGTGAAATATAACAAAATGGTATTTTTGTAATTCGAAGGAGAGAGGAGAGTGTTATTTTTGTAATTTTGAAGAAAAGAAAAGGGAGAGAGAAAGGCAATTACATTTTTAAAATTTCAGGGGCAAGATTAGATATTGTTGCGGATTATAAGGCTTGATTTCCTCCTTGATTTCCTCCTGATTAGTTTCCAAGATAGACTAGGATATCTCTGTAATTATCCTCTGTATTATTTTGTTTCCTTTTCTATTGCCTAAACTTAAGGCATGTACATGTATATAAAATCTCTACAGATGAATGAGAATAAATTAAGTCATTAACCCTAAGCACGAATTCTCTGAACTTACATGGTATCAGAGCCACCCAAAACCCCATAACCATATCCCTTGAATTCTCCGAAACCTCATAACCCGTTTCTCCTTGAAACCACCGAAACCTTGAAACCACCCAAAACCCCATAATCATATCCCTTGAATCCACCGACCTCTCATAACCAACTTACTGAAATCTCACCACCATGACCACCGAAAAAAAATCTGTACCATCACCATCATCTTCATCAGATTCTCCAAGTCCCGTTACGGATCAAACCCGGCCATTTGGGTCACAGAATCGCAGTTATGAAGTCGGAGCTGCACACCCAGAACGTATTTGCACTCATTGTAATGAAACCGGCCATACTAAGGCCCGGTGTTATGAACTGATTGGATTCCCAGAATGGTGGGATCCGGCCAAGGCACCACGCAAACGAAACGTGAGATCAAACCATCAGGCTTCTGTGGCAGTGGCTGAAACTCCTCTCGATAACCCGAAGGAAACCTCTGGTTTGGTTGCTACATCAAGTAACATTGGTAAGGCTCTTAATACTTCTGTACCTAATAGTAATAGTACATGGATAATTGATTCTGGTGCTACAGATCACATGACCTTTGACAGTACTAAGATCCACTCTTTGCAATCTTCCAAACACCCTGTTGTGTCAACTGCAAATGGTACTTCTTCTCCTGTCCTTGGAGAAGGTTCTATTAGTCTCACAAAAGATTTGAGTTTAAACTCTGTCTTAGTTGTCCCTTCTCTTAATTATAGCCTGCTGTCTGTTGCTCAAGTAACCAATTCTTTGCAATGTGTTGTGATTTTTTGGCCTAACCGTTGTGTTTTTAAGGACATTCGGACTCAGAGGACAATTGGTTATGGTACTAGAAGGGGAAAACTGTATTACCTTAACATGGCACCGGCCAGTTCCAGTCACTTGGCTCAAGTTTTTCAGAATAAAGGTTCTACAAAGTCTGTCCATTCAGACATTTGGTTATGGCATAGGCGTTTAGGTCATGCTTCTTTTGGATATTTAAAAAAATTGTTTCCCAAGTTGTTTTTACATTTGTCTAGTTCAGATTTCAAGTGTGACATTTGCGAATTGGCTAAAAGTCATCGGGTTCCATTTCCGATAAGAATGAATAAAAGTCCTATTCCATTCATGGTTGTTCACTCTGATGTGTGGGGTCCAGCAAAAATTTCCTCTTTAAATGGTTCACGTTGGTTTGTATCATTTATTGATGATTATTCTCGCATGACTTGGGTGTGCTTGATGAAAACGAAGGATGAGGTCAGCTTGTTATTTAAAAAATTTCATAAGATGATAACCACTCAGTATAAATCTAAAATACAAGTTCTCCGCACTGATAATGGTAGAGAATTTGTTAATCGGGATGTGGCATCATTTCTTAACTTGCATGGGATGGTTCATCAGACGACTTGTATCGATACCCCACAGCAGAACGGGGTTGCGGAGCGCAAGAACCGTCATCTCCTTGAAGTGGTACGTGCTTCTTTGTTTGAAGCTGGTATGCGCACGAGGTATTGGGGTGATGCTCTCACTGCCGCAGCTTATCTCATAAATCGTGTGCCTTCCAGTGCTGTGAACTTTGAGACTCCATTTAATGTACTACATCAAGATCTGTGCGCTCCAACTGTACCAAATTTGCCTCCACGTGTGTTTGGATGTGTTGCTTTTGTGCATCTGCATAAACCTTCGCGACATAAGCTGGCTCCCCGGGCTCTCCGTTGTGTATTTGTTGGATATGCCTTGCATCAGAAAGGCTATAAATGTTATCACCCCCCTTCTCGAAAGGAATATATTACTCTTGATGTTACCTTTCATGAGGAGGAAATGTATTACTCTTCTCCCACGTCTCCACTTCAGGGGGAGAGTAGAAACGAATTGGAGACTTTGAATATGGCTGAACTTGAAACCTTGGATTACTCTTGTGATACAAAGGATGATAACAGTGGAGAAAGTATTGATGAGAAGAATGAGTTGAATATGGCTGAACTTGAAACCTTGGATTATTCTTGTGATACAAAGGATGATAACAGTGGAGAAAGTATTGATGAGAAGAATGAGGGGCAGACTGATCCGAATGGGCAGATTGAGGAGGTGAATGACTTGTTGGATCCAGATCAGATGGAAGGTAACCTATCACCACCAGTGCCATCAGTACCACATAACCAATTGCTCTCTCAGTCTAGTTCTATTCCCGAGTCTCAACCTCATACCAAAGTGCTACCCGATCGAGTCACAAGAGGAAAACCTAGAGTTAACTATGAACCTGTCCTTGATTCTAAAACCAAATATCCCATGAGTAACTTTGTATCATATCATAAACTGTCAAAGGAAGGTGAGTCATTTGTGAATCAATTATCTGTTGTATCTATTCCTAATAGTGTGCAGGAGGCTTTAAGAGATCCTAGATGGAAGGAAGCAATGAATGAAGAAATGAGGTCCCTCCAAAAGAACTCAACATGGGAGGTTTGCAATTTACCTGAAGGAAAAAAACCTGTCGGTTGCAGGTGGGTCTTTACCATTAAATACAAGGCTGATGGAGTGATTGAACGGTACAAAGCAAGACTCGTGGCTAAAGGGTATACACAGACGTATGGAGTGGATTATATGGAGACATTCGCGCCAGTGGCTAAGCTAAACACTGTTCGAATTCTACTATCCTTGGCTGACAATCTTGATTGGCCATTGCAGCAGTTTGATGTGAAGAATGCCTTCTTGCATGGAGACCTCCAAGAAGAGGTATATATGGAGTTGCCCCCTGGTTGCAGCATGCAGATTGAAGGCGGCAAACAGGTGTGCAGGTTAAAAAAGGCTCTATATGGTCTGAAACAATCACCTAGAGCCTGGTTTGGAAGATTCACAAGTTCTATGAAGGCTTTTGGATACAAGCAAAGTAACTCTGATCATACTCTTTTCATCAAACATAATGGAGAGAAGATAACTGTTCTCATCGTATACGTTGATGACATGATTGTTACTGGAAATGATGTGGAAGAACGGAAGGCTCTGCAGAATTATCTGGCCCGTGAGTTTGAGATGAAGGATCTTGGTCCTTTGAAGTACTTCTTAGGGATTGAGGTGTTACGATCTAAACAAGGTATTTTTCTATCACAACGAAAATATACCTTAGACTTATTGCATGAGACTGGTATGTCAGCTTGCAGCCCTATAAGTACTCCCATGGAAGAAAATTTGAAGTTAGGTGTGCATACAAATCAAATTCCCACTAGCAAGGAGCGTTATCAGAGGCTAGTTGGGAGACTAATGTATCTTGCACATACTCGGCCAGATTTGGCATATGCATTGAGTGTAGTCAGTCAATTCATGCATGCGCCAAGTGAAGAACATATGAATGCTGTCACTCGTATTCTGCGCTACCTAAAGTCAGCTCCGGGAAAAGGCATTATGTTCACAAAAGGAGACAGCTTAAACATTGAGGGTTATACCGATGCTGATTGGGCTGGGTCGGTTGATGATCGGCGTTCCACATCTGGGTATTTCACATTCGTTGGTGGGAATCTAGTTACCTGGCGAAGTAAGAAGCAAGAGGTGGTAGCTCGATCCAGCGCTGAAGCCGAATACAGGGGAATGGCCAAGGGGATATGTGAGCTACTATGGATCCGAAACCTGATGCTAGACTTGCGCATTGAACAAACCAGCCCGATGAGATTATTTTGTGATAATAAAGCAGCGCGAGACATTGCCTATAATCCGGTTCAACATGATCGAACCAAACATGTTGAGGTTGATAGGCACTTTATCAAGGAAAAGCTTGAAGCAAAGTTAATCGAAGTACCACATGTTCGATCTGAGGATCAGCTCGCGGATGTACTAACGAAGGCAGTCTCGGGCCGAGCATTTGCTGAGTGTCTTGACAAGTTGGGCATGAGCGACATCTATGCGCCAACTTGAGGGGGAGTGTTGCAGATTATAAGGCTTGATTTCCTCCTGATTAGTTTCCAAGATAGACTAGGATATCTCTGTAATTATCCTCTGTATTATTTTGTTTCCTTTTCTATTGCCTAAACTTAAGGCCTGTACATGTATATAAAATCTCTACAGATGAATGAGAATAAATTAAGTCATTAACCCTAAGCACGAATTCTCTGAACTTACAGATATTTATTCAAGAGGGGTGTGATTTTTATCTTTGGAAATGAGTGAAAAGCAATTTCCATGCTTAGGCTTAGATATCAAAGTCTCTCGAGATCTTAATTTAGGAGCTGATTCTCAATATGACCAATCATGAAGAGATACTTAGAGAGAGTAATCTTTATTCCAATATACATAGAAAGAGGTAATACATGGAGGAGGGAATCCCTAATCTTCATCTAAAACAAAACTATAAATTTTGTGAAATATCTACTACTTCAAGAGACTAACTTGGGATTTGAGATTCTTTTTCTCTTGCCTTCGAGCTAAGCACGCTCAGATCATATTTATAAGCTATCAACAGTTTCTAATAATTTTCCCCTTCTTTTCGAGAGTAAGAAATTGTGGGAATTTTCACGAGCGTTTTTGAAGAGTAAATTTGAACTATTGCATCAAGAAGACAGAATTTAGTCACCTAGTAGAAGAGAAAAGATCATAAAATACATGTATATGGACCAAGAATGAAAGAATAGGGCATTACATACTCAATCCCAACAATAACCAAAAATGCATAATTCCTACAAACACAAGTTCAAAATGGAAAATCTATCACTTGCACTTGACGTTCTGGAGGGCCCTTGTCGAGATATTAACTTCCATGGTGCAATCCATGTCCACTGACTTCTTCTTCTTAAATATCAACATTAGCTCTACCTTCCCAGTCAATTTCGACCGGCTGCTCAGAGGTAAAATTCCTGAATTCATATCACTCGCGAATTGGGAATTCCCAGTTAGATTGGTAGAAGCAAGGTTTAAAGCAATTGTGAACCTTTTAGTTCTTCGGAATTGGGCTTTCGATTTGGGGATGGTAGCACTTCCAACCTCTGTTTCGCCGTAATAGAAATAAATGGTGGTGTTGTCGTATTTGTATGGACCGAAATTGGTGTTCTTGATCCCAAGTGCAAGGTTGGTCCTCAGATTGAACGATGGGTTGGTTGTTTGGACAACATCAAAGGTGTCGAAGGTGGCTGATCTGACCCGGAATTTGGGATTCTGGACCTTCATAACTGTGAGGGAGAAGAGGGCTATGATTCCGGTTTGAAAAATGACGAAGGCTATACCATAGAGCAGCCATTTCTTCTGTTTTTGGCGGCGGAGGTCTTTCGAGTGCTCGGTGGTGGCAGTCTCTACGTCATGTTTGGACTGGGGATTACCAGATTGAGGCAGAGGCATTGGGTGGACCTGTTGATCGTTCTCTGCCATTATAGAGACAGAGAGAGAGAGAATGAGTTTTGCTTGAACTGGTAAGATGTGAAGGAGAAGGATGTTTTTGAGTTGTGAAGTAGAGAAGATGGGAAATGGGGAATTTATATACACAGACGAAGATATGAAGACGTGTGATTCTAGAACAGTATGGGATGCTTTCCTGGAAGGTGTGCTGAAATATTTGAAGAAGGGGCGGGGGGTGAGAAGGGGAATAAGTCAGATAATCAGGGACGTGTGGAAAATTATTTGAGTTAAAATTGACAATTGAACCATTAAAGAATCTTCTATTTTATCCGTTGATGTAATGTTGTGGCCCCCGTGAAATTAGCTTCAGGTGGGGCCCTTACCACGTGGTTTTGTATTATATAATGTTTTACTTTATCGGAAACAATAGGATGGATAATTAAAGCCTTGGGAAATACTTTTGTAGATTTATGCGATTGCCTTTTTCTTTTTTCTTTTTCATTTTTGAGATTATATGTTTTCCTTTTTAGTAATACAAGGTGTTTTAGGCAGCTTGCACACATTTTAAATTAATTCTTATCATTCGTCTCGTAGATATTTTTCACTATTACCGGTGAAGGTTAAATAATTCGGACAAAAGAGACAGATCTGAAACTTCACAAATAGGTTGCATTTGAAATAACGTTTCATATGAAGAAACATATGCCCATTAAAAATCACTTAGATGAGTTAAATAAACTTATTATGGACTTCAAAAATATTGAACTTCCGATTGACGATGAAGATCAAGCCTTTATTTTTATGTGTTCTTTGTCATCGTCGTATAAGCATTTTGTTGTTACAAAAAGGATTCTATTTTCATGGAAGATGTTAAATCCAAACTATATTCTAAGAAATTAACGAAAAATGCATCCGATGAGAATGAGAGTTATGCTGATGGTTTGCTTGTGTGGAATAGAACAGATGGAACGAATTATGGCAATAAAGAGGTTTGTGAATAGCAGTTATCAATATTATTACTATTACACTATAAGAAGATTTGGCACTATAAAATAGACTGTCCTGAATTGAAAAATACCAACAAGAAGGAAGATCACAAGAAAGAGAAGGTTATTGTTGGTTTTGCTGAAGTAAATTCCAACGGTTTGGAGATTACTCTCTCAGTGACCATTGGTGATGTTTGTGCTTGTTTGGAGATCAAATGGATTCTAGATTTTGAGTGTTCCTACCACGTATGTTCGAACAATGATATGTTTGTATTCTGTAAATCGGTCAATAATGGTACAAATTTACTGCGAAATAATATGGCCTACAAAATTATTGGGATTGGAACAGTTAAAGTCAAATGTATGATGGTACTATAAGGACATTGTTTGATGTTCAGCCTAATCTAAATTTGAAAAAAATCTTTATCTTCTTGGATGCTCATGACTCCATTAATGGTTGCAAGTGTACTGCAGAAAGTAGAGTTTTGAGAATTTCTACGGGTGCTCGAATACAGTCAAAAAATTGCTAATCTCTATGTGCGACAGGGCAGTACTGTTGTGGGTGTTGCGCAATGGTTTCATCAACGAAGGTCTCAAATTCTGTTTTGACTTAATTAAGGCACATGCAGTTTGGGTATTCGCAGTTTGGGCATATGAGTTTTGTTGTCAAGTTCAAGCATTACTTGGACTTTGTTGGTGCTCGCAGTAGTAGATCATGCATGCTCTGGAGTGTTTTAGCGACAGGATTGCTCTGTGGTGTTGGATTCAAAGGAATTCAAGTCAAGATGTGACTTGTTGAAAGTGAATTCAATTTGGGAGAGCGTCCGGATGGGAAGGATGTGCATTCGGATGGGAAGCGATTGGAAAGTGAGTAAAGACGGGGCTTAAGTGCTCTTTATAGGTGACGCGCAATTCCTTTTATAAAACCCACATCAAACTTCAGACGTTGTTTCCTAAGTCGAATTTTAGGATTTTCCTATTTATAGGAGCTTTGGAAAGTCCGATCTCCACGGCTAAAGTTCCTTTGTGAGTACTTGATATTAGGTGTCTCTTTGAGAGTTTCAAATACAATCGGCTCTTTGCAACCTCTCTTTGCTCATGAGTAGTAAATTCTTTCTCGCTCTTCGCCGGTGAATTATGTTCAAGTTCATACGCATTTGGAATCACGTAAAATCATTGAATTCTTCTGTGCTTGCCTATTTGTTTGTTTTCTCTATTTTTAGTATTTGTGATAATGTAAAAGTTATCTGAGTGATTTGAATTTTTTGTATTCTTCTTTTTTCGTTCTTTCTTTCTTTGTGTGAAGTTGGCCAAAGTATTCCTCTTTTGACTCTCCTTCTGAAATAACATTCATTCCAACGTTCTAAATACCGTATTGATTTGAGTACCAATTTTCTTATTAGTACAGTATGTATCGATACCGGTCATATATCGGGTATCGTATCGAATTTATCGCAATTATTAATATGTACACATATAAAATAGAGAAAAAGCCAAAAATAATAATTTTTATATCAAGAATATCAATATATATACCGGCACCGGCCGGTATTAGCCGATACCGGCAGTATTTAGAGCAATACGGTATTAGAGATAATTTGTACTATTTTTATGCCAAAACAGTACATATCAACTGGTATGGTATGGTACGGTATTAATAACTTTGATTCCTTTATTTCATTTCCAATCGAACTAGTATGGAATAATCAAAATTCTCTTCGTTTAGAAAGTAAGAAAGGATGGATAAGAAATATAACACATCTATTGATCTATACTAATAGAAATGGACTATTTATTTTGTTATAAATCTAAAAATGAAACTCCATCACAAAAGTATTTTCAGTTAAAGTCTCTACTATAAAAACAAATTACATTCACTTTTAATATACCATGAAATAATTGCCGGGAATAAAATAGCAAAATAATATTATTTGTGTAACTATTTATAACTTCCTTAATTACCACTTCTTCCTCTCTCTCTCTCTTTCTCTCCCTCTCTCCCTCCGATTGTCAATTAGCACATGCATCGCATGTGTTTCGCCGCTAGTAGGATTATGGTATCAACATACTCTGTCCCAATCCAAAAACCAAACACATAATTGCTACGAATACGAGTTCAAAACAAACATTGTCAATTGCACTTGACATTCTGGAGCTCCTTTGTCGAGATATTCACTTCCATGGTGCAATCCATGTTCACAGACTTCTTCTTCTTGAATATCAACATCAGTTCCACTTTCCCATTCAACCTCGATCGGCTGCTCAGAGGCACAATTCCTGAATTTATATCATTCGCGAATTGGAAATTCCCAGTTACATTGGTAGAAGCAAGGTCCACCGCCATTGTGAACTTTTTAGTTCTTTGGAATTGGGCTTTCGATTTGGGGACAACAGCACTTCCAACCTCTGTCTCACCGTAGTAGAAATAAATGGTGCTGTTGTCGTATTTGTATGGGCCGAAATTGGTGTTCTTGATCCCAACTGCAAGGTTGGCCCTCAGATTGAACGATGGGTTGGTGGTTGTTTGGACAACATCAAAGGTGTTGAAAGTGGCAGATCTGACCCGAAATTTGGGATTTCGGATCTTCATGACAGTGAGGGAGAAGAGGGCTATGATTCCGGTCTGAAAAATGACGAAGGCTATACCGTAAAGTAGCCATTTCTTCTGTTTTTGGCGGCGGAGCTCTTTGGAGTGCTCGGTGGTGGCAGTCTCTACGTCGTCTTTGGACTGGGGTTTATAAGACTGATGCAGCGGCATTGGGTGGATCTGTTGATTGTTCTCTGCCATCTAGAGAGAGAGAGAGAGAGAGTTTTGCTTGAACTGTTAAGATGTGAGAGAGAAGGATTATTTGAGTTGTGAAGTTGAGAAGATGGGAAGTGGGGAATTTATATGCAGAGACTAAAAGATATGAAGACGTCTGATTCTAGAAGCTGATATTACAGTATTCCTGGAAGGGGCAGCGAACTTTATTGAACAATAAGGAGGGCAGGTGAGAGTGGAATAAGTCAGATAATGAGGGGCTTGTGGAAAATTTTGAGAAGACATACTATTAATAGATAATAATGTTATTGACACTTCATTTTGTACCTCTTGTTTTATTATATGTTGAGATAACAACTCAATGACGGTAGCTATCACAGGGTCGAATTTTCTCGTTGTGTGCCCCGCCCGCTACGTAGACACGGGTGTAAGGTGACACCCTTGACCTTCTAACAGTAGCTCACGTAGAGGGGGGAAAATGAAAAAAGCAGAGTCACCTGAGCATACAATAAAACATGAAGTACAAAATAAAAAATAAGTAGTATTATTATTAAGGATGTGAGTTGCAGTGCGAGTAAAATGATGTCTTTTTATTAGCAAAATGTCATGAAAATATAATTAATTATACCGTTTTAATTGTATATATTTTGATAATAATTTAAAAACAAAACAACATCTAGATCCGAATCCAACCATTAGACCCACTTGCCAATTTCAATGTGCTTCCGTTTGAGTTAAAATTGAGAATTGAACCATTAAAGAATCTTCTTTTTTATAGTTAATGTAATATTATGTTGTGGGAACTAGTGTTGGATTTGTGCTGATTCAATTATTTGATTATTTTTTTATCTTTATGTAAATTTTTTTATATTTCGTCAACTTTTATAGATTATTGGTTTATCTTGACGAGAGATTTCAAAAAAAATTATAAATAATAGACCAAATTTTTTAAAAAATTCAAGAAAGACAAAAATAAAATCTTTTTGTACTTATTCGTAGTTTTTAGTGACCTATTTTTAGCTTTTAGACATGATTTTATATTTTTTAGACTCATCTCATCAAAATAAACTCATAATTCACAAAAATTTGAGTCCAAAATAACAAATACGGAAAAATTTTCAATAGAGACAAACTCACTTTTTTGTATTGTAATATTTTACTTGGGATGGGTGATGGTTTGTGGGGGGTTAGCAAGTGGTTTTGTATTATAATGCTTTACTTGGTGGAAAAACTTCCCTTTTTCCTTTTTCTTTTGCCATTGAGGTGTTTTTTTCCTTCTTAGATAATGCAAGATATTCTTGGCCAGCAGTTTGGATTAACCAACTAAAGTTAGCTTTAACTATTATATATGGAATAGAAGCAAAAGTCTCTGTAATAATAGGACGATAGCAAAAAATCATAACAAACCCTGTAACTATTTTTACTTAAAAATAAGCATAATTCCTCGTTGACAATAGAAGTCTATAATTAGCTCGAAGAATGAATTTCAAAATAATTCCTACTATTCGTCCAGCAAATATTTTTTACGATTACATGCGCACGGGCCACCTAGTCTCTAGCTACTTGAAGTCGTAGAAAGTTGAGGTGTAGTGGAGTCATACTAACCACTATTTGTTCGGCCCGATCCACATACTAGTCGTGCACTCGAAGACAGGCTGGTTGCATGACGTGCGAGCCCATCATGAACGAACCAAAGCGAACAAATAGTATGAATCGTCGATCTAACTCATGTCAAATTCAATCCGAATCTATTTGTACCGCGGGATAATATAAAGTAGGTCTAGCTCACTACAAAAGAAACCAAAGTGAAAGGAACAAAAAAGGTGGCTTGTAAACTTCCTGCTCAAGCATATCATGTGGATAAAGAAAAAGTGAAGAGACATGATGACCAGGGATTCACAGTACTGGGAGGATATCAAATTAAAAGCACCAAGTGGACCTTGTCTCTCACATTTTCCTTTTACTTGACATTACTTTTATATACATTTATTTAAGGAAAAAATCTAAGAACATATCTTTTCGCGTACAAATTCAGACACAGATATATTTGGAATCGTTAGACGCATGTAGAGCCCACGTAGTCTTAGAAGACGACGTGCATCTAATAATTCCGAACACAAATTTATCCAAATCTATACACGAATGGTGTGTTCCTAAATTTCCTCAATAAAAGTGTATATAGATTCTCATTTGGAATGAGCTTCTTCTTCTCTCTCTAGTTGGATCACCAAAAAGGGAGGTTTATACCTTGCGATGGATTATTAAAGATGTTAAAAAATAGAGTGGACAATGGTTGCTATTATCTGCATTATTGATTCACTTTTATCATAAAAAGATGAACCCGTCACGTGACATCACTGATTTATTTATATGTGTTAATGGTTGGCCAGCTTGGCCTCAGATTCCACCTCAAACACACACGTACGACCGAAAATGAATGGATCAATGATACTAGGTCATCGTTGTCGTCCTCTCCCTTTTCCAATTACTGAAGAATGAAGGTAAAAAAAAGTAAACTTGAACACCAAGTATTGCATGGAATAGTTCAAAAGAAGATACTGTTGGAATGGAACCGTCAAATTAACAAGAACAAGTCTACATACACACTTCTCCTGCAAAGATTCGGATAATATATCCATTCGATACACGTTAAGTCCACACTCAGTTGGAGGACTTCACATGCATCAGACGGATATATTTAGGGATAGCAATTTGGACCGAACTGATGGTTACTTAAACCGATCGCGTAATTTTCTCTGAACCATAACCATTTTTCTTCTATAAGTATAGGTATGGTAGGAACGGATAAATAGCCGTTTGGGTTTGGTTAGGTTATGGTTTAGACCAATAACTGAATCGGTCTCCAAATCCAATCGAAATTAAAACGACGTCTGTGTGTGTGTGTGTGTGTGTGTGTGTGTGTGTGTGTGTGTGTAATTATAACCCTTAACTCTAAATTTAAATATAAGTGGCGCAATGAAGTTTGAGAAATTGGAATTTAAAAGTTGAAAGACCTAATTCTTCACTCTAGCTGCGATCGATGATCGTTCATCTAATAGAATATTATTTTTTGTACATATTTTGCTGTTTATCAATTTTTTTTCGATTCTGGTCAAGGTTTAGTTCAGTTCGTGTATTCCCCGAATCGAATGATTAACCGAATGATTTTGTTATGAAATATTTTCTCTCCCGTTTGGTTATCGGGGCTATTTCGGGTCAGATATAATATTAGCGAATGAGGTACGGTTATCCTAATAACCGCCAAGTCGTCATCTCTAAATATATCTATATCCGAATTTGTGCATGAAAAATTATGTTCTTAAACTTTTTCAATTAACAAGCCCAGAAAAACCGACTCAACACAAAAAAGCACCCCCCAAAAAAGGGTTAACAATGCTGTAGTGTGACACTCCTTTCATGCAGTCTAACGACATAATTTTGCCTCCCATTTATCAGGGGAGAAATCGATTCGGTTTGGTCGATTTTTTGGGCCATGACAAACCGAACCGATCAGTTTGAGATGAAAAAAGTGATACCCAATCCAAATTGAAATTTTAGGTAAACCAAAATCAATTCGGGGTGCTTCGGTCCGATCGATTTTTTCGAGAATTTCGGAGATTTCTGGTTGGGCTAATTGGCTCAGATTGGTTCCGTCCAGTCAGTTTTTTTAGATATTTCGGGTTGGGCGTTTCAATTCAGTTTAGATCAGTTCAGTATTTTAAATCTACTCAATTCGGTTTGATTGGATAATAATATCATTCGGTTCGGTTCGGTTCAGTCTGGATATATTTAGTGAAAATCAAAACCAAATCGAAAATCAATTTTTTTTCCTGGAAAATACCGAAACCAATCAAACGGGCTTATGGACTGACCACGAATCAAATATTCCAATTGGTTTTTGTCAATTTTTTCGGTCCATCGATTTTTTGTATCGCCCTACTATTTATAACTATTTAGAACATAATTAAGTTTATATTAAAATATGAACACAACTGCATATTCTACACACTACAGCGCTACAGTGCAATGGTGTACTACAAAATCCTTCCATACCACCACAAAAAAATACAATGAATTTTCAAATGAGAGATGATTGATTTAACAATGTAATCTCCTCTCTCCCTTAAATAAAGTGTAACAAACAAACAAACCAATAAGAATTCATGTTGTTTTCGTAAAGGAAAAAGTCTACGGTCCCGAAAACTTTCACAGAAAATTTCACAAAATTCAAAATTAAAGAATTCGATTCTATAGATTTCTGAATCTAAATAAATTCTAATCCTTCATTTTAAATTCGGAAATAATTTTTAGAAACATTTTCTGGGACTGTTTCATAGATCAAACTTCAACCAAACAAACAAAGCACACACACAAAAAAAAAAAAATAAGTGAAGAAATAAACTGAAAAAAATAGACATATCAAATCACTTGCAATGCAAATTCTCAATCGCCTTCGTCTTCGTATTAACATCCATAGTACAGTTCATCTTCGCAGTTTTCTTCCTCTTAATCACCTTCAACAAATGCACCTTCCCTTTCAACGAACCCTGGCTACTCACACTCAATTTCCCCGAATTCAAATCGCTCCTCAAATTCAAATTCCTCGGTACCTTTTTCGAGCTCAAACTCACACTAACATCCAATTTCTTCGTCGATCGAGCTTTAGCTTTCCCTTTACCGATAACAGCTTCGCCGATGGAGATTCCTTTGTAGTATATCGTAGCGGTGGAACCATCGTATTTGAAGTGGCCGAAATTGGTGTTTTTGACGGTGATTTGAGTGTTTAATTTCATGGTGAAGGAAGGCGATGATGCAGAGGAGTTGATGTTGAGATTTTGGACGGAAATGGAGCCGAATCGGAGTTTGGGGGTTCGGATCCGCATGAAGGTGAGGACGAAGATGAGGATAATTACGGTTTGGAGTATTACTCCGATGGCTATGCATAGAAGGCACTTGTTGGTTTTCTGCATTATGGGTACAGTAGAAGGAAGACGAGAGTCCTTTGGTTTTTTTTTTTTGGCGAGTTTGGAGAGAGAGCGACAGAGAGAGAAGTTCATATATATACATTAGTTGTGGAGTAATTGCTTCCGGACCAAGTATAAGAAGTAAGAACACAACTTCTATACATACTTGGAATCGTTCGATGCACATGTAATGTCGGGCTCGATATTTAGTTTGTTCAAATTTGACCTCAGCTTAATTATCCACTTCGTATTAATAAATAATTTTTTGGGTAGATTTCTATTATTTTTTATATTTATAAAATAAAATAAAAATTGTAGCCTAGCGTCGGGGGTTGCCTCAGCCCGGTGACTTATGGGGCTTACCACCGGGCCGACCCTGCGCACGTAGGTGTTTGGGTGCAGACAACTTTCAACGGTTATTTATGCTCAGGAGTGTAGGGGCGGAGGAGCACACCAAACTGCTACGGAAATGATATTTTTGGACTTGGACATGTTTGGCCATAGAGCCCGACCTATTTGTATTGCAATTAGTATGTAATTAGTTCACGAATTTCTAAGAAAAAACAAAGGAAAAATGAGAGAAAACACAAATCTCAGAGATATTACGAGAAGACTTATACTCTTGATTCAATTTGATAATAGACTGGTGTGGCTCTTATGTTTTTTTCTCGCGTTGAGATTTTTCACATATCTTGTGTCTCGTATTTTTGCTTTCCATTTTTCATTACCACGACTATTTACTTGTTTCATTTTGTGATTAATTATTCTCAAAATCCGAAAAAGCGTTATGGGATTGAACGATTGTTCAAAAATTCCTAACAGTCAAATTCCTTGTAACAATATGGATCTCACGTGCATCGAACAATTCTGAATAAATCTGTGTATAAAATATTGTGTTCATAAATTTTTTTTTTTTTGCTTTTTAGCCTAGTTGCAGTAATTATTCTTTAGTATTCCTAAAGCACGTCACATCATAGTATTTCGTGTCTTTTTCCATCAAACACTAGTTGTGGAATTCATACTTTTAATCTTGAGCCCCAAAATAACGTGCTGTGAGGAAATAACTTGAACACCACGTGACGTGCCCCAAGAAGATAGAATATTTTTTCCTAGTAGACATCGGTTCTCGAGGACATCTGAGCCCGTTATGATTTTGGACTTTCAGACTAACGTGAAAGGAATAATAGAATTAGACTCAATAGGTTGGTCTGCTAGACAAGACATGAGACTTAGAGATTTACTTTCTTCTAAAGTATCAAGTTCGAAACTTTCAGATACTATTAATTCTTATAAAGTCAATTCATAAAGAACTTTGGTCTGATTTTAATTAGACCTATATTACTGAACGGTGAAATTAGTCTCCTAAAAATTAGTTGATATATGTAGAAACTCTTCCTAACACTGCAGATTAGAAGCTTCTATGGTGTGAGAGGAGGAGTACTGCTTCCACAAGTTTATAATATTCGAAACTGTAGGGGTGGGGAAAGACAAGTTTCACGCAAAGTAGGGACTAAAGTTGCCTCAATTTGTACAAAATCTGCTGTCGGAATGTGCCGTTAGCACTAGTTCTGTTCAAAAAAAAGAAAGAAAAAGAAGAAAGAACGTGACATTGCGCCTATTGGGCCATTAGCTAGGCCGTTCATAGATAATAACAACTGCCTCCTCCTAACAAAGTTGTGAATACCGTATCAGCTTGAGATATCGATCATATACCGAATATTGGATCTAATTTACCACAACTATTAATCTATATAAAACCAAAGAGCGCGCCAAAAAAATTAACTTTTTTCTTCGCAACTATTAATATACATATCGGTACTGGCCGGTGTTAGGCGATACAGCTGATACCTAGCCGGTATTTAAAAAGATACGTTATTAGAAGTATTTGTTACCATTTTTTGTACCAAAATAGTATGTATCGACTGTCACGGTACATTAGGATATTGATAACCTTGCCTCCTAAGGGTGTAACCTAACCGATTCAGTCCAATTTCGAGAAACTTTTTTGCCTGAAACATATGTTGAATTTACGAATCAAATTAATCTGATCTGGTTTGATTTCAATGGTTTTTGATTTACCTGTTTAGTTAGACTACGAATAAACTAAGCTCATTGTAACAAAAAAATTAATTTTTTTAATACACAAATAAATAGTTGGGTCATGAATGAACTAAGTTTAATATAAAAAAAGGACATTGACTTGTATACAAGCGTCCACAATATAAAAAATATTCATTAATTAACAAATTGATCATCAATACGTTTACAAAATTAAAAACAACATATTACAAGTGTTTTAATCTAATCGGTCTGGTATTCAAAATTATAAAACCAAAACCGAACTAGACTAGCTAAAAAACCTAGACAAATTGTCAGTTAGGTTTGATTTTCCGATACAGTTCGGTTTTTTAATTTTCGCGTACAACCCTACCTCCTCCTTTCTTCTTCATTTTTCAGATTTTGCTTAGTGGTGATGGGAAAAAGGAAAATTTGCAGGTCGAACTCAACCATGAGAGACAAGCCTACGCATCATTTCTAATAAGGTAGCAGCTACTTAATTAGTGTAATTAGAATATCACATGACGGTGTCACTAAAAAGAAAATCACACGTTCTGATCGTGGAGACGAGAAAACAAATATCACACATTCACTCTATTTTTGTTTTTTGTTGGTTGGTGAGAGAACGCGAGATTGTGTCATTGTTACACTTCACATTTCTTTGTACTATGTGTGAGGTGTCCGAAATTCACTTCTCATAGAAAATGAAAACGATGTGGACAACAAAGACGACAAGTACAGAGTCCCAAAGATACCAAAACAAGGCTGAATTTCTCGAGCACGATTACTTCATAGACATGAATCTGCCTTCTCTTCAATAATTGTTAGTAGTACTAATTGATCTTTCTTAGTTCGGTCTACCAAGCAAGAAGAACGCAGCATTAACTCCAAGAAAGAGGCACTCGTCTAAGATTCTTATACCTTACCTTATATGTGTCAGATTTGAATCTCACTTTCGTTCCATCTCGCAAGGGATTGTATGGGGGCACCCGGCACGAGAGGGGCGAGAGGAAAGCAATGCACAACTTCGAACACATAATGAATGTTCAACTTTAGCTTATCCCAAGGCAAAAAATCTAGGAACACGAATGTTCTAGACACATCCTGACACAAATGTGTCCGAAAATGCTGAATGCATATGAAGTTTACACATGCAATAATTTCAGACACATTTGTTTCCGAATGTGTGTGTAAAATCTATATTCCTACCATTGCCAGTCCCACATTCCAAGCTTATACACCAAGAACAAGAAAGTATCATGAGATGTACCATCTAACCCAGGCCATGCCCATTGGACTGCATAGCCAAACTTTCAAACCCAACCCAACTTTCAAAGCAAACCTAAGGCATCCGTACTCGTTCTTCATTATTGCACATTAACTCCGACACTTATAATCCAACAGTATCGATACATGGCAGCAATCACACATTTGAGTACGTAACACTATTTATATCCAAACATATAGAGACGAAAAGTGACAATAACCTGATGTAGGAACTGGGAATCATTGATGGATTTATGATAACATGTTAAAGAGTCATGACCAAATCAGACTCAGTGCCATCATCCTCGTTTAAATGACTCCACAAACTTGGCCAAAGCAATGCGAGATGACCCACTGTCTCCTATTGCTACCTTTGCGGCTTCTCTCATCGCGCTAACCTGCTCTCTCACCGCTCTCGCCTTATCAGAGTCCATTAACTCTCTCACTCGCTTCTCTAACTCAGTTGAACTCACAAACCCGTCTTCCGACTGGTCCAAAGCCAGAGCCAACTTCATTTCCTCCACCATGAACACCCGATTCAGCCTTTGCTCCGCGTGCAAAGGCCATGCCAACATAGGCACACCTCCACGCACAGCTTCCAGAACAGAGCTCCACCCGCAGTGAGTGACAAAACCGCCCACCGATTCATGACTCAGAACAGCCGCTTGTGGACACCATGACTTCACCACAAAACCCATATCTTTGGTTCTGTCCAAGAAACCTTCTGGCAGCAGTGCATCCAAGTCTGGCTCAGGTGGTGCTAACATACGCTTGGCTTGGCCCTGTATGGGTGGATTGCGCACCACCCATAAAAACCTGTGACCACTATTCTCCAACCCAATTGCCATTTCCTTCAACTGCTTTGCTTCAAACACCCCCATACTACCAAAGCAGAGAAACACAACGCTTCGACTCGGTTGTGAGTCAAGCCAACTCAAACACTCATGGTGCTCATCACCACCATCAACAATTAAAGGTCCCGGGCAATAAACAGGAGGAGTGGGACCATTTGGAACGCAGAGTCCATCGGATATCACTTTAACAACTCTAGGGTGAATACCTTCAAACGTATTCGCGATTATACCTGATGATTTAGCCATCTGGATGCCGGCATTTAGAAGGTTTTTATACACCGTAGTGCTCCGATCCAACCGAGTTTTGGGGATGTCGGAGACAGGGACGGGGGGTACGCCAGGGAAATCTATATGGGTGACTTCAAGATCTTTTATGCTTTTGGTAGTGGTTTCATGAATAGTTGGGAAATATAGGAACTGAGAGAGACTGCACGCATTCGATACATAGAAGAAGTATGTGGGTATGTTAAGGCTAGAAGAGACTTCGGAAGCGACGTAGCAAAAGAAGTCGATCACAAGAGCTCTGACACTTAGATTTTGGGAGAGGGTTTGAAGCGCTTGATGGAGATTAGGATTGTTGAGCTGAGGGACTAGGAACGCGAGATCTTGGAACAGAGAGGGGGATTCAGAGGGTAGAGTGAAGGGAGGGAGGCGGTGGAAGGTGATGGCAGGAGTGGTGGAGGAGATGCGACTGACATATGCACCATATGCATCGGTGGAGTTGTCCGGTTTGGTGGTGATGAGAAATACGACGGAGAAGGAAGGGTGGTGGGTGACTATGAGCTTGGCTAGCTCCACCATGGGAGCGAGGTGGCTCACTCCTAGACTCGGATAGAAAACAACCGCCTCTTCCATGTTAGAGATGAGAAATGGGATAGAAGCAGCAGATCTACCTTGCTCTTTCTGTCCCCTAGTTCTCCTATGTATGTGCTCTTGTTGACTGTTAGTTAAAGAGCACTTTCGTCCCAACAAAATCCTTGAAAAGCTGAGGTGGTAATTTTTTCACGCTTGAGAAAATTAAAACCGAAGGTAAGAGACCCATTTATGGAGATTTGCCTAAGGTAGACAGCAAGACACTTTTAGACAGAGAGAGAGAGACTGAAAAGTTAACAGGGTTTAGAAATGAAATTTGTCCTTCATTTGACATATCGAAAGACGCATGATTTGCTACTCTTCGGGTAAGATGACTTCCGACCCACCCCTACAGATACGGACAAAGGTAAAATCTAAGACAACATTCACAGTTAGAAGGGATAAAACCTGCCATGAAACTACATGTTTAAGTAAACACAACTTACAAAGGGAATCAAAATCAACAAATACATATGGTGGCTTTTATGTGAAACAGGGTCCTGAAGGCTGGTAGGATTATAATTCCTGGACGGAACTGGTAGCGTATAAACACAGCCTTGAGACACTATCCAAGGCCTCTTACATACTGGTCGAGCGTTGTGTTGAATAGTTCACATCTGCACCAGCAAGTAAGGTTACAATCTGGTTAGGATCCACAATTATAAACAAATGTGGAACCTCAAAAAGAAACTTTCTAAGAAAGATAAAAATATTTTTTCAAAACTTGATTATATTCTGCTCATAACTGCTTTTATGTGAAAATCTCCAAGGTGGCCATCAAGATCCCTAGCTAACAAGTTCATCATAGGAGAGTCCCGCAGTTTTACATCTTTACTCACCTAATTGGAGATCCTGGAGTATAGAGTGGATTCTTGACAACATATTCAACATACAGGTTGTAAATATACTTCAAGGCTTCCCTTAGATCACCGGTTCTAGGATGAGTGACAAGGATAATCTGCAGACGATTTAAACGAAATTATAAAGAGATAACTGCATGATGACTCACATACTAAATCTTCAAAGTTGGATTCAGAGACATTTACTTTGTCTAATCGCACAAAGCAGCAAACATTACAAATATAATCATGCCATTACGTAACGTTACTACAATTAACGTATGATTAAACACAGGTTTCCCACATAGAACTTTAGCCAGTCCTCTCGTGAGTGCCATAACATGAGAGGACTCAAAATTAAACAGACTGATCTTCTTCTACTTGATATGTTGACATCTACATATTCACATCCTTTAGCAGTTTGGGGAGGATTTTGTTCTGGTAAGCCTCAAAATTTTGTTAAAGCATCGAACGATAGAGACTGAATTAATGTATTTAGTAAAACAATCCTTCAACTCCCGTCATTTGCAACTCATCCTTGCTTGCCTTTCTTTTCTCCTCTCTCTTTTCTACTCTAGGAAGGATATCTTTCCGTTGGCATATAGTAAATTATGTATCTCAGAAACTGCTCACTTATGCAGCAAATGGAAGTTCATTCCACATTATTAAACATTTCATCTTGAACGCATTCTGCAGTTGACAAGTTAACCTTAGGTCCTTCAGTCAATCAGTAGTTTTTCCACCCTAAAAAAACTCCATTTTAAATAATAGTATTTTTAGAGGAGAAAACATTAAGTTCTCCATCAGAACCTTAGCGATCTAATCCATCCACCGAACCCGAAAGATATTAGTAAATCAGTGCTTCAGAAATACCAGACGAGATATTTCTCTCATATAACAACAGTTTACTTGGCAGGGAAGATACAAATAAAACCTAACACGTGAAAATTTACAAGAAATGGTACAATATAGGTAACAAAGGCCCGAAGTAAAGGGGATCATTCAGGGAACTGCTGATACAGGGTTTTGAAACTGCAGGTTATAAGTCAAAGTCACCCATCTAAAGAAAAATCCAAGCAAAGTATGACAGTTTAAAAATTCAAAATGTGAACTTTCTTGCATAGAACTAACTGCATCCCAACTGTGTCCAAAGAATCCTAGACTCCCACAGCCCCTTGGACCACAAGTTCTCATATGAAAGTCTCGGACCATGAGTTCTCCATTCAAAGACTTTCATATGAGCACTTCATACTATATCACATTCATAACTGGGAGCTCTACACAATCCATGTGAACTTAATTACTAACAAAATACCCCCAAATAGAAGTATGTCAATTTGAAAAATTAAAGTTCAACTGAAATTTCAAATAGGCAATAATACTTGGATATTTTATGTAGCACTTACATTAAAATATACATGAAGTTTACTGACCTTTATACCAGATGGACTCTCCATAAAACTAAGCTTGTAAGTATTGGTACGAAAGCTGTGAAATGAACAACCCTGTCCTGGTAACTGAGGCACCCCAAGATTTCCTTTATCAGCACTGCCCGAAAGAAGAATTACAGATCATGTAACATTAAACTTGAACCCCAAACAACCAAGATGATTAACAAAGGTGACAGGCACAGTATTTTTGCAATAGATGGAAATAAAATCCAAATCCAAACATGGCTAAAGAAACGGGTGAATTGTGAGACTCCAATACAAAACAAAATAACAAACTGAACATATTTCATGAAAGTTTAACAAATCTTCAAACAAAGAGATCTACAAACTGGTTAAAATATTACAGATATAGAGGAACTAATTTACCAATAAAAAACGTGAACCTAGAAGAACTAATGCCACTAAGTTAAAGGTGGAGTTTCTGCATTCCATCAACTACAAAATACTTATCTTTCTGTTTCAATGAGGAATGGCCTTAGCACATTCCACGTTAGAACCACATACAATGCATCCAATACCGACTCTAACTTTACGCATTCTAGGATCATCAATGACAAGACATCTTTCAAGCCCGGGCTCGATAGCGGTGTTTTTCAAATGCATGGATTCAACATCATTATCCAGTGTGAATATTTTAAATTTAAGTGTCGTAGTTTGTGTACTGCAATAAAGAGTTTGAGAGCCGTATTGTGATGGATCTGTAATACCTTTCTAACAAGAGTTATTTAAAATTCGTCACATTAAGAACTGTGATTATATGACGATACAAATAAAATAAATCTCTGCTACACCTAATCCATCTTCCACTCTAGTTTCACAAGCCACTAAAAACTAAACCTCTTATATTTTTGTTAGAATTGATCATCAGAGCTTCAAGCTCAACTGGCGAAGGGAATAGTTAGAAGTATCCAATGAAAAACAAAATTGACAGAGCTTTTCAGTTCCTAGATTTTGAGTCAAGGGGCATTTAGGTTTGACCCAACAGGAATTCAGCTTTTGGAAGCCGGACACTGTACTTCCTCTTTCGTCGCACCCTTTTCCAACCAAATGGAGCCTTATTTTGCTAGATGCAACCAATTCATTAAAAAATATCTTTGTTTCGTGAAACTCCCCAATTACGTGTATAGTTTTTTTTTTTTTTTTTTCCAGAAGCTAAGACAATACAAAGAGACATTTACGTTCTTATTGGAAATCAGAACACTCCACAAATACCGTCTGTTTAAATTCTTAAACTTCAATGGGGAAAACAAACCTAGTGGGATCCATTTTTGCTGTCAAGGATTTAAGAGAGAAAAGCAGCCCAAACATGAGCTTGTGATCCTGCTGGGCATTCAACGTATGCAGTGGGCGGTTCCATTCCCTGTAAAGCAAGCATATTCCATTCCTATTGAACACATACATCATGTGACCATTGTTTCCCGATGCCGTTGGTAACGGCGGTGATGGACTGATCTCTGACCCTCCGAAGAACTGCATTTTCTCCTGATTATCTTTGAATCCACCCAAACCAATAAAGATAATCAAATTTCAATAGCTGAAATGCAAAGATTTTGCCAGGAAAAATAAGACATCTAGAAACTGGATGAGTGTTATCAGTAAATTAAAAACTCATGAGCGATAGATCGGAGTTTCAGTAGTCAATCTCTGTTAGATTGCAAAACCTATATGAAGTGGATCTAACGATGGCACTCACAGTGAATTAGGAGAGAGAGAGAGAGAGAGAGAGAGAGTACCTGGAGGGTTTGCTAAAATGGCGCAAACTACGAACTGTGGAATCGAGGAGAGAGACGCGACTTGTAAAACTGCGAATTGGCTGTGTTTGGTTGAGTGTTTCTGAAACGATTTTTGGAAAAAAAAACTCTGAGATGTTGTTTGGTGTAAGTGTTTCAAAAAATATTTAAGAGAGTTAAATTTTTTTGGCATTTTCGACGTGCTCTCTTTCTCTCTCTTCTTTTATAGAGAGATGAAGTTGTTCAGAAAAAAAATAAAAATATTTGAAAAAAATTTCCCAAACAAGTTTTCAAAACATTTTTAGAAAATTTTCAGCAAATATTTTGAAAACTTCTAAACGAACACATTATTTCTGCTTCACAATATTAATACGACGTCTGACGGACTTGACCAAGGTTTTTCCTTTACTCTGTTTTTCTTTCTTTGGATTGTAGTTTAACCGGGTTGCATATGGTCCGAATTGGTCCGATTTCATTAAAAAAATTGAAGATTACGGTTCTCAAAAACTAATGATCGTATGCGGATAAAAAATTTGCCGACCAAACCAAACAATTGACGAGTTACAATTTGGTTCAGGTTTAATTTACGATTGAACTCTTAACTTAAACGGTGCAAAATAACATTTGTTAACTACCGTTGTCATGCTCTCACTTATTATTCGAGGGAGAAAAAAAATAAATATCTTTAAGTTTTAAAATCTCGCAACAAGTGTTAGAAAAACCTAATGAGATAATGTGAAGAAATCCATGGACCGAATCGTGAATCGTGATTCTCAAATTTTTAAGATTGAACTGAACCATTAATTCACAGATCCAAACTAAACGTACAATTTATTTCAATTTAAACCGGTTCAAGGTTCTTTTCGGTTTGTCTTGCAGACTATGTTTATTGCATTCTTTTTTACTACTATTACAACAATTTAAAAATTATATATTAATTAATCAGTGGAATTATATGATATTTTCGAATTTTGTGCATAATTTTTCATTAATTTTTTAACGTCTTCTATTTCGCCTCAACAAAACAAAATTTAAAAAGTATAAATATATAAACCAAA
The DNA here is from genome assembly GCA_019985065.2 of Arctostaphylos glauca. NCBI lineage: Eukaryota > Viridiplantae > Streptophyta > Magnoliopsida > Ericales > Ericaceae > Arctostaphylos > Arctostaphylos glauca. Next base: position 27,500,616 of record JAHSPW020000013.1, on the reverse strand, counting down.
ATTAAATAAAATTCAAATAAGACGACACTGTCGATAACAAACTTTTGAGACTTTTGCTTATATTCTTTTCTTTTACTATTGGCAAAAGGCATAGAATCAGGAATAAAAGGTTTTTCATTACTCCCAAGTATCCGGACCAAAATTTGGGAAGGATTGTGTCCCTTGGAAGTTCCAGTAATGGTCTCACTGAACTCTTCAACAAGGGTCCTGGAATTTGGCTAAATCATAGCTCGAATAAACTTCATCAAGGTCTATTCGTACATCAATAACGAAAACTGAAATGACTCGATCAGAATATAAAGTTACAGCGTACGCAGTTCAAGGAACATGAGAGGAAAATAACACAGCCTGCAAAACCCTTTGTGGAAGACTAAAAATAGTTTATGGGGCGGGAAAGCCATTGATACTCGTTTATTTGTTTCAACCAGAAGATGAACTAGAAACAGAAATATATGTATGAGTTCTCCAAGAGGCAGCTCAAGCGAAGATTATTAACCAATGTGTTCAAGCTGTGATCCTAAACAAGAAAAAAGGAGAGCAAGGACACAGCTTCAAAGATGGACATCATTTTCTATGAAAATGACTGCCAAGTATCGTATTACACGTTTGGTAGCGGCCCCCCAGAGGTTATTGCAGGTTCATCCTTTTTCGAGAGTGCAATCATATCCTGCAACGTGCCTGTAGTAACAGACTCCAGCGTCTTGTAAAATTCCTCAGGGAGAGGACCAGGTCGGTGCAGGGGAATATGTTTTGGAACTGGTGCATCATTCTCGATTACTTCACATTCGAAGTCATCGTCCACACCCCATGGTTCCCACTCTGCCATTAAACACAGAGATACATACTGTTAACACCCTTGGAAGTGGAGAGGTTCACGACATCCACAGGACCACAGTGCATTTATACATATGAATTATTTGTACATCAGCACTGGCTGTCTCTTTCTGGAGCAAAAAAGGAAGGTGAATTCCGCAAAACTAAATAACCAAGTGTATCATAAAACACACTTCCACATAGGAACCCAGAGGACATAAGTCAAAGAAAGTGATGTGGGAGAAGAACTTCGTGTACTTGTTAACATACTCCAATATCGTTGCTACATAGATCTGTGCAACATCTCCTTTCACAAGCTCCGACAAATAAGTACCGTGTTGGGTCATACTAAAATAAACACGCAGATGCACTTCTCCGCTCCACAGCTGTCCCCGAGGCATGCGTCGTAGTGTGTTGGCAACATGAAGCATGATGATTGGCACGTGCTAGTAGGATATTACGATAAAATTAAGACATGACAGAGATTCTTTGTACCCTCTATATCAACTGGTTGTGGTGGAGCAAGCAGGCAGAACCAAATCCAGGGGAAAAAGAACCAAGCTTTTGAAGAAACTTCTCATCATTTGGCATAGATAAAAACGTGATTTGCAGTCGAAAACAGCTAACCATAGGAAAAATGCAAAACTGTACAAAACACCGAACTACCACAGAAAGTCACAAACTAAAAGTAGCCATCTGAGTGTTAGACACCAAAACTTCTTGGACAATCCTAAGTTCCTATTCAAAGTGCCTGAAAATCACTCCGCTGTCCAGTATTTGTACACAGAATTCAGAAATTTGCACATGGCTGAAGTCTGAACCCAATAGAGGTAATGTCCAAGTTCCAACACAGTCTAGGTATAGGATGTAAAACCAATCGAACCATCAACATAATATACATGATATTTTTATAATCTTACATGATAACTCAATAGTTTCATCTTCCACAATTTGCAGTTGCTGTCATAGAAATCCAAAATTGAGCATAGTACTTTGTCACATACGTTGCAAGCATAAATTTAAGTAATTGAATTGTTAAAATTCCAAAGACATATTACACGGATATGATGTCTTCCTTACTGGATGCCAGCCATTTGAAGAGAATTGGAAACTGAGGTTAAGTTTTATATAAATCAGTGTTTATTAAGTTGTCCAACCTCCTATTTCATATTTGAAGGATAATTTTGCATCAAAACCAGAACAAGATTGATTGGCTATTATAGCTGATAGCACCATCTTTGTTGCTATGAAAAAAGAGACTTGATTTGGAGTCCACTTAACTTCAGAGAAATTAATCCCCGGATGAACAGATCTCCCACCACCAGACGAAAAAGTCTCCAGCTTGCCTGGAATCCCTCACTAATTATCACTTCCCCCAATAAGTAGATAGTACTATATAAACCTTAATCCTTTGTTGCCGGGGAAACTAGCACAAGGGCAAAAATATAAATTCAACCTTTTTGTTTCAACTGCTATACAATCCACTCTTAAACCCGATTAGTTCCACCAAAAACATGAAACAGGTCATTCTAGAACTATATGTGCGTTATTGAATGATTAGAGATAGCTCAAAATTCCGATACCAGCTGTCTTATGAAAACTTTAAGACCTATGCTAACCACCGGCCATACAGTAGCAGTTGAAGTGTGAACAATGCGACAAAAGATCAAATACACATTTCTCATTTCTGCACATTTCTCAATTCTCCAATACGCTTTTCACACCTCTACCAAAGGCATTTACAAGTCATTGTTCGGTGGTTAGCATTTGTCAAGATTGTGAATCTCTTTTACAGCATATAGGAACATAATGTCGAATTCGGATAAAAGATACAGTTAACTAATCCAGAACAGGGTGATCGAAATTCTACTCTGTTTTAGAGTAGCTATAATTTCTGAAATAACTTATTAACAGACTCGAAATTTTAAGTAATTAACTCAAAAAAAACCAAAAACCATACAGCTGAATCAACTTGCACTTCCAAGCCCTAAGACTGGAGTCTTACCTTCCTAATGCTTTCCTACATTGTCTCGGAAATCGGAATTGACCCCAAATTAATCCGAGCAAAGATAGAGAAAATTTATATATATGTTTAGGGGGAGAGAGAGAGAGAGCGCATTGGAATGTACAAACCGATCATTTTGGCGATGAGCTTGAGCTCGTCCTGAGCTTCTTCGATGAGCTCTTCAACCTGGCCACAACCCAGGCGCTTCTCGATCGTCTCCCAATCCTCTTCCTCCTGGCATACCTTGAGGCGGTGGCGCGTGAAGCTCTCCACGGCCTTCCGGTACCCCTCGTCCTCGGGCACCGTCTGGATCTCCTTGAGGGTTTTGGTGTACAGACTTACCAGTACCTCCCTCGCGTTTGGCACCACGTCTAACCCTACGATCCCCGTCGTCTCCTTCACCTTGGCCATCAATGGCCTCGCTACCATCCGTAGAAACATTCTCTCTCCTCTCCGTCTCTCGATCTCTCGGACTCAGTCTTTCTGCGTCAGTACTACAGTTAACATTTGGCTTAATTTTTCAGACAACCCTAAACTATCGCTGAGTATCATTTAATACACCTTATCTTTAAATTAAATCACTTTTAACCCCCGACTACTAAATATTATCATTATAATTGTTTCCATGAGAAAACCTAGAGACAAATCATTTTCTAAGGAAAAATAATTTTTTTTAATTTTTATTCCCAAAACCTAGTGACAAAACTTTAGGGGTTTAGAAATTATACTAAGAATGATTTTAATATTGTCTTTTCACACTCTGTTAAACAGAATTATACTATAATTTTTTATAGTTTGAAAAGTCAAAATAAATCATTTTAAAGATGCATTATGTTAAATGAAAGTTAGTGATAATTTATGTGATGTCTAGAAAGTTAAGCTCATATATTAATTATCAATGTAGTAAAAAAAAATAGTACTAATTACAAAAGACATATTAGGAGTAAATGAAATTTTTATTACATCTCTACACAATATTATTTTCACATATATCGATACATCTTGTTATTACCATAAAATTACGGTTGTCATATGTTACATCGTTCATATGTTGAATGTATTGGTTTAACGTAGTCAATGAAATTGACTTAACTAATTGAGTACGATTCATCTGAAAAACTTCTTTATAATACGAGACAAATTCATTGTTATCGTATTTGAGAGAAAATAATTATATTTTACCATAAAATTAAGTTAATCAAAACTTCCTTTGGGAATTTTACGCTTGACCAAAACAAAATTTGTTTGGTTCTTTATATCCAAATAATTGCATGTGCTTGGATTCATATAGCTGCACAATCAAGTATTCAGATCTATGATTATGAACGATTGTTTGGTTATGCGTATTCGAATGCAATTTACAGTTTTTCAAAGACCATAAGTTAAAAATTGGTATTGTTCAAACAAATTTTATTCATGTCGCAATCTTCGCTAGGTATGATCTCCATCTCATTTAATTAGGACTAAATCGATTGGGCGAACATAAAAAAACACAAGTAACATTTGTTGGCTCAGAGTTTTTACTCATGGACTATATGCTATTAAGCGGGAGATAAGTTTAAGAGAAAAAAATTAAAATAAAATGATGTGATTTGATTTGGGTTAACAAATAGAATTTTCTTCTAGATTTACATAGATTTTTTAATGTAGTTTATGATTATAATTACTGCCTATATTTGTCATTTAATGGAAAGGTGGAATTTTGAATTATTATTATTTTTAAAAATCAATAACTAATTTTTACACGGGGTTAAAACTAAAAAAAAAAGAAAAAGGGAAAAGCGATTTTAGAGACAGAACCAGTGGAAATTACGCTTCTGCCGTTCTGGATCTGAAGCTTAATAGCGGAGGGAGAAACCCCTCCTTTCACCAGTCCCCTTTTGTGGCTTCTCTGGAAGCTTGCGTTCGATCTTACGATCAACCCGTTTTGATTACACAGAGCAAGCAAATATCGGGAATCCTTTTTCCGTTCGTAGGTAATCAGATTCACAGATACATGAACATGTTTACTTTAAGCAAGAATTGGATTTTCAGCTTCCTTTGAAGTTACGGTTCAGGCTTTCAGCTTAGTTTTGTATGAATTGGAATGCGTGTTTCCCCAGTTGAATATTCGTATTTGTTTGAGTCATGTTCAAAGGTCGTTATCTCGATGGGTCAATATTATAGGCAAATATGGTTTGCAATGTTAATTTAAAAGGTACAAACCAGTTTATTTGCAGACGAATTGTGATGGGTTTTGGGTTTTCCCCTTTAGCGTATGATGCGATTTGGTTTTTTCAAGTTCCAAGTTTGTCATATCGATGGATTATGGAGTAGATTTACTTGGGAAATTTGTGTGCACATGTTAAATTTCCTGTTTCTTTTGAATTGTAGAAGGTGTTTGATTTTTTTCACATCAATATGGAATCCATTTGTGTGTTTCACGTTCCAAGATCTGTATGTTGATGAATTTTACACTGGGCGTTACATGGGAATTTTGTCCACACATATATTTGTCTAGCTAAACAAAATATTAGATTCAGTTTTGTTTGTAGTTACATGTCAGCTTAGTTTGATGTGATTTGGGTGGGGCTTAGGTTTTTTACTTTAATTTTGGAATTGATTCAAGTCTTTTGCGTTCCAAGGTAGGTTTTACAATGGGTTTATGTGGCAATAACGTTAGTGCACGATGGCTGATTTGTACGAGGAGGTCTTTCTAACTCCAATCGAAGTAATTAGGAGCATAATATAGGATAAGTCATCAGTTCTGCTCGGATCTGGTTTATGGAAACTCACAACCAAATTCCCGATCGTTATATGGTTCTTCAGTTAACCCACGATTCAATTTAGCTTTTGCCTGTTTGTTATTTGCCACGGATATGGTAAATTTATTAGGTATTTTATTTGAATATTTTTCGAGCATCGCTTGTTGAAGTTCAAGGGTGATGTAACTATGAGCATTATCAATTTTCTCTACCAGTTTTCCTGTTTGGCGAATCCTGGTTTGTTATTGATCTAAAAAGGAAAGTTATATTCATTGATCTCTTCAAGGATTACTTTTCTTTGGTTCCTCATATTTTGCATCCATATCCATGGGGAGATCATTTGACGAAAATATATATATGTTTCCTTTTATGGAAGGGAATACTCTTATGTAGTCAAATATGAGTTTTTTTTTTGCGGCGTTTCATATTCCGATTAGGTGGGTGATGTCGGCTTGTAACTAGTGTGCATCATTTATAATGCTTTGTCAATGTTTATTCTGTGGGAATCCATGTGTCTTTGGGACCAAATTGAAGAAAGAACTTATTGTTCCCACATTAGTTGTTGTGTCTTGTTTCATTTCTTTTCTTTTTTGAGTATATTTTATTTTGTTTTGCCTAAAGGAGAGGTTAAAGTTAGAGAGCGTCATGTAACCTGTAACCTAATAGTTTTGTGTTCTTTTAGTCGCAAGTGTTCAATATGATTTCCTTGAAACTGCTTGAAGAAATTAGTCATAGTCATAGAAAGGACTGGCTTGATGGGCATCTTCATGGACGCAGTTCCAACTCTCTTGAACAAACTGATAATTTACGCATCGATTTGCAGGTAAAGAAGTTGTTGTAGCTGGAAGGCTTCCATGGCTGCTTCGGAAGAAAACAGTGCATTGTTTCCGATTTTCATCTTGACAATAATAGCTCTCCCTTTAGTGCCTTATACAATATTGAACCTATGCCGTGCTGCCTCAAAGAAAACAAAAAGCATCAATTGTGCTTGTTCAGCATGCACTAGATCGGGAAAGTATCGCAAGTCCCTTTTTAAACGGGTGAGCCCCTCTTTGGACGGCTATTTCTATTTTCATTACCTCAACTGTATTTGTGGAGGTTGTATCACTTTTGCATTTATGTAATTGTGTTGTTCTCATTTGCATTGGTTTTAATGTTTTTTGCAGATCTCCAACTTCTCAACTTGGAGTAACTTCACAGTTGTGGTGCTTTGGGTCATCATGGGCATACTTGTGTATTATATTAAACATATTAGTCGTGAGGTAAACAGCCTCAATGGTTTCTTCTTACTCTGAAGTTGTGAATCAACACTTTGTATTTGGTACTTTTTAGTATCTCCATCTATCTCAGACATCTAGAGTTCTATATGACTGGGGATAATGTCTTTTTGTTCCTACTCAGATCCAAGTATTTGAGCCATTTAGTATTCTTGGGTTAGAATCTGGAGCTTCTGACTCGGAAATAAAGAAGGCATATAGGAGGCTTTCTATCCAATACCACCCTGATAAGAATCCTGATCCAGGTTGAAGGTGTTCCAGCTCTTCAGTTTATTGTGGTGTCTATGATTGAATTAACGAGAAAATTGATGCTTTAGTTACTTTTATGTACTACTAATAGTTGCTTACCTATGTTTAATCCCAGAGGCGCACAGTTATTTTGTGGACTATATATCGAAGGCTTATCAGGCTCTCACAGATCCAATATCCCGTGAGAATTTTGAAAAATATGGCCACCCAGATGGTAGACAGGTATTCCTTGAGAATTTTGAAAAACATTTTGGTAAATGTCAATTTGAATGAAATATATGTTTCAAGTTAGTTTTCTTTCAGAACAATTGTTCATATCTGATGATTATGATACACTGGTGCAGGGATTTCAAATGGGAATAGCTCTTCCTCAATTTCTGCTGAACATCGATGGGGCATCTGGTGGGATATTATTACTTTGGATAGTTGGGGTCTGTATTCTGTTACCATTGGTGGTAGCTGTTGTTTATCTGTCACGGTCATCCAAATATACTGGAAACTATGTAATGCATCAAACACTCTCAGCCTACTACTACTTCATGAAACCCTCTTTGGCACCAAGGTATGATGTTTATTCTTGATATTTGGCATTAAGAATATTTGTGGTCTTTCAGTCTGCTTATGTGAGAAACATATGATATGATGCATTCAATTACAGATATCCATTTTATATGTTGAGAGATCTTGATTGTTGACGTGCATCCATTTGTAGGCCCAATAATAGGCACTGGATTTGCATACATATAAGTTTTGACGGTGATGTTTCAATTCAAATTCACCATGGTGGAAGTTGTATTAGCCTGCATCATCTGTAGAGTGATTATTGTCCTGTTTTGCCTAATATGCTACCTGTGGATGACGATGATGTTTCATTTCCCTATAAAGCACTGTTTTTGAGAAATTTCTCATTTGCTTGTATTCATTTAAGCTGAAAAAGAATTGTTTGATATCGGTATCGTTTGACTTGAATTTTCTTTTCTGGGATGTTGTTTTTTACAGCAAAGTTATGGATGTCTTCATTAAGGCTGCTGAATACATGGAGATTCCGGTTCGTAGGACTGATGGTGAACCACTGCAGAAACTTTTTGTATTAGTTAGAAGTGAGTTGAATTTGGACCTTAAAAACATTAAACAAGAGCAAGCAAAGTTTTGGAAGCAACATCCTGCGCTAGTTAAGGTACTATGGATGACAGTTCCTAAAATGCTGATGTGCTTCGACAGAGCCATGTGCAAACTTCTTGTTGTAGTAAATTGATCATAGTTCCCTGCTTTTACTTTTCAGACACAATTGTTGATTCAAGCCCAATTAACTCGCGAAACAGAAGCTTTATCCCCAGAGTTGCAGCGCGACTTCAAACGTGTACTAGAGCTTGCACCTCGCCTTCTTGAAGAGCTCATGAAGGTAATGTTCGGATATTGCGTGCAGGCAGCTGTGTATGAAACTCCACGTTTGGTGATTATGGGATAAGGATTGTGGCATTTTGACCAACCCTTTTACAGTTTTCTGTATGTTTTGAAGTTTCGCTCCAAAGTGAAGGCCTTTATACGGGTGGAAAATAAGACCAGGAGTAGTTTTTATCTGTTCCACTTTCCCACAATTTATTTTCTACATATTTGTACGTGATGCTGGTTCTCTTGAGCCTCAAACACGATTGATGATCGGTATTGAAACTTACTTCACAAATTCACTTTCTTAAAGTCAAAATCAAATTCACTTTCTTAAATGTTAAATCTAGTCTTCTGGTGGCTATTGATGCTGATGACTCTTCAAATTACTTTGACTTGCCAATGGAATTGTTAGGCTGGATGGCTTTGGTTTGTAAGCCTGGTGTATGCCCCTTAGTTTTCTTTTCATTATCTTGGTTTGAGCTTTAATGGAGTTTGCACTTGTCAAAAAGTAAATAGTAATTACCTTAACTTTGGCACTTTGTTGACCTACACTAACCTGCTTGTTTTGCTATTGTCTCTAGAGTTGCATATTACCCTCTTCAAATTTAATAAGACTCTTGAGTTTTAAGTTTTTGCTATTGTTTTGGTATTTTTGTTGCACCTGTGGCTCTTGCTCCTCGTCTCTAGTTACTAATACATGGCACTGTATGCAGATGGCAGTTATTCCGCGCACTTCTCAAGGGCATGGTTGGCTAAGGCCTGCAATTGGCGTTCTTGAGCTTTCTCAATGTATCATTCAGGTTGGTATTCAGAACCATTTACTGGAAGTAACGAAATCTCTAATTTCAAAATATGTCCTGTTAAGTCCTAGTTTTCTCTGTACTATTTTTAACTCATTGCTTAAATTTTTTGCGTGAAAAGTCAACTTCATTTATTCATATACAGGGAAGTAAGTATGAAGAGTTATTGAATAAATTCTTGCGGGGAAGTTAGTTGAAGAATTTAAACACCACACCGTTCCAATACTCACCCACCAACCCACCCTTTGCCCAACCGGTGCTGCCCATACACAAACTTCCATTAGTTTCTTAGACCCAAATTCACTGTTGACTTTTGTCGGTAGATTCCCATGTTTTTCTGTCCGCACCTGAAATTTTAATCACTCCTGGGCCCAGGGAGCAGATATATTTTTTCCCAAGTACACCAACTTATGGTATCAACATAGTGCACAATGTGTGGTTTCATGTGTCATAATTGTAACACTGCCAGGGTTTATTCTACATTATTCTGGGTGCATCTAACTTCTCAATTGGCTTTGGTACATGGAATGCAGAAAAATGGTTGGCTGCATATAGTTGTGCAGATGATGAAACTTTCAAGTTCTCTAGTTTCTATCGATATGCCTTCCATTGAAAATTCATTTATGTTTTCTTTTTTCCTTTGCATGAACATGTTTTGTTTCTCTCACAAAAGCTGAACGTATGCATTTTGTGGTGGTCGCTTGGTCTGAAATATTTAATGGGACTGAGGGTGGACTATTGCTCCATATTTTTATTAGATGCATGAAATTGGACAAATCAAAATGACATTGCATATGCTTTGATCTTTTTTTCCCTTTCTTTTGTTTCATCTTTCTGTACTAACCTTGGAATGGCTTAGTTCTGCTGGTTCTATGTTGCTAGCGATTGTTGTTTACGTCAAAACTGTGGCGCAGGCTGTTCCCCTCAGTGCAAGGAAGGCAGCTGGAGGATTTACCGAAGGCACTGCACCTTTTCTGCAGCTTCCACATTTTAATGAGGCTGTTTTGAAAAAGCTAGCCCGCAAGGCAAGTGGATAAAATCCTGTCTCTTCCCATCATCTGCCTTTTAATCTGCTGTTTGGACCACATTACCACCTTTAGAGCTCTTGTTGGAAAGCTGCCAATTCAACCAATAGGTTCAGTAGCGCCTGTAGAAAAACTCTTACCCTAACCCAAAATCCATGTAACGGACAAAAAGAAAAAAGAAAACTGAAGAGGAAATAAAAAATAAATTGTTGCTTTTGTGGTCATTGCATAAAAAAAGAGTCGGGCAATATTTTCAGTATCATATAACATTTGAAACCTGGGAAACCAAAACAGTTAAGTTTGTTCATATGTATGCTGTGTGAAGTAGGACATGAAGACTAGACTCTGTCTGCTGGTACGTATCTTCTACGCTAAAACACTTTCCGGGCATAAGACCGATGGTTGCCTCTTTTTCAATCTTAAAAGAAACTTGAGATGTATAAATGATGCAGTCAGGATGATGGTAGGGAAAAAGAGCACACGCTGCCCTTCAATGTGCTAAACGTATTCTTCAATGTGTAAATGTGCTGAAGAGATTTCTAGTTCTAAATTCACTAACAATCCCAGTTCCACAAAGACTGCATAAACTCATGGCAAGTGGAATGCAGTTCTGTTGTGAAACTAGAGAAAGGAGACTTGTATTATTGAGTAATAATGTTACAAGGGGCCAATACATCAATATATAGAGAAAACCTAGAAACCCTAGGTAACCCTAATTACATGAAAGGACAATAATACCCTTGCAACTAAACATTAATAACAATTTAACCATTACTATTCTAACACTCCTTTATTTATAGATGAGATTAGGGTTAACCTAATGGGCTCTAACCACCTAGGCCCATTAGGGTTAACATAACTTAATCTATCCCACATAACAACTAACACTCCCTCAAACACATGATGCGAGCATGGAGAGCATTATGGGTTTGCCAACATGAAAAAAAGATACTCCAACTGATGTCTTTGACAACTTCGATTCTCCAACGAAAAAGAGATGCTCTAACTGATGTCTTTGACAACTTCGATTCTCCAACGACTTCAATTCTTCAACAACTTTAATTCTTTGACAACATTAATTTTGGTACCCAGTAGAATATAACTAACAAAGGAATATGGGACAAGTTCTCCCCCTCACGTGCGAACCCCGAATCGCACGGGAAGAGAGAAACAAAGGATCCAACTAGGATCACAACAAGGTGCCACACGGCACAACTTGGGGCCACTTGGCACACCAAACGGGGATTTAACAACCAACCAACAAAAAAAAGACTTGTCCATAAATTCACCAAAAGTCTAAACTGCAGGGACCGAAATCAAATATTGCAAAGTTTGGGAATCAAATATTGCAAAGTTTAGGATTAGGGTTAGGTTTAGGAGACAAAACAGAGATCAAACCAGGTGCAAAACAGAGGCCAAACCGGGCAGCAAACAGGCGCAAAACAGAGACCAAACCAGGCACAAAACAGAGACTGAAGACGGGCAGTAACAAAGACTAAAGATGGGCAGTAACAGGGCAGCAAACAGCGGCTGATGGATGGCGAAAACAGGAGGCTGAGGGCGAAAACAAATAATATCAGCCGGGTGAAAACAGCGGTTAGGGTTTGCGAAAAACAGCGGCTGATGGAGAAACTAGAGGTGGAACAACATCAGACGATAACTACCAGACGATGGTGACTAACACTAAAGACCAGACGATAAGTGATGCAACCGGCGGACGGCGGCAAGGCATAAGCCGCCCGTCGGAAAGCGAGTATTCCACAGGCTTAGATCTTTGGCTCTGATACCATGTTGTGAAACTAGAGAAAGGAGACTTGTATTATTGAGTAATAATGTTACAAGGGGCCAATACATCAATATATAGAGAAAACCTAGAAACCCTAGGTAACCCTAATTACATGAAAGGACAATAATACCCTTGCAACTAAACATTAATAACAATTTAACCATTACTATTCTAACACTCCTTTATTTATAGATGAGATTAGGGTTAACCTAATGGGCTCTAACCACCTAGGCCCATTAGGGTTAACATAACCTAATCTATCCCACATAACAACTAACAGAGATCATGATGCACCCTAGAAACAGCGAATAAACACTGGACGGTAGACTAGAAGACAACACTGTTCTTTTTTGCTATACTAGTGACACCCATTCATGCGATTTCATTTATTCTTCTTTCTGCACGATCTGTATTTTTACTTTGTCTTTCATCTTTGCAGAAGGTGCGGAGTTTTCAAGAGCTTCGTGATATGAGTCTTCAAGAGCGGGCAGAACTGCTTACTCAAACAGCTCTCTTCTCTGCTTCTGAAATCCAGGATGTGGAGTTTGTTCTCGAGATGATGCCTTCCGTAACACTTGAAGTGACTTGTGAGACCGAGGGGGAGGAAGGTATTCAAGAGGGCGACGTTGTCACACTCCACACTTGGGTTACACTCAAGCGTGCAAATGGTTTGATTGGCGCGCTTCCACATGCACCACAGTACCCATTCCACAAGGAAGAAAACTTCTGGTTCCTCCTTGCGGACCCCAACTCCAACAATGTATGGTTTTCCCAAAAGGTCAGTTTCCTGGACGAGGCAACAGCCATAACAGCCGCTTCGAAAGCGATAGAGGACACGATGGAAGGGGCGGGGGCCACAGTGAAGGAAACTAGTACGGCAGTTAGGGAAGCGGTTGAGAGGGTTAAGGGTGGGTCCCGTCTCGTGATGGGAAAATTCCAGGCCCCGCCGGAGGGGAACTACAATTTGTGTTGTTACTTGCTATGTGATTCATGGATCGGTTGTGATATAAAAACGGGTTTGAAGGTGAAGGTTTTGAAGCGGACCCGAGCAGGGACACGGGGTGGTTACGTGGCAGAGGAGGGAGCAGCTATGGCAGAGGATGGGGTGGAAGAGGAGGATGAGATTGAAGAAGAGGAGTATGATGAAGATTATGAGAGTGAGTATAGTGAAGATGATGAGGATGATAAGCAGGATAAAAAGAAGGGATCTGCCTCCAATGGCACTGCTAATAAGTTAAAAGGTGACAAATCAAGTTCAGAAGAAGGTTCAGGATCTGAAGAGGAATAAAATCTATCTTTTTTCCCATTAGCAGGAAATAAAGATTTTTTCTTGTGGATTTTTGAGTTATTTTCAGCTAGCAAAAGTACCCAATTGTAGGACAACAGAAATACAATCAGCAATGTTCTTGTTTTCTTATCTAGGTGAGATCTCCTGGTTTTGATACTGTAACTTAAAGGATTTGAAACCCATGTCAGCTATTTTAATTACTTATCAAGAGCTCACCTGGCTGTTGGAACTACAGTTTCTCTTTTTGCCCAAGTTAAAGATTAAAGATTCTGAAATTTTTGGTGTACCACAACTTCAAATACTATGGTGAACTAGATGGAAATCATTTGTGGTACATTTGGAAGTTTTGGGAAAACTCGTGGTCGTGGAGGGAATTACATTCATTACATCCCACCTGATAAAGGTAATCAGTGAGTTGTAAGGCGAATTTTCGATCAAATACGCTCTTTTTTTTCAACTCGTGAAGCCATTGCCATACCTTTAGTAGGCAACCATCTTTTCGGCCTTTCTAAAACCCGTGGATTTGTGAATTTTTGGGTGGATGGACTACAACATTTGGACTTTGCAGGGTGTTATACATTATATGGATCTATGGTTCAGGACAACAATGGTCAAGTGCGTTGTGCTAAAGAATGACCGTAAAAATAAAAATTTGACAAAATAATGAAATTATGAATAAAAATAAAGGAGGTAAGTAAGTCCACAAAATAATGCTATTATATATACTATCTACGTTACATTTCAAAACACATAAATATATATGTAGCTTAGTGTAAATATTTTAAAATTATTATAAAGTGTCTTTCAATAAAAAATTTTAATTTTAAAAGTATCTTCATGTACGGGCACGAGCATTTAGTAGTAAAGATATATATACTAACAGTTTCTACAGTCACACCCTTTCACAACCCAAATCACACTCAAGTAGAACCCATGCCCACCCTATATAAACCCAAAGAAAACCCTAAATTTCTTTTCCCCTAATTTTATGTCGTTTTTCACGCCTTGAAGAGCAGAGAGAACGAGGAAGAAGAACCGCAACCTCCACCGCACAACTCCGCGCGACCTGACACGTTCTACGCGAAGGAGAAGACCATCGAACCTGGGTGTGATTGGCTCGTTTACAGTTAGTGAATTTTCAGTATTTGATTTTCCCTGCATCTATTTCATGTAATCTTTGAAGAAAAGTTGGAGCATAAATGCATTATGTAGGCCCTCTCATATGTTTCATCTGTTTCATGCATCTGTTTCATCTGCTTCTTGCATTTTGGAAGAAAACTGAATTGAACTTCCTGTAAACAATACGTAACGAAATCTACCTCAACTCGGGCTTGAATTCGTTCTCAAAATCAAATGTCAAGTACACCCTCTCAATTTTCCTTATTATGCATATTGGATTGAATAAGGAACATAATTTTGAAAAAAAAGGGTCACAGAAAAATGGTGCATTGTTTGATTTTTGCTCGAGGTAGAGTTTCAATGGAAAATGGTGTTATTCAGGTTCTAACTTTGTTGAATCAGAAAAAAAAAAAAAAGCACCTGAAAGTTTATTAGTTTTGGTTTATTTTTTATCCAGGAGGATATGTTTCAAGTTGCACAAGGAAAGGTACGAAGTGGAGACAATGAAGAAGCAGACGAGGTATCAAGCAGTTTTTCAATAAAGGAGTGTAATGAGATACATACTAATGAGGATGGAAAGGAGGTAATGAAAAATTGTGTTGATAAAGTTGAAGAGCCAAAAGTGGGAATGGAATTTGACACATCAAACGAGGCTTATTTGTATTACTCAAGATTTGCTAAAGAAAACGGATTTGCTGTGGCTAAAAGATCATCGAAAAAGGGAAGCGATGGAAACATTAGACATGTAATTCTTCAATGCAGCAAAGGTGGAAAAGCAAGAGCACGAGGAAGCAACCCCATCAAGCCACGGCCACAAACAAAAGTTGATTGTCCTGCTCACCTTAATGTTTCTTTAAACCCAGATGGAAAATGGAGGTTAACAACCATTGTCTTAGAGCACAATCATGATCAGAGCTCGGGAAAGTCCAGGTTTCACAAATGCGATAGGGTGCTTGATGAGCACGCGAAAAGAAAGCTTGTATTGAATGATAAAGCCGGGATCAAATTGCACAAGACTTATGACTCACTTCAGATTCAGGCTGGGGGACCTGATAAGCTTTCATATTTTGCGAAGGATTGTCCGAATTATTTAGACAAGGTTCGACGTTTAAGACTTGTGGAAGGAGATGCTGAAGCGATGCACGGTTACTTCATGAGAATGAAAGCCAACAATTCTGACTTCTTTTATGCCATGGATTTGAATGAAAAGGGTCGATTAAGGAATGTATTCTGGGCTGATGCAAGGAGTAGGGCAGCTTGTAAGGAGTTCGGTGATGTTGTGACATTTGACACAACTTACTTAGTAAACAAGTATGACATGCCTTTTGCTCCATTTGTAGGCGTGAATCATCATGGTCAGTCGATATTATTGGGGTGTGGACTAATCTCTTATCAAGACACAGAGTCATTTTCGTGGTTATTTCGGACTTGGATGACATGCATGTGGGGTTGTGCTCCGAAAGCAATTATTACCGATCAATGTATGGAGATTAAGAATGCTATAGAGAATGTATTCCCAAACACCCGACATCGGTGGTGTATATGGCATATTATGAAAAAAATCCAAGAAAAGTTGAGTGGATACAATGCCTATGAAAAAATCAGTTGGTGTGTGCGTAACTCAGTTTATGATTCGCTGACGATAGAACAATTTGAGAATGTTTGGGATGAGTTCATTAAAAAGTACGACCTTGAAAGTAACACATGGTTAGAGGGCTTGTACCTGGAAAGGAAACAGTGGGTG
Source organism: Arctostaphylos glauca (assembly GCA_019985065.2). Taxonomy (NCBI): domain Eukaryota; kingdom Viridiplantae; phylum Streptophyta; class Magnoliopsida; order Ericales; family Ericaceae; genus Arctostaphylos; species Arctostaphylos glauca. The sequence goes on along the minus strand of JAHSPW020000013.1, from coordinate 27,484,377 downwards.
CCTGCGTATCTAAAAGATGGATTTTGGGCGGGAATGTCATCTACACGAAGACTCGAAGGTATGAATCCATATTTTGATGGTTATATCACTTCAAAGACAACTTTAAAACAATTTGTAGAGCAATATGAAAATGCATTGGGAAAAAAAGTGGAAAGTGAAAAACAAGAGGATATAAAAAGTTGGAATTCTTACATCCCTTGTGTTGGACAAGATGAATTGGAGAAGCAATTTCAAAGTGCTTATACGAATGAGAAATATATAGAGTTTCGGGATGAATTTGTCGGAAAACTTAACTGTACTTTGCTTCCAAGGAAAGAAGGTGATGTTGAATCTGAATATGAGGTGAAAGAGTACATTACATTTGGGGAAGGAGATGAGAAAATAAGGAAACGTGTGTCATTTAATGTTGGTTTTAATGCTGAAACCAATGAAACACATTGTAATTGTCGACTGTTTGAGTTTAGAGGAATGGTGTGTAAACATCAACTGATGGTGTGGCATGGGAGGGAAATTGAAAGAGTGCCCGATAAGTATGTCTTGAAAAGATGGTGCAAAAATATGAAAAGGATCCACACAAAAATTCGAATAAACTATGATAACTCATCGACTACAGTTGAAGCGCGTCGACATGATAATATGAGCAATCTCTTCGGTGAGGTTGTCGATTTGGCGGAAGATTCTCAAGAGAATTATGATATGGTGATGACACGTGTACGCGAACTAAAACGAGAGTTGATTGAAGCTTCGGTTGTTTGTGGAAGTAATATGGTTGTCGGTACTCCTAATGATTCTTTTTCACTTGGAGATGTAGTTATTTCTTCCAAACAAAGCGCGAACATACTAGACCCGGAAACTCTTCGTCGAAAAGGGGCTTGTAGATATATTCGATGAATGCTTAGTATTTAACTTATTTGCTTAGGACGTTGAGGAGATTGTGATTGACCGTGTGTTTGGTACACAGAAGAGTGTTGTATATGTGCAAGTAAGAAACTTTTTTTTAGTGCTAATTTATTGTTCCATGTCAAATTTATTGGTAATCTTTTTGTATGATGTGTATTGTCTTTTTTTTTTGGGTAGGCTTACCCAATCTAAATGCCAAGTTTAATGTGGCCAAACAAGATGCCTCATAATATGCACAGTTTCTCAATTTCAAAAAGCTACATGCTTAGCCCACATGTCAATACTTAGTGGTCAAGTTTGGGAGGAGCACAACCAAGTGTAATGGAAAGTCAATAGCAAGGTTGGGGAGGAGGGCAACAAAGTTACAGAAATGATGACTGCGAGATATAATACCTAAAAGTATAAAATTTAATTGTTTGATAGATAGTGATTTTTTCGTGTGAAATTGTGATTAGGACATCACCAAAATTTGGTTGTTCAATTTATGTTGTACCTTGTGAAAGTGTGATGAAACTGTTAATATGTTATTAATGTTCAATTGTTGGAATGTGGCAAGTGTTGGAATGTCATTAATAACATATTAACAAGGTACCCTTACTTTATGGTCTAGCCCAACGCTTCCCATCTCAAACAAACAACAATATCGACAAACATCATAAAAGCAACAGTAATATTCTCAAACACAATAATAAGAATAACATCCACATTAATGCCCACGTCGGGGAAACGTCATACTACAACTTGAATTATATATTCATCATCACCAAATGCTAGAATCTCTTAGGTTTCAAATCTCAGTTGCAGAAGAAGACATTTTCAAGGAGACGTGTGCATAGTTATTGCTCCTTCTTCACTAGTATATGCCCATGACATTGGTCCACTAATCTTCTGGACTATACGTAGTTATTGCTCCTTCATGGGATTAGCCTTCACCACAAGAGTGAAGCTCCTCTTCTGCAAGGCATGAGAAAAGACCAGACTCTGATGGTGGAATTGTAGATGGATTGAGAAAGGCCAGCATTAGTGAGTCAGTGACTATACCTCTGAAGGAATGCTTTGGTTGGGTTAACTTGACCAGCACCATAAGCGAATTCGGCCTCCTTGTTCATCCTTGATCTCATAGGTCTTGCTTTGATGAAAATTTCAAGAAATGGGTTGTTAGGCTGTTTCAATATTTTTTACCACGAAAAGAAAACAGGCTGTTCCAATATCATGCTAAATGTCTATGCCTGGAGCTGCAATATCAGGCTATTCCAATATTGGTAACCACCAAAAAAAAAAAAAAAAAACAGGTTCAGTAGATTAATCATTTGGTTGGGGATCAAGATGTTGATCCCCCAATTTGTACGTACCTTGAGTAGGTGTTGTGATCCCGGATTTGGACCGCGAGATGAAAATGAAGCAATGAATGGGGCTTGCATTTTGATTTCCTCAGACTTGTATGTCACTGCTGATGGTGATCTAAATTTCACAAAGAACAATTAGTTGTTTGTTCTTTCAAATAATCATTATTAGTCCTTCCAGAAACACTACAAACTAAAAAAATTAAAAACTAAACAGAAAATTGAAATCAAAATCCTACCCAATTCTTTTGTACAAAACTTCAAATCTTCAAAAACACGAAAATTGAAATCACAGGACACGTGAGAACGCGAAAATTGAATTGTGAAAATTCATACGACTATTGCTTGATGATTCCTTTGAGAGGAGGATTTCCTAATGGGCTACTATACTTGTGTCAGTCACCCTTGTTCTTGCATCCCGGAGGTAAATTACTGAATCTTCACTTTTTGTGTAGTTTATAATTAATTATATAGAAAGTCATTTCGTTACGAATTGGTTATCCTGATTCTGTAGATCCATCCCTCAAGCTGTCTCTTCACAGTATGGACTCTGTTTTGGTGCAAAATTTTCTGTACTGGTTTGCTGCCTCTCATGTTTGATTTAACTTGATATAGCTAGTACATCCTAGACCTTTTTCTTTTTTCTTTTTTACATTTCCACTCAAGGAAAAAATGCTTTTATTTTCCTGCCATATCAGCCCTGGTGACTGTCGTTTTGATTTCTTAGAATATTGTTTGGGAATACATTCACCATCTAATCACAACACTGAAGAAGTTCTGAGCCCATTTAGAGGTCATAGTTCACTTAATACAGCAGCTTCGAAGGTTGATCGAGCAATACTTCACCACGTCTTTCAATTATTTGCTGAACAGATTGAGAATACAGTGACAAATGATAGAAGTCCTTATGAACAGTAGATATTGGATTGTAGGATTTGAAGTTTTAATCAGAACCTTACTTATTCAGCATGAGCAGAGCACCATTTCTAAAAAATATCACTTGGGTCCGTAACACCATGTGGCCGTGTACCTAACTAGTATAATTTGCCTTGTACTCAACTTGTGCCCTTTACTGTAGTGGGATTAAGATTTGCACATATTTTTATGTCAATTTCAAATTGATTCTATTCTCATTTAAAGGAAACTTCAGTAATACAAATGGGAAACCTTGAGCAAGTATTTTCAGATTGAGAAATATTGTGTTGTTGTACTACTGAAAACACTCTTTGATGAGTGTTCTTGTTAAAGAGGGTAATTTGATCTTCTTTGTTATTCTATTTTGATGAATCCATGGGCTCTTAGGAAACCTTTTGGTCTAGTGGTCCAATATCCCCTTATTCAACTTGTAAACAGGTCTCAAGAAAACCATATGAAAGACTATGGCAGCCAGTTGGAGCATAAAAGCTCTTACTGTTGTCACAAAGATGGCTAAAGCTTCAACAGTTCAGTCGTAGCATCAGGTTAGAAGATTGCAAAAATGGAGTTGCTAAAACACAAACCCTCCATCTGCATCAATTTGAACTAGAATTGTATAGCAGAAGCGAAATCCAAGGAGTCAAAACAGATGTGTCTGATGGAACATGAAGTCCTAACCATCAAGCATATATGTTGTCAAATGCATGTTGTGTAATATTAGAGAGCTGCCTTCCAGCCTCAGAGTGTTTTACACAGCAATATGATTGTGCATATATACACATGTAGCAAAATACTATACAAACTCATAATTCTAACTCATTTTGAACTTACTGAAGTGTCATGCGGCAGTGATACTTTGGTGTTTGTAATGCATCATACTTGAATGAAGTGAGGGGGGAGATTCAAGGGAGCAAGAAAAGTTACAATTGTTTAGTTGGCATTTATAGTATTGGTTTGGTATGAAAACTAGATGCAGAAGGTAGGGTATTCGTCGAAGAATCAGTTTTTTAAGTTTTATTACCCGTCAATGCAGCTGATAAATACCTTCATTTGTTGTATTTGTGTGTCCTTGGACAAATCCAAGATCCAACGATATAACTTCATATGCCTGATTGCTTGCATTTTGTCAGAATGAGGACCAATTGAGCATGCAACTATCCTAGTCTCTTGAGGCAAAGTCAGCTACTTAACCTGACCAATATACGTGACGGTAGGTAGGTGTGACTAATCACTAATCTACAGTTAATTATTTCTAAATTCACTGTTTCCTCTGATTTAACAACTGTACCATGTTTAGACTAGTGTTATTTGTTAAAGCAATTTGACTTCTAGCAAATTGTTCACGACATTAATGCTTAGAACTGCTGTATAAGAACCAAAGTTGTGTTGTTTTTGGGGTAGGTGAATTAGTGATTTCCAACTAAAATACTGTACTAGCATTATATTTACTTGTTTATTTTTGGGTTTGTTCATGTGCGTCAAACTTTCTTTAAGCAAGGTCCAGTAATCTATCAGTAGTGCTACATTCACATCATAAACCCAAGTCCCCCTCACCCCACCACCACACCATAAACCATGCCAAATATTTTATAGTAAAAATTGTATAGCTTGCTTGTTGTTTCCATTCTTAGCCTAAACTAGTATGATGTTCCAATGGGTGTACGCCGAAGATTGTTTCCAGCAAAAAATTGCATACTTGTCGAAAGGGCTTTAGAGACCAGACAACTTTGCATGAGGCTTTTAGTTTTTTATTCTATTTAATTGTTCTTCTTCTTTGGAATTCTTGGGGAAAGGCTGATGTTCTTATTCTCAAGAAGCTTACTGATTATTGTGTCAATACGTCCTTTTTTATGTTTTAAATGTTGGACTTATGCTCAGCCTCTAGCCATGTTGTTAACTTATAGGTTCAAGTGAAACAGGATTTGACCTTACAGGAGGTCTCACAACCAACACATCTGAGCTTCTTGGTACCCTTTGTTGTTCAACTTCAGAGAATACGATGAAGCAGACTTGGAGAAAATGTTACCTATCATAGCTCTGGTGATTTTTCCAATGAAAAATGAACAGCCTATATTTTTTAACATATTTTATGGTGGGTTGTGCATTTTTATAACATTGTATGTACTATTAGTCATACAATACCTTAATCTTGGAATTGGAGATGTAAGTCGTGTATTTAATCATCATATTTTTGGCTGGTTTATGAATGCTTTCTGCATCGAGTGTCCATTCAATGGGATTCTTTTTTGTTCAGTTCTTTCCAGAAGGTCACCTATGTTGTGCTTCAAGCCTTCAACACTGATCCTTGCACTGGAACTTTTTGTAAGAGTTTTTACTTGGCTGGTACTCAGCACATTTATTAAGTATTCTCACTTAAAGAATCTATTGTGCGATAATATTCTTGTTAGGAGGGCTGTTAACTGTGCGTGGCATTTTCATAACAAAATTTATTGTTCATGCTGGCCATAAATCTGCATGATTCTCCTAGAATGAGCTGTATTTTGGCTGTCCCTGTTTCATAAACGTGGGTGATGAGCCTTGAAGTCTGTGTATTTAAGATCTGTTTATTTGCATTGGAATATCTGATTCACTAGTATCCACACAGTAAATCTGTTGGAATTTATCAAAATAATTGAGTTTGTATTTGAGTGTTTTATCAAAACCTTCCTTATGCTTAAGAAAGCTTCTTTTAAGTACACTTTATTAAATGTGTTAGAATTTGGAGTTTTGTTCCACATTGCTTAGATGGAAAAAATAGAATGACTTATATGGAGCAAACATGTTAAGTTCACTTTAATAGCTTAACTCTAAAGTGGTTTGGCTCATAGGTGTTTCGCACCACAAACACTGGCACCGCGCGTGCGTGAGCATGGCAATGGGTGGTGTGACTACAATGTGGCGCTTTGATGGTGCACTTTGCACTTAGCAGCGCCATTTCTTTTTGCTATTTGACAGTAACGTGATGCTGACGTGGACACCGTGTGGCAGTCCAGTCACACGTTGTGCCCGTTAGACTAGTTGCGGTAACGTCTGTTGATCGTGATTGAACAGTTCCTGGTCCGTCCCTGTTTGGGTGAACCAATTGGGTGTGAGCTTGTCCATTCGAAAGGGAGCAATTTGCACCGTAGAATCTAATCTAACAGTAAGACGCGAACAATTTCAATCCTACGCGATTGGATGAATCTGGGTGGTAAATAGAGCCTAGATCACCATTCACATATATCTAAATTTCCAAAAACTCTCTCCCTATAAAGTCATTTTCTTGTACTGTTAATTCGTTACTCTGCAGAAACGAATTTAACAATCTCTTGGTTCGTTTGATTTTATTTTTTGTTCGTTATTCTATCTATCCTTCGTTTGTGCGGACGCAGGCAGAAGATCATTCTGTCTGTCCTTCGTTTGAATTTAAAACTCTTTCGTTGTATTTTCGAAACATATTCACTGCAACCCAATGTACACCAACTGGTGGGGGCAAATACTTCAAAAAGCGACGTAATGCACCTCAAAGCAAGTTCATCATACTAATCGTATTCCGAAGGTCCCAGCTCTGGTTGAAGTAAGAACAATGAAAACATTAGTGTATGCAATATTATTGTGCTTTTGCACAATAAATCGGCAAAAAATTTAAGGAAAAAAATATCATTGACTGAGATTCTGTGACAAAAAATATGGAGTTGAAATCAGGAGGTTGATCGTTTACATTGTATGTTCCCCTTTTTTTATTTCTAATAATTAGTCCCTTGATTAAAATATAGATAGATATGACAATAAGTAGGTATTGTTTACCTAATCTTTCATTAATTGCTGTGGTGGTCATCCACATGCAGTAAACAACTATTAAACAGGTATGGAGAATGATGTGTTCACATTCAGGCTCAACCAAGCACAACATTTGGCGGCAATATAAAATTTATCAAACCATGTTGCTTTAGACAGTTTTTTTATTGCTTTATTTACTTAACTTGAATGCTTTATTAAATGGATTCACAAATGTTAATTTGTTTTCTTTTCCTCGATTACTCTCCTCTAGAAAATCTTAAACCATGCATATTTTCTGGTGGGAAAAAAAATATATCAGTTGTGCATTTGCCAGCCATGCGACTAGAACTGATTGTTGTTATTTGCCATGCATATTTTGCTGGTGAAAGTCCCTACTGGGTAGTTTATTGAGTCAAGGCAAACTCACAGGCCAAGTAACTCCCGTGAGAAAGTACCTACTGGGCCTCCATTCTTGTGCATGTATTGTTCATTTTCACCTGCCGTCGCACATCCATTATTCTCTATGGTTTTCATGTAGGATTATCCAGCACACAATGTTATTATCTCCGCAGGATGAAGCAAGAGGAGTACCAAGCACAGTATTTGGTCAACCATTTGAAAGAAGAAACAAAAATGGAAATAAAGATGCTTCCCAATTTGAGGCTTCCCAAACAGTACACTATGTGGGGTTGCGAAAATCCTCCAATCTGAGTTGCTCTTATGACCTGCACAATGCACAGGAAACAACCAATTAGTGGCAGCGGGCTGTTTTCAGCCAGAGGGCGTTCTGATGCTAAAGTCAAAACTTACAAGATCAAGACGCAATAGTAACAACACAGTCATTGACCACGAACTTGATTTATGACCATTGATATCTTATTTATAAGCCATCGGATACCATGTTGGGTAACTATATATCTTGGGATTCTCTCTCTAATTGTATATTGTCAAATCTGGCTATTGCCTTGCATAAGTGTCTCCTTAATTGTGGACCTTCTGCATGCTCTATGTATCCAAATACAACAATTGCCAAAGCCATGCTTTCCTATTGGAACACATCTTGATTCCAGAAGATTCTCACCACCTCATCCGAACGTCTAATCAACCGTTCAGCACGACAGTGTCTATATGCCGAGCTCCCAATGTCCGGTTAGTGAACCGTTCAGCCATACTTCAGAAGCCCCACACATCCGATACGAGGCAATCACTCTAGCCTCGTTCAGCAATATTTCAATGGGCTGGAGAACGATCACAGTCCTATGGGTCCATTCGGCAATACGTCGGCCGAAACCCCACGCCATTGACACGGCCCATAGTACTCCTGAGCTAAACCCAATTACCCTTTTTCAATATCGTATGGTTCAACATTTCGGCCCACTACACACTCCAGAATATTTGGAGATGTGATGATACTGATTTCTGTCTGAAATGCAGGCTAATAATAACAGGAAGATAGTGATTACCCATTGGACTTATTGATTGAAAGTTGAAACAGTACACCCTGCCAGTTGGATGATAGGAATTTTGCTGGTACTATTTTTTTTTTTTTTTTGTGGTTTTCAACTTTATAACCTACTTACCTTCTCCTGATAATGGCTGCCGGTAGTTGTTTATTGGACTTTTGGACCATTATCGTTCTTTCCTACTTTTCCTTTAGTTTTTTTTGGGTAGTAAGGATTTTGATCAGAAAAGATAGAGCTCCTGCTCCTTGTCCATATCTGTCCTCTCTATTTAAACCCCACTGCCTTATTTGTGCTCCATCTTGTTCTTCTGTTTTCCATACCATATTTCCTTCTCTGATCACAATTCAGTTCATAACAGCACAATGGCAGCAAATGACGTGCCGTGTTGTGAGACAATGTTCTGGGTGTATCTATTCATATCAACGGCACTGGTAGTTTTTGCTGGTCTCATGTCAGGCCTCACTCTGGGTTTCATGTCCCTTAGTCTTGTTGATCTTGAGGTCCTCACTAAGGCCGGTCAGCCCAAGGACAGGAAAAATGCAGGTTGGTCTTTGGTCTCAATTCGTTCACATATGTATTTCATTTCTTTAAAAGTATTACCTCCTATTGTCACTGCTGGTATATTTCTTTTAAATTCTTGGTGGCAGAGAAAATTCTGCCCATTGTTAAGAACCAACACTTGCTCCTGTGTACCCTCCTCATATGCAATGCCATGGCAATGGAGGTATGTTGGTTTTCGTATTTCTTTGGCTATTGATTATTTGAACATTTTATTGAATTACTTTTTACATTTTTGCATTAAGGCTCTGCCCATTTTCCTTGATGCACTTCTACCAGCTTGGGGTGCTATAGTGATATCTGTGACCCTCATCCTTGCATTTGGTGAGGTAATTTCTTGAATAGACAGTCTGTGTTTTGGGATGTGTTTGATTGCTGATAGCTTAATAAGATTTTCTGGGGGGGATTGTTTTTCCTTTTTCCTTTTTCCTTTTTCCTTTTTTCCACGCAGATTATTCCTCAAGCTGTATGTTCTCGATATGGTCTCAGTGTTGGTGCAAAACTGTCTGTAGTAGTTCGGGTGCTAGTCGTAATTTTCTTCCCTATATCTTACCCAATTAGCAAGGTATCCTTCTATACATGGGAAATGAAAAGTGCCTGTCTGGGTGCAGAAACAGTTACTTTGTAAATTCTGTCTAACTAGAATGGGTGTTTTTTAATATTTGACAGCTGTTGGATTTGCTCCTCGGAAAGGGGCATTCTGCACTTCTAAGACGAGCAGAACTGAAGACACTGGTGGACCTTCACGGCAATAATGTTAGTAACAAATTTTCTTACCTGAAAATTGTGTTGCCAAATTATTTTGGTTTCTTCTGTTAGTAGTGAAGTAAAATCGATTACTTCATCAGGCAGGGAAAGGTGGAGAGTTGACACACAACGAGACCACCATCATCTCTGGAGCATTGGATTTAACTGAGAAAACTGCAAAAGATGCTATGACGCCCATGTCTGACGTATTTTCGCTTGATCAAAATTCTCAACTGAATGAGTACGCTACAAACTTTCTTCGCCATGTAGTGTTTATACAGTTATGTACTTGGTATGACTTTGTGTCAAGTGTTATCTTCAGGGATACAATGAGCTTGCTAATGAGCAAAGGGCACAGTCGCGTACCTGTCTATTCTGGAAACCCGAATAATATTATAGGCCTCATTTTGGTAAGAATGTTGGAAGCTGTAAATTTCCTAAGATATTTATGGTGTGAAGTTTGAAATACTTGAATCGAATATGAGAAAAGAAATTAGTTTTGCTTGCGATAGAATTTTGTTTTTCTTACTGATTGAAATAACATAGTTGAGGATTTGAAATAACCAAGTTCTTTAATAGATATTGTCCTACTTTTTAATGGAGTTGGTGTAGAAGTTGAGGATTTGGTTGTCTGATGCATAAAGTTAGCTGCTTTATGTAGATTTCCACTTATACTAAAGAAGCTTGTGTATATGCTGTGTTTGTCTTCTCTGTTAAATATCTTTACTTGGCAAAGGTGGTGTCATGCAACGATCACGGCATTTATTATGATTGTAGGTAAAAAATCTAGTCAAATGCCGTCCAGAAGACGAAACACTAATCAGAAATCTTACTATCAGGAGAATTCCAAGGTACAATATATGATGAAAATTTGCAGGCTTTTGAATTTTTTTTTCTGTAAATACAAGTTTTTAATTTGTCTTTTTACTAGTTTTGACTACGAAATGACAATAACAATGTAACAATCTTACAAGGGTCCGGGATAGTTTACCACTCTACGATATACTGAATCTATTTCAGAAGGGCCATAGTCACATGGCTGTTGTTGTGAAAAGTAAGCAGGATGCTACGAACTTCACAGTGAACTCAAAAGCCGGAAATGGTATGTTCAAAATCAATATGAATGGAAGTTTACCGGTACAAAAACTAGAAGAAATAGGTAATTTAGTTGGATTTTAAGTTCTACGCATAAGCTGAAGTTAATTCCGGTGGAATTACAAGGAGCCTTGTGCTTATATTTTGGTATTTAATGTTATGTAGGGATTGACAATAAGCAGCAGTATGCATCATCTGTGACTTCTAGTGACACTGAGACTGAGAGTCCAGCATTACCTAATGTATTTGAACGACACGATGACTGGCATCTGCAGCTGAAGAAAGATGCATGGGGAGATGACACTGAGCCAAATGAGGTCTTGGAATGTCTTCCAGATGAAGAGGAAGAAGCAGTTGGTATTATCACAATGGAAGATGTACTAGAGGAACTATTACAGGTTAGTAATATCAGTCATGTTATGTACATTTGCCATGCTTCATGCCAGCGGAGTAGTTTGTTGAATATTCGTTAATTTAGCTGCTTCTTATATAACCTGATAGTTAATTTCAATTTGGATTACCACACGGGACTCCCAGATAACTACCACTTTCGTCTCTGTTCAACCAGCCGGTCTCATTGGCAGGCAGACTTATACCATTACGCTTATGAGAAGAATTTTAGCTTTAGCCTACCTTCACATGCCTCTTGTTGCTCTTTAGGAGTTGTCTGCTCCAAATAAACTATGCTCCCCCCCACCCCCCACAACCAAAATTATCGGTGCAGCTATTAGACATCCTCAATGGTAAGAGTGATCTTCCAGGATTGGTCGTTGTGTGTCACCACCTCCTACCTATCCTATACATTCGATCAAGGTTGTCCCCAAGGTTATAGCTAAGGTGCACGGCATGTTATCGTCTAGCTGTTGGTGCTCCACATCTTCACGGAGAATTCAATTTCACCTGGTCCATGTTGGAGACAGCTAGGCAGCCATTACACCATTCGTGCATGTCGCTACTTATGTGGTAGATTCTCTCTTTTTCTTCTATATTTTCTCTCTTTTCTCTTTAGTAGGTCTCCATTCTGTCCACCAAGGAATTTTGTTCTCAAATCCTGAATTACTGCTCAGCCTTGGCATCAGGATGGGAGCACAAAATATTTTTTCTGCACTGCGTTTTTTCCATTTATGCATTCCAATAGCTCTCGACAAAGTAAGACTTCGAGTTATGAAACAATGCAGAGATAAATATTTTTGTTCGTTCGAGGTTGTCTTATGTCTCTCCAGCACGCACATGGGCGTGTGATAGAAATACGTAGTGTGTAGTATGTTGTATTTTCCGTGCGTCGCTTAAAACCAAGTATTCGTTCTTTCTTTTGAAGGAAGAGATCCTGGATGAAACTGACGAGTACATTGATGTTCACAACAAGTGAGTTGCGAAAATTCCCATTTCGGTACATTTCACTTCCCTGAACTATTATGAAGTATGGTGATTGATGTTGCAATCTTACTCATTTACTCTCAGAATCAAAATCAACATGATTCGTTCCATACGCTCAGCATCAAGATCTCCACAGACATCGCACATAGCCTGGCGAACTCCCGCAGCATCTCCCCTTTCTTCTAGTCATCAGACACCAGCTTCTTCTTACCATCAGAGTCCTATACTGCGTTCACCAATTGCCCCATACATTCAGTCACCACTTATAAGACCCACTCTCTCCCCATCCCCTGGAAAATCTTCACCAGCAGCTGGATTTTCAGGTCTCATTCGCAGCTCTCCATCCTCACACCGGGTATGCCTAAATTCAAAAAAGCAAACAAGTATTCACTGCGGATATGATAAAATCACTATTTTGTTACACTTCGGTGACGATGTCTTTATCCATGTTTTATGCAGGTCTCAAGGAAACCATATCAGAAACTGAGACAGCCCAGTAATTCGTAAGAGCTACTACTTTTCGACCCAATGGTCTTTTCAGATTATAAGTATGCATATGCTTCAGTTGTACAATATTGGAATTCTCGTTCACTTCGTCTATTGATATTCGAATTGTCAATAAAATGATATGATATTATTGTCAGAAATAGCTCAGATCATGAGGTTGGTTGCATGATCTGCTTTTAAGTGTTACTTTGTTCAGTGTTAAAAAGTACTGTATTATTGTAGGCAAAATAAACTCATTCCTATCAAGAACGATATACAGGGAGAATTCATTTATAATCCTTGTTATTGCATTACCTTCAAGAACAATATACAGGGAGAATACTTCATTTACATCCCGTGTTATTGCATTACCTTCAAGATCTCAAGTACCAGGAACTTGCCAAGATCTTTGGCCATTTCAATATTGGATTTTCCTGTGTGGTTATGACCTTATGTTTTTTGAATTCCAAAATATAACTGCATGTCAAATTTCCAACTATGTATGTTTGGAGTTGTTAGATATGCCAATGTGATATGGTTCCTCCTCCTTGATTCGAATAGAACATGTTGTCTACGAACAAAGTAAGTCGTTAGCGCTGGCCAGTCAATAGGAGCTAGAGGACATTATGATATTTAAGTCAAACTACAGAAGTAAAAGTATCAAAGTATTTGCACTTGGAATAAGGAGTACTTTTATAGGGTTCTATAACATTTATTTTGTAACACCTTTTTTTATAGTTGATTCTAACCTAGAATATCGTCAAGTCAAACTATAAAAGTAAAAATATCAAAGTATTTGCACTTTGAATAAGGAGTACTTTTATAGGGTTTTGTAACATTCATTTTGTAACACCTTTTTTTTTAGCTAATTCTGACCTAGAATATCGTTAGGATCCTTTCCGAATTACATGTGGATTCTCCTCTCCCCTTTGTGGATTCTTGGCATAACAACCTAAGATCTCTTCAGAATATTCTGAAAGCCCTGTCGGTTTGGATCTCCCTCCGGGCCACATGGTCAACCACGCCTGATAATCAGTCTTAGGCTTAAGCCAGTAGCCTATTGGGTCTACAGCTTTGTCGGTTCATTTCTCGATTCGACCCAATTTTTTTCTATTAAGATTGCGCAGTATTGTCATGTTAATAAGAACGACCTGACCTTCTGGCCCAGTATGTCAGATGCGATCCAAGAAAAGAGTGGCAGACATTTTTTTTGTCTGCTTTTGTTTACAATTGACTGAAGCGTGATAGATTATAAAGTATCACCAGACATTTAATAATATGTGAAAATTCTCATGAAGTGAATGTGACGTGGACTTCACCATAGGCAATGTTTACAAATTCAAATTGATAACCATGAAACTATGTGACCTAACATTGATGTTGACATCCCCATAAATGACTTAACCTTCATGACGAAAAAGCAACACGATTTCACCTAAATAAATCGTTGATTTAGGACGTACTTGAGTTTGTCAATGCACTTTAGTTCCTAAACGACTCTGATATTATTCTTTATTGGGTAGATAATTATGTTTCGAGGGGACCTAAAACCATGCCAAATCTGTGGTTAAGAAATCACATAGTACTGTTTGGCGTCATCATTTTTGTTCCTATGTATCAAATTGGTTGTCACCATCCTAGATCTCCTTTTTGGGAACTTGATTCAGCTCGGTCACAGAGATGCAGTAGAATGAGAGTGCATTTACTTATAGTAAGGGGCCGAGCACATTAGGACCCGGTGGGCCGGGCCTCCCAAAAATTTAAAAAAAAATTAGGATATAGGTATAAATTTTAAAAATTATTAAAAAAAATTATATTTTGGCCCCTCAAATACATTCGACCCTCCTCTTTCTCAAAAAAGAAATTTCAGCCCCTCAAAGTTCGAATCATGGTTTCACCCCTGAGTATAGTCTAGTTATGAGGTGAAGGAGCCATAACTTTTCTTGAGTAAGAAAAATAAGATTTTGAGAAGTCTATCTTATCTTTATCACGAGTCATTTTCCTTGGCTCACGTCTCTTTTCTATTCAATTTTGTGTGTATGGCATTGGATGTGATCCAGTGATATTTTGTGTTGTTTGATTTGTAAAAAAAAGTACCAAATATATCGGTTGATACGCGTGATGCATAGTTATACCTTAGACTTTACATCATTGGTTACTGTAAAAATCATTTTCTAAGTTATGAAGGGTAGGTTTTGAGTCCACGCCTAGGCCTTGTCCTTGGACTCTTGCGAACTAAACGTCAAATCTCGCCATAGTCAGCGAAGTGACAATCAAATCTGAGTTATCCTTCACAAACCCAACCGAGTCATCCTATCCACAAGCGAAAGTGTGTGCAAAATATCTATGAAAGGAGTCTTCGGTTTGTGGTATGGCCACGTGACCTAAGGTCGGTTCCATTTTAGAAAGCAAAATTTCTAACTCTTTATAGTTAACGTCTTTCAACTGGCTGTTATGTTAGTTATGTTAGTTGTAGCGCATCTTTTCTCCTTCACTCACTTCGATGAGGTTTAGCAGTATTTTTATATGATGATCTATTCGAGAGAGTATGATACATCGGCATAAAAGATTAAGTTGGATCTATGAGGCTGGTTATAGCAAAACCTGACCGGAAAATGTTCCTGTCTCTATTATTAACTCGGATAATCTCTATTATTTCAGCCGTGCCTAGATAACACTTAGAACAATGAAGCAAAATATCAACAAGAACACCATTACCTAGCTGTTCCTAAGATCAAAATAATCCACACTATTGTCTTCTTTTTGCCTGTCTTGTCCCTCTAGTTGTGTTTCATATGGAGTCTGGTAACTAGAAGATGACAGATGCTATACAAACAGGAACTTTTATACAGAACTCCGATGTAGATGATAAAGCTTTCTGTGATTCTTTCGTTTCAAATCATAACACTCAGCCACCTTTCTTGAAAATGGAAGTATTGGTGGTATCGTATCTAAGATTATGGCTGCATTTAATAGAGCTTTTCCTGTCGGTAGTGATCTCACTTTTGAAAGAGTCTCGACGTGACAGTATACGTAGGGGATCGAAGAATCACACACTCTATGAAACAACAGTTGAAAAAAGAAATTACTTTATTCATCACACAACAAATTTCAAAACTTTCGGAAGAGGAGGACCAAAAACCTCAATTCAACTCCCCCTCGCTCTAGTTACTCCACCCACTCTCTGCACTCAGTTGCCACAATCCTACCTCTATACAGATACAATACATGTATTTATGAACCCCCAATCAAAGAGAACAAGACAGTGATTGCCATATCATGCATGAGAATCCAAAGGTGCATGTTCTCAAATCTTGCATTTGGTCAATAATGACTGCCATGGTTTATCCATCCAGCAGCCCATGCATCTGCCAGAACCTTCCCCTTTTAACTCAGAACCTTCCCCTTTTACATGAGAGAGAATTCAACAGTACACAGATAGTTCCATAGCGGATTCTGTGATTGGCTATGGGATTCTTTCTTACCAGACGGGAGGCAACCGAAAAATAAGCCAGTGAACGCTTTCTTAGAAGAAGAAAATGAAATAATCTAATTTCAAGCACATCACTGCCACTATCATTTGCAATGGTACGAAAATTCTTTTTGCAAACAACTTATAATCTAGAATCTGATGATGGAGTCGATTCCATTTCATTCCATACTTAACCAAACCTCTTTCCTAGCATATAGCACAAGGATTGGTATCCTCTTGTGCACTATCATCATAGTGGTGTGCCTGAAAGGGAGGGGGTTGATAATAAACCTGGGGTGGGTTCATAAACTCAGCCCAATAATCATTTGGATCCTTCTTGTCATCTGTCTTTTTGGGCTCCTCCTTCTTCTTCTCAGGTTCTTTTGCAGGTCCAAATGTGACTATCTCTGTCTGGTAAAGCTTCCTCAACTTGGCCACCAGAGTCACAGGATCTATATCCCCTGTCACTGTCATTTTCTTTTGCTTCATATCTATTGCAATCGAATCAATCCCTGCAAAAAATAACATACCCAAAACCTGTTTGATTCGCTAATTAGAGCATGGAATTGGATCACAGAACTCGTTATAACCATTTTAGGTGCATTTCAATGCTCATGAAAGAAAAGATCCAAGGATACATGATATAATTCAATATTTAGCTCACTAAGTTTGTAATATTTTTGAAAAGGTAATTATTATTCAACACTTGATAAACAAACCTAAACATATGTTCAAAGATATCATTAAGTTCTCAAAACTAGCTCAACTAGTACACCGCACTCGGCAACAGTCACTAGAGGTCAGTTAAGCCAATTTCAACGAGTACGGGTCTTATAATAAGAATTAAATAGTTCTACCCCTGTCCCGCGTGGAATAAAAAAAAGATCTTTGAACTTTTTAATGTCGGCCATCGAATTGAAAAAATCAAAGACTAACGACCCATACCCGTGGTACCTTACACTTTCAAGATCTGGAAACACTTCGCAAAAGCAGGAAACACTTGAGGGCAAGGAAACTCGACAGTGGAACAAGGTGAAAACGAATTAAATTAAGCAATCCTCGACTCCATCGCGACTCTAATTTTCTTGCTTTGAGTACTGAAAGTTCTAAGTGTACCTGGGAGGGTGGAGACTGTCTTCATGGCTTTTTGCTTGCCTTTACCATCTTGTAACTCCAGTTTCAGTACCGTTTTCTGTAATAAACCAAAACCCAATTAAAGCAGCAAAAGATACCAAACTCAATCATGCAAAAGGGTACTTTGGACAAAAAGAGATGGGCAGAACTGGGAATCTATGACATAAGTTCAAAGGTGTAGAACCAAAGAAAACTAGTTTCATAAAACCGCACGTTTTTCCCAATCCAAATCAAGCAGGTTTTTCATGCAAAAGATTAGGCTCAGCATGTTCTATTCGATAGAAGTAGGAGAAGAACCCGACAAGGTTGAAGGTGGAAGAGTTGGAAAACTAACCTTCATTTCTCTTGAATATTAGTGATCTCAGCAAAGTATTTTCACAGAAATTGCAGAGCAGAGCGGAAAGAAGAAGAATACTCAGCCTATACGGAACTGTAATGGACTTGCCCAACTGTCTGTATTATAAATATGTGTTTGTGTGTGACACAGACTCTCTCTCTCTCTCTAAATACCATGTGCCAAGACATCCTCAGTCAATTCTAAGTTTTTGGCACCATTATCCTAGGTCTGAAAGTTGATATTATCCCCTTTTACATCTCCACAGAAAAAAAAAGACAGGGATATGGTTCTTTCGCTTTTAGCATAGCGGGTCCCCCGTCCCCAGTAGAAAGCTCGCACGACGAGCTATTAGCTTAGTGGTACAACACATCCATGATAACTTTGTCGTTGTGTCTGGGTTGTGAGGGCTCTCGGCCACATGAATAGTTCAAGTAAAATGTATGCTCCCTGTTTTGGCAAGATGGATAGAAGGACAAATATTTGACAGTGCAGTTTAGGGGGAGATTCTTTCTGGGTTTTGTTCCCTTCTTACTTATCTTTCAAAGTAGCACATAATAGTCTCCTACTCAAATCATTTCATCTTATCTGTAGCCTACAATCAACCTTCAATTATTTATGAGAGGAACTAGAGATGGGCCAAAAATGGAACAAGTACAATTGATGAGATTGTGTATAGTAATGTCATATTTGTATTTTATAGTATGTTTCAATTACACTATAATATGCAGAGAAGTGTTTAAGTTCAAAGGTAGAAATTCTTAACAAAATTGTTATTATTAAGTAGTTTGTTGAAAGTGAGGCTTACTTACAAAGGTGCAAGTTTAATAGGGAATGAGCGGATGACAAAGAGACGCAAGTGTGTCGAGGGTCAAGAAGGGAGGGCGACGAATGTAATTTGGAGGGTCGAAATGTAATTTTTTTTATAATTTTGAAAATTTGGAGGGCCCCTGTTTATCTGTTAAACCAGTCACATTACAAATCAATTTTACTTCCTTTGTATTTGGACATAACTCAAAACTATGTCGTTTTATATTGAAAAAAAAATCATATTTGTTTTTGACCCATATCGCTCAAAACATATTTAGATCTTCCTTAACACAAAACGACATAGTTTTGAGTGATGTGCTAAAGTGATGTGTATGTAGCATTCTTGATATTTGGAATGCTATTGGTTAATGTTTACTATACTTGGAGTAATAGGAAGGGCATGTAAATGGGAGATTCCTTCATCCGGAAAATCCATATTCAGTCCGATGGGTTAATTTGGTGCAGCTAGGCCGCCGACGAAATGCAACACAATAGAAGCGTAGAACTCGAATCTTATTTAAAAAACTTTTTTTTTTTATTTCATAAATTAGACACTGATATCAACTTAATACCTAAATAATTGTATTGTTATTTAGACCGCAACGATATTCATAGTCCTTTCACTTGACTTTTAGAGAAAGCAAGTTACACAATTGAAATTACATCATCTAACTCGTAAAACCGTTTGTTTTCGGTTGGAGTTTTGGAAATTATGGATTAATTAACTGCAATGGTAACCAAATACGACTAGCAACAAAAATTGGTAACACAATTTGCTTAGCATTAATAGCATACAAGGTGGAGTAAGAGTAATATTAATTTGAACATTATATGACAAAGGAATAAGATAAAAAAAAAAATGAAAGAAATACCATTATTTTGCTATAAATATAATTACATACACGTGCATATAATCTTAATAGCCTTATTAATAAGGGTTCAATACTATCATTTCGGATATGGCTATTCAGATTTTATATATTTGGGATTCAATTATTTTTTTATATCACGTGAGGGTTATTTTATCGCTAGGTGATAAAATTATTCTACTCTTTTTCTCATTGATATTTTATTTTATTTCTATATCTCCTTTATAAAATTTATAGATATATTACTATTAATTACGAGAATGTCACTATTACTTATGAAAATATTATACTCATATTTATCATATCTTTATTTCTATAAAAATACTTAAAACAATATTTTATAACTATTCAATCCTCTAAAAGCAAATCTTCATTTTGATATCCAAGTCGACGGTTTAATTTTGTCCGGTGAAGGCTAGCGTGGGATAATATTAACCATGTAGGCAAACAGTAACACCTAGGGGTGAAATCGGTTCGGTTCGGTCAGTTTTTTCGACTACAACGGACCGAATCGATCGGTTCAGGGAAGATCCCGGTGGAACCAACCCCGATCGAAAAAATAATAAGCCGAAGTCGGTTCGGGACTTTTCAGTCTGGTCGATTTTTTCGATTTTTTTAATTTTTTTGGGTTGGGCTTAATTTGGGCCCGTAATAATTTTGGGTCATAAAAAATCAGTAAAAATAAAATTTTGGCCATAAAAATACAGTGTAACCCCTTAGAGGATTAGAACTGTTCGGTCCACAACAATACTAGCTTCGGTTCGGTCAACACCGGTCCATTCGGTTCGGTCCGGTCCGATCGAAATATGAGATAACCGACCCGAACCGAAAACCGAATATATTTTACTAGCAGAACTGAAACCGACCGAACGGAGTACTAGATCGACCGAGAACCGAAAATTCCGGTCGATTTTTTTTTATTTTTTCGGTTTGTCATTTTTTTTTTTCACCCCAAGTAACACCGGACTCCAAAGCAGTCAAGCCCACAGTTTGACTGACCCACCAACACTTCGGCGCATTTTAGCACGGTCCTTCCACAAAACGAACCCAAACTACCCCCAACCAGCCCTCTCGTATGAGAACTAGTATCAGAAGTGCTTGATGATGGCGGGTGGATCGCTTAGGAAGAAACCCAACAAGCGATCGAGCCCCAAGCCTCGTGCCTCAATGGCCCCTGCGTTGTCATCGTCCTCTCTTTCCAATTACAGAAAGATCTCCATGTTTGCTATCGTTTTTCTAGCTTTCTGTGTTGTGGGTCTTGTGAGCATTTCGTCGGGCATGTGGACTGGATTGAGATTCGACGCCCATTTGGACCAAATTTACTCCATCGAAGTCGTCAACGAGTTCCCACATGACCCCAGAGCCTTCACTCAGGTCGGTCGTCTTCTGGGCTTAAGTTTATATTGGTGGTTTGTAATGTATGGCATTGATTTTACGTGATTAGATCAAGGAAGAGAACTTAGGTTTTGTTTCCTCTTTTCCAGGGACAGAGCCAAGAATTTCTGGGCAAATATGCATTCACCACTATTTGAATTATTTTTCTAAAATATTTAGCAGGGCAATCTATATATATTATATAAGAAAAATTTTATTTTTCTATATAATAATAGAGGTTTTTTTTTTTTTTGCGTCGCCCCTACTGGCCTCTCCCCAGCTCCATCACTGCTCTGTTCCGTTTTCTAGCGATTAAGTACATACAAATTTATGGGAAGCTCAATTGGAGCTTACCACAAGGTACCTAAGAGGCAGTTATCATTTTGGTTTAGGAGTTGCTTTTTTTTCCTCAAAGATACATTACATGCTTAATTTTCAAGCAATAATCCATGATTTGCTAGGATAAGCAGTATGTCAGAAGGAAGTTTGTGGCTGAGCCTGAATGTCGCTTAGAATTTTGATGTAGAGTGTGTTTTGATTCCTGAAAGTTTATTTTGTGATTAAGACCAATGCTTGCTTGTATCAGGGGCTTCTGTATGGTGGAAATGAAACCTTATTTGAGTCAACTGGCCTTCAGGGACATGTGAGTTCGAATGCATGCTGCTGAATTCAATACTTCTCAAGTTAACTGCATTTCCTAGTATTATTTCCATACAAATGTCTATCTACAATAGCACCACTTGATTATTTTCGGCCTATTTTTGCAGTTTCACTATCTTCATTTTTTCATGGAAAAAAATGAATGTCATGTTTACATTGCCTTGATGCAATTTTCATGATTAATCTTGTGGCTTTTGTCATTTCAGTCATCAGTTCGGAAAGTGGATCTTCAGACCGGGAAGGTACATACTTCAGCCAAGATTGTGTGGCATTCTTGATATGTTCCAAATATTTGCAATGCACAAACATGAAGTGTCTTATGTGCAGTATAGTATTGCTTGACAATAGATAAGCGGTACATGTAATGCTATTTAAAGTGGACAAATGTTGTTATAATTGTATCATGCGTAGGAGAAATATAGAGAAAGAGTGGGATTTGAATCGTTACTGTAAAACTGGGCCAGGATGGATGATTACACCTTAATGTTGGGTGGTTTTTACAGGTTGAGGTGCTGCACAAGATGGATGATTCGTATTTTGGAGAGGGTTTAACTCTTCTTGGTGAAAGGTCAGTTAGGAAAATTTGTTTTTCATAAACGTGGTATCCATTGAATTCTATTGATAAGTTGAAGATATGAGACACAATATTTTAAAAAAGCACAATTTTCCTTGTTGCTTTTGTGACTCTTTTTGTCCTGGGTAAATGTTACCTGTATCATTTTCTATGGTTCAGTAATTTATTTACATGTTTATGTTGTTTGTTGAATAAATGTAGTTAACAACATTATACTTCTTGAATTATGTTTCTTGCTTGTATGTCAATGAAAATCAGTTTATAGCAGAATTTGCACACTGGCCGGTAGCAAGGATTTTGATCAGTGTTTGCTTTAGCACATAGTGCTTACACTGCATATACATGTATGCACGTTTAATTTTCCTTTTTCCGTCAAACTGGATTTTCTTTTACAATGTTACAGCTCCACTGGAAAGTACAGACAGTGTGATTCATCAGACAATATTTTGTCCAGGTTATGTTATGGAGTTAGTGTTGTGAAGAAGTATCTGTTTTTTACTATATTGTATACAGTTCTGTAGAGATTTATCTCTTGTAAGTGCTAGCTGATACTAGTAAGCAATAACCATTAAAAGGAAAAAGGAACATGAAGAAAAGAGATGAGGATAGGGGTCTAACTGTAATCATACTGCAGAGCTTTTCCTGCATTGGTACTCTTACCACCCCATCAAGTAAATTAAATAGTTCACAATTGTCGATTCTGGAGTTTTTAGAAGAACTTCCGCAACAATACCTGTTTTTCCAGAATTTTTGTTCTGATATATGTTCACACATAATAACTTGATTATGTATTATCTTTCTCGCTCAGTATTCTATGATGTTCATGTTCATTTTATCTGCATAAATTTTAAATATTTCCACTGTCACTGCGTTACATTTGAAAGAATCCTCAATTCTGATATAGTAATCCATCCATTTTTGTAGGTTGTTCCAAGTAACTTGGTTGGAGAACGTTGGTTTCATATATGACAGAAATAATTTTAGCAAAGTTTGTGCTTCACCTTTCCCTTGTGCAATTTGTGCTTCTCTGTTACGTTACTCATATGGTTTTCTCTTATAAGCTTAACGTTGGCAAACATTATAAGTTGTTGCTTGAACTCTGTTAAGTTTTTACGTCTGTCATCTTGAAGTTACATATTTTGTACTAAATTAGTATGACTTCTCCTTGTGTCTAGTCCAGTTTAGTTATTAGAGAACGGCTTACTTTAACTTCCTTTCAGTAGTTCCTCTACTGCGGTGGCTGGCGTCAGTTCTCGTAATAAACCTAAACAATGAGCCAAGTTAGAAACCTAGCATAAGTAGAATGTGGGCAAAAGTAGGGAAGATTGAGTTCAATTATTTTGGGAAATGAACGTGCATTCTTTATAAACAAGAGTTCTTGGACACAGTGGTCACATGGACCAATGATGAACTCTCTTCTCTTGTCTACGGGATGTAATGCTTGCATCATTTCTCCCATTCTGATAAGTTATTAGTAAGAAAAATCAAGAATACTTTACAATATGTGCATTTAGCTCCCTTTAACTTGATCTGATATGAATTGCACTTACAATTACAGCATATTATACCCTAATTATATGGGTGCAACTCAAATTATGGATGTGATTAGTCTTGGAAAACATGGAATCATTGTTACTAACACGGAATCATCAACTACTAATATGTTCCTCCAGTGATAGGAAGAGTTAATTTGGAACTGAAAGTTAAAAAAGATGGAAGTGAAAAGGTTGACATGATAGAGAATTAGGGATTGATGCCTTCAGGAAACACTAAGTTTTAACATTTAGGATACAGACTTAGAGGAGATGTAGACTTATATCGGAACTGAACCAACGCACCTGATTCAACTTTCAAATCATGGCAGTTCTAACTTCTAACAATGATGAAGAAGTGTATGATGAGCAGGGATTCAGGGACTACAAAATCTGTCCCTTATCTTTTCAAATACTGGATGAGTTGCTATTGCGTTCTATACAAGTACATTTTAATACCCTTGAACTGTGACTTACAAAGGTCCGCTTCTTACATTTTGGCCATCTTCAGCGCATCTCCTCAAAATTCATGTGAATTTCCAAACACCGCTTCTTACCTACCTCAGCTGTTTAAACAGCCGGATTTATCTAATTTCCAACCTAGTTTTAAGGCTTTCCACGACATTAAGACCATCATTAATTAAGATTTTCTCTTACATTAGAATCACCTTTTAAATACACCATAAAATAGACACTTTAAATCTTGCTTCTCCTTACCTTTCAATCACCTTTCATTTTGGGATTATTTTGTGGATCTGATCTGTGCTGATTTCCATGCTTTAACACTTGGTGCAGTTTGAGAAATTTACTCATCAGATGCAAGATGGTTGGGGGCTGGCAACTGATGGAAAAGTACTATTTGGAAGTGATGGAACTTCAACATTGTATCAAATTGATCCTCAAACCTTAAAAGGTTTCTTTGATACAAAAGTTAATATCATTCCAGTATCCTTCTTCCCCCTCCCCCTCCTCCTCCTCCTCCTCCTCTTCCACTTCAAGTGGGCTTGTGTCCAGTATCACAGCTGTCTCTCTCCCTTTCTAGGAGCTTCTTTCTTCAGTTGCTTGCCACCCCAAGAAAAAATACATACAAAAGAATGTTCATGACACCCTGAAATTCTGAAAACCAATTCTTCGATTTGTTTGATAAGAGTTAATGAGACTTGAACAAGTCCCTCGGGAATGCGACCAATTCGCCTAAGGGAACAACTGTGTACTCTCTGCATGATATGAGTCATATGACTACAATGTCTTCTCCTGCGTTCTTTCCTTATCTTGATCTCTCTCCTTTTGTTTTCTATTGGCGTTTTCACTTCATATTAAGTTTATTTCATGATGCAGTCATTCAAAAACAAACTGTCAAGTATAAAGATCATGAAGTACACAATCTCAATGAGCTGGAGTATATAAACGGTGAAATTTGGGCGAATGTTTGGGAGGTAGGACCCAATTTCTTTGCTCTGTTTTGTATAATGGTTTTGGATATGTGGGTAGCATGTGAGTTTGTGACATGATTCATCTTGGTCAACATATTTCAGTAATATTGCTTGGTGATGTTACCCAACTAGACACCTTCTGAACTATGATGTCGGAACTTGTTTGATTGAACACTTTCCTTCCTGAATGTTTTCGTATAGGTCCATATGTCAAATTCGTTGTGAGAAGCTGCTGCCAAATTCTGGTTACTGCTCTTTAGTTTTTGATATACAATTCGAACTCTTCCACTTAAAAGGCCTCTTATTTGGTTAGCCGCTAGGTTTGACATTTTGGTACTTTGACATAACATTATTAATCATGTAAATTGTGTGCTTTGTAAAAAGGAACTTGAGTTGTTTATTAGCTTTTCAAATTAGAAGACTTTTCCCTGCTGGTCCATTGAATTACAAACATGCTGGATAGCTTTATTCGTTAATCTTTAATGATTCAAGGGGAATAAGATTGTTTTAGTTCTGCAAGGCCTGTGGGGTTACCGTACAATGTTTGTGGGATTCTAGGCTGGGGTTACCGTATAATGTTTTATCTTTCAGACTGACTGCATTGCTAGAATCTCACATGAAGATGGTATCGTGCTTGGGTGGATTCTGCTCCCGAATCTAAGGTTCTGTTTGGTTATTACTTCTTTGCAATGCAATTTGTCATCTAAAGTTACTGATCAGTTGATATCAGTCTTTGAAAAGTTTGCTTTCCAGCTGAAATTTACTTAATGATTTCTCTGTGTTTTGTAGGCAAGGATTGGTAGCAGCTGGAAAAGGAGTAAGTTTCCTTCTTTTTATTCCTCTTCTTTTTTGGACAAGAAATTCCTCCCCATACAACTAGTTGGGGCCTGTTTGCCTTCTGAACCAAACAAAGTCAGTAGAAGCCATCATAGTGACTTTCATTCTAAAGGAAAATGAAGAACCAACCTTTAGTCAATAGAAGCTTTACTTCCCTCTGTGCAACCTCATCACTTCAATTCAACCGCAAACGGTATGCCCATGGGTGCAAGATTCTTCGAAAAAGCGCAGAGACTTGGGACCTTGGTTTAGCAAGGTGCTTAGCAGTATAGTCTAGTATAAAAATGATGATCACCCTGGGGTTCCAGGGTGGATGAAACTGGACTCCAAAGAATAGGGTTCCACATGGCATGTGGTTAGCCCATATATAAGTGCATTTATTTTGCACTAGGAATATGATTTCGTCGAATCTGGTTTACTTACATGGGCTTTTTTACCACCTTCCAGAAAATTGATGTTTTGAATGGCATAGCGTGGGATAGAGATAGAAATCGTCTATTTGGTAAGCTCTAGCACTTTGTCATTTATCTAATACTTGCCACGTTATAGAAATCATCATCTTTCATGTAACAGAAAAAAAATCGACAATTTTCGACCAGTTGAGTCCTAATATGACCCTCGCGCAAAATACCACCTAAGATACGTTTTTGCTGGAATATATTTCTGATGTTTTTCGTTGTTGCTCACCTAATCCACGGTCAATCTTGGACAATATTCTCACCTCATTTTTGAAGTTAACACAAGATAAATTCATCGACAACAAACTTTTAAGGAATTTACCTGCTTTTTCTAACTATGATAAGTTTTATTGCAGTGACAGGAAAACTATGGCCTAAACTTTATGAGATCAAGTTGCAGCCGGTGAGGAAGAAGCTGCCCAATGGCATCATAGAGCAAATGTGTATCCGAATGCCCGTTCAGTTTGTGAAACCATAAATCGGTACAAATTTTTAGATTAGAATCGATGGGCTGCAATCCATTTTTCTCTTGAAATATTCATCACTGTTTAAAAGATACGGGGATGAACAGTCTGAGCTATCGGAAACAACATATCCTGATGTACAAAATCCTACAGCAGGAAAATAGAAGCGAGAGTTTATTGAGATCTCAAATCTTAGAAGGGAATTGGCTTGAGTTCATAATTATTGATCGTATCATTTTTTGGCGTAGATTGCCCTTGGTCTACACTATTTCGTATTTTGATCGATTAAATGAGAAGACGTAGCATAACACTTAGTGCCAAGTTTGGTTGCCAGACAAAATAAGGCAAAATTAAGAGACTATCTGGCTATTGGAGAGAACAAGGAGATAACCATAACTGGGAATGGAGAATTTTGTCGCAAAAAATGTAAAATGTCACTTCCCCTGTTTTGTGAGATTTATGCCGGCGTAAAAGATCGTTAACAAGGGTGTTTTAGTGCCTTGTAGATTTATATCCAAGATATGTATCATTTGATGATGCTAAGTGAATCGCTAGAAACATGTGAAGTGCATGGCTAACCTAAAAACCAAAGTTGGTCGGACTTGTGGAACTCTCACTCAAGAAGTAAGTTGGTCCTCCTTTGGTTATAAAGATAATCATTCTTATTAGATTTGGGCGCTTAATGCTTAATCTACGTGGGATCTTTTTTATCCAAGTTGGTGACAAGAAATTCATGTTGTCACTAATGAGCAATGGTTAATGCTTAATCTAAGTTGGAATTTGATCTGCCAATAGAATACGTACACCTATCCACCGGGATACATGAGGAGTCAATGTTCCAATGTGGTTTCGAGTCACCTAGCACAAGCACATGACTTATAGATACGGAAATTTTATTGTGCGCTCACTAAAACGGTGCCATTTTGGTCCAAAACCCGACATACCCTCTCTTTTTCAGCATGTACAAGGCGAAAAGAGTTCTAGCATCGTTAGCCATTTCTCAGCATTTCTTTCCAATCACATAACCTTACAAGGAGTTGAAATTCCAACTCTGCACAGTATTGCCAATTATTTCTGGAAATAAATCATCTGTAACACATGGGTTTCAAGCAATTGTCAGTAGTTTTAACATTCACCTCCTAAGTTCCAAACACATAACTAACCTTATTGTGCATCATCAAGAAGCACTTTAGGACTCGTACTCGATGTGACCAAGAAATAAACAGTGACAAGAACTATGCCTGCATCAACTAGATGTCAAATCATATGTTTATCTGGTGTAGACATCCACCCAAAAGCTTCGAAGAGGGAATGCACATAAGAGTATATAACCAACCCACCCTTCTTTATATCCTGTTCACGTTAGTGAAGCGGCTGGAAGGAAGTGCACATTTGTGAAACCTTAGTCGGGGTGCACAGGGGAGTAGATCTTTACTTCGCGCAAGTTTTTTCGCTTCCTGCTTCCTTACTAGTAAAGGGGCTTTTCGACCTAGGAGGCATTCTAGTGGGAAGGCCAACCACTATATAAGCCATCACCAGGAAACTACCATTCTTCAATCCAACTATCGCCTATAATAAAAATGATCTTTGATATATTGTCAGGATGAATAAATACATACATACATAAATCTTGATCAATATATAGAGCCAGAACACTATGGTGTGAACCAGAAAGTGAAGCTATATCAAGCTTTTTCAATCCCAAGATTTTTCCGCATAAATCTTATAGATCAAGATCCTCCTATTGATGATTGTGAGCAATCATTGTTACTTGCAGATGCACTACATGTGCCAGGAGTCTAGTAAATCGTACACATATAGATGCACACACAAAGGCAACTAAGTAGTAAACTGTGATACAAAAAAATCCGCCAAAGAAACAAACACGAGTGAAGAGCAAAAATACGTCTTTTGTTAATTAAAACTGCTAACAATCAGTGTATAATAGTGCTGATACGAGGCACAAGCTACAAAATATCACATCCAGTTGAAACACTAGAACTTCAACAATCAAACAAAAAACCATAGAACCAACAAAAGTGAATAAGTAAAAAAAAAGGCAAACCTTTACCTTCCCACTTTACATGGCTGCTGCCAATCTCCTGCTTCTTCCCAAAAGTGGCAGCTCCTACCGAAACAAAAACCAAAGAATTGTACTCCAGCCTAATACTCACAGTACCAAAATTTCAACATGGGCCCAATTACTACCCTCCAAAGAATGAAAAAAACCCACGCTTTTTTGGTTCCTCCTCCACCATCACCGCCTGCATACTGTCCTGCTCAACTAATCTCCACGCTGCCTGCTCAAATGCCAAACCAGCTAATGTAGGTGGCCTATTTAGCACAAGCGGGAACCCTCGATTTGTGCTCCTAATGACCTCAGAATCCTCCGGAATCACCCCCAACAACGCCAAACCCAACATCTCCTGAACATCAAGAACTGACATCATGTCCTCCCCTTTGATCATATCAGTCCGAACCCGGTTCACAATCATCTTTATATCTTTAATTCCATCACATTCGAGCAAGCCCGTTACCCTATCCGCGTCGCGCAAGGCCGTAATGTCGGGCGTGGTGACCAAAACAGCTTCATTGGCTGGAGTAATCGCTGTGATGAAGCCAGCATCAATACCAGCCGGACAGTCAATCAGTATAAAATCAGGGCAGCCCTCTTGGCGGTCTTTAAGGGCATCAACAAGCCAAACCAGGGCTTTCCCGCCAAACCCAATTGGCAGTTTTGACCTGGTATTTATTTTTTCAGGTGAGCAAGCATATTAACCAAAGTAAAAGGACATAAGCTGACTTTTTCTTTTACCCTTATGTGCTAATTTCCAAACTAATCCCTAAGATTTTGCATTGAAGGACCGCAAAGAAAATTTCTGAGAACAAGAAATTGCTCCGCCTAAAAGGTAGATTCCAATATTTATTGAAAGAATCTCAATCTTTACGACACTAATAGATTCCTCAGTCACCACTGAGATAGGACTTTATCGTAGATATTTTGGTTTTGCAAGGAATATGATCCGAAAACAACACTGGCCGTAATTTTCATGGCTAAGTAAGAGCAACTCCATTGGTTAAGTCCATTGTCAGCCTGTTATAACCTTAAAATAGTAATGTTGCTTGCTGCAAAAGCTATTTTGTTCCAACCAACAATTTCCTAAGCATAACATATCAAAAGTGCGTTGATGATGATGAGACAAGTTTGGCGACTTGGTAAAAAGATTGGCACCAAAATTTCGCAAAGCTTTTGACTCACCAATGAAGCTACAAATTTCATGTTCACATGTAGACGCAATTCTCTAAGCTTATGTTTACCCAATAAATAAAAAAGTTCGAACCTGGGTTTCGATATACAAAGCAATTCGAAGTTGGACCAGCGTTTGTCCCGGACTAGGGCTTGGTCAAGCCTGCAATCCCCATTGAGGACCTCCACTACGGTGTAATTAACGCGGTTCTCAAGGCCGAGAAGGAGATCAAGGTTGCGGAGGCCGACGTCGGCGTCAATGGCCACGACAGAAAAGCCGAGGCGAGCTAGGGAGAGACCTACATTCGCGGTAGTGGTAGTCTTGCCGACGCCCCCCTTGCCGGAGGTAATGACAACGACCCGCGGGGTTTCGCCAGATAATTGGGGCTTGCGGTTGTATTGGAGTAGTGAACGGACGCAGCCGGAGTGTTTGGTTTTGGGAAAATGGGGTCTTGGGGGGTTTAGGGTTTTGGGAATGGGGGGTGTGGATGTGGCGGGAGAGTAGAGGGAGGAGGGATTAGGGTTAGTGAAGGATCGGAAGGATATCATTGCTGTTTTTGAGAGAGAGAGAGAGAGAGAGAGAGGGTAGTTGGGGCTAGGTCAGGAAGAACATGGCCTGGATTTTGGAGAGAGAGATCTGAGAAGAGAGCTTCGGATGGGAGTTGGAAGTGAGGTAGCTGGACCAGCAGATTCAGCAATTGGGAAAGAAACGTTTCATCATCAAAGTTATTCTTTTTCAAAATAGCAATGCTACAAACACATCCGAACACATATATTCAGAACTATTAAATGTACATGAAGTTATGTGCATCAAACAATTCTGAATATATTTGTATCCGAATGTGTTCGGCACATATGTATTCCTAAATTTTTTATTTGGGTAAATTACTTGTATATCCCTTCGACTTTGTGTCAAATTTTAATTTAGTCCTTCTTGTTTCAATTTGAACACTAAGCCCCCTAGACTTTGACATTTGGTTCAATATTGTCCATCCGTCTGAGTCCGTCTATATTTTTTAACGGAAAGGTGCGCAACATGTGCAATGCACATGACCTCATTGGAAGGGCATTTATGATATTTTTCACCTTTCTTTCTCAACTCTGAAATCCAAACTTTGTATGCCCTCCCCCCCCCCTCTCTCTCTCTCTCTCTCTCTCTCTCTCACAGTGAATATAAAAAGGGAACCCAAAAAAACAGAGGAGGAGAGAGAAAAACCCAAAACTAATCTCTTTCATTCCCCTTTTCTTTTTTCCCTTTTATTTCTTGTGTTCTCAACTATCTTCATTATATTTTTTTGCTAAAGCAACACAAATCGGGATTACTAGTACTGTTCTTGAGATTATGTTCTTTCACTATCTGCACCCAATACTACTGAACTCTGAACTGTGTAACTATGCACTTTGTACCAACCTACAAAGTGGGAAAACTTTTTTTAAGTTGGTAATACCCCTGGCTTGTGGAAGATATGCTATTTGTTTGTGTTTATGATTAACCCAAGCTTCCTTATTGCTTCTTTGGTCTCAATAAGTTCTACAAGAGCAAGAAAGATTAAGATCAGATGATGTGGATGCAGTTGGACGACTTCCCCTCTTGAATGAATCACAATATAAGGATATTCTTTCTGAGATTGGAGGCATGTTTGCTATTGCTAACAGTGTGGATGACATTCACAAGCGACAGTGGGTCGGGTTTCAGTCTTGGGGTGTGTTGGTGGCAGGAAGGTATATGGCGGGAACACACTCACGCAACTAGCTACTAATTTTGGTAGTCTCATTTTGTTCCACAGTTTGCAAAATATGGCAGACCGATTTACCGTCTTTTTCTTTTACTTTTGTTATCTCAAAGCAGGTTTCATTGTCTACTAAAGCAGAACAGGTTTTGGAAGAAACAATAAAAGAGGAAACTAGAGGAGATGTAATATACTTCTGGGCACACTTAAGCATGAACAGTGGAATTTCAGGAAGTAATGATGCACTTGCCTTTTGGTCCATGTGTGACATCCTAAATGGAGGGAACTGCCAGTATTCTTTTGGTCCATGTGTGACATCCTAAATGTGTGTTGGTTGGATAGTTAGATGTAAGTTCTTTTTTTTTGTTTGATTTTATGTTGTGCTCTTTCTTTGTATCTGGAGGATTACCCTGCATGTAGTGTTGCGCACCTACATACTTCTTAACAGGCCAGATTAAATTGATAGGTGATGGTGGCTACCAGAAGAATCTTAGGCTCTTATTATTGTTTTTGTCTTTTCATGAGGTTGAAGAAGGAGGAGAGAGCAAAATATCATAAATACCCTTCCAATGAGGTCATGTGCATTGCACATGGAGCCTTTCCGTTAAAAATATAGACGGACACAGACGGATGGACGACATTGAACCAAATATCAAAGTCTGAGGGGCTTAGTGTTCAAATTGAAAAGAGAAGGACCGAATCAGAATTTGACATGAAGTCGAAGGGATATAAAGGTAATTTACCTTTTTATTTTTAAAAAGTTAGGAACACAAATTAGTGGTCAAGTGTGTTCAGTATCGTCGGAGGCACCTCTAGTTCACATAATTACGGAGAATTTTACGTGCATCTGATGGTTCCGAATATATTGGTGTTTGGATGTGCATAAATACTGTGTTCGGTTAGAAGTTTTCAAAACATTTTCTGAAAATGTTCTAAAAATGTTTTGGAAACTTATTTGGAAAAATTTTTCCCAAACACTTTTATATTTTTCCTAAACAATTTTATCTCTCTATAAAAGAAGAGAGAGAAAGAGAGCACTTCGAAAACGCCGAAAAAATTTAACTTTTAAGAGTTAAATTTTTTCTCAAACACTTACACCAAACAACATTTCAGAGTTTTCTTTCCAAAAATCATTTCAGAAACACTTAACCGAACAATTTAGACTTTTTCATTCTTTTTGATGAGTTCGGATTGACTCAATAACCGATCTTTCAATGCACAACAGACTCATTGTTCAGTCTTTCAGAATTCAATTGCTTAGTATTTAGTCATTTAGCACTCATTCGCTCAGCACATTGTGATTCAGGTCCGGACACTAGGTATTACATTGTCAGTTGATTCTCAACCTTCTAAAAATCACGATGTTTGGCCAAAAGAAACCAATTAAGAGATTCGCTCGGCGAGATTCTACAAAAAATGGTTCGAATGTAAATGAAACTCTCAATAAATGATCCGCTTCTCGTAACAAGGAAATAAGAGTGTGATCGAAGGTCATCAAACTCTCTAAAAAATTTCATTCTTCACCCTTGATGAGTCGTGATAAAATGGTTGAGCTGACCAGTGCTCTACTCGGTCGGATGTGATCTGCTCAGCTTTGCTTTATGTGCTCTGCTCGATCAGGTATGACCTGCTCGGCTCAGCCTACATGCGGTCTGCTCAGCTCAAGTGTATACAGGCACAGCCAGGCATTCTACTCAGTCGGGACCTCCTCCCCTGAGCAAGTCACCTCCTCTCAAAAAGAGAAAGCTTCTGTTGCGATTTCTAAAAACTCTCCACTGTAGCTGAGCAAAAAAAAAAAACTCTCCACTGTATATGGAGAATCATCATCAGATCCCCCAATCTAAGATAAAGATAACGATGGAGATATACACTGACCAAAACAGAGATAAGCACCAGTTATTCACTCCACTAATTCAGGGAAAGATCTTGATCCCTTCCTACAAATTCGCCAAGAAAATCTGTATATGATGGAGGAACAAAAATACTACAAACACAACAATTTTACACAACATAATACACAACATATCAAAACGACGTAGTTTCATTAAGGGAGAAAAAAACAGATTGAGTTTTGATTTTTTTTTTCTTAATGAAACTACGTCGTTTTGATATGTTGTGTATTATGTTGTGCAAAATTGTTGTGTTTGTAGCATTGCTCGATGGAGGAACCCCTACAGTACAAGGTACGAACATTCTGTTAAGATAATTCTCCTTACTTTTCCATACGATTCCTCCTCCCTAAAGCTAACTTAGGCATCGAAGGGGTGTTGGTGAGATACCATACTAGTGTCAAGTTCTCTTTTGCAGGTCAAACGGGAAGACGATTAAATCCGTTTCATCAACCCTCTAAAAGAGGCAATTAAGTCAATGTTATTCTATGTTTTCACACTGACCTTTTACATATCAGTATACACTGACAATCGAAATTTAACTGATTGTGGAATGATCTTTTACCAAAAAATACTCAATCTTAAAATTTATGTACAAGAATCCCAACAAAAAATTGACAGGCTACCTTTCTGTTTTCGACTTCATCACTTCTATTTTCAGAATCTTCCCAATAAATCAGTGAAAATTAACTCTCTCTTTCAGACCTTCACATAAAAGATTGTCATTTATTCGTATTTATAAAAATTTGGGTGACCTGTGATTCCATCTAACTTAGCCTATGATTTCTTCAAACAATAATGGCATTTCAGGGTTTGTCAAAATCACTATTGAAAGGAAAAAAAGAGATTTAAAAATAATGGGCTGTTATACCAAAAAGAAATGCTAATAAATTTCATTTTAACTATCTTAGTAGTGTAATGTAATCGACTTAAAATAAAACAGAGAAAAATCATTTCAATCTCTTAATTCGGAGAAATAAATTACTCAGGATTGCCAGGAACACATTCAAGACTGTAATATACAAGTTTAAGAATCCTCTTATGGAAAAGACTCGAATGATAGAAACATAAAGACTTTCATTGCTTTTTGGTGGCCAATTGATAAAAGGACACAATGAAAAGAGACGTAGATCGAGACGAAGAGCTTCATTTGGTCACTCACTCGGCCACCCCTCCGGCTCTTATTTTCCTCCGTGACCCATGGGATCTAGTAGCGTCCCTTTCATCGGCATAATATTTTTATAGAAACGAGTATGGTAATGGTCTGAATTGTAGGACTAGAGCACGCCATGTTCTATTGGAATGAATTAGATCGATCACTCATAGCTAGTCAAAGAGCATATGAACTTTCCTCATCAACCCTTGTTAGTAGATCACTATTAATGCATATATTTTAAGTCTAGACTCTTGAATCTTTCAATAGTGTCACGAAGCGCCTGGAAAAATTAATTGAAAAGACAACTCAATCATTCCTTTTCATAACATCACCTACTCGTGCTCGTTGTACGATATTAAAGTTTTCATATAGCTATCATTTTTTTTCAATATAAAAAATAAGCTCACGACGTCAAGCAAAAGCAAACCAAAGCGTTGTTAATTACACCGTGGGTATTACACTTACCAAACTAATCCCCCGATGGGTTTGTTTGTAGGAACACTTTTTTTTTTTTTTGCATAAATTCAAATACAGATGTGTTTAAAATTATTAAATACACGTGAAATTACTCAAAATAATATGAATTTCAGGTGCATAGAACGGTTCTAGACACAGATCTGTGGACGAAATGATAATGTTCTTAAATTTTTTGTTTGTGAATTTGGACTCAAACATCAATGTTACAAAAAGAAAAAATATATACTTTAGCTACTATTCATCTACATTTGACTTAACAGTTTATTAAATGAATTAAACTATTTATGAATTGTGGGAACTTTTTTTTTTTTTAAGAGCACATTTTATGGTCATGACTGTTGTATCAAACTCCTTTGTAGATAGGTGATTGATGATGTTAAAAATTAGACGGTGGCCTCTCGATTTTTCATTGAGGTATTACACATAAGTTCTAAGAATTGAGATGTTTTTGAAGGGTGGCCACTCGAGTTGCTATTGGGGTCTTGCACACAAGTCTTAAGATCGGTGATGTTTTCGGTCAAAAACTCTTAGACGATTAAGTTAGACATTGGTGTAAAGGGAGAGAAAAAAATGTATGCATGTACATAGAAGGTGAATGTGAAAACGTACCTAGGGTGAAGCATGGAGGAATGTGAGTAGGCATGATTGGCATTGATTGCGTTCTTATTTTCTTATTGAGAGGAATAGGTCATTTATTGAGAGCTCTTATTGCAGAATTCTAAACAATTTCAGGTTTTATTTGTGGGATTATATCGAACAGATCTAGTGATTTGTTCCTCTTCACGCGAGCGACCTAATTCATTGAATGATGAGCGCCTGTTGGCAATGTAATGACGAGCACCTAATTCGAGCAACCATGTGCCGAGTGAATGAGTGATGAGTGGACAAGTGCTGACTGAGTACTAAACAACTGAACACTAAGCTGAGCCAATATGAGCTCATCAGTGATTATACATGAGAGCTTCAAAACAACGGAAATAGGCTGCGTAAAAAAAAAGTTTTTAAAGAGAAGCAAGTCTATCGACAAATAAGATATAGCAAGATTACACATACAATTTTTGTAAATAAATTTAGATACAAATATGTTCAAACCGTTCAATACACATAAATTCATATTATTTTGACAAACTCCACGTATATTAAATAATTTCGAAGAAATCTATTTCTAAATCTGTACACGAGAGCATGTAGACTTTTTCGAGAAGCCTAATTTCCCAACTCTGATTATTAATTACCACGATATACTTCTCAGATCTGAACCACTCAGAGTACTAATAATCTAACGGCTTCGCTTAATCATACACGGCGCATATCCAATGTGTATATACAGGCAAGAGTTCGGGGGACCCAGTGAAAACAATTTGATGATTTGAGATGTATCCACGTGGCATCAATCGACGACTACCGCAGAGAGATTGTAGTCCCCCGTGTGGTCAATTGACTTTTCTCTTGAAAGAAAAGTCAAGAGATTCTAGATCTAAACCAACTAATCACCCGCCACGTGTCGAAAACAGTAGTCAAATTCCGTTATTGCCCTTCCTTCTCCTACTCCTCCCCGTCACTTCTCACCGGCTTTTCCATTCATGTGAGAAGTCTCTCTCTCTCTCTCAAATTGGGATTTCTGCAGATCCAAGCACGAATCCGCCACTCTCTCTCTCTACTTACCTCGGCCGTGGACGAAGCATTGAATCTTGTGTTCTTCTCCTCCATATAAACAAGGTCCGATACGTTCATATCCCTGCCGTTTGGTTACATTTTTTAACATTTGGATTGCGGAACAGTTATACTTTGTATTTTTTTGTGTAATTTAGCTTATTTTTTCTTCCGATCTACTGCGAATTTCTGTCTACGATGTAATAATTGAGTTTGTGTCTGGAATTTTGTGTTTAGGTGCACTGGATCACTTGGTAAGAGTCTGAATTCTCGTGGTAGCATGAGGTTAATTAGGGCTTCGACACTTTTTGGTAAAAAAGATATAATTTTGAGATTTGGGGTCATGCGTGATAGAGTGGATTGGCTTTTAATTTTGAAGAATTCGTTCTCATATCACCGATTTTCATTTAGGGTTTGCTTTTCCACTTTCATATTACCGAAATTCAGTGTAGTTCTGCTCAATTTTGTGCGGATAATGGTGCATCACGTCTTGCTGACAGTGAATCTTTCTTTTATTTTTCTTTCAAGTGTTAACAGAATATCTAATTATTAGGTATAGTTTTGCTCAATCAATGGTGAATTGGGACTCCCTTTACTTGACAGAAAAAGACATTTGATTGGATAATAAACTCAATATGAGATCATTTTCATCCCTTGAATCTAACAATTGGGGGAGGGATTAGTATCCATTGGATAACCAATCCTGTGTGTATAATACCTTTGGAACGTGGTATTGTGAATCCCTTATCCAGTAGTCCGGTGGTTTTTTAATCCTACAGAGTTATGCATCCCCCACTATTAGTATGGTAGCTTTATTGGCCTTTACCCTTCTTGTAGGATATTACATGGTGCCTGCAAGTTGTCAACTTTTCTAGGGATGAGTCGGGTTTTGTTGTCTTCCCATGTTTCGATCTCATCTGTAACTAGGATTAGTATGGATTTTAGAACCTGATACAAGTGTACTGAACCAAGGTATCATTATTTCCTACTTGTAGTAGTTGGTTACGGGATTAACTTGTAAATTATGATGTCTAGTTTTTTCTTTTTTGTGTGTCAAATTTCCATGTCTTAGACAAATATATTTTTATTTCAGGGGAAGGCCATGTAAGTTGCTGGCACTGGGCTGGAAGTGTTACATTTTCAATTTCAGTTTGCCTTCTTTGTTCTATATTGGTGTACTGAACATGGATAAATGCAAGGGTTGTGGGAAATTAGGAAGAATGGTGCGAAGGAATGGGTATGCAAGTGTGTACTATTGTTCTCTTCTTTTATCTCCAGTAGTTTCTGTTTGGGACTGTGTTGTTCGTAAGATGAGGTATTCCTGCAGGCCTGAATGGGTGTAGGTAGGTGCTTCTTGAGTCAAATTAGTTTCAATTGGGAAATAATTACTGTTTATTAGCATAGAAACGAAGTAAAGAGGAAAAGAAATTAAAGAAACAGTTATAGATACAACACAGATAGGTTTTGGAGAAGAGAAATAAGTTGAGGAAACTGGATTGAGTTGGTAGTATTGTTGATAACATGGAGTGCACCAAAGAGCCACATGGTATTAGAAAAGGGAAGAAACCTGTAAAGGACGAGTTGGATCGCCTCAAACAGGCTGAGAAGAAAAAGAGGCGGTTGGAGAAAGCCCTAGCTACTTCAGCAGCCATCCGATCTGAGCTGGAAAAGAAGAAACAGCAAAAGAAAGAAGAGCAGCAGAGGCTTGATGAGGAGGGTGCTGCAATTGCCGAGGCAGTTGCTCTGAACGTTTTACTTGGCGAGGACTCTGATGATTCTTGCAAGATTATGATGAACAATAAAGAGGGGGTCGTCCCTTGGGAATGTCCTAGTAGTATTGATCTCTTTATGGGTGCAGGGAGAGTAGTTTTTCCTCGTCAGGACCTCTCAAAACATACATTGGAAGGAATCAAGTGGAATGAGTGGGAAAACGGTCACTTTTCAGTTTCACCACCTGGGTCTTTTGTGGGGGATCTTTACACGCGGTGTTCTGATGATAGAGGTTGGGACACCAGAGAAATCTCTGCGGATCATATTGCAGCGCAAGCTGTTGCCTCACTCCAAATCGCGGAAGATGCAGATGTTGACTCTTATCTGTTCAATGGAATGTTACGAGGGTAAGATGAACAATCGGACATATGCTCCGTTCACCTCGTTTATCTTCTTTTTGGTCATGGTTGTCAATAAATCTGATGCTCGTCAAGCAGGCCACATGGGATTGGCCAGGGGGTTTGTATATGTCTTGTCGTGCCCTTTTGGTTCATTTGATACGATGCTTGTATCATTTTAATTGGTTTTAGTTGGCATAATTTTGCACTTTATGCGTCTTATGGTCATTTCTTAAATCTCTCTCCTTGTGAGTGTTTTGGCAATCTAGAGACATCAATGAGCTGTATTTTCATTTTCTCTGTGGAGTGATTTCTATGTGAAATGGATAGAAGTTCCGTGTTGCTATACATTGCTGGGCATGCTATGACTATCAACCAAAAATATTGATAATTATCTTGTCAAATCATAATTATTAAAGCCATCAGTTTGTCACAATTATGATTTGTCTTGCCAAATCATAATAATGTATATTCAATTAATTAATTTATGCCTAAGTGGTTTACAAATCAAGACCTTCAAAAGAAGCGACTCCAATCTTTCAAAGATGGAACAATAACGAGTCGCATTTCTCCTCGCGTCGGGATTACTGAGGATTACTGAGGAGATCAAATGAGAAGACCCTAATTCAACTCGAATGGCCCTATTTCATCCACCACAGGTGAATGACACGACCTCCATGAGAGTGACTAAAAGCCACCTTTCCACTTTTCTGCCTTTTGCGTCTCGACACCGTTTCGACCCCCACCCACCTTCTTTTAAAGGCATCGAAGCTTTCTTTCTTGCTCGTCTAGTTGAGCCAGACCTCATTTAACGCGGGGGGATCATTTAGCGCGAATGATTCCCCTGCGCTGGTAAATTAGCTCCATTGAGGATTTGATCACACAAGGGCACATTTGAGCAGTGCTGTTAAAAAAAAGGGCATATTTGAGCAGCTTTCCTTACTTCAACAAAACATGGTTGTGTTACCTTCTTTCTTGCTCGTCTAGTCGAGCCAATAAGACCTTGTTTAGGGCGGGTAACTCCCCCTGTGGCGGTACATTAGCTCCATCGGGGAGTTGATCGTACAAGGGCATATTTGAGCATCTTTCTTTACTTTAACAAAATACAGTTGATTTATCATGATCATTTTTTGTGCGCATATGCAGAAAGGGTATACTTATGTTTTTTTCTCAACTTAGATTTGACGAACAAATTTAGGATGTTTTCCAGAGGTACAGATCTGGATTCATAAGAGGCAAATTCTTTATCAGGAAGCAGGAACTGTGATTTCATTGCAAAATTCACCAACACAATGCCCTTTTTGTATGAAGCTCTGCATTGGGGATTTTCGCATATATCCCACCCCAGCTTCGCCGGAGGAGAGTGTCTGAATCTGTGACTCTAACAGATAGATCTCTCCCCAGCTTCATATTGGCTCAACTCCTCAACTAGGTCTCGAACTCTCTGTTACAATACTAAAGTAAGGATTTAAAAAATCTCGTCGTGACGACTCAGCAATCGACAAGCCCTAGAAACAACAATGCTGCCCCCACCTGCTAACAGTACACATGCGTTTGATGTACAGGTCTTATATTAAGGTAAAAATCAAACATCCTATCTGATATTGTACCATTTGAAAAGTCACCTTAACTAAAGCAAAGTATTGAAACAACTTAATATCCAACCTTAGGTGAACTTGTAATTCAGTAGCTTCCTTCTAAGTGAACTGCTTCAGGTTATTCAGAATTTTCACCTCTTTCTCAAGTTTCCTCAACACCACCATGTACTCAATTTCTTCTGCTTTCTCAACTACACATTCCTAACTCCTAAGCAGTTCTGATATCCTAATTATCACAACCTTGAGTAATGGACTCGATGAAACACAAAATTGTTCATCAGGGACTAACTCTAACGCTGCTAGTGAATCTGCACCCGCAGGAACTTAGTCAGATGGATTCGGAACTGGACGAACCATAACTCCATCATCTATAAATCAAATCTCTAGGTTCGCCTCCAATGCTACCTCCGCTCCTGCTTCCACTTCCCTCCCTGGCTGTCGATGCT
The DNA here is from genome assembly GCA_019985065.2 of Arctostaphylos glauca. Taxonomy (NCBI): domain Eukaryota; kingdom Viridiplantae; phylum Streptophyta; class Magnoliopsida; order Ericales; family Ericaceae; genus Arctostaphylos; species Arctostaphylos glauca. Next base: position 27,443,479 of record JAHSPW020000013.1, on the reverse strand, counting down.
CCAAATCCATTTCCTTGTGAAACCAAACCCTTTCAAACTGTTTGATAACTGCTGAAAACTGTTTTCAGCTATGAACCCTTCTGATGATCCTACTAAACTTAAAGTTAAATTTGTCGCTTAAATTGGTGGCATCTGCATGAAAATTTCACGAATTAAATAACAAGGGATGTACTATTACACCGAAAATGGTTGTCTTTTAACTAACTTGATTGTATTATGAGCTCTCGAGTTTAAGCAGAACTATCCCTACCTAAAGATGGATATACATGCCCTTCTGATACCCACTTCTCTAATCAATGAAAAACACAACTTTATGTCCTGTTCAAGATGCCTCTGACAGCCCGCCCACTTCCATAGAACTATATCATGGCAACGTAGACCTATCGACTGAGATACCCGGTTCTCCCAAGCTCAAAAATAAGCACTTCCTAATGTAAGGGTGCTCCTAGGCCAGTCCATGAAATAGCATATAGAATTCGAGGATCTCTTTGTATGCAACCCCTCAAGGATGTAATTTACATGCTTTAATATGCCTAGTTGATAATGGCAACGTTTTTGTATTATACCTTTAATATTTTATCCAAACACGAACAAGGAGATGGATTATGATTATACGTCCGGTACGGCCTAGGATACCTTATTTAAAAGACAAATTAGTTCAACATGTGCATATGGGAATGTATCATCGAATATTAACCCTCACGACAAAGAAAGTTTTCCATTCTACCGCCACCTTTGTCTCCATACCAGCGATCACAGAAGACAAGAAAAGGCATAAGCAGAAACTCGAAAGAAGAGAGACCTAATCAAAGCCTAAATCCGGAAGCTCCTGGCGGAACAGAATTAGACTTGAATGCAGAACTAATCCTTCCAATGGCTTGCCTCGGAGTATTTAACACGAGGACTAAAGAATGAAAGAAGATTCTCTAAATACACAATTCATGAATTTGAAAAAACCAAGTCTATAGCACGCACGCGCACACAACAACTTCACTTCTGTAATATTTCAAACAGTTTGTATTTGACCTCCTACACAAACATACAATTAGACATACAGCATATAGAGATGATTACAAATATTAGTGCGTACTAAGCATATAACTTACGTTAACTAAGAGCACCACTAACGTGTTTCTTACGAACATCATATGAAGTGGAAACTAGATGCACTTTACAAAGTAAAATGATTGAAACACAATCACGAGCTACATTTGGTACCTCCGAAATGAATACTCTGCAGAAATCCGGGAGATACAGTTAGTGTTGTGTTTGAGCAGGCATTGCTTCTTTTCCTGTGTGAACCCATAAACTATCTGCCATCCTTGTTCATCAATTGAGAAAAAACTTGGCTTGTCGTTATATCTGAAGTCGCATCACCATCGTCTCCCTCAATTCTAACATTGCGTGAGGGAACTCGAGGGCCAGCTCTAAATGTTGGTATCTCTGGAGCACTGGTACAACTATCTTCATGAGGTTCCCTTTGGCTTCCAGTTTCCTGAAGCTGGAAAGCATGTTCCAAATTCCACAACACATCCCCCATAGTAGGCCTATCAACCCCGTATTCAGCCACACACTTCCCTGCCGTTTCACCAAATTTTTGCAGAGAGCTAGGTTTTACCTTTCCAATGAGATATGGATCTATGACCTGGTCAAGTAAACCCTTCTTCTGCCATTCCATTGCCCATTCGGCCAAATTCACTTGCTCCCTCTCAAGTAATGGGTCCACAGCAGGTCTAGCACAAACAACTTCGAAAAGCACAACCCCAAATGAATAAACATCTGATTTATCTGTAAGTTGCTGCCTCCTGAAATACTCTGGATCAAGATACCCAAAACTACCCTTTACACCTGTACTTACATGGGTCTCATCGATACATGGACCAGACCTTGAAAGACCAAAATCAGCAACCTTAGAAACATAATTTTCGTCGAGTAAAATATTGGTAGATTTGATGTCGCGGTGGATAATTCCCTGTGCCGAACCTGTGTGAAGGTAGTGGAGCCCTCTGGCTGCACCAATGCATATTTCAAGCCTTCGTTTCCAAGACAACGGTGGTAATCCAGAAGAACCATATAGATGATTTTTCAAAGGCCCTTTTTCCATATACTCGTAAACAAGTATCATTTCAGACTGTTCTTCACAGTACCCAACAAGTGAAACAAGGTGGTGGTGGCGGATTTTGGACAAATTGGTAATTTCAGACTGAAATTCAGGGAGGCCTTGCCTCGATCCTGGAACCCCTCGCTTCACAGCAACCTTTATGTTGTCTTTAAGTAATCCTTTGTAGACCATACCAAATCCGCCGGATCCAATTATCAGATTTCTGTCAAAATTGTTTGTTGCCGTTTGTATTTCATCAAAAGGAATCCTCAATGCAAGTGATGTCCCTTCAGATAGCCTACTGTGAGAACTTCCTCCATATACTCTTAAAGGCGTCCACCCCATACTTTCCACAGGTTTGGTTTTCTGTTTCTGCTTCCTTCGCCTCAAAGTGAAGAAAACTGCGACTCCTAACAAACACAAAAAAAGAAAAGCTCCGACAATCGAACCTACCAAAACCCAAGTACTTGTCTTTTTGGACCCGGTTTTCGAACCCTCCACAAAATTTACCATCTTCATGATCTCTACCCCATTCAAAAGAGCATTCCTTCTCAATGGACTACTAAGCTCAGATGGACCTACACTAATCCGCACAACCCCTGAACTATCCACCACACTATCAATGTAGTACGGAGATGCAAGCAAATGGAAAGTAAGAGTCGACAGATCAAGATCCTTGTATCCAACAAACCCATTAATAAATACATTAAAATAAAGCTGGTTAAGCGCCTCACTAACTATATCACAAAAATGCAAACGAACAAAGTATCGAGCAACCACTGTATCCACTGGAAAATCCCAAGTTATATTAAACATAGAAGTCATAGTTAGGTTATCCCTATTCATCTGTTGTGCAGTCATGTAAACGTTATCAGGAGCACTCTCTCTGCTCGCGCCACCATTCTGATAATTAGGTGTATGTGTGGTAGTTGCAATTTTCGCAGCTGATTTCAGAACTATAAAATCCTCATCAGGGATCCATGTCCTCCAAAGGGTGTCATTGAAAGGGGTCAATTTTGGACCCCCAACATTGATCCTATGCACAGTTTCCAGAATATAAGTAGACATATTCTCAAACACTGCAACAACTCCATTAGGACCAATCAATGTAGCTTCGTACTCCAAAAGCAAATCATCTGGAGCCGAAAACACTTCAATTGCATTGACAAATGCAAACCCTAAAGTAGGTTTCGTAGGTACAAACAATAGCTCAAAAGCCGACACATTAACCACCATAACGAACTCTTTAATCGCATCATTTCTGACGCCAAAATTGGTCAAAATCAAAAACCCATTAGCCGACACACTGAAATTGGCATCATTGAGGTTATAACTCTGAGAAATGAACGGGGAGAAGTGGAGACGTATCAAGTGCTTTCCAGTTTGCTCGATATTGAACTTATAGGTCGAAGCACTAGTGAAAACCCTAGCTGTTCGGTAAAGTGAGGTGGAATTTGAAGATGGGTTAGGATTAGTGAGAGATATTGATTTACCTGAAGAGAGAGAAACAGAACTGGGATTCGTCAAATCGCCAACGAAGTGGCGGTTATCGACAGTTACGTTCGCGCTTGATCCGCAGCTGATGAGGTAGTTATCTCGCGGTGTAAAAGCTGTGGAAAAACGGAAAAGTGAGAAGTAGATGAGAGAGAAAGCTAGACAGAGATACGGAATGACTTTCGTCTCCATTCATGCAACTGAAGAACAAGTGTGACGGAAATTTTTGTGGGTTTGTTGAAGAGGGAATCAGGAAATGGAACAGTAGAAGACGGGATTCATGGGAAGCTGCCAGCTGGTTAGAAGCGGAAGAAAAAGACAGGAAGTTAGAGAGAGAAGAAACCAAGAAGAAGGATTTGGGCTTCCACTTGTGGAAATCTCGTAGATTCTTGGTTGAATTGGGATATGCGTTAGATTCAGCGAGTACAATATGCCAGATTTTCGTGGGTTCGTAGCAGAGGGAGTCAGGAAAGGAAATAGTAGAAGACGGTGTTCATAGGAAGCTGGTTAGAAGTGGAAGAAAGAGAGAGGAAGCTAGAGAGAGAAGAAGCCAAGAAGGGATTTGGGCTTCCACTCGTAGACTCTGGTTTGAATTGGGATATGGGTTAGATTCAGTGAGTACAATATGGCATTTGGGACAGCTTTTCAGTGAAATTTGTAGGTGAAGAAACAGAGTGGTTTGACTTGAGCAGCAGCCATGGAATAAAGCTGGGGAAGTGGATTACAGGCTTTCAGCAATAAAGGAAGATATAGCAATGGGGACACACATACATACGTATACAATGGATTATAAAAATGGAGTTTTTTCATAAACGGTTCACGGGAGCCATCAGGCATGTCTATTTGTGATAAATAGCAAGAAGGGGAAAGTCAACAATTGGGACCATGAGTCCACAACGGTCTGGCCGGCCTTTACTTTTGATTTCTTTTGCTGTGAGCTTTTTGTCCCGAAAAATTTAAAAACACAAATTATTCGTATATATTTAAACACATGTGTGTTTGGAATTATCAACATAATTATAAAATATTTCACGTATATTTAACGATTACGAACACATTTGTATCTGAATAATTTATGTTCCTAAACTAAGTATTTATCCTATGTCTTGCAACTGATCGGCTGGTGTATAAAGAGAACCAAAAAGTTAAAATCCTGAATGCACATTTGATATATTTTCATGCGATAGCATGGGAAGGTACTGCAAAGTCATAAAACTTGTGGGTATTTTTTCTTAGATTATTTACATTGAACTTTTTGTAGCTGAATTGCAATGACAATAATTTGTTAGTATCGTTTGATTGAAGGTAGCCACACAGTATTTCGATGTTTAAGTTTATTTTCAAATATAGAATGTTCTAATTGAAAACCTCTTGAGAGGGATTAATAGCATGTATCTTGTGTTAAGTGTCTCAGTTACCATATATAAAAGACTGTCAGGCTGCATGTATCACGATGTCTGAGGTAATCGCGCCATGCACTACAATGCCTAGACCAACCGCCTCGTGCATCACCAAGTCTTGAATAACCGTTTTGCTCACCATGAAGTACGAAATAAGGACCTCTACTTTTGTGTCATGGATGACGCACTGAGTGTCGGATCATACTCCACGTGCCCATGTCAATTTACTTGTCTACTACATAGAGTTACGAAGCTATTGTACTGTGGTCACATCGACCACTCTCCGCTTGGCCTGACCCACACCTAGTCGTGTGCTTAAAGACGAGCTGGTTGCATGCGGGTCTCGTAGAGCCTTTGATTTTACCCAATGCTAGAACGAACTAGGCTAATGACTCATCATGGTAAGAGGAATGACCTAGTCTTTTGTCACCCTTCGGTTTAACAGTTGCCGAATTCAATCCGAACTCCCGTACGTGCCCTATGGAATAAAAGGGATAGTAACGCGTAACATGCAACAAAGTTTTCGTATCCCGAGACATAAATGCAATAGTACAATGAGTTCTAACTAACATTTCCTTACATAGTTCGACAAGCTCCTTGAAAATGGGAGGTTGGGGGAGGACCATGCTTCCATCCATCTTGATAAAGTATATGTGAGAGTAGAGTAGCCCAAACCCCAAAAAAGAAAAAGAAAGCCTCATACAAAAATAGTATATAAATAAGGAAATACGTTATTATACCAATATTTATTATAACAATCTGAAAAACTGAAATTTACAAACCGTAGTTGAGTTTAAAGGACTGAGGTTGACCCGGTGGCACGTTTTCCAAGACCATCAACTAACTAACTGAAGACAGATCACAATTCGTGTTCAAAACAAAGAATGTGACACCGAATAAATTACTAACCCAGAATAAAATTATATCAAAAAATGAGATCAGAGAAGGTTACTGTGAATAAAACTATACATTAAAAAAATGGGACTAGCAACAATCCCTGTTGCAAGTTGAAACAATGTCGTCTTGACGCAAAAAATACTGTCTAAACAGTTGAACGCTGATTGAATAATTTTTTATTAATATTTTATGCGTCAAAACGACGTCATTTCGATGTGCTACAGCCTCCCAATTCCAAAATAATGACAATTGACAAGTAAAACAAACTTGTACTATCATTATCCTACCGTGAAATAATCTTTCTGGTGGCCATGAATTTTTTTTTACCTAAGCATCTGTTGGCCATGAGTTGGCACCAACCACCTAAAACATGTGATATTAATTGCACTCCAACTCATTTATAGGTCCTAGGTAATGATTTTTAATTGACATTTCCCATCTTAATGATGTGTGGGTTAGTGTTTTCAACCTTGACGGTCCAACGATTTTAGAACAAATGTCTGCTTATCTTTTTAGGATTTTTTTTGAAATGTGTAGGGAATTCTCCCCAGTATTCCTTCAAAAAGCAACCAAATACGTTCGTCAAAATACAATAATCAAATTTCACAAATTCTAAAAAGGTTACTAAGGCGTTTACTCGGTTCTTTTAAAATTTCTTCCATTGTGAGCCTTGATTGTTACTAGTGCAACAAACATATGGCGAGTCTCATCTGTGGAAAAAGACCGAGCAAATGCTGTAGATACTTGGGGATGATATTGATATAATCCCAAACTAATGTTAGGCCAAGACAAAATGGACGAACACAAGCAATTTAGTGTACAAGCCTCTTAGTTACGTTGCATCTCAACCGGAGTCCCCACATCTACTTTTCTCCAACTGCAACCTAAGAAATCGATTTTGCCAACGCAACATTACAGCCATCCTCTTCGTTCTGTGCGGGCCCCGGCTGGGGCTGACTTTTTGAGAAACTTGAACCCATCGCGCTCACAACCCGGCTGGCCTGCGAGCTGTTGCAGATATACCTATCAAGCAAGAGAAATGGATATCTTTGTCTTCTACTTTAGGCTTTTATATCAACTTTATAGTATATCTTTTTAACTGCTGGCAGCTATAAGAAGAGTGTAACAAGCAAAAGTGAAATACTAGTAGTAATGCTGCACAGAGTGACAAAACCAATCTTCTGGGTCTCCAAACTATTCCATTTTTTCACCCAAAAAAATCTTGATAAATACATTTGCTATAAATCATGACTTGTGATCAACTATCAGCTTTAACAGGCCAAAATATTTCCTAAAGTACACAGATCGGTACGACCTAAGTTTTATACATTAGAAGAAAGGAATGCCCAAACCGTATTCTTCGAAAGATAAACGAGAGAAAATGAATTAATAGGATTTGGCAAAAATCGCAACTTCCTCTGCTGGATTGCCGGTCATCAAACATGCCTTGTTTCTGCCTTCAGGCTGTTCAAAAGGGAAACACCGAAGGGTTGCCCCTGTTTCTTCCTTCACCCTTGACTCATCTTCGTCGCTGTACCACCGAATGGAAAATAATTTTACAAATGCAGAGTCATGTGCACACAAATTACGTATATTAATCGTAAAAACTAACAGGCAAATGTAACATTTACCTAGCTGACCAGGGACCCCTTGCCCATTTCCCCTGACCAATTGCAGCTTTCAATTCGTTATACGAGTTTACATCCACAATGTTACTGTCGAGGAATAAAATGTCTGTTAGTGAAAAGTATATCAAAACAAAATATCAAATAGCTAGAAAATCGAGGCAAGGAACAGTATTTAAATACAACAGAGAAGCAGACATTTGATCCTCAAAGCTAATTGATAACTCTAAAAGGGGAAGCTCGAATGGAATTTTACTACAAACTCCGAAGAACATGTAGATATCTTTCTGGACAAATAAATGCATTGTGCTGACTGCATAGATCCATTGTGTAACTGGGCAAGTACATGATCCGATACAATTAGATCTAGATGTAGCAACAACCTTAAGTTTACAGTTAAGCAAAAAGATTCTCGTATAACCCTTGTTGCCCTCAAGGTTTTAGCAAAATATCATTTTTTTCGTATTTTGTGAAGCTTTGACTCCACTTCACTGAAAATGAGGGGGTAGTTCCCATTCAAACTTACATGATCAATTTTTTTCCTATTATATATTACGCACCACCAGGAATATACGTATTCCTTCATACATAGAGCGCAACACATTGAATAACATGATAGTGGTAGAGAATGTACCTATCTCGAAATGAAGTTGCCTTCCCGAGAAATGATGACTGGATTTCATCCAACTTCTCTTTCACATAAGCTACCAAACTTGAAGATTCCATTGATATTCCAAAAACTTTTCCTTGTTTTCCAGGAACATCTCTCCTAGATATGACCACACTCCCACTTGAAACATCACGCGGACCAATTTCAATCCTCAGAGGGACTCCCTATCAAGGCAAGATAAGATATGATAAGATAGTATCACACACTTCCTTTATTATTGTTTTGTTTAGTTTTTACTTCCTTTTGCCGTTAGTAATTACTATTAGGTTTTGGATATCACAAAACTTGCACACGGCTTTTTATAAATCAACTTTGAATGTCCAACAAAATCTAGAATCCCATTAGATTCACAAAAAGTTCGTAGTTGTAGATTCAAAGGATGAATAAAGCTTACTGCTTATAGATGAAGGGTTTGCCTCATGAAATTAGAAGACTACTAGCCACAAATGAGGACACAAGTTGTATTCTGCTTACAGAAGGGTATAGCAACTGACGATTAGTATATGGTTGATCATTTCCTCCATTTTCTTGTATCTAATATAACTTCCTCCATTTTGTGTCTGAGACTATGCATTCAGGTTGTGGTTCGTCGCTTCTTCAGTTATTCATTTATATGATAACTTTCTCCATTTCATATAGGAGTCTCCGAGTTCATTGTATTCATTTACTTCCATTTGGGGGAGGATGTAAGCCCAGTGGATACCTAAGCAATTGTTCTTTTTAAAAGAGAACAGACCTTCATCTCCCAGAAATTGAATTTCCATCCTGGGGTTCTCTGGTCTGTGTCGTCGATTTTTACTTTGATCCCCGCAGTCTTCAAAACCTCTTTGACAGATGATGCAGCATTAAGAACGCCTGTTTTTTCATCATCCTTCTTCCAAATGGGGACAATTACCACCTGACATGTGCAATGTATATTAAAAAGACGACAATCAAACCAACAAGAACAAAACTTAGAAAGTAAGAATGGTTGAATTATGTCACATGCACAACACTTGACCAAACACAACACGAGATAGGCAGAAGGTACCCCTAACTCTCAGTCTCTCACATATATTATTAAACCTAACTAATCCCCAAATTTTCCGGCTTAATCCCACGCAGTCAAATTTCTACACAGAATCAATCATGTGCTTCTACTCAATCAACTATACACATGAAATGTTTCCTTCCAACGTGGGGCACAGCATTGGTTGACTAGGTGAAAACCAACGTTAAAGTTTCTGCAGAAAGTGGCTGTGCGCGCACTGAATGAAAGTAACATTACAAAAGCAAATCTTAGCACAGCCTTAATGATAAATGACATATCACATTGATCAGCTAAAAATCTAAAACAGATAGTAGGTACCCAATAACAGATATCCAAATACCTGTATTGGCGCAATCTTTGGAGGAAGCATTAAACCAGCATCATCTCCATGAGTCATGATAATACCACCCACAAAGCGGGTACTGATAGCCCATGATGTCTGCCATACATGTTGCCTTTGTCCATTTTCATCAGTGAACTGGGACATGAATAGAAGTTGCAAGTCCACAAACTTAAATCAGTGAAAAGGAAAATCAATGGAAAACTGTTATAGAGAAGTGCTTCAATGTAAGTATGACAAGAAAACAACAGCCATTGCCCAAATATAAAAAAACAATAGGTGACTTGCACATAGAGAGGAGAGTAAGACATGGCTTTAATGCTCCCATCAGGATAGCTACAACTTATTAAGAGCAAATGGAGAAAAGTAGACAAAGAGAGTACGAGACTCACTCAGGCTCCATACTCTGTACTTGTACATAGAGCCTGAACGATGGGATTCTCTTGAATTCACTCCAGAGCAACTCACGTTCGATGTAATTTATAATTAGTGGCCCAGATAACTCCACCTTTCTCTACTTGTCAAACAAACTAAAAGAAACAAATGGTCATCTTCTCCCTCTTCTCTATATAAAGTTGCTGCCACGTGGGATGCCATAAGGTCTCATTCGCCTATGGTATTGGCATCACTTAGTCTGGTTTCCCAATTCTATACCAAGGCCAATTTGGTTGGCAATTAAAGGCAGTCTAAGTACCAAGGATAACCTCATAAGTTGGGGCATTCAAATCTCCACTACTTCGCCTCTAAGCCAGATTGATAATGAAAGCCTTTCCCATCTTTTCTTTAGGCGCCCCTTTTCCAGATCAGTTTGGCAGCAAGTTTGCACTCTCTGTGGTATCTCTAAGCCTCAGCATTCCTGGCCTAATGGAGTTAGCTGGCTCATGGGGAAATTCAAATGGAAATCCTTCTGCAACATCATAAGGGAAAATAGCGATGGTATACTATGTTTGGCAGGAAAAAAGTTGCAGCTTTTTTCAAGGAATTCAAAGACCAATGTCAAGTGTGTTTCATAAAATTAGGTTTGATGTAAGAATCAAAGGTTCTCAATCATCTTCTGTAAATCCTTTTCCTATAAACCTTAATCTATGCCACCCTTGGCAAATTGCTCTTTCTATTACAACTTGTATGCAAAAAGAGTGTGTAGCTAGCATCTCTTGTAAATTGGAGGTATGCCCTTCTTGTTCTTTGTATTGTTTTTCTTAATAAAGTTTTGGATTACCAAAAAAACTAAAACATAACCTCCCCCCCAATAACCAAAGAATTTTCAAAACATGGTGTTGTTTGCACCTATGTGCAGGTACAATTCCTTACAGTATTGGCATACGGCATACGGCATACGGCATACACTTAGATTCCTATAGTTACAAGCACAGGACAGTGACATGGGAGGATGTGAGCAGATAATTGACACGCATTGGCCACAGACCTGTGTTCCAAAAGCTCGAGAAAAATTCTGACCAAGGTTGTGGCTGGTGCCTGCTTGAAGAGCCTTCCTATCACCCATCATAGCCTCAATCGTGTAGGTCTTAGAAGCACCAGCAAAAGTCTCCACTTTTGATTTTCGACCTGCAATAACAGGTATTGCAGTTTCCTCGTAAGCAAATTTTGTATAGATATCAATCATCTGTAATGCCTGCAGTTCAGTGCGTCAATCTGTTAAACGAAAATGGGAATAGAATGTTTTCTATCAAGAATTAACAAATAGAATATAGGCAGACGGGATACAAACCTCCTTCTCTGCTTCTTCTGGAGTGGCATGGGCAGTGTGGCCCTCCTGCCAAAGAAATTCAAGAGTTCTCACAAAGGGTTTGGTGCGCATCTCCCATCTTGTGACATTTGCCCACTGAGAAGATCAGTTGTAAACACTGGTAAAATGTCAATAATTGATAGGCCTGGACAAGAAACAACAAAAAGGGTGCAATAGAACACCTCACCTGGTTGACCATAAGAGGAAGGTCACGGTAACTATGAATCCACTGAGTGAACATGTGATTCACAATTGTTTCACTAGTTGGTCGGACCTGCCAGAACCTCAAGAAGTGCAACAATCAAAGCCAACAACCATACAGCAATTTAAGTTCAAATCACAGAAGACAAAAGTGGTGGTACATTAAAGCCAAAGATGGTAAACAGCTATAATATTTGACTTATGAATGTACCACAAGTTTTTCTTCAAGTTCCTTTCCTCCTCCAATGGTCACAAGAGCCAATTCTGGACTGAAACCCGCAACATGGCTAGCTTCTTTCTCTATGAATGAATATGGTATAAACTGCATCCAAAATTAAAAAGCACATGAAACAACAAAAATTGTGACACTAAACAACACAGAAAAGAAGGTATTAACATAAACAAAGGCTCGTTGCTTCTACTACATTGACTTCTTTCCACGTAACACTACCAGATTACATCCAAATCCAAAGGATAGAGAGTCCACACCCAACTTTTTAAAATTCGCATAAATATTCAGAAATTGTTTGGAGGAAAGCATATATTCGAGTGACTGAAGCTAGTCAAAATTTCTGAACATGTCAACTGCCTTTACGAATTCTTTCACAGGTTATGTCATGAATCATCAGATCACATTCGAAATACTTAAATAATCAACTTTTGCAACTTCATACAAATACCTTATAAAGTTTATTCCCAACTTTCCATCAGTTTTTCCAATATAAACTACAAAGCGCATAACAACGTGCGCGATCTGATTATCTAGAGGTCGTGAAAAGCAGAAACTGAAAGTAATGGCCAAAACTGTCGAATTAAATTCAAGATACTCAACTAATTCAGTTTCAACTTCATAGGAATAGGAATAGCTTACAAAGTGAGTTAACTTTCAGTCAGACTTAGCAATATAGTAAAGAGAAGCAATCTGAATATCGGCCAGAAATCAAAAGTTGGCAAGCATTTGGCAAATTAATCATCACCATCTAGCGATTCAACTTAAAGGTTACAGCTTTTTTTCCATCTTGCTTTCTCAAATCAGAAATTACCAATCACAGGTCGACCACAGAGTCAAACAACAGAAAGGACAGTACCATAAAACTGCGAGAACAGGGAACCGCACGCACGCAGAGGACCACCATACCTGTGGGAAGTACATGTTACTATGACCAGTCTCCTTGAACTTAACATTCAGATAATCCTGCAATAAATCAACCAATTTGAAAAAGATAGTATTAACTATCCAAACTTCAGTGAATACTAACACCAACCATATCTCATACAAATCGAACAACTCCACACCCAAACAAATTCACCTGAATTGCTTCCCAAATAGCATAACCATAAGGCCGAATGACCATAGTACCCCGAACAGGACCGTAATCGGCGAGCTCAGCGTTTGCAATGACGTCGAGATACCAAGCGTTGAAGTCCTGTGACCGCGGCGTAATGACTCGGTCTTGCACCCGGGACTTCTGGTCTTCTGTCTGCTGAGGAACATCTATCCCGGCAGTGCCCTGGGCCGATAAGCTGGCGGTGGTCAGCCGCCGAGGAGGGAGACGGAAACGGTATTGGCGCCGGAAAATTGAAGGTGAACGGGCTGAGAGGGTGGTGGAAGATGATGAGGCGGAAAAGAAAGTGGTGAGACAGTGGAGCCTCAGAGCCCCCATGAGAGAGACAGAGAGGCAGAGGGAAAGAGAGAACTGGGGGAGTTTTCCGGCAAATGACAGCTCAGGATTGGATGAGAGAGAGAGGGGTGGGGGTTGTTTGATCAAGAAGTCCGGCCTGGCCCATTTATAAGTGGGCTTGGTCTAGCAAGAATAGGCCCATCGGGCTTCCGTCAACTGTAACCCAAGAACCCAAGCTGATGGATGGATCCAACAAGATACAAAATAAAATTTATAATGATTTTATTTAACGGCTAAGATTATTTATTGTATCCATAACGAGGTACATAAATCACTCGTGAAAAAATTTATATTAATCGATAGTAGCTTGGTCGAATTCTATTTCTTTTGAAGCGTGTATGGTCAAACTCTAATTGTTCATTGCTCTTAAAATAATTTTGATCGTGCAAAATTCAAATAGATATTGTTATTCAATTAACCTAATTCATTACGTGAATATGTAAGAATATTTATAAAATAATCGGTTTAGATCTTCAAATGAGATCGTGATAGATCTTATTTTGCATTATCACATGTCTTGATTCGCGAGACCTAATTTAGTGACTATGGAGTCAATGCCACATAAAAGAGTAAGTGTACCAAGATATATTTGAAGTAAAAATTTATCACGGCTATATTAGTCACGTAAACAACAAATTTGAAAAGATTAAAGTCCTTTGTGTTTTGATTAACCATATATGTCATGAAACGTAAGGGGTAGTAGAAGAGACTAGTGCAGGTAAATGCAAGAAGAGCTTTTCACAAGGTGATCGATGTAATGTTCCGTCCCACAACGAAAGTCTACATGGGTGATCCTGGGTATATAAGGAACTATGTAAATTATTACTAACAACTTGGGCGTAAACATTTTGAGTAACATGATTAGACTCCAACAAATTGCTGGGTTAGTGGATGGGGCGTTACAATCGAAGTAGAGGCAATGGTGGAAAAAACGAGCGAGGCAGTGAAGAGAGATAAAGACCCTATTGTGCTCCAGCTACTGCTACTAACACTAACCCATTGAGTCTCGATAAATGGTGTTGGATATACATCCTTTTTTGTTCCTTTCTGCCATATCCCGAGTCATTTAGTTAAAACTTGTTTCACAATTAATGAGTCGTACTATCTTTTAATTAAAATATCACAATTGTAATAAAAACATTAATGCACAACTTACATTTATAATAAAATTTTTTGCACAATTTTCTTGTTCCTCTTAGCCGTAAGACAACACCAAGGGGTGATACCAAAGAGATAAAGAGACAACTGCAAATTTCAATTCTTTTTTTGTTTTTTTTTTGAAGCAGATGCAGAATTCACTGTTGGAAAATTCGAGGAATTGAATGAAAGGGATATCAGTGGATTTTAGGATAACCGAAAAAATCTCAACCTTTTCACACTTCAAGAGTCACCATGATACTCTATGATGGTCCATTATTTTCATTCATAGCTAGGAAGCCAAGAGTCTTCGTTTCACCATTCCAAAGGCTTTTGGTTGGGTCTTTATAAACCAAACTTATTTTTTGTTTGGGTATCACTTGAACGTCCAACGAAATTCTGTCAAAATCCTCAAAGTGTATTTCGTATTTGTTCTTCAAGTGAGAGAAAGAAACAGACACAAGAAAGCTTAACAGGCGAATGAGGTTAGCTATTATCTTATTTGTGGATCCATTTTGCCCTGGGAGACGATGCTGTATCAACCCTTAAACGCCCACGGTGAAGCGACGATCTAGTTTTAAGGAAACTGTGTTAAACAGATGACTTTGTTTGGTATTTTTGTCACGTTTTTGGGGTTTTCAATTCTGTTCATATCGTTGTATCTATTATGTGTTGTTGATTCATTTAATGAAATAGATGTATATCTCGTGAATTCATTTATATGCTTATGGATATGTAGCACTACATTTTCCCAACATTCACTTGGACAAAAAACAACATTAATGCAGCCTAACTGCAGAATAGATGACAGTGGGGTTATCACCTGTACTTTATATTATCCTCTTTGATGCTATCATTGTCCATGCTGACATTTCATGAAAATTGTCGGACCACTTTTCCACCAACTCTCGATACCAGGTATTTTTTAAGTCTTTTGTGGGGTTGACATTGTACCCGATGGTGTGTGTGAAAATAAAAATTGAAAAATCAGACCGGATCGACGATTTGAGTATTGAAAAATTCGGTTCGATTCAATTTAAGTTTGAGAGTTTGGAGAAATCGATTTTTCGCTCCAATTTTGGTTTGGAGAAATACAAAACCGGTTGAAACCGGACCGGACCGGATGAGGGTTATAAATAAAAATATATTATATTTTTAAGTTTATGTGTTATAACTTATAACCCATACTCTGTTAGTTATTTAATCTATTAGGATTTAGGACCATTATCATATTTTAGAAATGTAAAATCACTATTTACAGAGAGTGAATGAAAATAGAAAATTACTAGTCCAGGTATAAAAAATAAGAGTAATTTGAATTTGTTAAACCTTTCAGAGTAATGTTCAATGCATTTCTATTATTGCAAATTTCACTCTAAATTTCTAATTTTTTTTCTTTTTTTTTTTGTGATTGGTCTGAAATATTATCAAAAAAATTAAAAAATACAAACCGGACCGAAATCGGCTCAAACCGATTAAAATCGGACCGGTAAAATCGATCCGGTTTCGATTTACAAAATTTTCAAACTGAACATTCGGTCCGGTCCCATGAATTCTATCAAACCGGACTAGTTACACTCCTACCCGATGGTCTGTTTTTAGGGCCGTCGCAAGATGCAACATTGTGTAGCTAAATTCATGGGTTACTTCAGACCCAACAATCCCTTTCTCCTGACGACAATCGCGAGATTCGAACTCAGGATTTTCTGGTTCTGATACCACATATGGACCTCTTTTCCACAACAAAATCAATTGGTGTTAGGGAGAGCGATGGCATTCGACATTCACCCGTAGATTTATTTTTAGAGCGGTCAAACGATGTAACATTGTATAATCAAACCACGGGAACACTTTGAGATCAACAGAAATGAACGTGATAACGTTGCGACTTGCGAGTGACTAAGTTAGGATAAATGCACAAAGAACTCTTGCCGAAAAATCAATAATAAACGCAAGTGCATTCCAAACATGAAATTTTGAAATCTAACATCCAATTACAAAATCAAAGAAAAAAATCAATTGTGATGTTTTTGAGGAATGTTACGATTTCAGAAAATTTTCTCCGAATTTAAAATTAAGGATTAAGATTCATTTGGTTTTAAAAATTAAACACTCAAATAAATCTAATCCATTAATTCAAATTTTTTTTTTTGAGAGCCTAGACTTTTTCGATGTTGCTTGGTTGAATATAAAAACCATAGGATCCTTCTGAGTAGGGCTGCAAATAAATCGAGCTGTTCGCGAGCTTGGATCGGTTCGGTTCGGCTCGGCTCGATAAGGGTTCGGCTCGGCTCGGCTCATTTCGTTAACAAGCCAAGCTCGAGCTCAAATTTTAGGCTCAGCTCGTAAAAACTCAATTCGTTTTAGAGGCTTGTCTCGTTTAAAGAGACTCGTTAAGTAAATAAATTTAGTTCTCAAGCTTGAATTTTAACTCGTTTAGTTAACAAACCGAGTTCGAGCACTTCAAAACTAGACTCGGCTCGAGTCGTTTGCAGCCTTGCTTCTGAGAATGAAGTTCCTCAAAGACAAAATAACAGTCTACTAATTGACTGAACCAGCAAAATACATGGCTAGTGTTGGCATGTGGGTTTACACGTTTTGGGATTAGAAAAATAAATAAATAAATTTTATATTTTAATTCCGCTCACCACTCCCCATGTCTACTGTACCTACAAATTCTGATACACGAGGGAGAATTTGTACCTAACCACCTCCAGGGGATACCGCTGCAGCCTGCGAGCCTGCAACTGAGGTACGCATCACAAGGTCCGTCATACTCACCATGAGCTAACACGTCGTTTCGTCTCCGGCGTCGTTCGTGGAGGACTTAAGAAGTGTCACCGACGTATCTTTTCCCTTGAAATGGACGCGCCTCTGCTCATTCGCTCCTCCGACGAGCTCGACTTTACCGCCGATGGCGGAGATTACCGGCCGTTGAGGAGCTTCAGAGAGCTGAAATCCATGTTCTGGATAGAAACAGTGAAGCTGTGGAAAATTACGGCTCCGATAGCGGTGACGATTCTCTGTCAGTACGGAACCAACTCCTTTACTAGCATCTTCGTTGGTCACATCGGCGATATTGAGCTTTCCGCCGTTTCTATTTCTCTCTTCGTCATCAATATCTTTTCTTTCGGTTTCATGGTTAGCATTTTCTATCACTACTCTCCGACAGTGTGTTGACGAATCTCGATTGGTTTTATTAACCAGTATTTTCATAATCATTTGAAAGATCATAAATTACTCAATCTAAATAATTTTTTAAAAAGCACGAAAACCAGAATTAGACAAATAAATACAAACAGAGGAAGTATTGCTTTATTTTCCGTAAATTGTAACAAATTGTTTGGTACAATTTCTATTTTTGGATGGTCTGGAAAACAACTTGAAAAATTTCGACAAATTTGACCAAGAGAACTACATTCTTTCAAACAAGCCCTAGTAAATTAGCTAACATATGTTCATCTTTTACCTCTTATCAATCTAGGAAAGCATATATCGGCAAACCAATGCTTATGAAACGTTGCAGCGGTTGACTTAAGATCATTCTTGCCTCGTCTAACATCATTGGGACCTTCCCTCTTATGCTCATAGGAAGCAAAAAGGTTGTCTGATTTAAGTTTCTGATATTGTAGCTTGGTATGGGGAGTGCACTCGAGACACTATGTGGACAAGCTTATGGTGCAGGACAAGTACATATGCTCGGCATATACATGCAGCGCTCATGGATAATCCTATTAATCAGCTGCATATTTCTCTTGCCCATATACATATTTGCCACGCCCATCCTAAAGCTCCTCGGTCAACAAGATGACATTGCAAATCTTGCTGGTGAATTCACTCTCCAAATCATCCCCCAGTTCTTTTCACTTGCTATCACTTTCCCCACCCAAAAGTTCCTTCAAGCCCAAAGCAAGGTCAAAGTGCTAGCTGGGATTGGGCTTGTGAGCCTCCTAGTCCACATTGGATTGCTTTGGCTATTGATTTATGTGCTCGGGTTGGGAACTACCGGTGCAGCCATAGCTTTGGATGTCTCAAATTGGGCGACTGCAGTGGCTCAACTCGTATATGTTGTGGGGTGGTGTAAGGAGGGCTGGCAGGGGTTGTCAATGGCGGCTTTCAAGGATATGTGGGCCTTTGTTAGGCTCTCTCTTGCCTCTGCTGTGATGTTGTGCTTAGAGGTGTGGTATATGATGAGTATAATTATCCTCGCTGGTCATCTCGACAATGCAGTGCTTGAAGTTGGGTCCCTTTCTATATGGTAAGACTAGGTCTCTTGTGCATCTTAACCTTTCTTAACTAGCTTTTGCATTCTAGGAATTACTATTGTGGAGTCCTTTAACCAGATATTCGCCTAGCTTGAACTTGATTTGTAAACTCCTCTAAATCTCTTTAGTACTACAAAACAAGGACTAATTAGTGTTTTTCGGCGGTGTCAACTGGAAAGAACTTCAATGTTTAACCCAGTCTATAAACTAGAAAAATAATATGAAAGTACTATTGAGAAAGACATTAACATGTAAGGTACATTTTGCTTGAAATTACTCTTCATGCACAGACCTAACTTAAGCTCTAAGCTAGCATGTGTGGAGCATGCTCCCAATGACATCAAAAATAATCATCACTGGCCCTGAAGTCATGCATGGAACACCAAACATCACGTGTCAAGACCGAACCATGTCGAGGAAATCTAAAAATGGACATAGCCACGTTGGTCAGGTCTTTTGGGCTGGGTCCCACTTCGGCTCGGTCCTCACGGCGCGCACTTACCAAGCTGGATTGTTGCACATGCCATGAAGATTACATTGGGCTTTGGTCCGACCCATTAGGTCTTGCTTGATAACTAAGCCTTACTTAGATGACGGCTCATCTAGTGCTGATACGACCCGCTACAACTACCTAGATATATTCTTGCACTTAATCTAGTCATTGAAATATTGTACTCATTTTGCAAAGGTGGGAAAAAAATTTCGGAGAAATGAACAGAGTTGAGAAGTAAATGTTCAGATCAATCAAATATTCTGAGAAAATTGCTTCAAAGTTCCATAGCACTAGTTATTGGTTTGTATGATTGTTGTCACATATGAATAAAAGATTGGCCAGGCTTTGATCTGAATGCGTTTTGCTTGTTTTCCTGGTTGACATTGTTAACATCTACTAACTTCTCTTGGTTTGATCTTTCAGCTTGAATATCAATGGATATGAATTCATGATATTCATTGGAATAAATGCTGCAATAAGGTAAGAAAATTACTCATACCTCATGATGGAATCCTGGAGATTCTACTCCTACGTAGATCCACCACCAAGTATTCAGACCAGCAATCTCCAGCTTCAAAGCAACCCTTTTATGTAAAAAGAGATGCGCTAAAATATTGCTAGTGTCTTAAGAGGAAGTTAGGGATATTTCAAAAGAGAACGTAGTTGTCTTTGTGTGTGTTTTGGGATAAGAAGGGCAGAAGTGCAGTCGAAATATTAATGTTGCTCTAGAAAATTGCTACTGCCTAAGAGAAATTTAGTGATAGCTCAATGGAGAACGAATCCATTCGCTTTAGACACCAAAATGTGTCTTTTTTTTTTTTTAAATTTAGCTATTCTTATTCACTTGTTTCTTTCTTTCTTCCTCAGTGTTCGGGTATCTAATGAGCTTGGTTCTGGACATCCAAGAGCAGCCAAATACTCTGTCTTCGTTGCAGTTTTCCAGTCCCTTCTCCTTGGGATTTTCTTTATGGCTCTTATCTTGACAACTCGGAATTATTTCGCAATAATTTTCACAAGCAGCAAAGATATGCAACAAGCCGTCGCTAACTTAGCATACCTTCTCGGTGTGACCATGGTTCTTAACAGTGTCCAGCCTGTGATATCAGGTATTAGTTAGGAATTCGGAGAGGCTGTAGTGCACTTCCCTGTAGTGTACATGTAATGCAGGCAAAATAATATAGTTTTACCCATTTTACTCTCAAAACTACATCGTTTTGACTTATCACGCGAATTGTTACCAAAATATGTGGAATCAAAAAGATCTAGTTTCGAGGGCGAATCAAGCAAAACGATGTCATTTTGTCTGCACTACAGGAAAATGCACTACAGCTCTCTGAAATCCTCATCTACGTGCATCTAACTTTGTCTAGTAATTCATATTAGACGATGAAATTTCTTTTTTTGTAGATTCTTGCATATGCAATTTTAGAATATAAACAGAAGTCGTGGTCGTTTTCAGGTGTCGCGGTTGGGGGTGGATGGCAAGCTCTGGTAGCTTACATCAACTTGGGATCCTACTACATATTTGGCCTCCCACTTGGATACTTGCTTGGTTATGCAGCAAATCTGGGAGTGAAGGTAGGAATAGTCTTACTTCCAGTACCACGTCTACTTACACGATAGAAATCCAGCAATAAGACTTGCCTTTGTATTGGACTTCTGTAGGAAATGGAATAAGCAAAAGAAACGCTAACAAGATTACCAACTGAAAAAGATAATTTTTGTTTTGTATTTCAAATTAATATTTTCTTTCTTCCCTTTTGATAGTTGCCTACAAATCTTTGGGGTTTCTAGATCCACCAATTTGATTTGGTTCTTCTTCTTCAATCTGAATAGTATTTGTTGGCTGCGAGAGGAACAACATGTTAGTGTCATCGACCGATACCAATTGGAGAAGACTCCGATCGAAGAATAGTTCGATGCTTAAGTCAGAATATAGAAGTGAAAGCACAAAATATTACACTGAGAGCATATATTTTTGGATTCTATATCCTCCTTTATATAGACTAGCATATGCATGTGCAAGTAGGAGTTTATCAATCTATGGAGCAGTTGTTTAAAGTAAATAATAGAATATTGTTTTTTTTTTGTTTTTTTGTTATTGGGTAGTTCAAGATGGGTCAAAAGAATTTACTAATATATTTTGAGGGCAACTTTGGAATTAAAAAAAGTTAACAAAGTGACAATTTAGAAGACACCCGGACTGGTGCTCCCCCTTTATATATAGAATAGATGTTTGTTGTTTTTAAAAACAATATTAGGATTTGGTCAAGATTCTTTCTAGATTACATGCAGATCACCCTCTGAGATCCTTCCCCTAACTTTTGAGATTCAATCCAAGTTTGTTTCCACAGTAGTCACAAATTCTTTAAGATTTTTCGAAGGCCTATTTCACTTTGGGCCACGTCCTTGACTCGGCCTAGTATCCAGCCTTGGGCTTAGGCCTTTAGTTTGTTGAGCCTCCAATCCTTTCGGCCTGTCTCTTGGCTCGACTCAAGCCAAGGCATGCGCTAGTGTCAAGTAGACAGAAACGTCCCAATATTTTGGCCTATTACAAAATCCATGATCCAACCACAGCCATAAAGCACAAATATGTTCAAGAAATCATTGGTACCTTCGCGAGATTCTTGTTTTTGTGTTTCCACTTTCGATTGTGCCTTCAGCTATCATATGTTTCTTTTGAAATTGCTGGATATTTCACTAGTTTACTTTCAGTTGCATGGCATATAAATCTCCAATCATGCGGCAAACTCATATGCTTGTGGATTCTTGATTATAGGGGCTCTGGTTGGGAATGATAGCTGGAACAGCACTGCAGACACTGCTCCTATTTTTCGTGCTTTACAAAACCAATTGGAACAAGGAGGTAAAAGTTAAAACCCTTCCAAAGAAGTCTCCTCAAGTGTTTTGGAAGGGGCTACTACTCACTCCTTAGTACAAGACATTCGTTTTTATTTGATAAATATGAAATGAAAAAGAGAAAATCAAAACTAAAACTTGATGATTCTGTGGATTTTTTGGAAAATGTTGCAATGATATTATCGGTCATTCTGAGAGAAATAACATTCTCGTGATTGTTTTGTGACACTCGTATGCAGGCGGAGCAGGCAGCAGACCGTATGAGGAAGTGGGGAGGGCAAGACATTAACATTGACAAGTTAGACAACGATATATGAATGCTTGCTCATAACGGAATTGAACCTTCATAGTTCTGTAGCTTTTATTTTTTTCACTTTATGATTTCTTTGAGCCATCGAAGAATGACAAATTTTGTCGAACATAAGGATCTTGCTATTCACAATTCACAGCAAACTGTGCAACATGCCAAAACATTCTTTGACGTCCGAAACACCTTGTTGCATGGCATGTCCCTTTTCCTAATTTATCTGTTTTTTTGTACGGAGCTATAGCTGTTAGGTAAAGTTGTAGTGGGACAAAATGCTCTCCCATCTTCAGTTATTGCTGCGCTATTTGTTGGCGTTTGGGACCAAAGGCTGGATTGGA
Organism: Arctostaphylos glauca; assembly: GCA_019985065.2. Taxonomy (NCBI): domain Eukaryota; kingdom Viridiplantae; phylum Streptophyta; class Magnoliopsida; order Ericales; family Ericaceae; genus Arctostaphylos; species Arctostaphylos glauca. The sequence goes on along the minus strand of JAHSPW020000013.1, from coordinate 27,420,893 downwards.
GAAAGTACATGTGGTATCTCATATGTGCTTATTAATTCAATTTTTTTAGTTTTGTTCATTTTGTCTTCAAAACTATATTGTTTTAATTTATTGTGCGAATTGTTATCAAAATAAATAAAATTAAAACGGCATAATTTTATTCGTATATGCACTACAACTTTCCTAAATTCCATTCCCAAGTGGATTTAGGTTCCGAGATCATAGTCCCTTTCAAGGTCTATCTTTTAGAGAAACAAACAAAACCTCTCTACCACTGCCTGAATAGACAATTTCACCAACCAATGAGATTTGGGCTTTGTTTTTTTGTGCATTTCCACAAAACATCAGTTGAAAGAAAAACCGATGGAAGCCTCATGTATACTCCACAAAGGAAAAAAAAAAAAAAAAAGCTTCAGATGTCTGCTAAACCTCATAAGGTTCAGAAAAACTAGAAATTCCGTCTACATATATCTATCATATTTTTTTAGTTCTTCAAATGTGAGAGAGACATACGCAATAAAATTTGATCGACATTTGTAAGGTTAGTGTTCTTTCAATTGATGAGCCGCTTTATCCTGAAAAACAGATGCCGAAATAAACTTTTAACACACACGGTGAGACGACGAAATTTATTTTAAAGTGACTGTGACAGGACTCAGTTCAATTTGCTTATATTTCGATTTTATTTAGTGGTTGTAAATTTTCTATTTCAATTCATGTTGTTCGTGTTATGTAATTTTGATTTATATGACTGACAGGAACAAATGTATATTTATTCTGAAATACCAAGTATTATTCGTATTGTCCGAATGATTTTTCCTTACAACTCGAAGGGGTTTATTCTAATATAAAATAACATATTTATTTGGGTGTAATCCATTATTATATTTGAACGAATTCTTTTTATTAATTTATTACTATACCAAAAATTAATTATCAGAAATAAAATATAAAAGCACACCCACTTTGTTGTAGTTTAATTCGGCTCCCCTCCTATCCTTGTCTTGTACCTATAACTCTGAAACACGAGGGAGAATATACACCTAACCAACCTGCAAGGGGATACCGCTGCAGGCCTGCAACTGAGCAGTATCGCCAGCAACCCAACACATTCGGACATCTGGACACATCGAATCGAATCGTCGAATGCACATGGAGTCTTTTTAATAGTTCGATGACTCCATGTGCATTCAACAATTTCGAACACGCATAACAAGGTCGATCAAACTCCCCATGAGCTAACACGCCGTGAGTCGTTACGTCTCCGGCGTCGTTCCTGGAGGACTTAAGTAGTGTCACCGATGTGTCATTATCCGTGAAATGGACGCGCCGCTGACATTTTAATCAGTGGGGTCAAAATCTCTACTAAAAAATAATTTAATTTTTTTCTATTCGTTAAAAAAATTAATTTTTTTAATTATAAACATATAAAGTATTATTTATCAGTTAATTTTTATTCATATGCAATACAATTTTTGCTCAATCTTCACAGTAAAAATACTTTTTTATTTGGATAAAATATTTAGTACAATTTTATACACTTGGTGAAATATTTGGTGCAATTTTTAAATTTTTGGCAAAATCTTGGGATAATTTTTATACCTGAGGCAAATTATTTGGAGCATTGACTAATTAATTTCATACTTCTAATAATAATACAAATTTCGAAAATTTTGAAAATTTGAATGGAATCAAGTGACCTTCCTTGACCCAACGTGCCATGAGTGTTCCTACTTAGAACTTACTCAAGCGACAATTTTGACTATAATTTCTCCGTCCTAATAGATAATAGTTGGGTTTGACTTGACTTTATTATTTGATTTTTTTGTTCTTATGTGATTTTTTTTGTAATTTTTTATTTTTCGACAACTTTTTGTGAATTATTAATTCGTTTCGATGTGAAGTTTCAAAAAAGTTATAAATAATAAACAAAATTAAATAGAGACAGCTTACTTAATAATAACCAAATTGGGCCAATATTGACATGTAGTATCACCGTTCTATTCAAAATCTCAATGACTCGTAAACATACTTCATATAGGTTGCCAAATTCTTCTCTTTTTTTTTTTGGCTTTTCCTCGTAAGCTTCATTGTGTTACCTATTTCCTAATTAAATCAAACCTTTTGGTTCCTGAAACCAAAACATGGGAAAAAATAGAAAGGGGACTTTGAATTGTGTGCTAGTGGCCAGTGCTTTTACGTAAAACTTGCACCGCCCTCTCTCTCTCTATCTCCTCTCCCCATTAATACAAAACAGAAAATTGTAGAAGGTCTGAGTGGGACAAATTATTAGTCGATGGGGCAAATTATTAAAGAGAGAGGCAAAATACCAAAATAATTAAAAAAAAAAAAAAACTACCATCATTTTTCAAACCAGTGGGGTCAACTGACCCCACTTGCCCACACATACCTCCGCCCCTGCCGCTGATCATTCTCGCCTCCGACGAGTTCGACTTTATCGCCGACGACGGAGACTACCGGCTGTTGAAGAGCTTCAGAGAGCTGAAATCAATGTTCTGGATAGAAACGGCGAAGCTGTGGAAAATCACGGCTCCGATAGCGGTGGCGATTCTCTGTAAGTACGGAACCAACTCCGTTACTGCCATCTTCGTCGGTCACATCGGCGATATTGAGCTTTCCGCCGTTTGTATTTCTCTCTACGTCATCAATATCTTTTCTTTTGGTTTCATGGTTAGCATTTTCTCTCTCTACTGTCTGATAGTGTTGACGATTCTATGACTGTTATTGCTTTACTTTCCGTAAATTGTGACAATTTGTTTGGTACAGTTTCTACTTTTCGATGGTCTGGAAAACAACTTTAAAAATTTCGACAAATTTGACCAAGAGAACAGAAGGGGTGGAGCCCTGAAACTGAAAAGTCTCCGTCTTTCTGTCTGGGTTATTACCGTACGAATCCCCAAGTTAGTTTCCGAAATGATAAAATGAAAGCTTGAGAGTTTGTGATTGCGCCGATCTGTTGTTGAGTGTACTTGTGTTCCCTTAAGGGACTGTCAAGATGCACATATCACAATGCTCGAGAATGCTGTGTCATGGGCCGAGCGCCTTAAAATGTTGATTCTTCAAGTTAAGAAAGGCTAGCCCAAGACAAGTTAAGAAAGACCGAGTCTTTAATGATCACTCAGTTCGGCCCATTGTTGAAGCAGACTGGGCCGAGGGCCGTAATTTGTCGAAGCCCAAGACCATGGCAGTCCGGGCTACTACAGAAGCTTTATGAGGACTGTCTGGTTTTTTTCATGTGAGAACCAGCACAATTTTTCTTCAGGGATTTCTAAATGCTATGCTTGAATGCTGGATCTGTGGGGAGAAATGAAGGAAATGAGCTAAGTTTATGTCATTGATTTCCTATCATTTCCTCCACAAACTCCCATTTGCAAACTCTAAACACAGACCAAATTTTATCAATTAGGAAGCCCTATTCCTCAATAGAGATTTTACTAGTAAATTTGCTAACATATGTTCATCTTTTACCTATCAATCTAGGAAAGCATATATCGGCAAACCATGCTTATGAAACGTTGCAGCAGTTGACTTAGGATCATTCTAGCCTTGTCTGACATTATTGGTACCTTCCATCTTATGCTTTTAGGAAACAAAAAAGTTGTCTGATTTAAGTTTCTGATATTGTAGCTTGGTATGGGCCGGCCGGAGTGCACTCGAGACACTATGTGGACAAGCTTATGGTGCAGGACAAGTACATATGCTCGGCATATACATGCAGCGCTCATGGATAGTCCTATTAATCAGCTGCATATTTCTCTTGCCCATATACATATTTGCCACGCCCATCCTAAAGCTCCTCGGTCAACAAGATGACATTGCAAATCTTGCTGGTGAATTCACTCTCCAAATCATCCCCCAGTTGTTTTCACTTGCTATCACTTTCCCCACCCAAAAGTTCCTTCAAGCCCAAAGCAAGGTCAAAGTGGTAGCTGGGATTGCGCTTGTGAGCCTAGTAGTCCACATTGGATTGCTTTGGCTATTGATTTATGGGCTCGGGTTGGGAACTACCGCTGCAGCCATAGCTTTGGATGTCTCAAGTTGGGGGACTGCAGTGGCTCAAGTCTTATATGTTGTGGGGTGGTGTAATGAGGGCTGGAATGGGTTGTCGTGGGCCGCTTTCAAGGATATGTGGGCCTTTGTTAGGCTCTCTCTTGCCTCTGCTGTGATGTTGTGCTTAGAGGTGTGGTATATGATGAGTATAATTATCCTCGCTGGTCATCTTGACAATGCGGTGCTTGAAGTTGGGTCCCTTTCTATATGGTAAGATTAGGTTTCTTGTGCATATTATCTTTTCTTAACTAGCTTTTGGATTCTAGGAATTACTGTTGTGGAGTCCTTTAACCAGATGCCGGATATTCATCTGACTCGAACTTGATTTGTAAACTCCTCTGAATCTCTTTAGTACTACAAAACAAGAACTAATTAGTGTTTTTTGGCGGTGCCAACTGGAAAGCACTTCAATGCTTAACTCAGTCTATAAACTAGAAAAATAATACTGTTAAAAAAGAGTACATGTAACGTACATTCAATATGAAATTACTCTTCATGCACAGACCTAACTTAACCTCCAAGTTAGCATGTGCGGAGCATGCTCTCAATGATGTCAAAAATAACCATCACTACTCTTGAAGTCATGCATGGCATGCCAAACGTCACGTGTCAAGACCGAACCACGTGGAGAAAATCTTAAAACAGACATAGCCACGTTGGTCGGGTCTTTTGGGTTGGGTCCCACTTTGACCCGGTCCTCACGGCTCGCGCTCACCGAGCTAGCTGGTTGCGCATGCCATGAAGACTACGTTGGGCTTCGGTCTGACCCATTAGGTCTTGCTTCATAACTGAGCTTTACCTAGATGGCGGCTCAGATCTGGTGCTGACCCGACTTGCTACAACTACCTAGATATATTCTTGCACTCAACCTAGTTATTGAAAGATTGCATTTTGCAAAGGTGGGAAAAAATTTCAGACAAATGAACAGAGTTGAGAAGTAAATGATCAGATCAATCAAATATTCTGAGAAAATTGGTTCAAAGTTCCAGAGCATTAGTTATTGTTTTGTATGATTGTTGTCACATATGAAAAAAAGATTGGCCAGGCTTTGATCTGAATGCTTTTTGCTCGTTTTCCTGGTTGACATTGTTAACATCTACTAACTTCTGTTGGTTTGATCTTTCAGCATGAATATCAATGGATACGAAGCCATGCTATTCTTGGGAATAAATGCTGCAATAAGGTAAGAAAATTAGACTCATCCATACCTCAGGGTGGAATCCTGGTTCCTCTACTTCTACGTAGATCCACCACCCTAAGTATTCAAACCAGCAATCTGCGGCTTCAAAGCAACCCTTTTAAGTAAAAAGAGATGCACTAAAATATTGCTAATGTCTTAAGAGGAAGTTAGGGATAATTCAATGGAGAACATATCCATTAGTTGTCTTTGTGTGCGTTTCGGGATAAAAAGGGCAGAAGTGCAGTCGAAATATTAATGTTGCTCTAGAAAATTGCTACTGCCTAAGAGAAATTTAGTGATAGCTCAATGGAGAATGAATCCATTCGCTGTAGACACCAAAATGTGTCTTCTTTTTTTTTTTATTTAACTATTCTTATTCACTTGTTTCTTTCTTTCTTCCTCAGTGTTCGGGTATCTAATGAGCTTGGTTCTGGACATCCAAGAGCAGCCAAATACTCCGTCTACGTTACAGTTTTCCAGTCCTTGCTTTTTGGGATTTTTTTTATGGCTCTTATCTTGGCAACTCGGAATTATTTCGCTATAATTTTCACAAGCAGCAAAGATATGCAACAAGCCGTCACTAACTTAGCATACCTTCTCGGTGTGACCATGGTTCTTAACAGTGTCCAGCCTGTGATATCAGGTATTGGTTAGCATCTACGTGCATCTAACTTTATCCAGTAATTTATATTAGACGATGGAATTTCCATTTTGTAGATTTTTGCATATGCAATTTTAGAAAATAAATTGAAGTCGTGGTCATCTTCAGGTGTCGCGGTTGGGGGTGGATGGCAAGCTCTGGTAGCTTACATCAACTTGGGATCCTACTACATATTTGGCCTCCCACTTGGATACTTTCTTGGTTATGCAGCAAATCTAGGAGTGAAGGTAGGAATAGACTGTCTTACTTCCAATACCAAGTCTACTTACACGATATAAATCCAGCAGTAAGACTCTTGCCTTTGTATTGGACTTCTGTAGGGAAGGGAATGGGCACAAGATACGCTTACAAGATTACCAATTGGAAAAAATAATTTTTTTTGAATTTCATATTAATATCATCTTTCTTCCCTCTTGATTTGTTTCTTCTCCTTGAATCTGAATAGTACTTGTTGCCTGCTAGAGGAATAACATGTTAGTGTCACCGACCGATACTAATCGGAGGACAATTCGATGCTCAAGTCAGAGACTCAGAATACAGAAATAAAAACACAAAAGTATTTAGACTGAGAGCGCATTTTTTTGGATTCTGTATCCTCCTTTATATAGACTAGTGTATGCATGTGCACGTAGGAGTTGATCAATCTATGGAACAGTTAGTTAGAGTATATATTGTTTTATTTTTGCCGTTATGGTTATTGGGTGGTTCAAGATTGGTCAAAAGAATTTACTAATATATTTTTTAGGACAACTTTGGAATTAAAAAAAGTTAACACAATGACAATTTGGGAGACACATTGTTTCTAACAACAATATTAGGATTTGCTCAAGATCCCTTCCGGATTACATGCAGATTCCCCTCTGAGATCCTTCCCCAAACTTTCGAGATTCAATCCAAGGTTTTTTCCATAGTAGTAACGAAATTCTTTAAGATTTTCCGGAGGCCTATTTCACTTTGGGTCACATACTTGACTCGACCTAGTATCCAGCGTTGGGCTCAAGCCTAGGCCTTCAGGCCTCCAATCCTTCCGGCTTGCCTCTTGGCTAGGCCCAAGCCAAGGCATGCGCTAATAGCCGGTAGATAGAAATGGCCCAATATTTCAGCTTATTACCAAATCCATGATCCAACCACAGCCTTAAAGCACAAATATGTTCAGGAAATCATTGATACCTTCGCAAGAGTCTTGTTTTTGTGTTTCCGCTTTCGACTATGCCTTCAGCTATCATATGTTTCTTTTGAAATTGCTAGATATTTGGTTAATTTACTTTTAGTTGCATGGCATATATAACTCCACTCATGTTGCAAATTCATATGCTTGTGCATTCTTGATTATAGGGACTCTGGTTGGGAATGATAGCAGGAACATTACTGCAGACACTGCTCCTATTTTTCGTGCTTTACAAAACCAACTGGAACAAGGAGGTAAAAGTTAAAACCCTTCCAAAGAAGTAGTGTTTTGGAAGGGGCTACTACTCACCCCATAGTACAAGACATTCGCTTTTATTTGATAAATATGAAATGGAAAAGAAACAATCAAACTAAAACTTGATGATTCTACAGATTTTAGCGGTAATTCTCAGAGTAATAACATTCTCGTGATTGTTTTACAACACTCTAATGCAGGCGGAGCAGACAGCAGACCGTATGAGGAAGTGGGGAGGACAAGACAATAACACTGACAAGTTAGACAATGATATATGAATGTCTGCTCATTTACTAGTACAAGGCTCAACTTTTCTGGTTTTGTAGCTTTTTATTTTACTTTGTGATTTCTTCAAGCCTTCGAAGGATGGCAAATTTTGTCAGACATAGGGATCTTGTTGTTCATAGGCCACAGTAGATTGTCAGCATGCCAAAACATTGTTTTGCCGCCTAAAATGCCTTATTGCATAGGAGGCCCATTTCCTAATTTATGTGTTTTTTTGTACGTAGCTATAGTTGTTATTGTTGGGCGAAAATCAGTTTTGGGCCTATTGGGTCGCACGAGCGGGCCGCCGCGGCTAAGTTAGCCTTTTAGGGTTTTTTGTTGGTGTGTGGTGTTATGTTGCCCTAGTCTATAAAGGGAACATATGATAGCAGCCCTCATTGCATCTCCTTTCACAACTTTATAGTGAAAACCCTCCAACACCCCGTGGACGTAGATCATTCCGATCGAACCACGTATATCGTTGTCTTGTGAGCTTGTTTGATTATCATTTATTTTACGCTTGCTTGCTTAGTGCCCTAACAACTGGTATCAGAGCTCTGGTTCTCGTCAAGATCAGTAATGGCCGAAGAAGAAGGTAGAGTTCACGGGATCGAAAAGTTCAATGGATCAGACTTCGGATATTGGAAGATGCAGATAGAGGATTATCTGTATGGTAGAGGTTTGGAGGCGCCATTGACTGGGAAGAAGCCGGAAAAGATGAACGACGCAGAATTCGAAACCCTAGACAGAAGAGTCTTGGGAATCATCCGGTTGACGTTATCGAAGACGGTTTCCCACAACATCATGAAGGAGAAGACTGTAACCGGCATGATGGCCGTGTTATCCAGTATGTACGAAAAGCCATCTGCGAACAATAAGGTACATCTCATGAAGAAGTTATTTAATCTTAAGATGCAGGAGGGAAGCTCGGTTGCGAGCCATCTTAATGATTTTAATACGATTACGAATCAATTATCTTCAGTTTCAATTGAGTTCGACGATGAGATTAGGGCCTTGATTGTATTGGCTTCGTTGCCCAATAGTTGGGAGGCCATGAGAATGGCAGTATCTAATTCTGCAGGGAAGGAAAAACTGAAATACTCAGATATTCGAGATTTAGTCTTGAGTAAGGAGATGCGCAGAAAAGATGCAGGGGAATCTTATCCGTCTGCCTCGGGTTCCGCTTTAAATACCGAGGGTAGAGGAAGGAGTCAGTCGAAAGGAAGTTCTCAAAGGGGGAGGTCTAAATCGAAAACGCCTCTTTCAGAAATTCAGTGTTGGAACTGTAATCAGACAGGACACTACAGACGATACTGTAAGGAACCGAAAAGGCAAAACGATACTGCTAATGTTGCTGCTGAAAATTGTCAGGATGCTTTGCTATTGTCGGTTGATAGTCCGATAGATTCTTGGGTTTTGGACTCAGGAGCTTCGTTTCATACCACTGCACACAGGGAGATTGTTCAGAACTATGTTGCTGGAAATTTCGGCAAGGTGTATTTGGCTGACGGAGAGGCGTTAGACATCGTGGGTATGGGAGATGTTCGGATAAGGGTACCGAATGGTTCGGTGTGGCTGCTACAGAAAGTCCGACACGTTCCCAAGTTGATGAGGAACTTGATTTCTGTGGGGCAGCTTGATTCTGCAGGACATACTATCACGTTTGGTCAGGATAGCTGGAAGGTTTCAAAAGGGGCTATGATTGTGGCTCGTGAAGTCAAGACAGGGACATTGTACTTGATGGAGAGCACTCGAGACATGGCAGGAATTCTTGAATCAACAGTTGATGCTGAGCTATGGCATAAGCGGCTGGGTCACATGAGTGAGAAGGGGATGAAGATGTTACACACCAGTGGGAAGCTTCAGGGATTAAAGTCTACTGAGTTTGGTTTGTGCGAGGGATGCATATTTGGGAAGCAGAAAAGGGTTAGCTTCTTGAAGACGGGCAGACCACCAAAGCCAAGGAAGTTGGAGTTAGTGCACACAGACTTGTGGGGGCCTTCTCCAGTTCAGACCATTGGGGGTTCCAGATATTATATCTCCTTTATTGATGACTCGAGCAGGAAGGTATGGGTTTATTTTTTGAAGAATAAATCTGACGCTTTTAATGCTTTGTCGCGCCCGGAAATTTCCCGGCCCCCCTCGCGAATATGTGAATTGTTTGAACGGGGCTGAATAATTTCTTGACTTTTAATGCGACGTTTAATGAAAATTGTTTAACAGCTGGGACTTATTTAAAAACTCAGAGTCGCCACTTGACATGAATTTAGGTGTGTCAAGTCACCCTCTAAGGCCATTTTCAAAGAAAATGTCCTTAGAAAAATAATTTAATTTTAACTCAGAAATACGATTCTGTTTATAAAAAAAAAATTACTCCTTTAAAAGAAAACTGGTCTTGAAAACAGAGATGGGTTCGGGGATTTACTGTTACGAGTTGGGAAGGTGTTAGGCACCCAACATCGCTCTTTCGGTACTTTATTTTCCCAATTAATTTTATTTTATTATCCTTGGCCAAATTTAAATAATATGTAGTGATTGCTATACAATTGGATTAAAAAATAAAACAGGTGCGGGGACAGGACCCCGGCTTACGCAATTTAGCTTTTGGTGGCAAAAAAGTTGGAACGGATGTATGTTAAATTTTGACCGAAACATGGTATGCAAACTGGTATCTGCACGTCATGTTTCTATTCCCGTAGTGCCAGGTACCTTAAATCCCTGGCAGGAATTTTCAAGTTTAACAATGACCCGATTCCGTTTTATTAATGGATTATCATGTTATTCCTTTTTTGGTTTTATTTATCTGCAATTCTTCATCCCGACAGCTACACAATCACTGGCGGTCCAAATTGTAGAATTTAACAAATGTTACTTTTTTTAACTGGTTTTATTTATCTGCAATTCTTCATCCCGGCAGCTACACAATCACTGGCGGTCCAAATTGCAAATTTTAATAAATGTCACTTTAATCACGATATTCTGTCGTGAAAAGATAACGTGCATTGCCCGTTAAATTTTCATCCCAAAAACACTAACATGGGCTACCTATGTCACCCGCGTGTTTATGAAATTCCGAGATTATCGGGATTTTTAACCAAGTGATATGGATAGTGTGTCAGCGTGAACTAACAGCACTATTCATATAACTTAGCTATGAAGTAACGAATTTTTTTCCTTTTATTGATTTTACGTGAAATAAAAGTAAAAAGAAAAGGAAAATTGCAGTAGGTTAAATAATGAATTTTTTTCTTTTATTGATTTTTCGTGAAATAAAATAAAAAGAAAATAGCAGTAACTGTTACGGGGAACGGGAAAGGGATAAAAAAAAGAAAAAGTTACGGGATCTGGGAAAGGGAAAAAGTTAGTAGTTAGTTCCGACAGGGGCCGACGCAATCGAGCGATATGCCGGAGTATTATTTTTATTTAATGTGATTTTTGCTTAAATCAAGAAAAGTAGTTGGCAGAACCAAACATCGACTTTCATGATTTAGCGAACTAAATCCTGACATTCTAGAACTGCGGACTAGAGATGCGGATGCCCAATTAATATTGACATAAAAAAAACAGAAAGAATAAATAAAAATGTCCTGACATTCTAGAAGTGCAGACTAGAAATTTCTAGAACTGCGGACTAGAGATGCGAACATGGCTTATAAGCCTAACTTAATAAAATCAAGAAAAGTAGTTGGCAGAGCCAAACATCGACTTTCGTGATTTAGCGGGCTAAATCCTGACATTCTAGAATGTGCAGACTAGATATTTCTAGAACTGCGAACTAGAGATGCGGACATTAGCTCTTAAGCGTAGTATTTACATTAAATAAAAAGAAGAAAATAAAAAAAGAAATTAAATAAACAGAGCATAAATTAAATAAAAAAAAAGACAGATATTGAAATGAAATAAATTGTTGCAATTATACCTCTGTATTGATATTTGAATCAACTGGTTACATGAAAATAAGAAAGACACGCGAACGGCTAAGTAAAACCATAACCCGACATAACACTGGGTTTTAAAACCCTGTTATCTCGAGCTATGCTAATATAATAGCACGTTCGGATCTTCCTAAATCTGAAAATAAATGGGCAGAACCTCCTCTTGTTTTTGGGCTAAAAAGTCCTATCTAAAAATTCTAACTCTAATTTATTTGGGGTGTCAAATGTTCCACGACTACAGAGTCGAAAAATATTTGACAATCTCTCTGTATATCCCTCACTGGGTTTTTCTCTCTCAGAAGAAGTACGGGCGGTTGATAAAAAGAAAGAAAGGAGAAAGGTTTAGGTTTCTGTTTCGGGTTTTCTCTCTCTGTAAATTTCTTTCTAAAAACTGTTCAGAAAATCTTTCTCTTTCCTCCTCTCCCAAAAATTCTCCTCTCAAAAATTCCGTCCTCAAAAATTGTTGCGCGCATTTGCTTTTATAGAGAAAAGAGGCGGTTGAGGGAAGAGAGAGGAGAAAATCGACTAAGAGAGAGAGGAGAGAGAGAGAGCCCACGTGGGCTGTGAGAGGAGAGAGAGAGAGAGAGAGAGAGAGAGAGAGGAGAGAGAGACAACCGCGTGAGAGAGGAAGAGAGAGAAAGGGCGGCTGACACGTGTCAGCGCACGAGTGGACTGCTGAGGTGGAAGTGAGAGAGAGAAAAGGGGTCGGGTGATTCAGTGCGGGCGAGATGTGAGCGGACGGGACACGTGGCAGAGCGACAGAGGGCCATGCGGGAGGAGAGAGAAGCGCTAATAACAGGAACCAATCAGGGGAAGCCACGTCATCACTGTAGCAGCGCGCGTCGCACTGGATCCCCCCGCCGGCCACGGCATTTGCGCCGGACACGGCGCCCAAGCCGGCGCGTGCTTTCCACGCGCGCGTGGTGGCGCGTCAAATCTGCTGAGTCAGCTCCCTTCTTTAATATTTACGAAAATGCCACTGCTTTATAAAATGCCTTCGCGCGCTATTTTTAATCTTCGGACGTCCAAACGAACTCGGATTTGACCACGGATACAGCCAATGGACTCGTATCGACGAGAGGATCATTTTGAGTCTAATATTTTATTTATGGGCATGTCGGCTCGCAAATCTAATTCCCAAACAATCACCGGTACACTGCTTCCATGCCGTTTCTTGAGCTACCGAACTCAGATTTGACCGTGGATACAGCCGATGGACTCGTATTTCTGTGCTGATCAATAACATGTGTCTCTCAATGTCCGAACATATCAGCTCATAAATTGTGCCTCCGAGACCCCGTTCTGAGCAATCAAAAATCGTCGGCGTTATCCGATTTCACCCCAATCACTGTCACTGGACTCGTATCGTCGTACTGATCAATAGTATGAGGGTCTCATGACTTGATGAAGTGGTCTCGTGAACAGTACTCCCGAACCCCAGATTGTGCAAAGGCAAAATAGTCTTTTTGTGCCCAAATTCTTTTAAAACCCATTTCGATGGCATTTTTCATAATAATTGAGCGGTGAGGCCAAAATCTGGTATCAACAGCTGCCCCTCTTTGTCTGCACTTGGCGAAGTGGAGGGTAGACAAAGAATATGAGATGCGGGATTTTGTCTCACCGCGTTTGAAATTAGGTCATGCTGCTCTGTTTTGAAATTGCCATTGACGACTGCTCCGTTCTGAATATCCAAGATAGCATCCGTGTTATCTCGAGAACTGATGTACTTGTCTTCTCTCTTTCATGCCTTGCTCCGAGTTCGTGTAGGCGGTGAATTCTATTGGCATCTCCTAGCATCCTTCGAGGAAATTCTGCCCTGAAAATAAAAGTTTGGATTATTATTTGAAAACATTGAAATTTACTAGAACAAAACGACTTTCAAAAATTCGATTTCAAAAGACTACTTGTAAATCAGGAAAGTTTGACTAGAAAGTTCTTGAAAATTTGATTCCAAGGTTTATAGCCTATGGACCTTAAAATTCAATTTGCAAAACAGTGATAAAACCTGAAAATTCTTGAAAATTTGATTCCAAGGCCTGTGAGAGTGAGATTTTTTGAAAATTCGGATTCAAAACTTGAGAAACACGGAAAGTACTTGAAAATGTAAGAGTTCCCTGGAACATTCGAGACCATGGGATATATTGAAAATGTAAAAACTTTATGGAACATGCGAGTTCATGAAAAGTACTAAAAATGTAAAGGTTCACTGGAACATGTGAGTCCAATGGGATATACTAAAAATACAAAGACTTCTCAAAACATACGAGTTTATAAGAAATGCTGTAAATGTAAGAATTTTCCTGGAACATCCGAGTCCGATGGAAAGTGCTAAAGAAGTAATGGCTCCCTTGGGACATCCGAGTCCAACGGGAGAATACTAAAAACATAAAAACTTTCCAAAACATGCGAGTTTATGAGAAATACTGTAAATGTAAGAATTTTCCTGGAGCATTCGAGTCCAGGAGACAATGCTGAAAAGTAATGGTTCCCTTGGGACATCCGAGTCCAATAGGAGAATACTAAAAAATGTAAAGATTTCCCAAAACATACGAGTTTATGAGAAATACTGTAAATGTAAAAATTTTTCTGGAGCATCCGAGTCCGATGGAAAATGCTAAAGAAGTAATGGCTCTCTTGGGACATCCGAGTCCAACGGGAGAAACTTCCTCACATACTAGTGACAAGTAAATAAATTTGATTTTGAAATTTTAGACAAATAAACTGTAAATGACAAGTAAATAAATTGATTTTGAACTGTAAATGACAGGTAAATAAATTGATTTTGAACTGTAAATGAAAATTGATTTTGAACTGTAAATGACAGGTAAATAAATTGATTTTGAACTGTAAATGAAAATTGATTTTGAACTGTAAATGACAAGTAAATAAATTAATTTTGAACTGTAAATGAAAATTGATTTCAAAATTTGAGAGACTTAGAAATTCGATTCTAAGCTGAAAATCTGAAAAAAAAACCTTGAGAATTCGATCTCAGGGTTTGAGGGGCTTAAAAATTCGATTTTAAGCTGAAAATTTGAAGATTCTATAGAGATTACGACTCTATGACATCTGATGAGAACCCTTGAGAATTCGATCTCAGGGTTTGAGAGGCTTAAAAATTCGATTCTAAGCTGAAAATTTGAAGATTCTATAGAGATTACGACTCTAAGACATCTGATGAAAACCCTTGAGAATTCGATCTCAGGGTTTGAGAGGCTTAAAAATTCGATTCTAAGCTGAAAATTTGAAAATTCTATGCAATTCAATTCCAAGATGAGTCTTTGAAAATTTGATCCCAAGACTTTCCATGCTGTCTGTCTCCTTTAACATAGGAAGTTTTCTTTGGCTCTTTGCCCAATTTGCTCTTGCACAAATTCTGCTTGTCTGTTATCCCTTGGTTGACTTCTGGGATGTCGCCTTGTTGGCTGGATAATGAAAACGCTTCCGGGACAATGTCGCCTTGTTGGCTGGATAATGAAAACGCTTTATCAATTGGACCCTCTAGGTCTTTGTGTTTGAGAGGTTCGTAAACTCTGTGGGATTTTTCCCTTTAGCTTTCCCTTCATGCATGTCAGACTTTTGTAGTCTGAGCTTCAACGGGAGTTTGACATCTGGCTGTTGAGGACTGCGCTCAAGTGTATGCCTTATCATGGGGTCAGGACTTTCAAGCCCTTTTTTATCCACTTCTGCGTAGCAGCACAAGAAATAGCGACTGCAGTTAAGCGAGTCTGACTTTCTGTTTGCAGATTGTTGTTTCTTTTCTTTCTCTTGAACATCTGCATCTTTCAATACATGTATCCTGCGTGGTTAAGCAGCTTTGTTCTCTTTTCGACATTAGCATGTAAAAGAAGTGTTGTATGAACATGTATGCTTCTCTAAAAATTCATTTTGAAATTTGTACTTACTTGCCAGTAGATTATCAGAAATACTTACTGGATAGCAAATAACAGTTTATTGGGCTTTGCCTCTTTCGATCCATGAAGCTTCACAATCTTAGCACAAGCGCATCGCATAGTTTGACTCGTGATTTTCAATCTCTAAACTCATGGGAACTTAAACTGAGTCTGCTCCAAACAGCCTTTCAGACTTCGGTCTTGCTGACTTATGCGGACAAATGGCTTCAGCTCCTTGTTGTCGTTTTTCTTTTTTTTTTCTTTTCTTTTTTTTTAAGCCATTTTTGCCACCACTGCCCTTTCAGGTTTTCACCGATGCCGGCTTTTTTTTTTGCGCTCCAGCCCCCTTTCGGGTTTTGACTGTGCCTTGATTGCCCATTTTTGCCATAGCCCCTTTTCAGGTTTTCACTATGCTGGACTTTGTCGATTTTGCCATAGCCCCCTTTCAGGTTTTGACTATGCTGGCTTTTTGTACTTTTTTTTTGAGGATTTCAACCTAATTTCAACTGAAACAAATATTCTTTGCGCATTTTGATCCGTCGAGCATTGACAGAAATTTCATGAGAGAAAGAGGAAGAGTATCAAATGGCACTTTATTTTTGGCCTTTCTGCCTTTATTTTTGCCTTTTGGCTTCTTTTCTTTTTTTCTTTTCTTTTTTTTTTGGCAGCGGGGTTATTATTTCTTTTTGTGCCCCTTGTTTTTCTGAATATTCATATGAAAGAAGAGAGAGAAGAAATTTTAATGCTCGATAATCAAAATAGCCACTCAGAAAAAAGTGTTTCAATTAAAATTAGATCGAAACAAATGTTCTGCTCACAAATTGTTCTTTCTTCTAATTGCCCCAGTATGTAGCCCACAATACCTTCGAGTGTTGAGGCGTCATCCACGATCAATATGAGTTTGTGGATACATCAGGTCTTGTGAAATTCCTTTGATTGCTATATAACAGTCAAACTCCAGCCCTTCGGTGCTTCTCTTTGGAGTAGCTGATAAGTAGACTCATGAATAGGCATTATCTGCACTTGATCTTTCGGAGTTCCTCTTCGGTGAACTTGAATGTCATTTCTTTGGGATTGCTGATCTTCTTTGATTATCCCAAGTAAATGACTGGTTTTTCTTTGCCTAGACCTGGATGGTGATTGTTCTCATCACTTGCCAATTACTTAAGACAAAAGACCGCTTCTTGCTTCAGGCTTCTGAGCTCTTGGTTTTTCAAATTTTGATCCTTGCATGTTTTAGGACCAGGAAACACGTCCTTGTGTTCTTCTGATAATGAAGTGAATTTGTCCTTCTGCCATTTGTCCAAGTTCAGTCACTCTTGCTTCCTTCCAAATAGCTTCTGTTTCTTTGGCATTCGAGATTTGCCAGTTATCATGTGATTCTTTCTGTTTGTTTACTTGCTTGTTTGGAAATTGTACTGTTGGTACAGACCAATTTCAATCCCCATGAGTTTCGAAATGTAGTCTGAAGACAAGGTCATGCTCGTCTTGTGCTTAAGATTGTTTATGCTACTTGGATCGAAATGACAAATTTTAAGATCCCTGAAATAGCAAGTTTTGCAAAAAATCGATTATCATGATTTGATAGAGAAGCATATATAAAAGCAACAACACAAATTTTATCAATCTGCTAAAAGCTGGATAACCATTGCAAGATTTTTCATGGTTTTGAAAGAAACAGATTTTCATAGTGAAAGTTTAAAACAACAAAAGCAATATAGAAAGTGTGAATATAGACTCTGCTCAGGCAAGTCTACCAAAACTTGAGAACTCTAAACAATCTCATGGATCCTTCAGGATGATTTGAGTTGGCCTTGCTGAGTCTCTGTACTGCCTTTCGTTTCAAAATGGACTTCCCAGTCGTTGACGCTTTCTGCGAAAATAAATTGGTCCTTTCTTGATTCAGCAAGATCTGCCCCAGTTTCAGTGACTCTGGTGGAGAGACACGGTTAGGATTCTCCTTGATGGGCTGGCTCAAAGTTGGTAATGGAATGAGGGTAACTGATATGGTGGAGGTATATTTTTGATTTTTTGATTTTTTTTTGATTTTTTTTTGACTTTTTTTTCTTCTTTTTTTTTTGAAAAGAGAAAAGATAGTGTAGCCTTCTGACTAGATTAGCCGTTCCGACTAGGAAATGGTACGACCATTCTTGGTCGTTCACCCAACTTCGGGGGGGAGCTTTGTTAGTCTTGGGGGTAAAGATCCATAATCCGCCCAGTCTGAATTCCGTCTTCAATCATGTCTCCTTGTTGGATCATTTCACCGAAGGATATGCCTATTGAAGTGCAAAACTTTTCGTAGTAGACCCCTTTGCAAGTTTGGACAAATAGATGCACATATTCTGAGTCAGCTAGCGGTGGCACCACCTGCGTAGCCAGATTTTTCCAACGACATGCGTAGGCTCGAAAAGACTCTCTAGATTCCTGCTCCATTCTGATTAGGAAAAGTCGGTCTACGGCCAACCCTGAATTGTGTCTGTATTGCTTCATGAATGCATGTGACAACTCTGTCCATGTTCTGAACTGACGGACATCACTCCTAGCGAACCATTGTGCTGCGGGTCCTACTAGGCTGTGCTGAAATAACTGTGTCATCAGCTTCTCTGGATTTGGATAACCACATAATGCCCCAGCATAAAGGCGCAGGTGGGCCATTGGATCACTGGTTCCGTCAAACTTGGTAAAACATGGTATTTTGAACTTGGCTGGCAGTTGCAAGTTTGGAAAGACACACAAATCTGAGAGGTTGGTGGACACATATGAACTTGCCCCTTGTATAGCTTCGATGGCCCTCTCAATATTTTGAATTTTTTGAATAAATGTTGGGTCTGGCCTTCCCTTTAGGTTCCCGACATTACCCTGGGCACTTGGCCTGACCAATTGGATTTGATTTATGGGAGGAGGTCTATATTGTCCCACTGAAATATCAGCTACTGATTGGACATGAACTGCCCTTGTCTGGACTGATGTCAGGGAAGGGTTTGATGTTGCTGATGCCCCTGCCCCTGTGTTAAAGAAAAATGGCATTGATGCACTTTGTGGTGTCTGGTGCTGGGCTAGAAGTGCTTGGATCTTGATTTTCAGGCTCTCCATTTCCTTGAGGAGAATATTGTATTCTTCTCGAGAGACTGTGTCAGATTTAATGCAGAGAGACTGACAGTTTGTTTCTTCTGCCATGGCTTTTGGAATGACAGTTGCTTAGTCTACAGGTGAGACTCCTACTTCCCGCTTGTACCTCTTTATTGCAGGGAAATATGTCAGTTTGTACTTCTGAAATGGATTGGTCCATAACATACAGTCAAAGGATGACAAGCGTGTGTACTAGGATCCTATTACTCATACGGATTTTTCATATCCTTCGAAATTTTGCCAGAGGTTCGGCATGCTTTCGGCATATGATTTTTGAAATTGTGAGTATATCTGGTCCGTATGAGAATAGTCCTACACTTTGACTGTATGTTTTGGACACTAAATTGAAGCGTGTTAGGACAAAAATCTGGTTGGCAATTTTGAAAAATTTTGTCCTTTACATAATCAACGAGAATTCTCTCCATTTTTCATGAATGTCCCTATCAAGGTTTTGGCTTGACTCTTTTTTGAGGGATACTACATGCAGCATGACGGCTTGGTTTTTGCTAATGCATTTCTAGCATGGTTTCACGGTTCCCAAATCTTCAAACCTCCGGCCCCCGTGAAGGGTATCATCTTTGGTTGGTGATTTGGTTGGAGTGTTCTTTTCAGTGAAAACCATCTTTGGCTACAAAAAAGCACCATTGACGATTGTCACGTACTTCGAACCCCCTCCTAATCCTATGGGTAAAAATAAAAGGTAGAATGGAGATTGAGAAGAGAGTTGGGTATGTTGTGCTGAATGTAATGTATGCATATGCTGAAAAATTTGTTTTTTTTTTCTTTTGTAAATATTTGGAGAGAATCCTTTCAGAATAATGCAATGCCCTGCAAAACAAATATTAGTAACAAGATATTTATGCATGTTTTTTTTGGCAAAAGCGCACCTGAAAGACAACCACAAGAATGATGTTAGTAACAGGCCAAGGATAATAAAAAAAAAATTTTGGGAAAATTTGAAAAGCCGAAATCCACTGATAAGGAAAAATAAAAGGTTTGCAAATAGTATCCCTCTTTAGCTTGCGTTACACCGTAGGTTTACCCAAATGGGGTAGGTTAATGGTTTCCGCTAAAAAGAGTCACAATTTGCAAATTCTTTTATTAATCCTTAAGTCCCCAGCAGAGTCGCCAGCTGTCGCGCCCGGAAATTTCCCGGCCCCCCTCGCGAATATGTGAATTGTTTGAACGGGGCTGAATAATTTCTTGACTTTTAATGCGACGTTTAATGAAAATTGTTTAACAGCTGGGACTTATTTAAAAACTCAGAGTCGCCACTTGACATGAATTTAGGTGTGTCAAGTCACCCTCTAAGGCCATTTTCAAAGAAAATGTCCTTAGAAAAATAATTTAATTTTAACTCAGAAATACGATTCTGTTTATAAAAAAAAAATGACTCCTTTAAAAGAAAACTGGTCTTGAAAACAGAGATGGGTTCGGGGATTTACTGTTACGAGTTGGGAAGGTGTTAGGCACCCAACATCGCCCTTTCGGTACTTTATTTTCCCAATTAATTTTATTTTATTATCCTTGGCCAAATTTAAATAATATGTAGTGATTGCTATACAATTGGATTAAAAAATAAAACAGGTGCGAGGACAGGACCCCGGCTTACGCAATTTAGCTTTTGGTGGCAAAAAAGTTGGAACGGATGTATGTTAAACTTTGACCGAAACATGGTATGCAAACTGGTATCTGCACGTCATGTTTCTATTCCCGTAGTGCCAGGTACCTTAAATCCCTGGCAGGAATTTTCAAGTTTAACAATGACCCGATTCCGTTTTATTAATGGATTATCATGTTATTCCTTTTTTGGTTTTATTTATCTGCAATTCTTCATCCCGACAGCTACACAATCACTGGCGGTCCAAATTGTAGAATTTAACAAATGTTACTTTTTTTAACTGGTTTTATTTATCTGCAATTCTTCATCCCGGCAGCTACACAATCACTGGCGGTCCAAATTGCAAATTTTAATAAATGTCACTTTAATCACGATATTCTGTCGTGAAAAGATAACGTGCATTGCCCGTTAAATTTTCATCTCAAAAACACTAACATGGGCTACCTATGTCACCCGCGTGTTTATGAAATTCCGAGATTATCGGGATTTTTAACCAAGTGATATGGATAGTGTGTCAGCGTGAACTAACAGCACTATTCATATAACTTAGCTATGAAGTAACGAATTTTTTTCCTTTTATTGATTTTACGTGAAATAAAAGTAAAAAGAAAAGGAAAATTGCAGTAGGTTAAATAATGAATTTTTTTCTTTTATTGATTTTTCGTGAAATAAAATAAAAAGAAAATAGTAGTAACTGTTACGGGGAACGGGAAAGGGATAAAAAAAAGAAAAAGTTACGGGATCTGGGAAAGGGAAAAAGTTAGTAGTTAGTTCCGACAGGGGCCGACGCAATCGAGCGATATGCCGGAGTATTATTTTTATTTAATGTGATTTTTGCTTAAATCAAGAAAAGTAGTTGGCAGAACCAAACATCGACTTTCATGATTTAGCGAACTAAATCCTGACATTCTAGAACTGCGGACTAGAGATGCGGATGCCCAATTAATATTGACATAAAAAAAACAGAAAGAATAAATAAAAATGTCCTGACATTCTAGAAGTGCAGACTAGAAATTTCTAGAACTGCGGACTAGAGATGCGAACATGGCTTATAAGCCTAACTTAATAAAATCAAGAAAAGTAGTTGGCAGAGCCAAACATCGACTTTCGTGATTTAGCGGGCTAAATCCTGACATTCTAGAATGTGCAGACTAGATATTTCTAGAACTGCGGACTAGAGATGCGGACATTAGCTCTTAAGCGTAGTATTTACATTAAATAAAAAGAAGAAAATAAAAAAAGAAATTAAATAAACAGAGCAGAAATTAAATAAAAAAAAAGACAGATATTGAAATGAAATAAATTGTTGCAATTATACCTCTGTATTGATATTTGAATCAACTGGTTACATGAAAATAAGAAAGACACGCGAACGGCTAAGTAAAACCATAACCCGACATAACACTGGGTTTTAAAACCCTGTTATCTCGAGCTATGCTAATATAATAGCACGTTCGGATCTTCCTAAATCTGAAAATAAATGGGCAGAACCTCCTCTTGTTTTTGGGCTAAAAAGTCCTATCTAAAAATCCTAACTCTAATTTATTTGGGGTGACAAATGTTCCACGACTACAGAGTCGAAAAATATTTGACAATCTCTCTGTATATCCCTCACTGGGTTTTTCTCTCTCAGAAGAAGTACGGGCGGTTGATAAAAAGAAAGAAAGGAGAAAGGTTTAGGTTTCTGTTTCGGGTTTTCTCTCTCTGTAAATTTCTTTCTAAAAACTGTTCAGAAAATCTTTCTCTTTCCTCCTCTCCCAAAAATTCTCCTCTCAAAAATTCCGTCCTCAAAAATTGTTGCGCGCATTTGCTTTTATAGAGAAAAGAGGCGGTTGAGGGAAGAGAGAGGAGAAAATCGGCTAAGAGAGAGAGGAGAGAGAGAGAGCCCACGTGGGCTGTGAGAGGAGAGAGAGAGAGAGAGAGAGAGAGGAGAGAGAGACAACCGCGTGAGAGAGGAAGAGAGAGAAAGGGCGGCTGACACGTGTCAGCGCACGAGTGGACTGCTGAGGTGGAAGTGAGAGAGAGAAAAGGGGTCGGGTGATTCAGTGCGGGCGAGATGTGAGCGGACGGGACGCGTGGCAGAGCGACAGAGGGCCATGCGGGAGGAGAGAGAAGCGCTAATAACAGGAACCAATCAGGGGAAGCCACGTCATCACTGTAGCAGCGCGCGTCGCACTGGATCCCCCCGCCGGCCACGGCATTTGCGCCGGACACGGCGCCCAAGCCGGGCACGGCGCCCAAGCCGGCGCGTGCTTTCCACGCGCGCGTGGTGGCGCGTCAAATCTGCTGAGTCAGCTCCCTTCTTTAATATTTACGAAAATGCCACTGCTTTATAAAATGCCTTCGCGCGCTATTTTTAATCTTCGGACGTCCAAACGAACTCGGATTTGACCACGGATACAGCCAATGGACTCGTATCTACGAGAGGATCATTTTGAGTCTAATATTTTATTTATGGGCATGTCGGCTCGCAAATCTAATTCCCAAACAATCACCGGTACACTGCTTCCATGCCGTTTCTTGAGCTACCGAACTCAGATTTGACCGTGGATACAGCCGATGGACTCGTATTTCTGTGCTGATCAATAACATGTGTCTCTTAATGTCCAAACATATCAGCTCATAAATTGTGCCTCCGAGACCCCGTTCTGAGCAATCAAAAATCGTCGGCGTTATCCGATTTCACCCCAATCACTGTCACTGGACTCGTATCGTCGTACTGATCAATAGTATGAGGGTCTCATGACTTGATGAAGTGGTCTCGTGAACAGTACTCCCGAACCCCAGACTGTGCAAAGGCAAAATAGTCTTTTTGTGCCCAAATTCTTTTAAAAGCCATTTCGATGGCATTTTTCATAATAATTGAGCGGTGAGGCCAAAATCTGGTATCAACATGCTTTTTTGAGGTGGAAAGCAGCTGTAGAAAATGAGACCGGCTTGAGACTTAAATGTCTAAGATCGGATAATGGTGGTGAGTATGAAGGTGAATTCAAGAAGTACTGTGAGGTCAATGGGATAAAGATGCAGAAGACTATCCCCGGGACTCCTCAGCAAAACGGTGTTGCTGAGCGAATGAACAGGACCTTGAATGAGCGAGCAAGGAGTATGAGACTGCATTGTGGTTTGCCATAAATTTTTTGGGCTGATGCAGTAAGCACGGCGGCTTATTTGCTAAATCGGGGACCGTCAGTTCCGTTACAATTCAAGTTGCCAGAAGAAGTGTGGAGCGGAAAGAAGGTAAACCTTTCGTTCCTTAAAGTTTTTGGCTGTGTTTCATATGTTCATATTGATGCAAATGCTCGTAGTAAGTTAGAGGCTAAATCTAATAAATGTTTCTTTATTGGATATGGTGATGAGGAGTACGGCTATCGGTTTTGGGATGCACAGAACCAGAAGGTGGTTAGAAGCCGGAACGTCATCTTTAATGAACAAGTGCTATACAAGGATCATGATAGGACAGAGCAAGTTGCGTCTGTGCCAGAGACTGAGAAAGAAAAGGTTGTGGTTGATTTGGGTGAGCTGTCTGAGGGGTCTGTTCCAGAGAGCACTCAGGAAGAGGAGGAGGAAGTTATTCCGCAAGTTGAAGTTGAACAGAGCACGCCAACTGCTGCTGTCAGAAAATCTTCCAGAGTTAGCAAACCAACACAACGTTTCTCACCATCCTTGAATTATATCTTGTTGACTGATGCTGGGGAACCAGAGTATTATGAGGAGGCTTTGCAGAGTGAAAGTTCTATCAAGTGGGAGTTGGCAATGAAGGATGAGATGAACTCTCTGCTGACAAACAAAACGTGGGAGTTGTCTGAACTGCCCGACGGGAAGAAAGCTCTTCATAACAAGTGGGTTTACCGGATCAAGGAGGAGCATGATGGTAGCAAGCGCTACAAAGCTCGGTTGGTGGTCAAAGGCTTTCAGCAAAAGGAAGGTATTGACTACAACGACATTTTTTCTCCTGTTGTGAAGTTAACCACAATTAGGTTGGTGTTGGGAATTGTGGCTGCTGAGGATTTATACCTAGAGCAGTTAGATGTCAAGACTGCCTTCCTCCATGGGGATTTGGAGGAGGAGATCTACATGCATCAACCAGAGGGCTTTGCAGTGAAAGGAAAGGAGAACAAGGTTTGCAAACTGAAAAAGAGCTTGTATGGGTTGAAGCAAGCTCCAAGGCAGTGGTACAAGAAGTTCAATGGCTTCATGTGCAGCAAGGGGTTTCAGCGGCTGGAGGCTGATCATTGCTGTTATACCAGAGGTAGTGGCAAGTCTTATGTCATTTTGTTGTTATATGTGGACGATATGCTTGTGGCAGGATCAGACATTGGGGAGATCAACAAAGTGAAGAAGGCATTGTCAAGCCAGTTTGCAATGAAGGACTTGGGGGAGGCCAAGCAGATTCTCGAGATGAGAATTATCAGAGACAGAAAGAAAGGGACACTAGAGCTGACACAGGCAGACTACATCAAAAAGGTGCTCAAGAGGTTTAGCATGAGCGATGCAAAACCTGTTGGAACACCTTTGGCTAGTCATTTCAGACTATCCAAGGAGCAGTCACCGAGGGATGATAAGGAGCGGGACTACATGGAGAAGGTTCCGTATGCATCGGCAATTGGGAGTCTTATGTACGCTATGGTTTGCACACGTCCGGACATTGCGCATGCAGTGGGAGTAGTGAGTAATCCGGGAAGGCAACATTGGGAAGCAGTGAAGTGGCTTATGAGGTATTTGCGTGGTTCTGCAGACGTCTCTTTGAACTTCACAAAGGCTGGGCTGAAGTTGCAAGGATTTGTGGATGCTGACCTTGGAGGTGATGTTGACAGTAGGAAGAGTACCACAGGTTTCGTTTATACTCTGGGTGGTACAGCAGTGTGTTGGGGTTCCAAGCTACAAAAGGTTGTTGCGTTGTCAACAACAGAAGCTGAGTATGTGGCAGTGACAGAAGCAGCCAAGGAGATGGTCTGGCTTCAAGGGCTCATGGGTGAACTAGGGAAGGCGATAGAGAAAGGGGTGCTACACAGTGATAGTCCGAGCGCTATTTTTCTAGCCAAGAATCCGGCGTTTCATTCGAGGACAAAGCACATACAGATGAAGTATCACTTCATTCGATGTTTGGTCGACGAGGGTCAACTATTGCTTGAAAAGATCCGTGGTGCAGAAAATCCAGCGGATATGTTGACAAAGACCGTGATCATTGACAAGCTGAAGCTGTGTGCGGCTTCAGTTGGTCTCCGAACTTGAGGTTGTGGAGATGGGTGTTGGAGCGGTAGCCTGAGCCGCTGTTGCGTTCGTTGGACCTTGGGGTGCATTGAGGAACTGTTTTTCGAGTGGGAGAATTGTTGGGCGAAAATCAGTTTTGGGCCTATTGGATCGCACGAGCGGGCCGCCGCGGCTAAGTTAGCCTTTTAGGGTTTTTTGTTGGTGTGTGGTGTTATGTTGCCCTAGTCTATAAAGGGAACATATGATAGCAGCCCTCATTGCATCTCCTTTTACAACTTTATAGTGAAAACCCTCCAACACCCCGTGGACGTAGATCATTCCGATCGAACCACGTATATCGTTGTCTTGTGAGCTTGTTTGATTATCGTTTATTTTACGCTTGCTTGCTTAGTGCCCTAACAACTAGGTGAAGTTGTAGTGGGACAAAGGCAACTACTTGACTAATGATGGCATGCCTCATGTTGTGGCCTACTTATGTGCCCATATTTTATAGTGTTTTGCCTAGGTTAATTTCTCAATATATTCCGATTTACCCCCCCCCCCCCCCCCCCAAAAAAAAAAAAAGTGCTCTCCCATCTTCCGTTATTGCTGCGCTATTCGTTGGCATTTGGGACCAAAGGCTGGATTGGAGAAAGTTAGTACATCTGGTATCACATATGTGCTTATTAATTTCATTTTTTTTTATCAATTTCAAAAATAATCTTGTACCCTTAGGTTCTATTTGTTAGAGGTCAATGAGGGATATAAAATTTGAATTTCGGATATGATAATCCTTGTTGTCATATTCGGTGTTTGTTCGGGATTTTGGATTCCAAATATGATATTCCTTTTCCAAATTTTATTTAGCCGGATGAGGATAAAATTTAGACACCCCTCTCTTCCTATCCATATCTTATCTTTTTCTATGTTCTCTTTCTATTTATGAAATGTCATTATTAATTACAAGAATATAATTATTAATTACGATAATGTCATCTATATACTTATATCTATATCATATCATCTTCTTTAAAAAATACTCAAACAATTTATTTATAACTTTTCACATTTTTTACTATGTATATGATATTTTATTTTTACTGCTAACAAGTGAACTGTTATCGTTTTTTTTTTTCAAGGTATAAAAGCAAACCTAAACACTATTTTTTTTTTAAAAAAAAAAGATTTAAATGATTTTTTAAATTATCCAGGAGAAACCTAGAGACAGGAGAGCCAGAGGGATTCTATCGCATGTGTTTAATGGGGGCACATGAATCTATTATGTATAATCTATCAAAATCTTGCTCAAATACTGTTCAACTACTTGAGCAGAATTTAACTAATCAAAACGGCACATCTTGGTATCAAAATCTTGCTCATACAATATTTTCTTTCTCCCTCACATCTTTCTATTTTTTTTGAAAATAAGTTTTCTTTCTTCTGTCTCCTTATACTTTTTTTGGAACCCGAAATGAAGGAAAAGTTATCAAAAAATTCTCTCTATTCGTTGTTTCAAAAGAAATAGAAAAATAATGATAACAAAATAATAGATTAATCACTATAAGTGTTTCTCTTCATTTTCTTTTCCCTTTCTTATTAGTTGATAACTTAGGTATAGTCAATGACCCAGCCAAGGAGGGACCAATAGGGGTGGTCGCCTCTACAAGAAAAAAAATTCTCTATTATTATATTATTATATACGGAAAAAAATTCCCTATGAAGTATACAAGCCCACCTTTGCCTAGTGAAATTCCTGATTCTGTAGTGCAACTAAATCTGCGAGAGCACTCCGAGCCCAACGAAAATGAACGTGGTATTGTTGTCAGTGACCAAGTTAGGCTCTTTTGACGGGGGGTTTCTGCAAGAGAGATTTGAAATGCACAAAGAACTCCTGTTGCAAAATCAACAAACCTGATGCAAGTGCATTCCACACACGAAAATTTGAAATCTAACATCCAATTACAAGATCGAAGCAAAAATCAGTTCTGATGTTCCGATGTTTCTTGGTCAAATACAGAAACCATAATCCTAAGAATGAACTTCTGAAAAGAAAAATAACAGTCAACTAATTGACTGAACCAGCAAGGGTGTCTCTCCTGTTCTATCCAGAACAACAGAATGGAATCGACATACGATAATCCCAGCAAAATACTGACCATGGCTAGTGATCACATGGGGTTTTTATAAAGGATCAATGCTTCGACAATTTTGGCGACTCGATCAACTTGAAATTCTGGAAGTTGTAATCCTCCCACTGCACATAATGCTTGGGGGATTTTGGGCTTCCACAAGGCGTTTCTTCACTAGGCACCTTCTTGTTCTTCTTCCATTCAGAATGATCTTCAAACAGGAGCTCATGAGGTATCTCTTCTATTTCAGAATACCTTGTAGGGGACTCAGCCTGAAACAACAAAGTTAGTATTATTTACAAGACGTAATGATATACAAACAGAAAATTCCTACGAAATTTCTGCACTGAATGATGTGGCTCAATGTGGGCCTTGCAAACTACGGATTAGAATGTCTTTTGTATACGAAAATGTCATTGTCACATCATTTTTTGTGCGTTTCTTATATCAATTCCACGAAAGAATAGACTTTTCCTTTATAAATTGAGACGAAAAAGTTTACCATACTGACCACCAATTTCCTTGATCGTGGGGACAGCTGTGGAGAGCCTAACTGCATGGTATTATCTATACAGAAAGCAAATAAATCAATAAGTAGGTTTTTTAGAAAAGATAGCAACTGAACGAAGATTGATAAGACAAGGATCAAGTTTTCAGTACCATTATCTAGTCCAATTGTCTTAAAAAAATAGTCTCTATCAACAGCCTTCCCCTGTGACTTGATGCATTCCTGATGGTTATGCAGAAACTGTTCTTCTGCAACCTTATGGTGAAGAATATGTTCCTCCACAACAGCACCCAACTTATTGCCATGACTCTTCTTCGATGACTGATGGCCATGTGGCTTCCCAGAGTTTGTAAGGTCACTGAGTGCTTTCCTACCACCAGCTTGCACCTTTTTCACGTTGTGGTTCTTTGATGTCTGATGTGTGGAAGGCCTCCCAGAGTTAGATATATCATTGAGTGCTTTCCTTCCACCAAGCCCTCGACCATTCTTTTGTGCCTTAGAGACATTGGTTTTTGCTCCTAGAGGAGCCACTGCAGTAGACATAGTAAACTTAAACCATGCTAATCCATAAAATCAGAACAAAAAATAAAGGACTATTGAAGATAATGTGAAACTGAATTGTTAAGTACCATCAAAGTGAACATTAAGATTCTGGTCTCGAACCAGGCTTCCAACTTGAGTTGCCATTGCTGTGCTTCGCTACCCAAAAACAGTTACATTCAGTGATGAGAGAACGATTGAACATACAAGTAGGCTGCAAGAAATAAAAGGACGAACTATGGACCAAGGATTATGTCAATTATTGATTCAATATCAGTTAAACAGTTACAGTAGAACCAGAGTTACATGCCAATTTATCTTGTTTCATTAACACATGATTGCTGTGCAAAAGTCCTATGTACGGCATCATAAAAAACCCACTATTTTCCATAATCTTAAAACCCGGGTTACATTCTGTGATGAGAGAACGATTGAACGTACAAGTAGGCTGCAAGTAAATAAAAGTACGAACTATGGACCAAGGATTATGTTAATTATGGATTCAATAGCTTTTAAACAGTTACAGTATAACCAGAGTTACATGCCAATTTATCTTCTCTTATTAACACATGATTGCTGTGCAAAAGTCCTATTGAAGGCATCATCAAAAACCCACTATTTTCCATAATCTTAAAACCCCGGTCTGAAGAAACATTGAACTTCCTTACCATAACAATCAGCTCTCAACAAATATAAGATGTTATTTTCCTTATCTTTACCCACTTCGGTTCCTAATTCAGAAACTTTTCTATGGTGACGTTTAACATTATTGGAGAATTCACAACTTATTTCTACGAGGGGCCCTTCCACTACCATCACAATCAGCTCTCAACAAATATAAGATGTTATTTTCCTCATCTTTACCTACTTCGGTTCCTAATTGAGAAACTTTGCTGTAAGATGTCATTTTCCTTATCTTTACCCACTTCAATTCCTAATTGAGAGACTTTGCTGTAAGCTTATGGTCATGTTTAACACTATTGGAGAATCCACAACTTATTTCTATGAGGGCCCTTTCAACTACCATCACAATCAGCTCTCAACAAATATAAGATGTTATTTTCCTCATCTTTACCCACTTCGGTTCCTAATTGAGAAACTTTTATGATCATGTGTAACATTATTGGAGAATTCGCAACTTATTCCAGTGAGGAGCCTCTTCCACTATTAGTCTAATAGTATGTTCCACACTTTTCTTTTTCGAGGAATGAGGAGCGACATCCAACCTATTCCCAATCCAAACTACATTCCCAACTGGATTTAGCTTCCAAAATCATAGTCCCTTCAAGGTTTATAATCCTAAAACACACCACATCAGTTGAAAGAAAAACCGATGGAAACCTCATGTCTACTCCACAAAGGAAAAAGAAACCTTCAGATGTCTGCTAAACCTCATGGGGTTCAGCAAATCCAATGGAAACCCTAAGCACAACGTCCTTTAACTTTTGTTTTTCACTACATAGTATTGTGTTCAAAGAAAAGGGTCAACAATTTTAATCGTCAACTAAGCAGTCTGTTCAAGGATGTATGCATAAATTCAAGCAACAAGAAGAAAAAACCAACAAGCGAAAGAGCAAATAAAAAAACAGAAACAAAAATCATTATCCATTTGGGTATTCGAAGAAAAAAATTAGGGTTTGGACCAACCACGGGTAAATTGATAAACTAAACCCTCAGAAAGGGGAAGAAAATAAAATCTTACAACATCCTTTGGTAGTGGAGGAAATGAAGGAATCTCCTGAGTACAAATAAAACCCCTCAAGGGTATTTGAAATACCATATAGATACGCTAATCAACAGAGATATAAAGGTTTGACAGAGCAAAAACAGGAAAAAAAAACGTAGCGATCTACAATACGTTTAATAGCTAAGCAAACATGGAGAAATAGTCGCAATTTCTCTGCCTACTACGTTTTTCTTCGCAGACAAAGGCATGACATTAGGGTTTAAGATAGAGGAACTCACAATGTCTCGATTCAATCTTCTCGCTTGATCAGATAGCCTTCTCGGTACTTTTTCCAGTCGATTCTCGTGCTTTCTTTCTTGGAATTCTTTGTTTTCTTTTTGCGATCTCGTTTTACTTTCGTATGTGTGTAGTAGTTTTTTGCAGTAGCCTTCAAAATGGGAGCGTCTTGTATATAGATGGCGGTGGAGTTCCAACGGTCGAATTTTTTGTCCTCTAGAATTCCGTTGTGATTGTACCATTCAATTTAACTTCTTCATTAGTTTAGATGGAGAATTTTATTTCCTTTAATCATTAGATTAATGCCCATATAAGAGCATCTTAAACCTTTATTATAAATTTAAACGCCAAAAATTATTTGAATGTTTATTCAGGTTCGAGTCAACACCAAATTTGGGTGGTTAATTGGTCAAGTTAAGTGACTAAGTAAGCTCAATGGGCCGGATCGAAGCCTAACATAGTCCGTATGACCTTGTGCAACTAACTCATTTGGTGGGCGCGCACCATGTGAATCGGCCGAAGTAGTACACGATCCGAAGGACCCAATTGAGATGACTATGCTCGTTTTCACATATCCTCCGCGTGCCTCAGTCCTGACACGTGGCATCTAACTCATGGTGATGACAATTATTTTTTACGTTGTCGAGAGTGTGCTCCATACATTTTATTTTAGAGCTCAAGTTAGGTTCGAAAGAATAACTGAAAGTAACAAGTGCGATAAATGTTTTTCCTCTCTCAAAAAATACTTTCATAATATGATAATTTTTTTTTAGTTTATGAACTGACTTAAGTATTGGAGTAGCGAACAAATAACACTAATTTATTTTTACTTTTGCAGTTTTAGAGAGATTTAGGAAATTTTTAGATTAATTACAAGACAGTTGATTATCCGTTCAAATTTTAACTTTTAATTTTTTAAACTCCGGTATTTAAAGCTCTCAAAAGAATAACTAAAGCCTCGTGTCAAATTTAAAACAAAAAGGGTAAGAGATAAATACACGTTGAATGATTTGAAGACAATATGTCTTTTTAAGAGAATGAATAATTTCAAACGTACAGATGCTTAAGTCTAGAAAAAGACATAATATAGAGTAAGTTCAGAAATATATTTAGAGAGCCCAATTCTGATAATCGTCGATTTGGAGTTTTTACATATTGACCAGTAAGATTGTCTTTGGTTGACACAGAATGCCGCGCTAGGTTAGTCATAGCGAGAGACGGCCTTGCATCAGTTGGTCTGTATAGCACAAAAAGGACAGATGTACGTCACATTTGGAAACATTCCGAGAAGGATATGACCTTCCTAACGGGGAAGAGAACAAAAAACTAATAAAGGAACTCAGTCAGCCCTTAAATACACTTCAACTTAGAATACAAATATGAAAGTCAACTTAAGAGCAAGGTACACTCATTATTTTGAGAATTTTCTTACAGCCCGTCGCCTACGAAATACAGTTTTAACTCAATTGTTGGAGGATCCACAACTAATCAACCATCGTCAGTGCATCGAACATGAATGATTATTTTGAGAATCTCACTCTAGTTACATCGAAAAATGAAAATAGGTTATGAACCATATGATGAGTTCATGGAAAACTTTTTCGTGGCGCCCAATATTTAGGCTATTAAAAGGACTATATTAAGGCGGATTTTTGTCCTCTTAATGGCCCGCTTGTTAGCGGTTAAAATTATATAAAGAATAAAGTTGATAATTGATATAATAAGAAGGAAAATATAGTAGACAGAGAAATTTATTATAGATGGATGAATATTGATAAAGAGTTTGTTTGAGTATTATTTGAGGAAGAAGAATATGACAAATATGAGAATATGGATGACATTATCGTAATTAATAATTACATTTTTGTAATTAATAACGGTATTTTCGTAAATAGAAAGGGATAAGATATGAATAAGAAGAGGGATGTCCAAAAGCAAATTAAATTTAAACTCCGAATATGACCGCTACAAACCCTAAATATGATAACTCAAATTATTATATTTGGAATTTAAATTTTATTGGGCTCATTTAATTCGTAGAATAATGTTAGGAAAACATACCATTTGAATACATCTGGACACAGATATATCCAGAATCGTTAAATGCACGTTGAATAATTTCACTATTTAATGATTTCGAACACATCTGTGTACACAGAATTTTTCTAATTCTTATGGGCCTCAAAGTCGGTGGTGATCTCACTTTCCACATAGGGAATGAGAAATAAATTGTGTAGTGCTAATGGTTACAAGGGGATGTAACGTGTACAGTCTCATTGTCTCTCATCTTACCTACCACCGTGGCCATTTAAGAGGACCGCGACAGAATGAGTGAAAATATTATTTATTAAATCTACCTGAAAAAATTGACAACTTGGGGTCCGATCAGTCTGAGCATAAGTTCGACTGGTCTCAATTTTTGAAAAAGGAAAATTGTGATTTTTGATTCAGTCTCCTAAAATGTTAATCCGATTTGATCCCAAATGAACCAAATCAAAATATTATAAAATTCAAATCGAAATAGATCAAATCAGTGTTAATTTTTTAGTAATTTTAGATCAATTTTATTTTATCACTTAAGATAGAGGAGCTTTGAAATTCTAACGAGTTAAACTGATTTAAATACGTGCAATGTAATTTTTCCCCCCTTCCATGAAGTCCATTTTTTGTGTTAAAAGGATGCAACTCGTTCAAAATTATAAAAAAAATCACAATTCTCGAAATTTTTGACCAGAGTGAGTTAACTACCTCGAACCGATTTTGGTTTTCTGGTTAACTCGTTTCGATTCATATTGTTCTTGTCCTATAATTTTAATTTTTATGATTAATAAAAATTGATATATATTTATTCTAAAATTTTGAGTATTCTTCGTATCTGGCTAAATAATTGTTCCCTTCAACTCGAAGGTTTGAAATAACGTCTTGCCAAAAAAAGGTATTTAAAAAGGTGAAATTTATAATGTAAAATAAATTACTCATTTTGGTGTAATCTTAAAATCGAAATTCTATCACAAATACAATTTTTATTATTATCTTTCAATTAATTTTTTTACTAATTTATTATTATAATAAAATAAACTATCAGAAATAAAATAATAAAATCACTCTCAATTTGTCACCCTTTGTCATAAATAAATATAATCGTTATATTTTAATTCCGCTCACACACTACCCATGTCTGGTACCTATAGATTCTGAAAGATGAGAGAGAGTATGTACCTCACCACCTCCAAGGGGATACCGCTGCAAGCCTGCAACTGAGGTACGCATCACAAGGTCCGTCATACTCCCCATGAGCTAACGCGCCGTGAAAGCACCGTCGTTTCATCTCCGGTGTCGTTCCTGGAGGACTTAGGAAGTGTCACCGACGTGTCATTTTCCGTGAAATGGACGCGCCGCTCCTCATTCGCGCCTCCGACGAGCTCAACTTAATCGCCGACGACGGAGACTACCGTCCGTTGAAGAGCTTCAGAGAGCTGAAATCAATGTTCTGGATAGAAACCGCGAAGCTGTGGAAAATTACGGCTCCGATAGCGGTGACGATTCTCTGTCAGTACGGAACCAACTCCGTTACTAGCATCTTCGTCGGTCACATCGGAGATATTGAGCTTTCCGCCGTTTCTATTTCTCTCTCCGTCATCAATACCTTTTCTTTCGGTTTCATGGTTAGCATTTTCTCTCTACTCTCCGATAGTGTTGACGATTCTACGACTTTATTGCTTTATTTTCCGGAAATTGTAACAATTTGTTTGGTACAGTTTCTATCTCTGGATTGTATGCAAAACAACTTGAAAAATTTCGACAAATTTGACCGAAAGAACTACATTTTTTGAAAGCCTTTGGGTGTATAATTGTTTATAATCAGCTTTTATAACAAAAGTTTTTTCTTTTGGATAAACCTTTTACGAAGAAGGCGTGGAGCCTTGAAACTGAACAGTCTTTGTCTTTCTGTCTGGGTTATTCCAGCATGAATAGTCAAGTTAGTTTCCGAAAGGATGGAAAGAACTAACTAAAAAACTTGAGTGTTGTGATTGTGCGGATTTGGTGTTGAGTGTACTTGTGCTTTGTATAAGGGACTGTCAGTCCGAGAATGCCGCATCACGGGCTTCCCAACCTGTGCGGCCGCTACATGTACTACGTCCGGAAGCTATGGCAGTCGTGCTCCCACATCTGGTATCAGTCTGTTCCCCATGATCTCACACGGATAACAGCTCACGTTGGGTGTCACATCTCGCCCAAGTACTCGACGAATGCCGAATACCATGCCTATAGTGGAGTTGCCGAGCATCCGCCAGGACCGCCCTTCTCAAAAGGTTCTTTGAACCACTGTTCTCCATATGTGCTGACCGTCGTGTATTCGGCTCTACCCACGGACTCTGGTCGTGCATCCGAAGGCAAGCTAATAGCAGATCATGTGGGCTTGTCTACCCTTCGGTTCGGTCCCTGATTGCGTCAATAAGGCTAGCCCAAGACAAGTTAAGAAAGGCCGAGTCTTCAATGATCCCTCCGTTAGGCCCATTGCTGAATCAGACAGGGCCGAAGGCCATATAATATCGTAGCCCAAGACCATGGGAGTCCGGGCTACTACAGAAGCTTTCTGAGGAGTGTCTTGTCTTATCGTAGCACAATTTTTCTTCAGGGATTTCTAAACGCGATGTTTGAATGCTGGATTTGTGGAGAGAAATGAAGGAAATGAGCTAAGTTTATGTCATTGATTTTCTATCATTTCCTCCACAACTCCCTAGTCTAAACTCTAAACACAGCCAAACCTTAGAAATTAGGAACCTTAAATCCTCAATAGAGATTTTACTAGTCAATTTGCTATCTATCTTCATCTTGTACCTCTATCAATCTAGGAAAGCATATATCGGCAAATCTATGAAACTTTGCAGCATTTGACTTAAGATCATTGTTGCCTCATCTAACATTATTGGTACCTTTCCTCGTGTGCTTTTAGGAACAAAAAAGGTTGGCTGATTTAAGTTTCTAATATTGTAGCTTGGTATGGGGAGTGCAGTCGAGACACTATGTGGACAAGCTTATGGTGCAGGACAAGTACATATGCTCGGAGTATACATGCAGCGCTCATGGATAATCCTATTAATCAGTTGCATATTTCTCTTGCCCATATACGTATTTGCCACACCCGTCCTAAAGCTCCTCGGTCAACAAGACGACATTGCAAATCTTGCTGGTGAATTCACTCTCCTAGTCATCCCCCAGTTGTTTTCACTTGCTATCATTTTCCCCACCCAAAAGTTCCTTCAAGCCCAAAGCAAGGTCAAAGTGCTAGCTGGGATTGGGCTTGTGAGCCTAGTAGTCCACATTGGATTGCTTTGGCTATTGATTTATGGGCTCGGGTTGGGAACTACTGGTGCAGCCATAGCGTTTGATGTCTCAAGTTGGGGGACTGCAGTGGCTCAAGTCGTATATGTTGTAGTGTGGTGCAAGGAGGGCTGGAATGGGTTGTCATGGGCGGCTTTCAAGGATATGTGGGCCTTTGTTAGGCTCTCTCTTGCCTCTGCTGTGATGTTGTGCTTAGAGGTATGGTATATGATGAGTATAATTATCCTCACTGGTCATCTTGACAATGCAGTGATTGCAGTTGGGTCCCTTTCTATATGGTAAGCTTAGGTTTCTTGTGCATATTATCTTTTCTTAACTAGCTTTTGGATTCTAGGAATTACAAATTCTGGAGTCCTGTAAACGGATATTCAGAACTTGATTTATAAACTCCTCTGAATCTCTTTAGTACTACATAACAAGAACTAATTAGTGTTTTTTGGCCAGTATCAGTTGTAAAACACTTCAATGCTTAACTCGGTTTGTAAACTAGAAAAATAATATGAAAGTACTATTTAATATGTAATGTACGTTTCTCCTGAAATTACTCTTCATACACATACCTAACTTAAGCTCCAAGCTAACACGTGCGGAGCATGTTTCCAATGACGTCAAAAATAACCATCACTACCCCTGAAGTCATGCATGGCACACCAAACATCATGTGTCAAGACTGAACCACGTGGAGGAAATCTGAAAATGGACATACCCACGTTGGTTGGGTCTTTCGGGTTGGGTCCCACTTCAGCCCGGTCCTCACGGCGCGTGCTCACCCAGCTGGCTGGTTGCGCATGCCATGAAGACTACATTGGGCTTCGGTCTGACCCATTGGGTCTTGCTTGATAATTGAGCCTTACCTAGATGGCGGCTCAGATCTGGCGTTGACCTGGCCCAATAAAACTACCTAGATATGTCCTCGCACGTTTAGGAAGTTGAAAGATTGTACTCATCTTGCAAGGGTGGGAAAAAATTCAGAAGTAAATGATCATATCAATCAAATATTCTGAGAAAATTGGTTTAAAGTTCCAGAGCACTAGTTATTGGTTTGTATGATTGTTGTCACATATGAATACAAGATTGGCCAGGCTTTGATCTGAATGCGTTTTGCTTGTTTTCCTCGTTGACATTGTTAACATCTACTAACTTCTCTTGGTTTGATCTTTCAGCATGAATATCAATGGATATGAAGGCATGATATTCATGGGAATAAATGCTGCAATAAGGTAAGAAAATTGGACTCATCCATACCTCATGATAGAATCCTGGAGCCTCTGCTCGTACATAGATCCACCACCCCAAGTGTTCAGACCAGCAATCTACGGCTTCAAAGCTAAGTAAAAGGAGATGCACTAAAATATTGCTAGTGTCTTAAGAGGAAGTTAGGGATAGTTCAATGGAGAATATATCCATTAGTTGTCTTTGTGTGTGTTTTGGGATAAGAAGGGCAGAAGCGCAGTCGAAAGATTAATGTTGCACTAGAAAATTGCTACTGTCTAAGAGAAAGTTTAGTGATAGATCAATGGAGAATGAATCCATCCACTGTAGATGCCGAAATGTGTGTTTATTTTTTAAAGGTAACTATTCTTGTTCACTTGTTTCTTTTTTTCTTCCTCAGTGTTCGGGTATCTAATGAGCTTGGTTCTGGACATCCAAGAGCAGCCAAATACTCCGTCTACGTTACAGTTTTCCAGTCCTTGCTTCTTGGGATTTTCTTTATGGCTCTTATCTTGGCAACTCGGAATTATTTCGCTGTAATTTTCACAAGCAGCAAAGATATGCAACAAGCCGTTGCTAACTTAGCATACCTTCTCGGTATCACCATGGTTCTTAACAGTGTCCAGCCTGTGATATCAGGTATTGTTTAGCATCTACGTGCATCTAAGTTTGTCTAGTTATTCATATCAGACGATGAAATTTCCATGTTTGTAGATTTTTGCATTCGCAATTTTAGAAAATAAATCGAAAGTTGTGGTCATTTTCAGGTGTCGCGGTTGGGGGTGGATGGCAAGCTCTGGTAGCTTACATCAACTTGGGATCCTACTACGTATTTGGCCTCCCACTTGGATACTGTCTTGGTTATGCAACAAATCTGGGAGTAAAGGTAGGAATAGTCTGTCTCACTTCCAGTACCAAATCTACTTACACGATATAAATCCAGCACTTAAGACTCTTGCCTTTGTATTGGACTTGTAGGGAAGGGAATAAGCAAAGGATACAGTAACAAGATTACCAACTGAAAAAGATAATTTTCATTTCGTATTTCATATTAATACCATCTTTCTTCCCTCTTGATAGTTCCCTACAAATCTTTGGGTTTTCTGGATCTACCAATTTGATTTGGTTCTTCTTCTTGAATCCAAATAGTACTTGTTGCCTGCGAGAGGAACAACACGTTAGTGTCACTGACCGATACTAATCGAGGATACTCCGATGCTTAAATCAGAATACAGAAGTGAAGAACAAAACTATTTACACTGAGAGTGTATTTTTTTGGATTTAGTAGCCTCCTTTATATAGACTAGCATATGCATGTGCAAGTAGGAGTTGATCAATCTATGGAGCAATTATTTAGAGTAAATAGTAGATATATTATTTTATTTTTGCCGTAATTGTTATTGGGTGGTTCAAGATGGGTCAAAAGAATTTAGTAATATATTTTGAGGGCAACTTTGGAATTAAAAAAGTTAACAAAATGACAATTTGAGATTCCCTTTATATATGGAATAGATGTTTGTTGTTTCTAAAAACAACTTTAGGATA
This sequence comes from Arctostaphylos glauca, assembly GCA_019985065.2. NCBI lineage: Eukaryota > Viridiplantae > Streptophyta > Magnoliopsida > Ericales > Ericaceae > Arctostaphylos > Arctostaphylos glauca. The sequence goes on along the minus strand of JAHSPW020000013.1, from coordinate 27,382,304 downwards.
TGCTCAAGTTCCGATTTGAGATTCCCCTATGAGATCCTTTCCCAAACTTTCGAGATTCAATCCAGGGCTCTTTCCATAGTAGTCCCGAAGTTCTTTACGATTTTCCGGAGGCCTCATCGGTTCGGATATCACTTTGGGCCACGTCCTTGCCTCGGCCTGTTATCTAGCCTTGGGCTTAGGCCTTCAGACTATTGGGCCTCCAATCCTTCCGCCCTGCCTCTTGGCTTGTCCCAATCCAAGCCCTGCCTTACTGTCAGGTAGACGGAAACAGCCCAATATGTCGGCCCATTACAAATCCATGATCCAACCACAGCCTTAAAGCACAAATATGTTCAAAAAATCATTGATACCTTCTCAAGAGTCTTATTTTGTGTTTCTGCTTTCGACCATGCCTTCAGCTATCATATGTTTCTTTTGAAATTGTTGGATATTTCGCTAATTTACTTTCAGTTGCATGGCATATATACCTCCACTCATGCTGCAAATTCATATGCTTGTGGATTCTTGATTATAGGGACTCTGGTCAGGAATGATAGCAGGAACAGGACTGCAGACACTACTCCTATTTTTCGTACTTTACAAAACCAATTGGAACAAAGAGGTAAAACCCTTCCAAAGAAGTCTCTCAAGTATTTTGGAAGGGCTCCTACTCACCTCCTTAGTACAAGAGATTTGTTTTTATTTGATCATATGAAATGGAAAAGAATAATCAACTAAAACTTAATAATTCTGCGGATTTGCAACGATATTATCGGTAATTCTGAGAGAAATAACATTCTCACCATTGTTTTGTGATACTCAAATGCAGGCGGAGCAAACAACAAACCGTATGAAGAAGTGGGGAGGGCAAGACATTAACACTAACAAGTTAGACAACAGTGTATGAATGCCTGCTCATTACTAGAACGGAGTTGAACCTTTATGGTTTTATAGCTATTATTTTTGTTATCATTTTGTGATTTCTTCTAGCCTTATAAGGATGGCAAATTTTGAATTAATTATTTAATGTTTGTCCCCAATTCCAATCCCATATACTATCATCCGAATCACGTTAAAATTCCAAGAGGTGTAAGACTGATTTTACAAATATAAGCAAAGACTCTTGTTTTGGAACTATGCAAGCCAGACATTTTTTTCTTCTTTTCAACTTCGGATGTACCTATGGAATCGATCCGAATTTAGTTGGTTTATCGGCATACAACTCCAGAATAGATCAGTTCAGAATAAAAAAAATTGTACCAATCTTGACCAGATTTAATGAAAGGATTGATATCAGTTCGGATAACATCGGTTCGGTTGCTTAGCGAAAAAAACATCGGTTCGGTCAGAATAATCAAATTGACAAAAAAACACACCTACTAATTCGTCCACGGCCTAAATTGATAGCACACAGCCACTGAAAATAAATTCATAAAAAATTTGGTTGCCGCGTATACTTTGGATAAAATTTACCAATTAATTTACCACATCCTATAAAATTAAATGACTAAGATTTATCTCATTCTATAAAACCAATTTTCTTCCACAATGTATTATAAATTTTGTGTGGTTCGATCGTTAAGAACAAAAAACAAGAAACTCGAAACCGAACTGAAAAAACCAAAAACACATGTATGATCAATCTAAAACCAATCAAGCATACTTTGGACCAATCAAACTGCGATTTTTCTGATCAATTTATTTTTTGTCCGGTTATGTTTTCACCTGAAATGCACTTATGAATTAGATATACAAGCTAAGTCTACAAACACACTAATCGTGAACAGATTCAGAAACAAATATATCCGGAATTTTCCAATACACGTGGAGCTCATGTTATTATGGAGAATATTACGTGAATGGAATGATCTCGAGCACACTTGTTTTAGATTCTGTACACAAATAATTGTGTTTATAGACTTTTTCTTCTTAGATATACCTATAAATTGATTATTATACTAAAGAAGTAGGGGATGTGATTCCGTTGGTAGAAGATTAATGCTAGGAACATCCAGACACAGATGTGTCCAAAATTATTGGGATGTACCTATAAACTGATTATTATACTATAGAAGTAGGGGTTGTGATTCCACTGGTAGAAGATTAATGCGAGGAATAAAGATTATCCGAACACATCAGGACACAAATGTATCCAAAATTATTGAAATTTACGTACATCTAATAATTTCGAATACATCTGCACGATCTATGTTTTAAGATTTTTTCTTGGTAGAAAGTACTTTAATTGACAAGTCTGGAACACTCTTTTTATCTGTTATTGGAACACAACTTACGCATTAAGCGAGAGGCCATACTCCATTGCGTGTCCATGCCGTGTAAGTAATATGGAGTCCCCCTATCCCACTCCAAGCATATTCTTCACATGCCCACCCTTCTTAATCCACTTCTTTCAAATCAACAATCAAAATCAGGCACCTGTAAACCTAGGACCACTTTATTCCCAATTCGTTTATTAGCTGTGAAAATTATAAAAAATATACGAGTATATAATAAAAGAGAAGATAAAATAGATGGAGGGATTAATCAGATGAGCGAATAGTTATAAAAAAATTATTTGAGTATTTTTTAAAAAAGCAAATATGATACATATAAGTATATGGATGATATTTCTGTAATTAATAATTATATTTTTGTATTCAATAATGATATTTGCGTAAATAAAAGGAGGATATGAAAGCGAATAAGATATGGACAAAGAAAATGGTCTCTAAATTTTATTCCTCTCTAGGCGGATAAAATTTAGACTCCGAATATTATATTCGAGGTCTACAGTCACTAACAAATCCCGGATATAACAACCCAGATTGCTATATCTGAGATTCAAATTTTATAAGGTTCCAATTTTATGTCCCTTATTTAACCCCTAACAAACAGAGCCTAAAGAAAAATTCATTAGATACTCTTCAAACACCTCCAAAATTAAGTCGTTTCGATTTCATACATTTTAATAATAATTTGTGAGGAAAAAGAGATCCTTTTTGCATGCACTACAACTTTGTATCCTCTCTTTAAATATTGCCAAATTGAAAATGAGAAAGTCTACGAACACATCTTTTCATGCACAGATTCATACACAGATGTGTTCAAAATCGTTTGATACAACTGAGGTCCTCGAAAATGATATGGACTCTACGTACATTAAACGGTTCAAATATATCTGTGTCCAAATGTTTCCATAAAGAATGTTTTTGGACTTCCTCATTGAAAGTTACTCATAACAAAGCCCCCTTTAAAATGTCTCCTTGGCCTTGCCCACCAAACCTCATCCTTGCAGTTCAATTCACCCCAAAAAGAACACTAACAAAGCTATGCTTAGCATCTACTTAAACCTTTAGGTAATTTTCGATATGACAGATAATCTCATCTTTGAACATTACTATGTGCAAACTGAGAATATTGTAGTGCAGTCGGGCATTTTGTAATACAATAAAATGACATAATTTTAATTATATTTAACTCAAATTGTCCGAAACAATTTACGCACGTCTCGATTAATCTCTCTGGGACTAATCTTATTGTCTACTTGCGGTAATCTCAATTAAAACCAAAACAAAGCTTTGTATAGATTTATTCATAGGAGTTGATAGCACCTGAGAAATCTTAAACCTGAGATGTGACAGGTAGAGCCCAAAATTGTCCAATACACGCGGAGTTCATATTATTTTAAAAAACTCCATGTGCATTGGACGATTCCATACACATCTGTATCCGAATTTGTATTCTCAAATTGTATTTTAGACTTGCTCTAAAATATAACATGCAACATAGGATGGTATACAGAAATTCTATTGTCATGCATTAAAACGACATTATTTTTTTTCCACTAAAAATTGCCCAAATATTACATAGTTATTTGGGAAATTTTTCAATAACCAAAAATAATATTACTTTAATGCACAACACGCATCACAATCCCGTGCCCCACATGATGTCGTATTACATATCAAAGTTAAACTAATTAGTGCCCCATTTTAATGTCCTACTTTAATGTTTATTGGATGGTGACTTGGTAATATTCGTCCGAATCCTGGGGTTATTCAATCCGCATACTCCTCCAATTAAAAGCCTATAAATACCCAATTAACCAGTTTCAGAGTCACAAAGCATTCCAAAACCAGATCATCTTCTACCTTCTGAATTCAGATTTTCCGGCGCCAAATGGCAGGCCGTTACGAAGTCGGGGTAACCATCACGTCGGCGAAAGACCTGAAGAACGTCAACTGGCGTCACGGCAGTCTCAAGCCGTACGCTGTGGTTTGGGTCGACCCTAAGTCCAAATGCTCCACCAGAGTCGACGAGGAGGGTGACACCTGCCCTTACTGGGACCAGACCCTCGCCATCCCTCTCAACGCTCCCATCGAAGACTCCACCCTATACATCGACGTTGTCCACGCCAACGCCGATGAAGACACCAAGCCGCTCATCGGATCGGCTCGCCTCCCTCTCAGAGATGTCGTCGACGAAGTCGGCCTCGGCGAGAGCGTCACCCGTAAGCTGGAGCTAAAACGCCCTTCCGGCCGCCCCCATGGCAAAATTGAAGTGAAGGTTAGCGTGCGCGAGCCCCGCTATCATGCGCCGGATCCGTACCACGCCCCGCCTTACGGAGTTCAACAGGGTTCGAGGGACTTCTATTCTGCTCCGGCACCCTACGGTGCCCCCTACGCCTCGCCTTACCAGGCGGCCCCGCCATCTGGGTACCCCTACGGTGCGCCGGCGTACGGACAGGGGAGTTACGGACAGCCTGCCCCACCAGTTTACGGACAGGGGAGCTACGGGCAGCCTGCACCACCGGTTTACGGGCAGGAGGCGTATGGTTACGGTCAGCCGAAAGAAGAGAAGAAGAGTAAATTTGGTGGGATGGGGACGGGATTGGCTGTGGGTGCGGTGGGAGGGGTGTTGGGTGGTCTGGCGATAGCGGAGGGCGTTGATTACGTGGAGGACAAGATTGAGGATGACGTGGCGGAGAGGGTGCAGGATGATTTTCAAGATGGGGATTATGATGGTGGTGATGACTTCTAGAGTGCGCAATGTGTTAAACACACCTTTTTCTTTGTGAGCAAGTGTATGAACACATTCTTCGTACACAATTTCAGATAAAAATGTGTTTGAAATCGTTCGATTCACATGAGATTTATATTATTTCAAAGACTCCATGTACATCGACGAATTCGAGACACATCTGTATCTGAATTTGTGAACGAAAAAATGTGTTAGTAGATTTTTTGTGTTTTTTTCTTTTGATTTGGTGTTGAATGCTTTTTTTATTGGAAATAACCTTAAAATCACAAAGGGCGCATGTTTTAGAGAATATATAATGTCTTAGGTATTGGGCCCCATAGGCTGGAAATTATGCTGGAACCTTCTCTCATGGTGGACCATACCATATTGAAAAGTGTACCTGGGACCAACTCTAGTGCATTGATTTTTGTTTATTTAAATCATATAGCATTGGATTCAATTACTTTTCTTTGGAATATATTCAATTACTTTGATTGCACTACTTGGTCATATCTTTACGCTTTCCCAATGAAAAGTTGTTGATTCTGATTTCACGATTTGGACAGATATTGAAGTATTACTTTGTTAAACTTCTCATTAAAGTTATTCAAGGTTTAAAGTTATTCAAGATTGAGCCGGCACCAAAATGGGCTATTAATTGGGTGAAATCCAGTGATAAAATAAGCCCCATAAGTTGGACCGATGCCCAATGTAGTCCACATTCCTTTTCTCGCCAGTTTTGGACTTGGCTTGACATATGAATTAGAGGAGGTTGATTTTAATTCTTTTGTAACTTTTTCTTCCGTTCACTCTCCTTATAGTCCACCCATTTTCTAGTAGTTTGAAGAGGCACAAGCTTTCTGCCGGCATAATACACATACCCAGATTCTCCCTTTCGGATTGAATGTTTTCCAAATCGATATTCAATAATTTCAAGGGGAATAAGATGTGGATGAAGAAGGGCAAGCACCAAGATATCAAAAGTTATAGTTGTAGGTTTTTACCCAACCAACACCACACTCAAATGAGTCCATGAAGGATGAGTAAGCATGGCCTGTCCATGGCCACTAGCCTTTCAATTACTAAATTGTCATGACTTATGTTATCGAGCTTCGAAACTAGTGTACAAGCTCTGAAAGACCTCGTCTCCTGCTGACGGGTTAAGTTCAACTAGATCTTCAAGTAGATTAGATGGGCAACCCACTCGCTTGATAGGCGCGCATTGTCTAGACCAAGCTGAAGCGATACCCGACCTACTCAATGTGGCTATACTTCTCACATGTCCTCCAGAGAATTCAGCCCAGACATGTGACGTTGACCTAGCGTCTTATGCATCATGCATGACGTCAAGAGAAGGGACGAATAATTCTGATGTTATCAGAAGCCTCCTTTGCACATGCAACTTAAAGCCCAATTTAAGTCCAACTATATTAAGGAAAGTGAAGGTGAAAAATACAATACATGTTATTTTCTTTCTTAAAGAGTACTTTTAAATTATCTCTTTTCCTTCATAGGCTAATTTAAGCATGAGAATACTTTCTAACTAATACCAGTCGGACAACACTAATTAATTCTTTCTTTTGCAGTTATAAAAGGATTTTTTTAGGGAAACTTAAGAATCGAGTACGCGACAAACAATAATCCGATTAAAGAACTCCAGAATTTCAATAATTACCTAATAGAACAAGGATTACATGTAAGTAGAGATTATTTGAGCCAATATTTCAAACGTCCTGATTCAATTTCTGCCAGGATTGTTTTAAGAAAACAACACAGGCTAAAAGATTTGAGTTAGATGCTTAACCCATTTCACCCATTTCCACAATTCATATAGCATATCTCATCTCGATTCGAGTTGAATATGTAGAATATCGATCCCGACCGAATTAATCAAGGGACTGAAATTGGTTCGGGGTGTGCTCGGTTTAGTCGAGAATTTCGATTTTTTAGATTTTGAATGGGCTGCACCATTTTAACAAAAAAATTGGACTGAATGCAAGGAGGGAAAAAAAAAAGAACAATAAAATTATATTGCATGTACATAAATCAATCTTACTATTAAATGGATTGGCGCGCCACAGCTCCTCTATCTTTGGCCACAAGATGAGATTGATCACAGACCACTAAAAAACTAACACCCCATTCGGTCAATTTCGGTTTGGATCACAGTATTTCGGTTTTGGGTAACCGAGATTGAACCAACAAATCACAATCTTTTTCCAAAAATCGAGACTCACCGAACCTATGCTCAGAGCAACCAAACCCCAAAATTTTCCGTCGATTTTTCTGATTGGTTCGCTTTGCTTGGTCTTATTTCACCCCTAACAGAGGCAGTTAACAAGAACCCAGAAACAGCACAAAAAGGCATTTGCTATGTAATTTAAGGTCAAGGAATTTGCAGCTTTTGGGGAAGTCCCTAATGAGTTGATGGTGAATGTATAGCTTTTCCCTGTCAAGTGGGGAACAAAAAAAATAACACAGAAAACACTAACCTCTAGCAACTTCTATGATGCATGAGTAGAATGGTTAACCAAACTGAAGCTGAAGTCCCACAGCTTCTTTGCCAGTTCAGTATCATTTGCTTGCGAGTTCGCTTCGGCTAAATTACAATCTGAAAAATATTTGCCACTCATCCCTTTAACCTGTGGATGCAATGCCACATAGCATGTAGTTGCTGCCCCCTACAATTAATTCCATTAGAAATGAGATTTGTCCACAATACATGTTACAGCATGAAATGAGGCATAAATTTCAAGTACCTGCTGAACATTTTTAAGCACGTATTTACCAAGAACGTCAACAAGACCTGCATACGATTACAACATCAAAACATTAATATAGTAAATACCTCGATAACTACATTGCATACACGAAACAGAAGCAAGTCTTGCAGTACTTGGATTCCTGCTGCTATGCTACACATATGGAACATAACTTCAAAGTAATATTATCGAAAAGAAAGAACAGTTAACAAGTTCTAGTCCCACAAATGCGGGGTTTACGAGAGTACGACAAGGCATGAACCTAACCTTGCAGCTCTAGTTGCATCAATGTTGCCTTGCCTCCCCATTTGGACTTACATTCTCAAACTTGGTAGTAGCCAGGCTTCTAAGAATATATGAAGCAAGATTACGACCCAAGCACAAGACAAAGGAGATGGCTCACCCTTACTATTAAGCTGAACTTTTTTCCCCCGAGTTTGTACTAACGAGTTTTTACTTTACCAGTCATCACCACAACCAAGATATTTATGGTTACTATAAAAGCATGAAAAGGCCAGAATATCCTCAAGGGAAAGAGCCACCTTGCTTTCAATATACTTAAATGAGTTAAACCTCCTTTTGGAGATTATGGCAGGTTTTGGTCAGATTTAGATACAAGAGATTCTTATGCAACAGTTGTAATTATTCAACGCTCCAGGATAACCATGTGGTATTCTCAAGTGGTACTTCTAACAAATTGCATAGGGACATTTTATGATGGAGTCATCAACAATCACTTTTGGTGGGTTGTGGGAGATAAAGGGGTGCTTTACATAGTGTGTACTGCAGTAACTCATTGGCCAAGACTACCACAAGTCCAAAGTAGTTAGTCATGCAACGGAGGTTGTTTGAAAAGTTTGATTTCAAAGTAAATGGTGAAGCATCGTCCTTGAGTTGGAGCTCATATAACGGAATGCTTGATAAAGTGGTAGTAGAAAAGTGAAAAAACACAGAAAATCTAATAAGGACCCGTTTGATTGGTCAGACTACAAATGGGGGTCCTACTGGACACAACAAAAATGGTCAACGAATATGTATAAAAATAAGAGGATTATCAATAATACATCCCCTGTGGGACTGCTTGTCCAGTGAATATATGTAATCCCTCCATCAATTGTTGCATTCAAACACAGGAAAAATGGTCAAATGACTCAAATCCATGATCTGGAAGCATATGTTCACACTTTGCGTAGGTTGTCTTACAACAGTAGTATAGTCTTTCTTCTTCTCATAAAGTAACGAACAGGCACCACAAAAAGGAAGAAAAAGATTACCACTAAAAAGGCCATAATGACGGAATAGATTGGTGGCAATTGCTCCTGGATGAAGTGAATTTGCAGTTAAATCCAACCCATTGTCCTGTGCAGGAACAGTCCATTAATAGCTTACACTTGAACTCCAATTACCTCTAGCATATTCCACATCCATGTTTTAGCACGAATTGGAAAAAAAATTGGGAGAAAAAGAATATTTAAAGAGATACGTAAATTCCACAGTATACCATTAGGAAGTTCAATGTATTTAAAGTGGTACACATTACTTTCAAATGCCTGGCAAGTTCATTGGCATGCAGAACATTAGCAAGCTTTGACTGACCGTACGCAGACAGACTGTTGTACCTGCAGATTTCAAGTACGCAAAAAGATTCAAAGGAAGATATATACTTATTTTTAATACAAATAGAAGTAAAAACACAGCATATCTTGCATAGAAGACTGACTCAAGTGTTTCCTGCATTCGAAGTTTCAAAATCTTTTCAAGAGGAAATCAAGATTATTTAGCGTCCGCAAAAATCACATGCCACAAAAACATTGGACTAGCTTATGGCTGTTTTGCCAATGGATGTACCATTGCAGTGAAGGATTCACATTAACTAACATAGAATCTGCCCAATGGAAAATGTTACTTTAGTCAAGCACTGTTGATTACTAACTCATGTATGCGTGTATGTTGAATACGATTGTGAAAGTAGTCTTACCCCGATTGATCATTAATACGGTCAAATCTGATCCCTTGAGAATATGAAAATTGGTGCCGTCTTGATGATACATTTACAATCCTACCTTCTTTACTAGTTCTACGCGCTGTTTTCTTCATGGTTTCCAACAATAAGTCAGTCAAGAGAAAATGACCTGCACAGAATCTCTCAATCACTAACCCACAGACAAAAATTGGTGAAATGATAGCTTAGCTAAACCGAATCCTCAATATTGATAAGAAATGAAGAACAAAAAACTACATTTAGGTTCAAACCAAGATGGTTATTTTAAAAAAGTATAGTAGAATACGAGGTTATTGAACAAGTGTGCACATGAAATACTTGAATGTAAAAGTAATTTATCTTACCTAAGTGGTTGGTTGCAAACTGTAGCTCTATGTTGTCTTTGGAAAGCATGAATGGAGTTGCCATAACTCCTGCATTGTTACTTGCAACAAGAGAAACAAAATTCAGTTATATTTAATACTTAAGCTAATCATTATCTATGGCATTCCCTATATTCCCTACATGTCTTACATGAGGAGATTTAGAGGAAGACCCAACGAATTGAACTCCGAAGCAAACTTCCTCACTGACGCCAACGAACTGAGGTCCAACTCCATAGCTTCAATTTTTGCGGTTGGAATGTCCGTCACTATAGCTTCTTTGACCACTTTTCCAGAAGCCATATTTCTGACGGCCATTACTACATGGACACCACGCAATGCAAGTACGCGCGCAGTTTCAGCGCCAATACCACTTGATGCTCCTGCAATAACAAGAAGAAGAATAAGAACAATATATGCCAAAGATTTAGGCACCAAAGGCAAATGAGTAACAAAAGAAGGATTAACAACAATATGGTACTTTGGCCAACATAGGCCACTTATCAGCATTGGTCCTTCTGGGCAAAGTACTGGATGAAGATGAACAACAGATTGAACAAGGAAACTCAAATAATCCAACTTCGGGGACATTCTACAATTATCTGGCTTATATAGTTTACTGCAAAAGTTAGAGGGATTTGTTGCCCAGTGGCTCCTGCTACTTATAAAATGTTGCACGTGAAGCGTATAAGCATACAAATTGGTTCAATGAAGTTGAACATACTACCTTGAGTAAATTGTCTTTCTCAACACACCGAGATACCATCATGATATCCATAAACACTAACTTTACGCTAATTGAGAACAAAATCCAACTTTCATTCAAGTCCGAGCAGGTGAGCAGTGATAAAATTTGAGAATTAAAAAATTGGACAAAACCCAGGAAATTCTCCTCATTTTTTGGCAAGTAAGAATGAAGATAAAATGCTATACTGGTTTTTGGTGCCGATTCATTCGCAATGCGCCACATGTACCCCTTTTTTCTTCTGCAAAGCCTTTTGTTTTGTGCTTATGTAGAAGGAAAATTAGAAGTTCACAAACAAAAGGTATCTCGAAGGGATGAAGACCAACCACGTGATTAAATTATCGAGAAAATAAGGAGAATCGGGTTCTCCATTGGAACGAAGTGCTTCACGCTGACAGTCAATTGATAAGTGTTGTGACTTGTGATATCCTCCAGACAAATCCTTAAATCTCTAACGAAAACAAAGTACTCGAAGCAGCTCAATTGCCTCAATTGAAACAGGAAATGGAGCAGAAATTTTATGACCTCGAGTGATATGAACACATCACGCCAATCGTTTAGCTTTTCCGCAACAATTTCTGAAATCTCCTACGAAAAATAATACTTGAAACAGCTTAATTGCCTCAGTTGAAAGTTGAAACAGGCAATCGAGCAGAAATTTCGTGACCTCAAGTGATACGAGCATCATCACGTCAATCGTTTAGATTTTCCGCTTCAAAATTGTTATTCATTGCAGAATTATAGGTGTAAAAACATTATCAGCGACCATGAAATCCCAAATAAACTCAATTGTTGTCAAACTAGGAATGGAGTAGCGAGCAGTTTCGTTCAAGTTTTGGTTAGAAATAAGGATTAGAAATCACCTGTTACTATGGCAGTAAGGCCAGACCCATCAATTCCTTCCGTCACTTCCTCAGCTGTAGAGCTAGCTGAAAAACCAGACGGTCCTTTTCTGCTAAATAACCACATCCCTCTCCCTCTCCCTCTCCCTCTCCCTCACACGCGCAGAAAATGCAAAGAGGAGGTAAAATTAAACTCAGCCCGTTACGGCTCGCTTTATTTATACGTGATTTATTAGGCCGGTTGGTGGATGCGGGCTAAGGCCTTCAGGTCCAGCCCATCTTATAGATTTTTGGTGCCCCGAAATATCCAGCCCGACCCGCCAACGTGGGGGAAGATCATCCCCAACCATTTCAACTGCCGCCACGTGCAAGCAGGTAACCCTAACATCAGTCATCGTCCCCATTTCCCCCAAGGTTACTCTTATCTCTCTATTTCTCTCTAGCCTGTAGAGGTAATGCATTTCACTGCATCTTCGTTCACAAACGGCCGTCAATTCTCTGCCAACTGATTCTGGCCTCACATTTCAGGTATGCAAAAGCTCAAATTTATTTCTTGGGTGAGCCAAAAGCTCAATTTTTTCCGAAATGTATTCGATTCGAATTTATGCAAAAGCTCAATTTTTTTCGAAATGCATTCGATTCGAATTGGACTATGAATGTTATCAATTTACCTTACTTGATTGAATTCATGTCGATCTTCTCTGTCGGGTGCTTTGATTTTCTCTTTTTGGACTATGAACATGTTAACGAATTCGCATTCACAGGTTGTCCTGCTTCTACACGGATAGCGCGAAGTGGGGACATTCTTTACATTTTTCTTTTTCATCATCAAAATAGCAAATCCAGAAGTTGCTTCATGATCCAACCACAGCCTTAAAGCACAAATATGTTCAGGAAATCATTCATACCTTCGCAAGAGTCTTGTTTTTGTGTTTCTACCTTCGACTGCGCCTTAAGCTGTCATATGTTTCTTTTGAAATTGCTGGATATTTCGTTAATTTACTTTCAGTTGCATGGCATATATGCCTCCACTCATGCTGCAAATTCATATGCTTGTGGATTCTTGCTTATAGGGACTTTGGTAGGGAATGATAGCAGGAACAGTACTGCAGACACTGCTCCTATTTTACGTGTTTTACAAAACCAACCAGAACAAGAAGGTAAAACCTTTCCAAGGAAGTCTGTCAAGTGTTTTGGAAGGGGCTACTACTCGCCCCTTAGGGCCCGTTTGGATGGGGTATTATTTTCAGGGAGATAATTTTTAGAGGGGGTATAAGATAAGAGGGGGTATTATTTTTTGAGGGATGGCCCACATTGATGTGATATTTATAGAGAGGTATAAAAAAGTAGATGGTTTGGATGAGGGATTAAACAAGGGGATAAAGGGGGATAAAGGGAGATAAGAGTGGGTGGATAAGGAAAAAAACTGTTGCTCGTTTGGATGGGGGAAAAAAGAAGGGGGATAATTTTTGGAGGGGGTAAAATAATCGACGTGACATGTTTAGCATGGTTTGGGAGCAAAAAATACAGGGGGATAATTTTTCACCTCTCCAAAAATAATCCCCCGAAGAGGGATAAAGGGGGATAATTTTTTTTTTTTTTGGGGGGGGGGGGTGCCCAAAAATTATCCCCCGGAGAGGGATAAAGAGGGGAGGGGGTATTGATAATACCTCTTATTCCTCATTACAAATACAAAATAACCTTATCCCCATATTTTATCCTCCATCAAAATCAAGTATTATTTTATCCCCATTTTTTAATACTTCATCCAAACTATCTATTTTTTATTACCCCCTCTATAAATATCACATCAATGTGGGCCAACCCGCCAACTCTTTAAAAATAATACCCCTCTTATCTTATCCCCCCTCAATAACTTATTCCCCTAAAAATAGGGTCCATTTGGACTGCAGTATTTATTGTGGTATTTATTGAAATTTTTTTCGTCCTTATTTGAATTTTTTTTGTAATTTTTTGTTTTTCATCAATTTTTTTTGATTTATTAATTCATCTCGACAAGAGCTTTCAGAGAAGTTATCAATCATCGGCTAAATTTGAAAAAAGTTCAGAAAAAACAAAAATAAATAAAAAAATAGAGTTTTTTGTACTTATTCGTCGTCTTTAGTGACTTTTTTTTAACTTTTGGACATAATTTTATACTCATTAGATTCCTTTTATCAAGATGGACTAATAAACTACAAAATATTGAGATTTAAACAACAAATGCAAAAAAAATGAATAAAGACAAAAATAACAAATAAATAAAAACTATAGCCCAAATGGGGCCTATAATCCCTTATCCAATCAGCCCCTCAAATGACTATTTTTGAATAATTTAAGGGTTTTTTAACTTTGTTTTACCAATTAACAAGAAAAAAGAAAAAAATAACAACAAAATATAAATCAACAATAAAAAATTTAGTTAAAAAGAAAAAATATATAATTTAGCTCGCGTAAATTTAGTTAACAATAAAAAAGAAAAAAAGAAAAAAATTAGTTAACAATAAAAAAGAGAAAAATATAATTTTGGAAGGGGGTGAAAATCTAAGAGGGGGTAATAATTTTTGGAGGGGGATAAGAGGGGGTAATAGGGGATAAGAGGGGATAATAATTTTTGGAGGGGGACTTTTTTCCCATACAAACCATGCCAAAAAAATTAATAAGGGGTGATAATTTTTTGAGGGGGGTATATCCCCCATCCAAACGGGCCGTTAGTACAAGAGATTTGTTTTTATTTGATCATATGAAATGGAAAAGAAATAATCAACTTAAACTTGACGATTCTGCCGATTTTTTGGAAAATGTGGCAATGATATTATCGATAATTCTGAGAGAAACAACATTTACATGATTGTTTTGTAACACTTGAATGCAAACAAAGCAGACAATAGACAACAGTATATGAATGTCTACTCATTTACTAGAACGGAGTTGAACCTTTAGGATTTTGTAGCTTGTTTTTTTCATTTTTCATTTTATGATTTCTTCGACCCTTCAAAGGATGGCAAATTTTCTCGGACATAGAGATCTTGCTATCCACAGCGCAAAGTATGTAACGTGTCAAAATGTCATTTTGTTGTTCAAAATATCCGTTGCATAGCAGGTTCCCTTTCCTAATTTATCTGTTTTTGTACGGAGCTATAGCTGTTAGGTGAAGTTGTAGTTGGACAAAGTGCTCTCCCATCTTCAGTTTTTGCTGCGCTATTTGTTGGCATTTGGGGCCAAAGGCTGGATGGGAGAAACATGGACTATTTGTCCATCTGGTATCTCATATGTGCTTATTAATTCCATTTTTTATTCTTTTCAAAAATAATTCAATAATCAAACATACCCTGCGGCCCTTTTTGGTAGAGATTAAAGGAGAGGTAATAAAATTTGGTTCCCGAATATAGCAATCCGAGCTGTCACATCCGGAGTTTGTTCGGGATTTTGGATCCCAAGTATGATATCCAACGTTCAAATTTTATTATAGGAAATAAAATTTAGACATTCCTCCTTCTATTCATATTTTATCCCCCTCCATGTTTCCTTTCTATTTACTCAAATATGTTACTATTAATTACAAGAATACAATTATTAATTATGATAATGCCATTCATATCTATCGTATTTTCTTTTCCAAAAAATATTCAAACAAGTCTTTTATAACTAACTATTCATCCTTCTATAAAAATATCTCTTCTTTTATTATATCCCTTCTTATTAAATAAATCATATTATTTTTATAATTTTTATCGCTAATAAACGGGCCATTAAAATTCTGTTTTTTCAAGGTATAAAAGTAAACCTAAATAACTTTTTCTTTTTGTAAATAGATCTAAATGATTTACCTGGAGACATTAAAGTTGTCACATATATACTAGCTTGGACCCTAGCAAAATTTGTAAATCCTCCAATGCAGGAGAACCTAGGGACAAGAGAGTCAGAGGGATTATATCGAGTGAAAGGGAGTGAACATTATCCTTATTTTCATTGGTTGAAATAGTGTAAGTTCCGCTTTTGTAATATATTTTTTGAGTAAGGATGTGACCATTTCAACCAATAAGAGACAATGTAATGTTTACCCTCTTTAAAACAAGGTGAACAAAATCCATTTTGATTCTATCGCATGTGTTTAATAGGGACACGTGAATTCTGTTATGTACATCTCGCACAGTAAGGTATACGGTGCATTAAAAAAAATATTATTTTGATACCAAAATTTTGCTCAATTACTATCCAACCGGTTGAGCAAAATTTAGGTAATCAAAATGTCGCATTTTTAGCGCACAATACATCTTGTTACATGTTGTGCGCAACACCCATTTTTTTTAATGTGATTATTTTTACATCGAATCTAACCTATAGAGAGAGAGAGAGAGAGAGAGAGAGAGGGTGGAAGTTCAACCCTCAAAATCTAGGAGGCATTAGTGATAGTTCCCTCAATCTTAAGCATTAATAATATCTTATAATCCCAAAAATATTACCACGATCCAATTACTTTGACAATTAAAATACTACCATACGTTGGTAATAACTCCAAAATCGGATATAATATTATTGGAATCACGTCAAATTCCAAGCAAGAATTTTTTTTTTCTTTTGAAATCAATTTGGATTCGACCGGTTTGTGAACACACAATCCCATAAGTATCAGTTTGAGATAAAATTTTCCAGATCTCGACCGAATTTATGAAAGAACAATATAAATTCAAATAAGATTTGTTTGGTCAGTAGTTGGGCGACCGAAAGTGGCCTAATTCGGCTAGAACATGTATTGATAAGCCCACAACTCATAATTCACTAAATATGGACCGAAATGACTTCATAAGTAATTAAAATGCCTCCTACTTTTTGTTCAAATTCACCATTTAATTTATCCCATCTTAAAATTTGAATGGCTAAGATTTATCTATCCTATAAAATTAATTTCTTACGCTGTGTATGACAAATTCTGATGGGTTCGGTCGGTATGAACAAAAAATACAAAAAATCGAAACCAAACTAGAAAAATCGAGAAAAGATATATGATTAACGGAAACCACCCGATTCATACCCTAAACCAATCGACAGCGATTTTCTTGATCAATTTGTTTTTCTTCAGTAACACTTTCAGTCCTTGATCTACCTATAAATTGATTATACTAGAAGTACGAATTTAGGAGAGTTGTAGTGCAATTTCCTTTATTGTAATTGTAATGTGAAAAAAATGACATAATTTTGTTCATTTTGTCCTCAAAATTACACCGTTTTAATTTCATGTATTTTGATAACAATTTGCGTCATAAATTAAAACAATATATATTTTCGTGAACAAAATGAACGAAACTATATTATTTTTCTTATACTACACATGCACGATAGAAAATTGAACCAGAGTGGAAGCCCTACAAATAACAATTTTGCTACACGCACAACACAAATGCACAACAACATCAAAATGATATCGTTTAATGTTAAAAAATCAAAAATCAAAGTACAACTCTCTCTCCTCTCTTTTGCCCTTTCTCTGTAACACGCATCATCTTCTTCCCCCCCGCCGCCCCCGGCGCCCAGGATGCCACCAGTCGAAATAGAGAGAGAGAGACCGACCACCACAGCGACAACCACTGGGTTTACCGCCAAACCCACTACAACCACTGTCACAACCCATCCTTATATAGGAAGGATTAGTGACCGGCCAGTGAGTCTAACTCACTAAGGCCTCTAACACAATGAGTTTAAGGATTTTCGTCAATCAAATGTATATAAAAGTTAAAGGTTATCAGAGTACGGTTGCATAAACAAAATAAACTAGAGTTGTGCGTGCAGACAGTTATAAGCACAAATAATGCCTAACTACTTTACTCATTAACTTACTACTACGGTCATCAAAACCGGCTCAAATGTAATCAACTCAACACCTTCTATGTATAGGCAGCTAGGCGTGGCATTACGGCCTTCTTGTCATCTATCATCACCTGTAATGTTGTATTACAACATTCTTAAGCATAAAGCTAGAGTGAATTCAAATATGAAATTCTACGAGTTTGCCATGTTATTCATATGCACAATGCATGTAACATAATGATCTTGATAAACATAATTAACAGCATAGTCCAAAAGGTCAAGCCTAGGACTTTGTTCAAGCTTATCTCATTTAGTTCAATTTAAACGGTTGCCAATTGTTCGTAGGTGGGAGCTACCCCCTTATGCATCATCGCATACGTGGAATGACGTCTTCCATAAACCACATTGGCCGTGGTTAACAACCTTGTTTCACACCTCTCGCTATATTCTAATCCCCTAGCGGTCGGGGTACCGTTTGAACCACTTTTCAACGTATTAATCAATGTTTTCTTAATTAACGCATGGTCTAAGTATGAACAATTCAATATGATCTAGCATGGCATTTTCATGCTTAAAACAACATATAACATTGAAATATCTCATGCTTTCATGCTTTTAAAATTATACACGTAACAAGTCATATTTGAACTCACCTTCTGTCTTGTCTGAGTAATTAATTATTTTGTCGATCTCCTACAATAAATCAATGATACTTTATTTAATACCGATGTTTAATGGTCAATGACATTAATAAAATCCTAATATTTATCGGTAATAAGTGCCAGACTACCGGTAATGAATACCCAAACTACCGGTAATGACTGCCCCAAACTACTGGTAATAAGCCCCGGACTACCGGTAATAGAAGGCAAAGATCCACCTGAAGAAAAGTCAGTGCCCCAAACTACCGGTAATAAGCCCCGGACTACCGGTAATAGAAGGCAAAGATCCACCTGAAGAAAAGTCAGTGCCCCAAACTACCGGTAATAAGCCCCGGACTACCGGTAATAGAAGGCACTGGTCCAGAAGTGCGCAAATTAATCTGAAGTGGCAGAACCCCAAATTCAGCCATGGCTTCTCTCTAATACCTCAACTAACACCTCTGTCTTTCCATTATACACTTCTATGATCACTATTTAAAGTCTAGATTAGTTTATTTCCTAGTTATATTATTATATAAACCATTAAACTAAGAGAAGCAAGGAAGTATACCCAAAACTGAGATGCTTCTTCTTCTTCTTCTTCTTCTTCTTCTCTCTCTCTCTCTCTCTCTCTCTCTCTCTCTCACTAAACTCAAGCCTGAACCAAATGAAAAAGGAGGCCGGGAGAGAGCTCTGGACATGTTTTTATAAAGATTCATGAGGAAAGTTTGAGGTGGCACAAGCAGCTTGGTGTCAACTAATAGGAGAAGCTGGTGATGACTAGCCAAAGTTAATCTCTATCTAACATCAAAATATCCAACCCCCTATGGAAGAAATATTTGGTGTATTAACTCACACCAATTCTACAAAAGCATATAATTCTCTTCTTTTTTTTTTTTTTAAAATCACCCGTTATTTTAACTACGCCCAATCAAATCCTGGAATTAAAACACGTTCTAAAATATCATCGGAATTAATTCGACCGAATTTTTCAAATTTATCAATTATTATTATTACTATTATTATTTTTATTTTTATTTTCCCTCTTTATTTTCTTTATTTGGATCGGGGTCTCACAACCACCACAACGACATCCACTAGATTCGCCGCCAAACCACCACCACGACAACCGCTGGTCGGTCTCTCTCTCTCCCTCTCTATTTCGACTGGTGGCGCGGAAGGGCGGGGGGCAAAGGAGGAGGGCTGAGGGAAGAAGAAGATGCGTGACACAGAGAGAGCGCAACGTGAGAAGAGAGAGAGAGAGTTGTGTTTTGATTTTTGATTTTTTTTTTAACCTTAAACGACGTTGTTTTGAGGTTGTTATGCATTGTGTTGTGCGTGTAGCAAAATTCTAAAAATAAATTTTGTGTGTGGTGGTTTTGTATGCGTGTGTGTGGGTGTGTTGATTCCGGTGAAAGAAAGTACTTTAACCGAAGAGTTGGACCACTCTTTTCGTCTGTTTTTTGAACACTAACCTACGCATTAACCAAGGGGCCAACTCCATTCTGTGTTCACACTGTGAGCATTCACACCAACTTTCTCTAATTTTTTTTTTATTTTTTTCAACAGTCTGTCCTGATCTGATTGTTACTATATTAACTCCCCATATTTAAGGAGTTACTATAGCCTCCTAAATTTTTTTAAAATTTTATTTTGCCTTTTTTTTTCTCCAAGAATTGAATATGAAAGATTTTTTTTAATAAAATAAAGAGTATGATGTATGAAACATTAGAAAATATAGCTCAATAAAATAGAAAAGAGAAAATATTTCTTTAATTTTGTCTAAAAATATGGAGACTAGTGTAAATGCTAAAAAATTAGACTCTCCCTTTCTCACTCCAAGTATATTCTTCAGATGTCCACCCCTCTCAATCATAGTTGTAAATATCATATCGTACCGGTTGATACGTATCGTTTTTATACAAAAAAGGTACCAAGTATCTCTGATACTGTACGGAGAACAATACCGGCCCGTACCAACCGGGTACCGACTGTACCGGATTTTTTTTTTTTTAAAGAGTTGTGAATTTTTTTTTTGAGTTTTCTCTCTATGGTTTATATATATATATATATATATATATATATATATATATATATATTGATATTTGCGGTAAATTTGATAAGGTACCCGATATATGACTGGTATCAATACATACCGTACTAGTAAAAAATTGGTACTCAATTCGATCCGATATTCAGAACATTGCTCTCAATCACTACTTTAACATCACCAATCAAGACCAGCCACGTGCAAACCTAGGAACATTTTGTCCGCTGTGAAGGAAAATTGATTGGATACTCTTGAAATCAAAGTTATCAATCTTGTATTAGTAAACGTATCGACACCAGTATGTTTTGACGTACCACTTTAGATTTATTGATAAAAAATAATAAATATTTTTTAAATAATATTTTCTAATAAAAATCATATTAGACATATAAAATAAGGTCTCACAATTTAAAAATAAATCACCAATCACATTTTATGTGCAATTATTCAAAAAAATTATTGATTGAAAATAAAAATTACACAACCTGAAATAGTTTGGTACGATTCAGAACAACCTGATACGGTGGCCGAAACAGTACAAAGGTAGACTAATAATGCTATGAGGTCGGGATGGTACGTATCGCACCAGTATTGAAGGATGTGGTACGAGATCAATAATTTTGCTTCAAATGCTTTCAAATTGAGAAAAACCTAAGTCTACACAAAAACTCTCATGCACAAATTTGAAAATTGGGAATAGGAAATTCTGTTGTGTGCTGTGCATAATAGGCTCTTTTGGTCCCTAAAATTATCCCATGACTTATATTATTTTGAAGAGTCTCAAATGTATCAAATAATTCTAAACATATTTATATCTAAATTTGTGCATATAAATTTATATGTGTAAATTTTCTTCGATTGATTATTACTCCAAGTAAATCCCCCTTAAAAAAAAGACTCTCCTTTAGTCAAACTAATATTTTTCTCGATAAACTAAATCTTTCCCCTCCCCTGCCAAACCTTATCCTTGCAGTTCAATTGACCTAAAAAGAAAGCAAGTCTACGTACATAATTTTTATTCATAGATCAGAATATAAATTTGCTCGAAATTATTTGATGAACGTGAAACTCTTTATTATTTTGTAAATTTCATATGTATCGAACTGTACTGGATATATCTATATCAGAATCTGTAAACAAAAGCCTGTGTTCAAAGATTTTGTTTTTTTAAAAAAGAA
The DNA here is from genome assembly GCA_019985065.2 of Arctostaphylos glauca. NCBI lineage: Eukaryota > Viridiplantae > Streptophyta > Magnoliopsida > Ericales > Ericaceae > Arctostaphylos > Arctostaphylos glauca. The sequence continues at coordinate 27,360,916 of JAHSPW020000013.1, read as the reverse complement.
ACTATACTCATGCTTCACTTTGTTCATAGATTCTGAACCTTTTTTTTTTCTTTTGAAAAATATTCTGAGATGTTCAATTATGTGTTTCACAAAGAGGAGTGCTAGAGTCCCAGAATTTAGATAAAAAAAATTCTCTTCGAATTCAAAATCAAAGGTCATGATTCACTTAAATCTATGAAAATACAAGTACAAATGAGATCTCGACCTTTAATTTTAAAATTTAGGAGAGTTTCTTGATTCCAATGGGGGACCATAGACTTTTTCTTTCACAAAAGCAGAATTAAACTTTTTTGGCATTTTTTAATTTCAACTGAAAGCTCTCTCTCGATCTCTCTCTCGATCGAATTGGAGCATGGTCTTCAAAACATAACTTGTTTGTGTTCTTTGTAAGCAGTACATCTTGTTAACAAAATTTTATTTTAAAATTTTGAGTTTGTGGTTAATCTCAAATTTTTTTTTTAAATCAACCGTGAATTAAAAAAAAAAACTTTAAGAACACAACATAATTTACATTAAAAGTCGTTTAGAGAATGTTTTAGTGCGCCCATGCATTAAACCAGTACAATTCAACAAAATAACATAATTTTATTACCATTAAAAGTCGTTTATAGTTTACTAAATTTAAATTAATTAAAAAATCTCTTAACATATTTAAATAAAACATGGAAACACCATTGCCTCTCAAAATTCCCTTTAACATGATACATGCACAAGATAGCAAATATGATTTTGCTAATTAGTGGATCTACTTTAAATTGATTGTGTCAAAAATCCTTTATTTTAATTTGATGATGCTAAATTAATTTTTAAGGAATTGGATAGGTCATTAGAATTAACACATGATGTCTTAATAACTCTAAAGCATTAGTTTAATGATAGCATAACAAAAAATAAGATATTTATTTTTTCAAACTCACACATTCGAATCCTACCATTAACAAAAAGTTTTACTAAAGTTTCTTCGGTCATTAATAATCGAGTTATGAAATTAGTCAAACTATGTCCAGTACCTACACTTGGTCTTCAAATAAACAAAAACTCTACACATACACTTTTAATATATAAATTCGAACACAAATGTGTTCAAAATCATCCAATGCACGTGAAATCAAAATTGTTTTAGAAGACTCCACGTACATCAAACAATTTTGAACGTATTTATGTCTGAATTTGTCTTTTAAAGTTGTGTTTGTAGATCTGATCTTAAATAAAACACGCAAAAAGGACGGGACATGAGAGCTTTGGTGTATATGATAGAGTGTGTTGCGTGCGTCAAAATAACACACCATTTTCATCACAAAAAAGCTAAAAGACTACCAAACTGTTTGGAAAAGAAAATTAATAGCCAAAACAGCACAACTTTGACGCACATCACGCTTTATTGTACATAAACGGGGCACGGTATTGTATTCAAACCAGTTAATGCCCCACTTAAGCAGATCAGCAGGACCTGATGTGCATTGCGCGCTAACACGACGCGTAAAAAAGCTGTCCGAAAATTTGGACAATATTCGAACAGCTTTCGGTCAATTTTTTATGGCTAAAATAATATTATTATTAATACACAATCCACTTTATTATACCCCACTACACAACAAGATTTCCATTCACACCTAAGCACATGGTATAGTATTCAAACCGCTTAATGCCCCACATAATATTTTAGTACTTTAATGTTTATTGGATGGTGACCAGTAGGTAATATTTGTAGGAATTCAGGGGTTCTATTTTATTAACCTCTGAAAAAGATGAACATTATCTCCTCTGCTATCGGTTCTTTTTAACTTGTCGGGTTTATCAAACTAAACCATAGTTACTCTTAAACTAAACCATAATCACATGGTGTCTTCTGGGGAAAAATTATCCCGTGTATTGCGCAAAAAAAAAAAGAGAAGCGTTGGCCACGTGATTCTAGTTTTCATGGTAACTATGGTTTGATTTGGCAAACCATACAAGTTAGTAAGAACCAATAGAAACGAGGTAATGTTCAACTTTTTTGTACGAGGGTGAATAAAATAGAACTCGGAATTGGAGGCTATTGAAACCTATACTCCTCCATTAAACCCTATAAATACCCAATTAGCGAGTTTTAGAGTTCAGACACACTTCCAAAACCAGATCTTCTTCCACCTTCCGAATTCAGATTTTCCGGTACCAAATGGCAGGACGCTACGAGGTCGGGATAACCATCACGTCGGCGAAAGACCTGAAGAACGTCAACTGGCGTCACGGCAGTCTCAAGCCGTACGCCGTCGTGTGGGTCGAACCTAAGTCCAAATGCTCCACCCGAGTCGACGACGAGGGTGACACCAGCCCCTACTGGGACCAGACTCTCGCCATCCCTCTCAACGCTCCGATCGAAGACTCCACCCTCTACATCGACGTCGTTCACGCCAACGCCGATGAAGACACCAAGCCGCTCATCGGATCGGCTCGGCTCCGTCTCAGAGACGTCGTCGACGAAGTCGGCCTCGGCGAGAGCGTCACCCGTAAGCTGGAGCTGAAACGTCCTTCCGGCCGCCCTCATGGCAAAATCGAAGTGAAGGTTAGCGTGCGCGAGCCCCGCTATCATGCGCCGGATCCGTACCACGCCCCGCCTTACGGAGTTCAACAGGGTTCGAGGGACTTCTATTCTGCTCCGGCACCCTACGGCGCACCTTACCAGGCGGCCCCGCCATCTGGGTACCCTTACGGTGCGCCGGCGTACGGACAGGGGAGTTACGGACAGCCTGCCCCACCAGTTTACGGACAAGGGAGCTACGGGCAGCCTGCACCCCCGGTTTACGGGCAAGAGGCGTATGGTTACGGTCAGCCGAAAGAAGAGAAGAAGAGTAAATTTGGTGGGATGGGGACGGGATTGGCTGTAGGTGCGGTGGGAGGGCTGTTGGGTGGTCTGGCGATAGCGGAGGGCATTGATTACGTGGAGGACAAGATTGAGGATGACGTGGTGGAGAGGGTGGAGGATGATCTGCAAGATGGGGATTATGATGGTGGTGATGACTATTAGACACAATGTGTTAATTTTTCGTGTACAAATTCAAAGACAAATATGTTCGAAATTATTTAATGCACGTGAAATTTATATTATTTTAAAAAAATCACATACATCGAATGATTAAAAACACATTTGTATTTGAATAATTGAATTTGTGCACAAAATGATGTGATAGTAAATTTTTCTCTTTCTTTTGTTGGGTGTTTTGTCCTTTTGGATTTGGTTTTGAATGTTTTTTTGTTGCCATCTTAGGAGAAAAGGTGGTAAACCTTAAAATCTCCGAGGGCTGATGTTAAAGTGAAGTATTGGGCCCCACAGGGCGATGGTGGACCATACCATAATAAAAGTACACATGGGGCCAATACTAATGCATTAATTTTGTACTACTTGGTCGTATTTGTATGTTTTTTCATGAAAAGTTATTGATTATAATTCTACCATTTGGACCCATAATCGAAATACTACATTCTTAACTTCTCGTTGAAGTTATTCAATTTCAATAATTTATATTACAAATTAGAACGATATATAAACTTCATATATTTTTACACCAACAGATAAAATCAATTTAATGCAACGATTGAGTTCTCTCTTTATTTTTATAAGAACGGTCAGAATCATTTGATCCAAGAGTTAAGGTTTAACATAGGGAACACAAAAGTTAAAGAAAGTAAATCTAAAATAAAATATAATAAACACAGAAAAAAGCATTAGAAGCGTGAGATCAAGCACGTTAGGCGTGAAAATGAAAAACAACTGTCCAAACCTTTTCATTTCAAATTTGAAACCCATCCTTTCATCATCTCCGCCACAATATAGATTGATCCAGATCACATAACATATTTTGCAAAAAATATGTATATATTATATATTAAAAAGTAAATAAACAAATTAATTGGGTTAGAAAAATAAAGAGAACGAGAGAGAGAAATAATGAGCATTAATAAATTTTTTATTACTTTGAGAAAAGTTGTGGGCTAAAAAATGCTAGTTAAGATCGTTATACACTTTTTTTTTTTTTTTATAGATGTTCATTATATATCTAATCAAATGAACTTTAGATTATTCCTTTTTCCATATCATCCACTGGGATTCATATGTTAATTATTTCAATATCGTCTCTTTCTATGAATTTGTTCTTAATCAAAATCCTAAGACCAGTCATGGTTTAGACTAAAATATGGGTGATGCATGTGTAGAGTGGTTAATCAAGTGATACTGAACTGTCAAAGAAGCTGTAAGACTTCAGTTTGATGAATTCAGGGAGGGTGTATTGCAATTTCTTATAGTGCAAATGTAGTGCAGACAAAACAACATAATTTTGTCAATTTTGCCCTAAAAATTACATTATTTTGATCTCATTCATTTTAGTAACAATTCACGTAATAAGTTAAAACGACGTAGTTTTGAGAGCAAAAAGCGCAAAATTACGTCAGTTTGTCCGCATTACATGTGCATTACAGGAAACTACACTATGGTCTCCCCGACATCAAACTGAAGCTGAAGTCCCTCAACTTCTTTGCCTTCAGTATCATTTGCTTGCGTTCGCTTCGGCTATGTTACAATCTGCAAAATATTTGCAACTCATCCCTTTTAAGCTGGGGATGCAATGCCACATAGCATGTAGTTGCTGCCCCTACAAGTAATTCCATTATAAATGAGATTTGTCCACAATACATGTTTTTTTTTTTGCTAACTTGTCCACAATACATGTTACAGCATGAAATGAGGGCATAAATTTCAAGTACCTGCTGAACATTTTTAAGCATGTATTTACCAAGAACATCAACAAGACCTGCATCGGAGTACAACATCAAAACATTAATATACCTCGATAACTACATTGCATACACAAAACAGAAGCAAGTCTTGCGGTACTTGGATTCCCCATGTTATGCTACACATATGGAACGTAACTTCAAAGTACTTATCGAAAAGAAAGAACAATTCACAAGACCTGCATCGGAGTACAACATCAAAACATTAATATACCTCGATAACTACATTGCATACACAAAACAGAAGCAAGTCTTGCGGTACTTGGATTCCCCATGTTATGCTACACATATGGAACGTAACTTCAAAGTACTTATCGAAAAGAAAGAACAATTCACAAGTTCTAGTCCCCTAAATGCAGGGTTTACGAGAGTACGACAAGGACATGAACCTAACCTGCAGCTCTAGTTGCATCAATGCTACCTCCCCATTTGGACATACATTCTCAAACTTGGTATTAGCCAAGCTGCACCAGGCAAAGGAGATGGGCCTTCATTTTTTTTTTTTTAAGGCGGATGGGCCTCCCTTACTATTAAGCTGAACTTGTTTTCCCTGAGTTTGTATTAATGAGTTTTTACCTTACCAGTCATCACCACAACCTCATTATTTATGGTTACTACAAAAGCATGAAAAGGCCAGAATATCCTCAAGGGAAAGAGCCATCCTTCCAATATACTTAAATGAGTTAAACCTCCTTCTAGAGGTTATGGCAGGTTTTGGTCAGATTTAGATATATGAGATCATTATGTAACGGTAGTTAATTATTCAACACTCCCGAATAACAATGTGATATTCTCAAGTGGTACTTCTACAAATCACGTAGCGACATTTTATAATGGAATATCAACAATCACTTTTGGTGGCTTGTGGGAGATGAAGGGTGGGTTACGTAGTGTGTATTGGAGTAACTCATTGGCCAAGAGTACTATGTAAAAGGACGTACAAAGTAGTTAGTCATGCAACAGAGGTTGTTTGGAAAGTTTGATTTCAAAGTACATGGTGATGCATCGTCCTTGAGTTGCAGCTCATATATAATGGAATTCTTGACAAAGGGGGGATATATAATCACGTCAAATATGTAATCCTACTGGACACAACAAAAATGGTCAACGAATATGCATAAAAATGAGGGGATTATCAATACTTCATCCCTTGTGGGACTGCTTGCCCAACGAATATATGTAATCCCTCCATCAATTGCTGCATTCAAACACAGGAAAGATGGTCAAATGACTCAAATCCATAATCTAGAAGCATATGTTCACGCCTTGCAGAGGTTGTCTTGGAATGATAGTATAGTCTTTCTTCTTCTCATAAAGTAACGAACAGGCACCACAAAAAGGAAGAAAAATATTACCGCTAAAAAGGCCATAATGACAGAATAGATTGGTGGCAATTGCTCCTGGATGAAGTGAATTTGCAGTTAAGTCCAACCCATAGTCCTGTGCAGGAACAGTCCATTAATAGCTTAAACTTGAACTCCAATTACTTCTATATTCAGGACCAGCAATATCATAGAAATGCAGCATATAGGGGAACGTGAGCTACATTGTGTAAATGAGAGCATATTCCACATCCATGTTTTAGCACGAATTGGAAAAAAAAATGGGAGAAAAAAGAATATTTAAAGAGATACGTAAATTTCATAGTAGACCATTAGCAAGTTCAATGTATTTAAAGTGGTACACATTACTTTCAAATGCTTAGCAAGTTCATTGGCGTGCAGAACATGAGCAAGCTTTGACTGACCGTACGCAGACAGACTGTTGTACTTGCAGATTTCAAGTATGCAAAAAGATTCAAAGGGAGATGCATACTTTTTTTTCTAATACAAATAGAAGTAAAAACACAGCAAATCTTGCATAGTAGACTGACAAGTGTTTCCTGCACTCGAAGTTTTAAAATCATTTCAAGGGGAAATTGATTATTATTTAGGCTATGTTTGGTAACCATTTCGTTTTCTGTTTTCTGTTTTTATTTTCTGAATTTTTTGTTTTTTGAAAAAAAAATATGTTTGGTTGATGTTTTACTTCCAAAAAATTGAAAACAGTTTTCATTATTTTCAAAAAAAATGAAAGTATGAAAAGTGAGCTTTCATTTATTTCAAAAACAGTTTTCATTATTTTCAAAAACCAACTATGTGTATATGTATATGTATGCATGTATATATATACACTAGACGTATATATAATTATATATTCGCATATTATAGATTTATTTATATATACATATAATATATATATTTATATAATATGTATAATATATATACTTATATACATATACATATATGTATATAATTATACATATATATTATATATATTATGGGTAATATATATGTATAATTATATACATATATGTATATACATATACATATGTATGTATATTTATAAGTATGTGTCTATATGTATATAAGTATGTGTCTATATATATATATATATACATTATGTATATACATTATAATATAATATTATATTATATATATACATATAGACACACACACACACACACACACACATTATAATATATCTAAGTGTATACATATATATACATACTTATATATATTATATTTATATATTAGTATATTACAAGTATGTATATATATGTATATATGTATAATATATAATAAATATGTTTATGTATATACATTATAATACATTATACTAATGTATGTTACATGTATATTATAATACATATGTATATGTATAATTATATAATTATATATATAAGTACATATATACTTATATGTACATATATATGTACTTATATACATGTATATATATACCTATATATACATATATACACTTATATATATTATAAGTATATTATACTTATATAAATATATATAAACTTTGATATATACTTATATGCATGTATATATGTATATAAGTCTTTATACATACACAAGAGTTTATATGTATAACAAACTAAAAACAGGTTAACACAAACAAGTTTTTTGTTTTTGTTTTTAAAAACAAAAATAGAAAACACAAAACAGAAAACAGGAAGTATTACCAAACAAGCCCTTAGTGTGTGCAGAAATCACATGCCACAAAAACATTGGACTAGCTTATGGCTGTTATGCCAATGGATGTACCATTGCGGTGAAGGACTCACATTAACTAACATAGGATCCGCCCAATGGAAAATGTTACTTCAATCAAGCACTGTTGATTGCTAATTTATGTACGCATGTATGTTGAATACGATTGTGAAAGTAGTCTTACCCTGATTGATCATTAATATGGTCAAATCTGATCCTTGAGAATATGAAAATTGGTGCCGTCTTGATGATACATTTACAATCCTACCTTCTTTACTAGTTCTACGTGCTATTTTCTTCATGGTTTCCATTAATAAGTCAGTCAAGAGAAAATGACCTGCACAGAATCTCTTAGTCATTCACCCACAGACAAAATTTGGTGAATTGATAGCTTAACTAAACCTTAATCCTTAATATTGATAAGAAATGAAGAACAAAAAACTACAATTAGGTTCAAAACAAGATGGTTATTTGAAGAAAGTGTAGTAGAATACGAGGTTATTTGAACAAGTGTACACATGAAGTACTTGAATCTAAAAGTAATTTATCTTACCTAAGTGGTTCATTGCAAACTGTAGCTCTATCTTGTCTTTGGAAAGCATGAATGGAGTTGCCATAACTCCAGCATTGTTACTTGCAACAAGAGAAAGAAAATTGTGTTATATTTGATACTTAAGCTAATCATTTTCTGTGGCATTCCCTATATTCCCTACATGTCTTACATGAGGAGATTTAGAGGAAGACCCAACGAATTGAACTCCAAAGCAAACTTCCTCACTGACGCCAATGAACTGAGGTCCAACTCCATAGCTTCAATATTGGCAGTTGGGATGTCCGTCACTATAGCTTCTTTGACCACTTTCTAAAAGCCATATTTCTGACGGTCATTACTACATGGACACCACGCAATGCTAGTACGCGCACAGTTTCAGCACCAATACCACTTGATGCTCCTGCGATAACAACAAGAAGAATAAGAACAATATATCCCAAAGATTCAGGCACCAAAGGCAAATGAATACCAAAAGAAGGATTAAGAACAATATGACAGATTGAACAAGGAAACTCAAATAATCCAACTTCGGGGACATTCTACAATGATCTGGCTTATATAGGTTACTTCAAAAGTTAAGAGGGATTTGTTGCCCGGTGGCTTCTGCAGGCTGCTCATAAAATATTGCACGTTAAGCGTATAAGCATACAAATTGGTCCAATGAAGTTGAACATACTACCTTAAGTAAAGTGTCTTTCTCAACACACTGAGATTCCAACATATTCATAAACACTAACTTGACGCTAATTGAGAACAAAATCCAACTTTGCTTCAAGTCCAAGCAGGTGAGCAGTGACAAAATAGTTTGAGAATAAAAACTTGGACAAAACTCAGGAAATTTTCCTCATTTTTGGCAAGAAAGATAAAATGCTATACCAATTTTTGGTGCCGATTCATTTGCAATATGCCACATGTACTCTTCTTTTTTTCTTTTGTAAAGCCTATTGTACTGTGCTTATGTAGAAGGAAAATTGGAAGTTCACAAAAAATAAGGTATCTCGAAGAGATGAAGACCAACCACGTGATTAAATTATCGAGAAAATAGAATTAGGTTCTCTATAGGAACGAAACTTTGTGCATGAAATTAGAGAGTATTTCTTTTGGAGCAGAGGTGAATTTTTTATATTTTAATTGGGTCTTGCTAACAACCGCCCAATAGGCGTTGGATAATACTAAACAAATACGAACCTCAATACACATTTTGTCATTTTCCATTTTAATTTATTACGAAGCAGAGGTGAACTATAAAAAGTGCTTTTCGACCGACTGTCAATTGGTAAGTGTTGTGACTTGTGATATCCCTCAGACAAATCCTGAAATCTCTAACGAAAACAAATTACTTGACGCAGCTTAATTGCCTCGATTGAAACAGGCAATGGAGCGGAAATTTCATGACATCGAGTGATACGAACATCATCAAATCAATCGTTTAGATTTTCCGCTTCAAATTTTTTGTTCATTGCAGAATTATAGGTGTAAAAACATTATCAGCGACCATGAAATCCCAAATAAACACAATTGTAGTGAACAGTTACGTTCAAGTTTTGGTTAGAAATAAGGATTAGAAATCACCTGTTACTATGGCAGTGAGGCCAGTCCCATCAATTCCTTCCGTCACTTCGTCAGCTGTAGAACTTGCTGAAAATCCAGACGGCCCTTTTCTGCTGAATAACCACCTCTCTCTCTCTCACTCACACACACGCGCACGCACAGAAAATGCAGAAGAGGAGGTAAAATTAAACTCAGATCGTTACGGCTCGCTTTATGTATACGGACCGTGACTTATTAGGCCGGTAGGTGGATGCGGGCTAAGGCCTTGAGGTCCAGCCCATCATATAGATTTGTGGTGCACTGGTGCCCCGAAATATCCAGCCCGACCCGCCAACGTGGGGGAAGATCATCTCCAACCATTTCAACTGCCGCCACGTGCGAGCAGGTAACCCTAACATCAGTCATCGTCCCCATTTCCCCAAGGTTACTCTTATCTCTCTCTCTAGCCTGTAGAGGTATTGCATTTCACTCCATCTTCGTTCACAAACGGCCGTCAATTCTCTGCCAACTGATTCTGGCCTCACATTTCAGGTATGCAAAAGCTCAAATTTTTTTCTTGGGTGAGCCAAAGCTCAATTTTTCCCGAAATGTATTCGATTCGAATTTATGCAAAAACTCAATTTTTTCCGAAATGCATTCGGTTCGAATTGGACTATGGATTTATGCAAAAGCTCAATTTACCTTACCTGATTGAATTCATGTCGATCTTCTCTGTTGGGTGCTTTCATTTTCTCTTTTTTGTCATGCATGCAATTCTCATTACTATTCTTATCTTCATCACCAAAGCTATCATTTTACCTTTCTTTCGATGTACTTCTATGGAGTATCTCAAGTGTTTGGATTAAGGTTTGTTTGGGCGAATTTGGAAATGTAAAAGTCCTGTAGGATTAGCTGGTGGATCTTTGGCTGTGGTCGGTTATCTCAGAACAGAGGTCGATGAGCTAGAGCGCTTTGATTTTTCTTATGGAGGAGAAATACCACGGCTGCCACTGTTAATTCGTCCTGGCCTTGAAATTTTCATCGAGAAGCTGTTATTGAGCCATTTGAGTTGAAATGGATTTAACTGTCTGGCTGAAAACTGGATGCTTGCTGCACATTTTAGTTCGTTAAGAGTTAACAAACTCAGATAAGGGGTCCGGTATAAATCTCTCGGTGACCAGTTCCTTAATTCTGGAACGAAATAAACCCAGTTTCTCTTCTTGATTTCTCGCATTTTCTCTGTACTATTGCACTTTGTTCATTTCTTGTCGGCTTTATTTGTAGCAGTCTGTGCTCCCATGAACATCAATTAACTGATCTTGTGCATGGAACACGTTTGTGCCTTTGTAGTGGATATTTTGGTCGTCTCTGTCTCTCTATATGTGTGTGTGTGTGTACATATATAAGTATTCCTGTTTATACATCAAGTACAGTCTCTCGCCCTCTTTATCTCAATTTTTTTTGAAGCATTTATACCTTATACATCTTCTCGCATTCTTAAGTTAAACAGCAAATTCAATCCATGTATCAAGTTCCGAAGTGTATTATCTAGAATAACAAATAGAATACCTTCTTTTAGATGCCATGATACGACCAAGTTACTTTTCTGTATGGTGCATGCCGTCTCAGTTATTGCAAATACACTGATCCATGTCCGCATACAATGACTGTTTTATATGTATGTTTTTCCATCCATGCAATCACTGTATTTATTGAAAGTAAGCTGAAATATGTGCATAATAATTTGTTGATTGGCGGTTGCTCAATTTGAAGTTTTCGATTTTTCATGAAGTAGTTTCCTAGGAATGAGTAATGGCTTCTGTATGAACATGTTAACGAATTCGCATTCACAGGTTGTCCTGCTTCTATACGGATAGCGCGAAGTGAGGACATTCTTTACATTTTTCTTTTTCATCGAAATAGCAAATCCGGAAGTTGCTTCATGGGGTAAAGGATATCACCAATTTGTTGGTCTCAAGCGAGAGTACACTGGAGTAGCTATAGATAGAGGTATGACAGGGAAATTTGGAGTGAAGAGCAGGATTAGGCTTGTTGATTGGTTGAATTTAGATTGGGCTTTGTTGATTGGTTGAATTTAGATTGATAGTCTCTGTAACTTTTACATGGAAAAAGGGCTAATGTCTCATCCAAAGCTTAATTGTGACGTGCACATCAATAAGCATGTATATTCTAGTGCACTTTATTTGAAGAACACATCAATAAGAATGAGCATCTCAACTGTAACTTTTAGTGAAGTATAGTGTCCAACCCCAAAGTTATAGTCCTACGGTAGTCCAAAGTTTCTTGTGTATCTTTATCTTTTTTTTAACTTCAACCGAAGATTGGTGATAAAATTCCTACATGTGCTTCACCAAATGTAAGGAGTTATGACATTTGAATACTTGAGGAATCATGAAATCCGTTGAATTTGCATTACTATTCTTTTTGCCTTTTGGAGGGCTTTCATGAGCGAATGCCTTTAAGGGTAAGCATGGACGGGATTGGTTCGATTTTATAGTCATCCAAGAACCAAACCTACGCCGATGGATTATGAATTTGGAGAACCAAACCAATCCATAAATTCATACCACCAAACCATTAAATTACGGTTCGGCTTCTGTTTTGTACTACAGTTTGCTTGAAATTGCGATATCATGTTCACAAGCTATTTAAAGTACTTAAAATTTCATAGATAAACTTAATCAAAAATTATATTATAACCAATTCTAGTAATTCACCAAAAACTCACCCACATAAACCAACAAAAGAATAGTAGAATACTAGCTGTTAAAAGCCTAAGTATAAAATTAATACAATAAAATGCTGCTAAGTTACCAAAATGAACCAATTAAGAATACCAAAATTCGTAAGATGGATTACCTAAATATAGAGCCAAATATGTCTTATAAGCCCTTAACTAATGAAATGAAATAATGCAACAGGTACATCGCCCTTTTAAACCAAATGTATCTCGTAATACATTTATCTACACACACACATGTAGTTCTAGATAGAGGTATGAAAGGGGGATTTGAAGTGAAGAGCAGGATTTGGCTTTGTTGGTTGATTGAATTTAGCTTGATAATCTCTGTAACTTTTACATGAAAAAAGGGATAACGTCTCATGCCAAAGCTTAACTGTGATGTGCCCCGTCAATACACACGTGTAATCTAGTGCACTTCATTTTGAAGAACACATGAATAAGAATGAGCATCTGAACTGTACCTTTTAGTGAAGTATAGTGTCCAACCCCAAAGTTATAGTCCTATGGTAGTCTAAAGTTTCTTGTGTATCTTTATCTTTCTTTAATTTCAAACCAAGATTTGATGATAAAATTCCTACATGTTCTTCATCAAATGTTAGGAGCTATGACATTTGAATACTTGAGGAATCACGAAATCCGTTGAATTTGCATTGCTATTCTTTTTTCCTTTTGAAGGGCTTCATGAGCGAATGCCTTTAAGGGTGAGCATGGACTGAATTGGTTCGATTTTATAGTAATTCATTAACCAAATCAACACCCGTGGATTATAAATTTGGAGAACTAAACCAATCCATAAATTCATACCACCAAACCATTAAATTAGGGTTGAATTTTAGTTTTGAACCACGGTTCGCTTCAAATTGCAAGATCATACGCATAAACTATTTAAAGTACTTCAAATTTCATTGATAAACTTAATCTAAACTTTTAGTAAAACCAATTCCTGTAATTCATCAAAAATTTACTGACATAAACCATTCAAAAGAATGATATAATACTACCTATTAAAAGCCTAAGTACTAAATTGATAAAATAAAATGCTACTAAGTACCAAAATGAACCACCTAAGAATACCAAATATTAAACGTCCTAAGATGGATTACCTAACTATAGAGCCAAATATGTCTTGTAAGCCCTAAACTAGTGAAATGAAATAATGTAGCGATAGGTATGTCGCTCTTTTAAACCAAACATGTCTCATAATACATTTGTCTACACACCCACACAACGGCTTGGATCATTTGGAACCAGAACCACGAGTATAAATCCACATACCAAACCATTTGGCGCGGTTTTTAATTCTTTGAACCAGAATGAAACCACACAACTAAAAACCAAACTGAACCAACCAACCCACCTGGTTGGATTGGTTCACGGTTTGGCGGTTGTTTTTCTCACCCCCTAAATGCCTTCCACTAGCATGTGTATGATCTGCACTCAATATTACAGTGTAATGTAGATGGTTGTGTCTAGAGAAAGTAAAGTGGGTTAAGGACTAGTAATCACATTTAGTATCTGTAAGATTCTTTCTGGATTTGGATGATGCAAGATCCGATCACTATGTTGGACTCCCCCTCCCTTTACTTATTGTATTTCATAATTCTTCTTCCTTTTTGGTACATATTCAACCACATGATCTGCACATGCAATTTGTGTGCTAAGCAATTTCTATAAATGTACAAAATAAAGGAAAATTCCGGTATTCAGGTTATTTCCCTTGTTAATATTCTTTGGTTGTTCTTGAATATCGATATGCGTTAATTAAGGCTGAATGACTCGTCGTTGGTTTGATTTTGAACTTTATATCCTTAGGACGAAGAAAATATGATGAGCCTTTAATCTCAAATAATTATGTAAAGCCTTATCGACTAGAAGAGAAGTTATCCAGCAGCATCTCACGAACAAAGTGGTTAACGAGAAATGCAAAAAGGTAATGCAAGGCTAATGGTCGCTATATGCAGAATACTTTAGGTAATTGAAGAAAAGAGGCAAAAGAAAAAGGAAGTAAAGAAAGAAAAATGGTAGTTGGGGAAACTAAAGGCGTCATTTAGTAGAACAGAGATTGGATTTAGATCTGACATTTTCTATTTCATCGTACTTATTTTGAATGTGGTAAGATAAGATAACTTCCTGGTTTTGAAATTTGACGAATATCAATAGTTGTTCCCTTTAGGCTTCATTTGCTTTAATCACCACTCTTGTAACTTCTTCTATTTTTGGGATGAACTGTTTCAACTTCCAAGTTATATATGTATCTCAATCCAGAGGACTTCAGATGTGTGGCCCACTAGGAAATATATGACCATATTAAATTATTAGTTATGCTGTATCCCTCTTGTATGTTCAGTTGTCCAAAGAAAAAATTAAGATTCTTGCATCTTCAGGCATAACACCTAATCATTTCTCAAATTTTTGGTTTTTCCCTTTTCAGCACCCATAAGCCAAGTGACAGGACTTTATGAAGTTTTCTTCTTAAGAAACAATACTTTTTTTGCTGGAATTTGGAACGCCCCAATCTGGAACACACGGGTAAAGAGCCTACACTGACTTCACAGGGTTCATCTCTCAAAGAAGAGAAACTCCCTCTTCCATTGTTTCTGCCAAGCTCTTGAAGTCTAACGTACAAGGCGGTTCCTTTTGAAGAAATTTCTGCAGAAAAGCTTCACAGTGATGTCGGAAGGTACAATGGCAGTTGTCAAACCAGAGGTATGATTATCATTCTGTACACACTTCTTAAGTAGAAAATATCATTTTGTTTTACTACAATTGCCTAATTGGTTATTGGGAACTTTTTCCTTCGGTAGAATTTGCAAGAAGTTGGAAACAGTTGTAACTTTTAAGCGTTACATTATGCTATTATATGTACTATTCCTGCACAATAATGTTTTTATTATAGGATTGCTTTAGTGCTCTTGGCTAAGAGTTCCGTATGATAGCAATGACATATTCATAAACTGCAAAATTGCCTTGAATGGCGTTGGCTTTACGCAAATAATATTAGTGTCGGAACATTTAGTCTTGAGGTTTATACAAGTAAATGAAAGACTTCGAGTTAGGTCTGCAGTGTATATC
Organism: Arctostaphylos glauca; assembly: GCA_019985065.2. NCBI lineage: Eukaryota > Viridiplantae > Streptophyta > Magnoliopsida > Ericales > Ericaceae > Arctostaphylos > Arctostaphylos glauca. Next base: position 27,345,186 of record JAHSPW020000013.1, on the reverse strand, counting down.
TGTTTCCATTGCTTTGATATCCGTTTTTTAATGCCATTGTGTAACTAACTTTGTTTCTTTGGTGTATCAAGATGAAGTCTTATATCTGGGTCCAAACTGGCGATGGTTCAATCCAACAAGTGGAGGAAGAGGTTGCCATGTTTTGCCCCATGATATGTCGAGAAGTACTTCAAACAGGCATGGGATCTTCCAAAAACTATGCCATATCTCTTCCTCAACGAGTTAATCCTGCAACCTTGGGCTTAATACTTGACTATTGTCGGTTTCATCAATTACAAGGCCGTTCTAATAAGGTTTGATGTGATTTTGAACTCTTTTGTTGGCTTAAGTTCTTGTTGGATAATGTGGATAATATTTCCGTAGGTCATTATTTGGTATATTAAGAATAATGAACAAGAGAAGCAACACATTTTCACATTCAATATTTGCATCATTTTGTTTCCAATTAGGCATTCTTGCAGTCAATTGTCTTGGTGTTCTTTTTATTTCCACCAAGTTAACAGCTGATGATGCGTTCCTTTGATTACTAAAATGACATCAAGGATCAAAAGTTAGGCCACAAAATCTATCTCTTATGTTGATACGCTACAAGTTGTCAATTCCATGAGCATCCAAGTTTTTTGAAGCTTGCATTCCGTCCTCTCCAAGAAGAAAAGTTGTAGATTGAACTATTGCAAAAAAAATCTCGTCTGGAGCTGAAAGTTATACTCATTCCCATAAGGTAGCTTGGAATGCTGTCTGCTTGCCTAAAAAGGAGGGTATTCTAGGAATTAGTAGGCAGATGGACTGGAACAAACCCTCAATATCAATGCAAGTGTTCTATTTCCTCTTAAATTATATCCTCCACAAGTACATGATTTTAGGGATACGCTTTTGGGCGTTAAATGAAAACTTGACAAAATAATGTTCATTCATGCATGTTACTGGGAGTAGTTTTACTTCCTTTGGTTTGAGAACTGGCACCCTGTTGGTTTCAATTTGTTCAGGAAGTACTCCCCATCTAGATTTGTTGTCACTGTTCATCTTAATCAGTGGCTTTTTAGCCTTTCTCCTCTCAAGAGCCCCCGCTTTCTTGTCCCAATTACTTCAGGGCAGATAAGAGGTTGGGACCATCTTTTATTTCAGCATATATACTTAAATTAGCTTGGAACTCTCCAAGAATGTCTACTCTTTTTGTGCCTTGGCACAATAATTGGTTTGTACGAATATCCTTGGCACAACTTTATTCTTTGCATGGGTATGACATGTGAGCTTTGAACTAGGGATGAGATTAGAGAAGGAACTTCTTTCATGCAATCATCTAGAGGAAAGAGAACAAATCTATGTTTTTCTCCTTCCCGTATTCTAGAGCTTTGTGGTACTTTCTTTTTAACTAAGCCTTAGGATTCAGAAATCAAATGGATTATGATATAATCAGGAAACTAGCTTGGGCAGCATTGACATATCATAGTTGGCATAAAAGAAACTTCTCAATATTCGGAGGCTTCTACAGATTGAGGTAGCTTCTTCTGGATCAAATTAAGTTATGATATAAGACCTAAAGCTTCTCATCTGTATGTTGTCAAGCCTTCTAGTCCAATCATTCTCTCGGTAATACTTAGCATATGCCATGTTACTTTTTAACCATCATAATCACTGTTGGTATCTACTTCCCCTCGGTTGTGTCAGTTGGTTTGCCCTCCTCCTTATCTGGATCCTTTGTTTCTTTAGTTAAATTTTCACTTTCCTAAATACTTCTCTCACACACACACACACAGAGAATGGTTGGGGGAGTAAATAAGACAACATTAAGCTATAAATAATTGTGTTTTCTTATCTCCTCCTTATTTGTTTCTTTAGTTAAATTTTACTTTCCTAAATACTCTCTCTCTCTCTCACACACACAGAGAATGGTTGGGGGAGTAAATAAGACAATATTAAGCTATAAATAATTGTGTTTTCTTATCTCCTCCTTATTTGTTTCTTTAGTTAAATTTTTACTTTCCTAAATACTCTCTCTCTCTCACACACAGAAAATGGCTGGGGGAGTAAATAAGACAACATTAAGCTATAAATAATTTTGTTATGACGATTCTGACTGTTTGATTTATATATTTTGCATCCAGGAGCGGAAAATTTTTGACGAGAAGTTTGTTCGCTTAGATACAGAAAAGTTATGTGAGTTGGCATCTGCCGCTGATAGTCTCCAATTGAGGCCTTTGGTTGACCTCACAAGCCGCGCACTTGCTCGAATGATTGAAGGGAGAACTCCAGAGGAAGTACGAGAAATATTCAATATACCCGATGATCTTACGGAGGTATTGTTGCCATAATAAAGTACTTTTCTCTGATCTTTTTGTCTTCGTATGTTTTTTTTTTTTTGGAGTGTGGTTGCAGAGAGTGTAGTTTTGTTTGTTTCCACTATTTCTCATGTAGATCTTGTGTTTCAGGAGGAAAAGTTGGAGCCACTGAGAAACATAACTGATGATCCACACATTAGGCTTCTCAATAGGCTATATGCCAGAAAAAGGAAAGAATTAAGGGAGAGGGAGCAATTAAAGGTGGTTACATGTACTTCTTTGTCGAACCTTTTTCTTTGCCTAGCTTCGTTTGATGCTTACTATGGTACACACAATTTATTTTCCTCCCTCAGTTACAAATATTGCACTCATATATAAATGTTTGCACGTGTTGAAGGTGTGTTTTTCTTGTTTTTCAGAATATTGAAATTGAAGAAGAGCGAGTCGATAAACGCTCTGTCGATGATCTCTTGTCGTTTATTAATGGCGGAGATGGAGGTATGTGTGAACAATGGTTCTTCTGCATCATTTTCTGTCAATTGCCAACTTCAAGTTTTTGTTTTAGGCAGAATTGTATAGGAAAATGTGAGAGCAACATAAATGAAATAGAAATTTAGTATAGGTGCCTAACGAAGCAAAAGATTTGGTTCGTTAGGGGAATAACGGCTAAGGGTGGCTCTCGTCTCAAGTATATTTTGAAATCTAGAGCTGTGAGGAAAGGAGAAGATGTGGATGTGGGGGTTCTTATCAGCATGACTCATGCGCTTTGGATTTTCATATTTGCAATTGATTGATTGAACTTTTAGTGAGTTCTTGCTCTTTCGTGTCTGGGGTTGTTTTTGACATACAAAAGATGTGACACGGTTACAAATTGGGGTTCAGCAAAATGTTGTGTGCTTGACTATAACTGGACTAGAAGTTGTGGCACACACGATTGGTGTGCAATTATATGTTGCAAACTAAGGGAAGACACTTAAAATTTACGTCTAAATATTGTACTGTAGATACAATTTGCCAATAAGAGTTCCATCTTTCTTTGCTTCAGTGGACAATGAAGGAAAGAAAGAGATATTGACGTATTTGTATTTGAAGATAAGCTAAAAAAAATTAGGGAACTATGGGACGGACATTTATCCAGAAAGGCATTGTCTGGGATGTGGCTTGCCTTTCTTGAGTCGGGACTCCATCCCATGAGATCCAAATAGCATAGGAGAAAAGAAAAACTGAGTATTGGTGATATCTTTGTTTGATTGAAAAGTGCAACAGAAGTGGTTTTGGGAAGTTGTGATTGTGTGAAATTGTCATTTTTGAGCTTTCAGTTATAGGGTGATAAAAGTTAGCTAAGATGTAAAACAAAAAAAAATTACATTGGACAATTTTTGGGTAGGGAAAGTGTGATCTGGCTTCATTTTTTTCCTTCACACTAAGTGGGGGTTGCTTCTATTATTATATAAATATTTTGCATTTACTTTAGTTGTTGATAAACTTCGAGCTTTGTGGGTAAGAAAAATTTTTAAGCGGAGAGATTGAGGAGGAAAGCTATCCTAGGAAAGTGTGGTAGTAGTAATAGATGGGATCCGCCTTGCCAGTTAGGCTTTTGAAGCTGAGAGATTGAGGAGGAAAGCTATCTTAGGAAAGTGTGGTAGTAGTAATAGATGAGATCCGCCTTGCCAGTTAGGCTTTCCATATTCTGGACTATTGAAAGTTTGTGCAAAATATGTGCTCTTTTTTAGGGAAACAATGCCATGCTAATCAACAGAGGTATTCCTAATGGTTGGATTTGGCGGATCCCTGTGCTGTTCTTTTGTTTTTTAATGTGGGCGTTTTCAGCCACAACGTCATTGGTTGCTATAACTGCATCTAAAACACAAATTTTTCTGTTTTCAAACTGTGTTTGTACAGATCATAACTCAACAGTCGCGCTAACTTTGTCTTCTTATAGTCATGTTCAGAAAGCATGATATGACACATATGTATAGTATAGCTATTTTTTGTGAGGCATCTTTAAGTATTCTCCTGTGCTTATAGTTTATGTCATCTTCTTGTTGGGCAAATGGAAGTGCTACAGTTCTTCTTTTCAAAAAACAAATCTTTAGAACTTTTGCAAGTTTATTGGAGTTTCTGCCTTGCAGATTCAAAAGGTGTTGCTATTAAGAACAAAAAGAAGAACCGGAAGAGAAAAGATCAACCAAGGAAATCCTCTTCAAACAATGAGACAGGAAACCATAAGAAGGTTGCTACCAATTTTGCCTCTCGTTTTATGGCTGCCTTTCCTAATGCAATGTTTTTCGTTCCCTCCCTTTTGGGGAAGACTAACGCTTTTGTTCATTGCTGGTACATCGTGTTTTATCGACTTAGAACTTTAATGGTATATCTTCTGCTTTGCCAGAATGATACAGTTGACAATGTGGCTTCTCCAAATAAATCCTCAAAATTGCAGGATTCCGCACCCGTCACCTTTTCACCTAACCTTGAGTTTGTTGAAGATGATATTGATGATGAATTGGATCCTGCTATGAAGGAGGAAATTGACAGGTTCGATGTTTGTCCAAATATGACAGTTGAAAATATGTTATACTAGTCCATTTTTGCTTTATTCTCCCTTTCCTTCAACTACTTTTCGCTCATTTATTTACTACTTTTTTAGGAGCACATGTTTCCGTCTTCCTATTTGGAAATTGATTGTAGCCAAATTGAGTGACTCTTATCTATGTCCGCATGTATACCGCAGGGAAGTGGAGGATTTTGCAAGGAGATTGAACTCTGTTTGGCCAAAAAGAGTGCAGGAAAGTGTATCTTTGGGCCATGAGAGACTTATTCCAATGTCTGTGTACGACAGTGGATCGTTGAAGAGATGTAATGGTATGGTCCTAGTCCTTTGCCTAATTCCTCAAGAGTTAAAGCGTACTTTTTGTATCGGGGAAAATAAACTCAAGCATACATCGGAGCTATGCTCTTTTTATTGAGGTGGTTGCCGTACCCAAGAAGAAAAAACGATTAATTTCCATATCTAGCAAGAAAATAAGTGTGCTTTACTAATGAAAAGAGAGTAAATGCTCTAAACAAAAAGTTTTGGTGCTTGAATGTCTCTTCTCATTAAGTCCATTGGGGGGAACACTCAACGGCTTGGGTCACATTCCCCCAGTGGGGTGACTTCATTTCAAGTTCGTTTCTATTAACTTGCATATCAGAAAACAAAAAGCAGAGTAGAAAGTTCCGTACTTTGACCTCCACCATGTCTCTCTCCCTTGATAATTGATATATAGATGACAAAGCGGCAGAAAACGCAACAGAAGAGGTTGTTTTCTTATGGTTTTTGTTTAATTTTGAAACAGGTTTAGGCCAACAGCAGTAATCCAGTTGACAATGACCCATTTCTCACCAGTTGCATCTTCAGCAGTTCTGAGCAAAGCGCTTGAAGGACGAACTGTATGTGTATTTATCTACCCTGCAATGCCCAACTACAAATAAGTCCTCAGCTTCCTGTATGTTGGAAAAGGCTTGAAAATGTGAAAAAAAAAGTGTAAAAAACGTCTTGTTGTAACGTTTAGGCATCAGCATTGGTTTGTTGGTTGGTTGTCTCTTTAGAATGTCCTTGTACATCTTTGTCTTTCTATCGGTCTTTGAGCCGTTTTCAACTCTTTTCGTTTTTTCATTTCTCATGTTGCGGTAATGTCTGTTTTGTAGCGTTCGGGAAAATACTCAATTTTTTCATTGGTTTTGAGTTTTCCTGGACTGAGAGTTGTACAAGTTGTTCAAAATGTGTTTCGTGAATCTTCCCTTGAAATGTGAAATAAGCTTTGCCCATATTGATTTCATGTTATGCGTTCGTGTTCCACTTTTGCTTTCCTTTCAGATTAGTTTAGTCCACAAGGTGTCTGTGTCTGTTATTGGTTTCAAGAGGAGTTTTATTTTGTATTTGAGTCTGTTTCTGTACCATTTCCGTAGAAGAACCTAATGAAAATGAAATGACAGATAACTTTGCTTGGTTGTTATGAGTTGGTGTTGAATCTAGGTAAATTCGAATTCCTTTAATTTGAATTCCACTTCCTTTTTCTTCGAGAAATCCCTCCTCCGTGTAATTTTTAGTTTTTCCGACAACAAAAAACCGTGACGCATGTCATACAAGAACTTCGTACATAATATAGATAACTGCAAGGAAGAGAATGTGTGGTGTTTTTGGGTTAGCTAAACATTGACGTACTCAAAATAGACAAGTGAGTGCAAATGATGAGGTGATAGATTTAGAAAATAACTATGGGCAACACATAGTACAAACTTACTATCATTCATTTTGATGGCTACAAAAATCTTATTGCGCACAATGCACGATAGAATCTGTTAGCCATCAAAACCGCACCATTTGGGCCACAAAGATAATGTCCAAATAGTTAGACTATATTTAGACATTTATTAGGAAACATTTTGATGATCAAAACGGAAGCGCTTGACACGAAACACATCTATGTTGTGCGTTGTAAACAGCCGAATTCCAATTTGATTGCCCTAAAATTTCTAACTCTAAAGCCACATGCACCTGCATCAATGGAAGCCAAGATGATTCCTTCTAAACCATCACGTTACATATTGAAAACTTAAATTTGCTTGCACCAAGAAACCAAAATAATAAAAGGAAAAACAAAAAGCAAAACCAAATCTTTCTTGTCATTCAACATATGATAAGTGCTTTCTCGTGTCAACAGCTAACTTTTCGGTGACCACTGCTTCGACGATCAAAGACCATTTAATTAAGTATTTCTTTGCGGGCATGGTGCAATTACATAAATTCACAACATAGAGTTGTAATCTATTTTTCACTCTTTACCCTTGTGCTCCTCAGAATAATACTTCTTAAAGGCTTTAGGAAGGTAAAAAGGCAACAGAAACCCAAACAGATTGAAGCACCAAAAGGCCAAATTAGCAATGGCTAGCCCTCTTCCCACATACAATCTCCACTCTCCTCCACTGTGTTGTTCATCCACCTTTGATATCTCAGCCCTCAGCCACTCCGCAATCGAGAATATCCTCCTCGCGTTGTAGAAAACCGGGACAAAGGCCCTCACCGGGATCGAAAACTGGCCAGAAAACGTTAGCCCTTCCATGAACACTTGACTGGCTAAGAGGAAAACGTGTGGAGCCGCTGCTTTTATACCTGTTGGCAAAACGTTCATGAAGTTTGCAACTTATTCATGTTTCATCGGGATCGAGTTGCAATCATAAAACCCCAAAAGGCTTAAAAATTGTGGCAAACTAATCAGATCGAGCTACGGAGGCACGAAAATCTCGTTCTTTTTAAAAATTGGAGCAGCATATACAAGCCAAGTTTATAAATCACTTCTTTTTAAAGGACATATTGATATGTGTAAACTCTTCTAAAGTTCAACAAGCTCGCAATGTGAAACTTTAAATTTCTCATAAGACCATCCGACGATGCGAAATAAAATCGAGTAATTCGTGCCAAACACACGACGCTTAATATAGGAATAATTGTAAAATATGTGTCTGTCATGTTAAGGAAAGCCATCAGGTTCAAGGTCACAAGTTTGGGTTCAAGCCACGCATACAGAGTCCGAACGGGAAGCAAGACAATAACACTATGCAAGACTACAGAACAAATCTGCCCTACCTTTCCTTATCAGTTCCTCGCGAGGACTTTCGAAACATGTAGTTTAATATCTAATTGTGCAGCCTTCTACCATCTCCAGGTTATAAAAGAATGGCAATAAGATAGGCAAGGTTACAAAGCTAGGAAGACTGATGCGTCGATAGAAAGATTGTTCTTGCTGGATATGTGTGAAACTCCGGCTTAGCACTTCTCGGGGCTTATAGTGGGCTCCTTGACCCGCGTAGATTGGAACCAGACAGTTAAATATTAATCTTGTAGGTATATTTTCCTATTGCATCACCCATACCGTAACATAGATATAATTTGCTACTCAATTTTATCTTACAACGGTCTATAAACTCTCATATGGCACCTAGTGAAATTCGAATTAATTTATTTTCTTCACTTCTAATCCTCGACCACCATTTTTATTGTTTTGGCTTACCGGTGATGCATCTAAAAAGCGGTATAGTCTCACAAGTAAAGAACAACGAACAATATTACTCGTTGTTGAAGTTTAATTGACGTAGACCTTTAGCCGTGTCAAAAGAAGAGAGAAGAACGAAGCGATGAAAGGGGCAGTCCATTCGCTCTCGATTTTTCCGAACAAATCGAAGAACCTATCAATATTGAAGTTGGGATTCATGAAAGGTATTCTCTTTATTCTCCCAATACTCAATTGGAACAGATAGAGCTCTATTTATAGAAAGATATTCGTCAAATGCCAGGCTTCGCCTTTGATATTAAGAATTCATCGTATCCAAGGCAAGTTACTACAAGCACCCCACCCATAAATTCACTTTTCTACCCAAGTATCTATCCTTCCTTTCCTATATCAAGAATCCTCGGACCTCCCTCCACCGTCTTTCACTTACTCGAAAGTTTGACACCTACAAAGTCAAAGGCACTAACTTGCTAACATATTTTCAATCGAAATCTCAATCAAAGAAAAATTCTACCAGTCCCACGGTAATTCAATCTATAAAGGAAGAACAATCGGTCGCACTTGACGGAGAACCACCAAACGGTGCTCTTTCTAAAGTTAACAATCATGCGTCATTGGTGCATAGTTCGAGGGCACTAAAGCTCTACTTATATCATATCAATTTTAAAAAACTCCATCATGATCTTACGGATCTAAAGGTCTCGAAAATGAAGAACGAGCTCTTTCTTTTGCTCTCCCCTCTCTCTGAATTGCAAAATATGAATTAGCACGTTGTCAATGTCAGCACATATTTGTTCTCACTACGATCCTAACAATGAAAGGATGATTATTTAGTGTTAAAATATCACAGGAATATACCTTCTTTGTCCCCTTCGAATATGCCTTCAAAAATGTAGATAATCGGGAGACAAAGTCCGATCAAGGCTCCAACCGATACGTAGACTCCGAGGATTTTATTGTTCGGGCCAAAAACAGGGGATGATGCACCAGGAGAGAGAACTGGGAATGCGATTTTTGAAATCAAGTGCATGTAAGCGAGAGAAAAGATAACGAAGGCGAAGTCTTCGACGCCAACCATGCCGCTGGCGGAGAGGACCACGGCGATGGCGAGGACGTTGAGCTGGCGGAGGGAGAAGAAGCCGCCGCCGCCGCGGCGTACGGAGGCGGTGCTTTGTTTTTTGGAGAAGGGGGTCTTGACGTCTTCATGTTGTTTGTGTCCTCCTTCTTCTTCTTCTTTTGGGAGACGGATGTCACTGATTGGACCCACCCCACCTGACATCTTTTGGGTTTTTGTGAGGAATTGAGGATTTTTGGTCGGAATGTTGAGGGGAAAGTTTGGATTAAACTGTCCTTTGAACTGGGTTTTCTGAAGACGAATGGTGGAGAGGAGTGTGAGGACTTTTAAGAGTAGGGCAGAGAGAGCAGAAGGAGGTTGAGGTGGAAGTTGGTGTACAGTTGGCAATTGCCGAGTAGTTTGTGGAACAAAGGAGGAAGATGAGGCGATACGTGGCTTCTGAAGGGAGGTTGTGGTTTTTGTGGTGGTTTAATGGTTCTAATGTAATCTAATCCTTCCCTCTTGACTTTTTCTAATAGCAAATCTATTAACACATTGTTAGTATATATATTTAGACACATATATATTTTTAAAATTATTTGATGCATATAAATTTTTATAAAATAATATGAATTTCACGTTCATTAAACGATTTTTCATTACGCAATCGAGTTGCTTTTACAAAAATATATCCTTATATCATCAAATCGGAAGATGGACAATCTCATGGATAAGCATAATATCTCTGATCCGACTCGTCCAATCCAACTAAGACAAACCGATCTAACATAGAAGGATACAATAAAAGCTCAAATTCTTTTATATATATATTGGTTAATTGGATCGTTTATTTGTGGATTCTTATATAAATATTTTGTACTATGAGTATTCCTTGAGCATTTCATCCGAGAGCGAATTCTTATATAAATTTTTTTGTAGGTGCATCTTCGAGTATTCTTTGATCATTTCTTCCAAAAACGAGAGTTGCTATAATTCTATGAATTTTCTCCAATAGGGAGATACGGAAGAATAAAATTTCGTCTTGAAAAATGCGTAACGCAACTTCTAATTTTGAGAGCCGTGTAATGAGTCACTATCCAACATGGTTCGAGTTTCAAAAACATTTTTAGTTTCGAGAGCCGTGTAGAATATAATCAAGTTTTTGTTCTTCTGGTTTTTCTTTGACAAAAACAAAAATAGTTTATAAAAAAAAACAAATCTCCTGACCCGATCGTCTCCGCCACATTCTCTGTCTTGTAAGGATCGGAGATTTGAAAATTTTTTCGAGAATCGCGTAAGATTTCGAGATGAGTTGGAAAATAATTTAGAGAACGGATAAGGTTCAAAAATGAGTATCTCCGTCTTCAATCCTCGTATTTCCTTAACTTATTATCCACTTACCTGTATTTTAATTAATTATTATTGTTGTCTTTTCAATATTTTAGTTGTTTGCATTATTTTATTTATTCTCTTTTACTATTTTTTATAGAAATAAAAATTATTTAACAATTTAAGTAATTCATAATGTATTTTTTAATTAAAAATTTTAATTTTTTTTGGATCTTCATTTTCCATTTCTCATTCAAGCGAGGGTGGAGGATAAAAAAAATCTCCATCAAGAATCGAGACAGTGACGGTGATCAAATATAAATTCAAAAAGCACGGACAAAAATAATTAGACCTATCTCAATCTGTCCCGTTATTATCCTTATGCCTCGGTGAATGGAAAAATTGCTTAGGCCTCGTAAACGGGCCGAAAGACCGGCCCAAATATTTTCGCTCCGCTCGTATTGGTTAGGGTTGCTACAAAATTCTAGAAGGGCCCTTATTTGTTTCACTTCATTTTATTTTATTTTGTTGATAAACCCCACTTTAACGGTCAGTGGCTTTATCTGCTTCGCTCTTCTTCTTCGGCTTCTCCGTCTCCGGTGTTGCTCCGTATCCTCACAGTTTCCTGCACTCTCAAAATCATATCCAATTTGTATCAATCGATTTCAGTTCCATAAAGGTACGTACCTCCTTCGATTCGCATTCGAGACCTTCACAATACGTACCTCCTTCGATTCGCATTCGAGACCTTCACAATTCAATATGAGACCATGAAAATATGAAAATGTGCATGAGTTTCTAAATGTCTAGCATTTTTAAGTAGTTTGGGGCAGTCTAAGGGCATAATTGTGGGGTCACAATAGCAGAATTTAGGTTCAATTTATAAAAAGTCTTGGTGAGAATGTGTGTGCGCACGCGCACGCGTACAAAATTGGAATTCGTTGGCAAAACCTATTTCCTGCTTTTGAAATTATTGGGTTTTCTATGAATGGGCTGTGTGTGTGTGTTTTTTTTTTACTTCTGTACCTGTTGTGGATGAACACTATCTGATTAGGGCAATTAAATTAACCAAACTACTCATACTCGATCAAGTTGCACACTAGAACCACTTACTTGGGGCCACTGGAGGTTTGTTTGATCGTTAAATTTAGGGGCCCGAGGTTGGGCATACACAAAGCTGGCTGTATACCTTGGCTATCAAAAAAACAAAGTTGCATGCAATTCTGTAACTCGGTAAATTGTCAAAGCAAGCTTGAACAATCTACTATTCTACTTGAGTCGACTTACTTGCAGAGCTCTATCTAACGGGGTTCTCTGCGTTTGTTGGTTTTGGGGGTGGTGATTTGGTACAGAAATGCCAACAGTTCAGCTGAATGCGACACCAATCTCGGCGAGGTGGTTCTCATCATCCGGAGGGTCGAGGTTTTCAACGGCTAGGCCCAGCTCCAGGTCCCGTAGCCTCATCGTGAGAGGATCCACTACTGTTGCGCCCAAGGTATAACGCTTCTTCTCCTTTTATTTATACATCAATGTTCAAGCCCAGGTGTTCTTCATTTCAAAATTGAATTTTACTGGATTTAGTTACGGTAGCAAATGATTTAGTTTCTCAGGTTTATTGGTAGTGATTATGCTTGGATGTGTGTTTTCGCAACTTACTATTTAGTATTCTAAGGCTCTGCTTGAATAAGCATGGACTTCAAATGAAGGGATTTTTCATTCTTATTCTGCAAGAATAGCTCAAAATTAGAAGTTTGAGAGTTTCATTGCAATGACATTGAAATGACGATTTAACTTCCTTTAGTTAAAATTCGTATGTACTCCAAACGAAGCCCTAATAGTTTTTTAGTTTGTTAGATTATAGGCCATGAAGTGTCGTAGATTTCAAGTTGCTTTTACAAACCTATGCGAATAACAATGCTGTTCTAGAATTGGTTTTCTTATGTTGAAGGAAGTAGAACTTTATTGTCAGTATATTCGTGCTATCTGTTTCGTTGAGAGTGCAAGTACTCGAGTTTATTCATTTATTCGTTTGCTGCGCCCTATCTGCGGATTATGGAAATGAGTGTACGGCCCTTCTTTTCCTTGTTACTTATTCTCATTTGGATGGAGATGTTTAATACTCTTGCTGTTCATCTGCAACTTAGCATCTTCATATTTTGGTGTACCGTCAATGGTGTTCAACTATGTTGTCATTCACTTGCATGGAACTCCTATTTCCTTTGTTGATTGATAGTTGAATAGTTGATGTATACTCCCTACTTATTTGCTTACTTAAATTGGAAGTTTCTAATGGGAAAAGATGTCGAGACTTGTACAAATGCAAAATTTCGTGTCTTTTATTCATTCGGGCTCGTTATGGTCTTCCAACTTCTTAGTACACGGCCCTCAAGCCATTGGGTGATAGAGTGTTGGTGAAGATTAAGCCTGCTGCAGAGCAGAGTGTAGGCGGTATCTTACTTCCAGTAAGTGCGCAGTCAAAACCTCAAGTAGGGGAGGTTGTTGCTGTCGGAGATGATAAAGCAGCTAGAAACCACAAGATCGACGCAAGTCTGGTAATTGTTTTGTTTCTTTAGATTTTTAGTTATCATGCTTTTGTATTGCAATTCACTGACTACCTCGACTTGTGCAGACTGGTACCCAAGTTGTGTATTCCAAGTTTACAGGGATTGAAGTGGAGTTTAATGGAACAAACCATCTACTACTAAAGGAGGAGGATATTATTGGTATTCTGGAGACAGATGACATAAAGGATATGAAGCCCTCGAATGATAAAGTTCTGCTTAAGGTTCATAAGCTTCTTATCAATTGACTTCTTGTTCGCATTATCTGCCTTCTTTTTTAGGAAGAAATTAGGATCAGTAAAATTGTTTTGTACACTTTTAAAGGAGCCTCTGTCTTGGTTGCGGGCGGCATGTCCCAAGTACAAGGTTTTTAAGACCAGCAAAGTTGGAACTGTTTCTCCTGTAACAAAAATACAAACTTAAATGATCTGCATATTTTTTTAAAAAATCTGAAGTCGATTATATGTTTTGTGATCAATGCAAACCCCCTAGAAACGCATACCTTAGCTTCTTTTTGAAAGTAGGCTGTCCAGATGTTTCTTTTCTCTTTGCTAATTTTTGTTGTATCTGATCGTACATATTTCCTTGTATATGCCATATGTTGTGAAAGTATGATTGACTTATACTAGAATTCAAAACTAGGTGGCTGAGGCTGAGGAAAAAACTGCTGGAGGCTTGTATCTGACTTCGGCATCCCAGGAGAGGAAACCTTCCATTGCCACAGTAAGACATATTTCCATCTTAATAAAGCTGTTTACTTCAGCTTTTCAAATGTCCAATATATTAGTTGAAATAGCTCTGTTCTGGCCTTCCATTTTCCCACCTTCTCTTGAACAGTTAAATAGCAGTCTGTCAATAAATTACACACATATAAGGACCTGCAGAGGAATCAGAGGTAAACAAGAATCAGAGGTGTAACCCGGAATTATAAGGACCCTGCAGAGGAGTGGAGTCATTCTATTGACTCCAAAATTTAGTTTCATTTGAGTCCCACCTAAACCTCAACATGATCCCTTAAGGAGAATCCAACAAAAGATATGTCTGCATGTATTTAGAAGAATCAAAGGTTTAACGAGGGAATGAATATTTTGGATCTAAATTCCAGTTAAAGACCCCACCTTGGCACCTTAATAGCGGGAAAGAGGACAACAATGGCTACTCTTCCTCAAAATGACGATATGTTAGTTGCTCTTTTTGAGGAGATAAAAGAGGGATGAAGAAAGTTGGGCCAAGGGCTTCTTGAAATCTTCTTACTTCTTACACAGAGAACAGAGAACTAGAGTGAGAGGGATTGAACTTAGTTTGTTGCGGAGTTCAAATGTTTGTTACGACTTTTGAACTTAGTTTGAAACTCCCGGTTTTAAGTCCAGCTTTTGACAGCTCAGGGAAAGACACTACACTCCTTTTGTTTCTTAGCTCAGCATTGGTATAGCACCAGGGGAGGCTACTCTGTATAGATGTTACTTCCGACATCGTGTACTCAAGAAAGGAATTCCAAAAACGACCGACTATATCATGGGAATATTCCATTGTTGAACATCGAGAGCTTGGCTAAGCCCCTAGATTCATGCATTTAGAAGCTTTTGTTGTGGGTGAAGTTGTTAATCTTATGATTTCAAAAGCTTGTGTTGGGGTGAAAAGTTATATTGAAATTTTCTCTCTTCTCCGTAACAGGTGATTGCGGTAGGGCCTGGTAGTCTGGATGGGAATGGTAACAGGAAGCCATTGCCAGTTTCTCCAGGAGACAGCGTTCTGTATTCAAAGTTCGCGGGAAACGACTTCAAGGGTACTGATGGTTCACAATATGTTGCTCTTGGGGCATCTGAATTGTTGGCTGTGCTTTCTTAGTCGTCGAATTATTAGGACATGTGCTTCCATTTATGAAGCTTTGCGAAGATTCATGACACAAAATTGTAAGGGATGATTTTATCAGTAGACATCAGGCGTAAGCCGATTCAATAATCGTGCACTCTAAGTTAAGACTCGGTTCCGTCGAGTTCTTCGTTGGGATGAATGTATTCAAAAGTGAGAATGAACGTGAACGCGGCAAATTGTTTTCTTTCGTATGCGATTTTGAATGCATTTATTTCATGCCTGTTCAAAAGTATGAATTCACAGAAACGACTAAGATTATGAGACTGTTGTCGTTCAGTAATTCATTTTGCTTGCTTATTTCTTAAAAATGTAAAAAAAATATGCCAAAATTTTTAGAACTTCACTAAAAAAAAAGTTGGAAAAGTACAGTTTTTTGTTGTCGTTTTAAGCTCTTTATCGTCGTCTTATTTGATTTTTTTATTTTGCTTATGATTTTACGTTTTTTTAATTATTTTTATAGAGACAAATAAAACATTAATAGAAAATTATACAAAAAATTATAAAACAACAAATAATATCTATTGTCCCAAAATAATTTAGTCCAATCTCACATTCTCGTTCATAAGTAATTAATTAATTGTGCTATTTTCTCTTGGAATCAAAGGGTTGCATTGTTTCTCGAATGAAGAATTCGAATTCTTCATCCCTATGCCGTCTAGCACATTGATTCCAAAAGGGCATCAGAGTATCAGACAGAGATGACCGGTTTTGCTCCCTTGCTATGTGGGAGCTATAGTGTAGTTTCTTATAGTGCTTATTTGGTGCGGATAAAATGGTCTCAAAATTATATCAATTTTGATTCTATACATTTTGATAACAAGTTAAAACGATATAGTTCCAAGAAGCAAACAGGCAAAACTAAATCGTTTTGTCCGCACTACACGTGTACTATAGCCTCTCTGAATTCCCAAATAAGCTGTTATAGCGAAGAATAAACTTATTAATCATATTTGCAACCCGTTTCTTCACGTGTAGTGTAGTCAGACTTTCGTATATAAACGGACTAAACACGTTCGAATATTTTAATCACTAGACAGAAGTCAGATAAAATTTTAATCATTAGGTAGACGGTGATATTTGAACACACGATTTATTACCTGTTCTAATATCATCTTGTAGCATTAACTACAACGACAATGACAGATTTCAAAAACTCCGGCAACGACAGATTTCAAAACTCCGGCGAAGGTACATAGTCCTTGAGTTTTACTGGACATCTCACAAGCCATAATTATGACTAGAAGGAAGGAGGAGAATATCAAAAAATACAAAGGAATCAATGAATGTTGTTCATTGCATAGAACTCTTTTTTATACAGGAATTCTCCAAAACATCAATCAATCCTCTCTACTGGATTTCTTCGGCACCATATGACCTGATTCATCCCTATCAAAAAGACGCTCAATCAGTTCATCCCAAGTTTCCCCCTTCGTCACGCTTCTCTTCGACGATCCTGAGGATTGTTCTCCTTCATCATGTTCGTCGAAAGTTCCATATGGAGAAGGCGAATATGAATGGGGCACGGACAACGTTACAGCCCTCTGCAGCGCTGCCTTGTACTCTTCAGTATGTTCTCTTGCTACACTCTCTTGCCGCTCCATCTTTTGTTTCACCGGAATCTCCATAATAGGATCATTCTCTAGCATTAACTGCAAACATCACTAGTTGATTACTTTCCCTGACTACTTGGAGCGTAAACTGGTCCGGACACTCAGAGTTATAAAAAATATAGTAAATGCAATTGCATGTCAGAGTCCTTGCATGTCGTGTGAGTGTCAAGTACTTGATTTATTTTGAGAGTCCAAGTAACATAGATTACTACTTCCAATAAATATGGGCTTCCATCCGTGCTTCCTCCTAGCTACTTATTTCAGGAACTATTCCTTAGGTAGATAGGAACATCCAGAGAGGAATAAGCGAGTGAAGGGCTCCAGCCCTTAATCCGCCCCAGTTCCATCTCTGAACAAGAAGACAGCTTCTCCACTAGCCGTTGACATATAAAGGACATAAACAACAGCAACTGTAAACGAGAGGGTCGGCCCTTATCCCATTTAAACGATGGAATAGTGTGGCCCTTGGCTCATTACGTAATAAAGGCAGGAATGTGGGGCAAGAATTGCTACTAACCTTCAAGAGCTCATTATTTATGACCCTCTATAGGGCAAGCAACTAACTTCCATTTTAGGTATATCGGGGATAAAAAGGATTCAGCTCGGTCCATAGCATACAAGAACCTTAGAAGCCTTATTACACTACCACAAAAGGAAAGAAGTGAATGCGTGTCGTAGTAAACTCCTCGGGGAAAAAGGATAGAGAACTCACATGCAGAGCCCTTTCGGCTTCTCTCTCAATCCAAACGATGGAATGGTCAGAAGTGGCATTACAGGAAAGAACTATGTGCTCAAATCTCCCATCTACTGGCACTGCTGTTCTCACAACTGGAGGAAACCTTCCGCATCTGCATGATGAAAACGCATGATCATATAGATTGATGTTTGTAACAAATCCAAGAAAGCACTCATTCATCTTTGGACGTATTGAAAGTTTTGCTACAGATTGATGCTTGTAATGAATCCCTGTACAAAATACATCTAGACATGTACCTGAAAGGCTTTCTCTCAACAATGTGATATAGACGACCCGGTGCATAAAGCCTCCTTGGATCTCTGAGCTTCTTTTCTTCTGGTATACATGTGTCTCTCATGCATCTTAGGCATAATATGCATGGCAAACTGCTCAAGAGAAGGTGGGTAAATGGGTGAGTGACAAATTAGTTAAAACACTCAAAGCCAAAGCAGACACAAAACATTATGTGGTTTATCTTAAACTAAGTCAATGAACTGAATTTACAGATGCCTCCCCCAGTTCAAGTGGAAATATCAAGTGTCTTTCAAGTTAAATGAGACGTTAAGGCGTCTTTTTAATTTTAATAAGGTACATAGCCCTTCCTTAAGGAGTATGCAACGTCTTTGCTTGCACATATTAACGAGATACATGGTCTTGATCCTAAAGTTGTAGTCCAAACAGGCCATTCAACATGGAAAGCAGCTCGTAAAGCAGTCTCAACGATGCCTGTCTTAAGGACTATTTCCTTCTTCTCATCTAACGAGTCCATAGGGGAGGAACGGTTTTAGTTTTAGTTTCAGTTAGCAGCAATAGCCCTATTAAGTAAAGGCTAGCCTTCCCTAGCCTGCAAGCGTAGGTTTAAAATCCTCATACCAATCAAATCAAATGAGAACTAGGTGTAGCCCTTCCCTTTCCTATATTTGGTACCTCACAAGGGAGAACCACCCATATTCGTCGAACCGGATGCAGAGATAAATGGAGACGTGCGGGTTTAGTGTCTTCTAGGCTAGAGCCGTGATTGGTAGTGATATCCATCTGGGTTGGTTTGGCCTCCTGAAAAAGGCCTCCATCCTCCTTACATATCCAAATTTTATACCTAAGACCTACATGTCTATTGGAACCATCAACCAAGGGTCTATCAACAGAGGGAGGGAGGAGAGGAAAATTGGATTCGTTTCTGGTTAACATAATGAGGAATTCTCTAACTTTTCATAGGCTTGTTAGCGTAGACTTTTTAACAATTTCATAACTGCAGAAAGAGCTGATTATGACGGGATAAATCATAGTAGTTACCAGAAAAGTGACTTGAAAATGTCCTCCAAGGGGGTTGCTGTTCGGGGCAAGAAGTCATCCTGTATCAGTAAAGGAACAACTGTTAATGCCTTCAGTCAATTTTATGAAAGAAAAACAAAACAAGGAAAATGAAAACAAAATAGACAATTGAAGGCAACAAGTAGATCATCCATCAGGGCTTACCTATGAGAAAAGTTTTAGAAAGGTGCACCCCTACTATACCCTTAAACTACAAGCAAAAGCAACAATGACTGATAGAGTAAAGGCCGCTCATTTGGTTGCTTGTTTGGCCTACTCTTTCCGGGGCTTTCTTGGTCCTATGCAGGTACTTTTGAAATCAAAGGCAAAAGAAAAGAAGAGGGACACAAGGTTTGTTGCTCAAGTTGGAGCAGGTAATTCTATTCGTACAATAGTGGAAGCAGGGTACGCAAAAGGTGAAAGTCGTGATAGTGATAATGATGAAGAGATATATTGAGATGCCACATGAGATTAAAATGCAAAAATCATGTGTAGAAGACCTTCTTTAATCGCTCCTGGATGCAATAGTAGTGTGCATCCATAGCTGGTGGGCAATTTGACTACCCTTAGAGGAATCCTGTGGGCATAAATTCCCTTTAGCCCAAAGCCCTACACATAGAAGAAAGCAAACTTATATGGTAGATTAAAGCACATTCGCTGCGAACTCAATGCAAACAATTTGACATCGTACTTTCTTTTAAGGTGGGATGGGTATACTGACAGCTATGACTTTGTCATCCATCTGTATATCAGTCAAGGCAATAAAGATTCTTGATTTGGAAGAAGAAGAAAGAGAGAACACTGACCAAGATGGCCTTGATTCCAAAAAAGAAGAAAGGTAGAAGACTTATCAAGGGTACGGATATAAATACTCTCTATTGTAAAAACCCTAAACATCATATCAAATAACAAACTC
Organism: Arctostaphylos glauca; assembly: GCA_019985065.2. Taxonomy (NCBI): domain Eukaryota; kingdom Viridiplantae; phylum Streptophyta; class Magnoliopsida; order Ericales; family Ericaceae; genus Arctostaphylos; species Arctostaphylos glauca. Next base: position 27,325,465 of record JAHSPW020000013.1, on the reverse strand, counting down.
GCTCCGCTCCCATGGATGTACCCGGTTTTGGGGGAACCACGTATTGTTGATTTCGCTTACATTTCTATACATAGATTTAAAAGAATGCATCTACAGCTTCACAAGTTGTTGCCACTTGCCAACACATTGATCAGATTAGATATCTCGGTAGATTAAACCACACCAGAAGCATCAGACAACAAGAAGATAAGAACTTGCCTGAAGCACCACGGAGTTGATAACATCTGCATATCTCACAGCCAAATTCAACGACATACATCTGGCGGGGGCAATAGCAAAGCACCTGACCCTCTTCCTGTCAATATTCCCCAGCCTATCGCGGTTCTGCACTACCACCATTGTCAACAACGCCGCCACACCTGAGCCAAGTGAGTGACCTGTGAAAGTCAACGTATAATTTGGATATTTCTCCACCAACTCCTTCAAAGTGTCGCACTCCCTATCCAAAACCCATGCCGCTGCTTTCAAAAGCCCATTGTGTACATACCCCCCATCAAACTTCCTTTGGCCCAACTTATTATCAAGTAGAACTGCATAATCACTCTCCTTAGCCATATTAAGACCCCTAATGGCAAGAACTATATCGGCATGATCATGATCAAGGTACAAGAAGTAAGGAGGCGCCCGTCCAAGGGTATCTTCATAAGTTCTTTTCAAAAGTAAACAATCTGGGTTGATTCCGTACCCCCCTTCAGGTTCCCAAAGTGGGTGCCTAAGATCATCTTCATAAACTGCCAGTATGTATCGGCAGATTCGTGGGACGGGTTCGAATTCTTCAGCAGTTGACATGCCCCATGTCTCACTGTCATGTCCAGCAGTGTGGAGACAACGTTTCCAAGCCCAACGGGCACATGCCAGACAATAGACACACTCAAGGAGTGGGAGACCACAAACGATTGACATTGCTTATAAGCGAATGGCAGATTTGAGTATTTTATTAACTGCTCCGCCAAGATCAATGAAGAAGGGAGAAGTCAGTTGATTCTTCCGAAAGGGGTGGGGTGATGGGAAAAGAATCAACTCCGAAAAAAGAAAATTGGAGTTCCCAATGCTTTTCTAAGCCCAACGAGATGCGCGAACCTTGAAAGAATGAATGGGCACGAATAAGGATTCAAAGTAAATTTCAGAAGGGTGTTGGTTGTTTAAGATATGATAAATCAAAGGCAGCTTTGAATTAGAATTCGAAGTGTGATTATCAGCACCAATTTGGTACAAGAAGGAGGTGAATTCAAGTAAAATGTGGAATCGTTTCACTAAGCTGAGATATCAAAATAATTACAGCAGAAACAAACAAAATCTACAACAGATAAAAACTGTTGTTAGATTCAGTGAGAAAGTATGGAATGAGAAGACCAATCAAACAATAACACCAAGAACACCAAGAGGGATTTACAGGGCCAAAACAAACAGTAAATTTGCTGAATTGCACTATAGCATTCGTAAACGAAATGGGTTGAAACCCTTACCAGCTAATTTGTTACTAACCCTAATGGAACAAGTAGAGATTTACTATAAGCAACTGATGGCAAAAACTGACCACCGAAAAAAATGAAATAAACGAAACCCAAGTACCAGATTTCTCTTCTGATCACAGAAACTGAGGAAATTCAAAAAGCAGAGGACCTATGATGGATCTTCTCTTCTGGCTTAAGCTTTAGTGTGTGAAAACCGATCAAGACAGTGACTCATAAACTGAGGAAACCCTTCTGGTTTTCTATTTTCCTGAGACAGAACATGGATGAGGTAGTGCTAAGTTTGTTGATCATATAATAGGACAAGACAATTGGAGAGAGATTAAATGGAGATGGGCAGATAGAGATAGGGGGAATCAGTTTGAATTGAGGGTACTATCTGCTAGTCAACTCAAACCCAACCAACGAGCTATTTGTGATTTCTTCATATGTTGGCTATCACATTCCGAATACACCGTACAGTGATGATGCAGTATAAAGTCATTTTATTGATTTTCCAGTTAACAAACGTTAAAAAGTCATTGGCTTTTGACGGGACAATGGCAATTAAATACACTAACCTCCCTTGATTTTAACACAAATACACTGACTTCTCATCTGGCTCGAAAAAATACTTCAACTTTTATTTTTTTAAAATATTATGAGAATATCTCCCTTGCCTTTTAAAATCAGTCAAACGATATTAGTCAATCTATCAAAACTTTAACTTGGAGGTTTTTTTTCAACAAAAAAAACTGTTACATAATTCTTAATCTTATCAAGTTGAAAATAGTATATGTTGAATTTTTTAAAAAAATTAAAATCAAAATCCAAAAAAATTGCAAAAATTATGTCAGTGTTTCAATTTCAAAAAAAACTCAAAATTCAACATAGACAAAATCGAACATCATAAGAATTATATTGCAATTGGTTTGGTTGAAAAAAATCTCAAACTTAAACTTTTCACTAGTTTGACTAACGGGGTCTGACCAATGTAGGAGAGCCAAATGTATAATAGCTTTTAAAAAAAGGAAAATTAGAATAATTACTTAAACTACAGAGAGGTTAATGTATTTTTAGAAACCTCAAGGGAGGTCAGTGTAATTTATTCGAAATGGAATGGGCATATACAGTGAATTTCCGAAATTACCCTCAACCTTTTGTCACTATCTCCATCAGCTCCTATGATCCCGCGAAGTATAAAAAGGGAAGCATGCGCCGCAAAACCCTAGCCTTCTCTTCCACCCGCTTCACATCGGAGCAGATCAAACGCACTGCGGAGGTAATGGGTCAGCTGATCATCTTTTTATTGGTTGCTTTTGAAGATTTTTCGTCGTAGTGCTGAGCTCAATGTCTCGTTCATTTTCACATCATTGATACATACTGGAAATCCAATCTCTTCACCATTTCTGAAAAATCCCATTTTGTTCATGAAAGTTATATCTATTACAATCTCTATAGTTCAGATTTTGACCCATAATTTTGTTTTCTCAAGAGCAAACAAGATCAGAGGAAAAAAAATATGAGCAACACGAAAACGTATTCAAATATACTCAGATGAATCCATGTATAAGTAGTTCCTTGTGCAGTTCTATCTCTCTCTAAAGTTTTGGTCTGTTATTGAAACAGGTTATGGCTCCAAAACAGCCAAACAGTGGTCTCTTTGTGGGGTTAAACAAAGGTCATGTTGTAACCAAGAAAGAACTGGCTCCGCGTCCATCTGATAGGAAAGGGGTTAGTTACTTTCTTCCTTTCTATTTCTTGTTCCTTGTATGATTATAATTGCATAGATTCCTTTGTGGTCAATTTTTTAATCTTTAGAGCAGTTCTTTTCTTCAGGGGTGGTAGAAGCCACGAGGGTTCTTTCATTGTAGAGGGTCTGGCTAATGTTTTTTGTGAGGGACACTCCTATTCTTAGGAACTTGTCTTCTCACTCTTCAGTATACTTGTGAGCACACAAGGTTCCACATTTTCGCAAATAGGAAAATATAAATTTTGGTCAATGCCATTCCTAGGCCTTCTATCTGGTTTGTTTTGTTTTTATTTCCAAGGCAGACAATTACATGAACACATTTTTTACCTCAGGCTTTGTAATGTGGTATTCTAGGTGGTTGGTGAGTACTGTGATGTCATGTTTACATGTTTTGATTGTAAGTGCGAAAACTGGAGTTGATTTGAATGAGAAAGACTAGACCATGGCCTGATTTTACGTAGTTACTTATATTGATTCTGACGAGTGAATTTCATCCGTTTAATGAGAAAGGATAGGAACCTATCTTTGTTCTTGGAGCGTAAGCAATTTGCTTAGCTTTACACCCGTCCCATGATATCATTTTAAAAGCATTTGTGCTCAATGAGAAAATGAGTCAAAAAGAAAAATGGAACGTGCTCAATTGAAACATGAAAATGTGATAAATAGGCCCTAGTTACTCTGCGGGACAGAGTGGAAGAAAGAATGAGATCTCGAACTAGGAAAAGGATACAACTGGGGAGTGGGGTCGTATTCTCTGGTTATGATTTTACCATATGTTTTTAGTGCATGCTTTCAACGATCCATGGGAACAGTGGCTATTCATCCAGTCTCTGGGCCTTGAGGCGGAAAGGGTGTGTGTGTGTGCTAATGCCAGTAGTGAGAATGAATCAGCAAAAAGAGTCCGCCTTTTCTATGAAGATTGTATTCTAGGAGGTCCAACATATTAGTATTGTGATCTTGAGTGTCTGGAAAATGTTGGAGTTGATTAGTTGATTTTTGTTTTAGAAAACTAGCAAAAGAATCCACTTTGTGAGGAATCTGATCAGAGAAGTTGCTGGGTTTGCACCGTACGAGAAGAGGATTACCGAACTTCTTAAAGTTGGGAAAGACAAGCGTGCTTTGAAAGTGGCTAAGAGGAAGCTAGGTACTCACAAGAGGGCAAAGAAGAAGCGTGAGGAGATGTCTAATGTCCTTCGCAAGATGAGGTAGTTTTCCTACTTAACTATCAATTAACCTGTGTTCAACCAAAAAAATTGCCGATCAGGTGTAAGTGTCATTTCTGGGCACAAATGGAATGGAGAGTCAGCGAAATCCTCCATTTTCTGTTTGTTCAGATGCTTTCTACGAGAAGATATTGAGGCTGGTTATTTGGGTGATTAGGGTCATACCAAGTAATTAGCTTTGTGTTGTAGAAATTCTTTGCCCGGAGAGAAAAAGTTGCAAGTTTTAACACATGATTTCTCATTTGGTTTTGGCAATGTGAGCAGGTCTGCGGGAGGAGGCGAGAAGAAGAAGTGAACCATCCATTTTCGAGCTTTAGATTGCCTCGGAGCGCAAAATGTGAAATTTCGCCTCTTGATTGACTTTTCAAGTACCCAAATGTTTGTTTTATTTTTGCTAGAGTTGGAAGACAACCTTAGAAACTTTTTCCTTCGGAACAAAAAATGTGAACTATCCATTGCTTTTTGATATTTGGCAATTTTATTTCTTGAGCAAGAATTTGAATGTAGCTTTTCCTTTGCAATAGAGTGGAATTATGATTTTACATCTTCTCTTTTAGGGATGGCAATCTCGTCCGATCCAACCCGCTCCTACCCGTTCTCCTCCCCAAATGGATAGGGGATTCGGGGATTTTTTTGGAGATCGGGTAGGATTCGGGAATAAATTTAAAAAAATGGGGGCCGGGTAGGATTCGGGGTTAGGTGTCTCCACCCCGATTCCCGCCCCGATCCCTGCCTCCACCCCGCCCCGTGATTTTTTATCCTTTTTACGTAATAGGTTTGTAAGGAGAAAGAGAAAATAACCATGGTTTGTAATTGGTGGAGAAATACAACAATCTTTAATGGACTCAATGACAATATTCTTGAGTACATTTTGTTATTTTTGTTAGGATTGAAACTTGTGGAATGATATTATGTTTATTTTAATTAGTTATTGTTGTTGTTTTTGCAATATTTTAGATTGTAAAAAATGAATTACTTTTGCTTAAAAATTTGCATGTTTTTATTTACTCTCTTTTGTTATTTTTTTTGGATGAAAAGGAGAATTATTTCAAATTTTAAGTAATTACTAATGTAATTTTTTAATTTTCGGATATCCAATCTCCATTTGGAGATCCCCGTTCCCCGTTCGGGGCGGGGGTGGAGGGCAAAAGTAGTCCCCGTTCGGGAATAGGGGCGGGGATGGAGATTAGATATAGGTCCGGGGATCGGGGATGGAGACAGTAATATTCACCCCCGATCCAACCCGTTGCCATCCCTATTCTCTTTCTGAAGTTTATGCGAAATGTTTGTATCGGCAGGTGAATGGATATTGTGTATTGCAATTGATCCTTCAGCTCAAACCCTAGCAGTTTATAACCGTTGTTCCCAAAATATCTAGTCTTTGAGCTTGATTTCCAAAGCCCCGGGTAGTTGTGCCTAAATGGGTATGGAGAACATCTTTTCAGAACTTGAATTCAGTGGATTGGGGGATGCTGCACTACAGTATTGTTGTATTATAGTATTCTCAAATCTGATTTCAATTGCACATGGAAAGGACATGGGAGTTGTAGTGCGGTTACATTACAGTGTTGAAGGGCAGTCAAAACGAAAAACGAGGTGAGTTGTTATCAAAATGCACAAGTCCCTCAAAACTATTAGTCGTTTTGGCTCCAGGCTATTAAAAAAATGTATGGGTTGCATTACTCTCGAAATTACGTTCTTTTGACTCAATATATTTTGATAATAGTTTGCAAATATATTTTGATAATAGTTCGCAAATCAAAAGACTTCATTTAGTGCAATCTACACTACTACTCACGGGATTACATGGAAAAGCTATGTAATTGTTTCTACTAGAAATGTGTTACGTATTCAAATTATTTAGATTTTGTTCTAAATGCGATTGCAAACTAGCCCAGTTAAAATTCAGTTCGAAAGCTTAAAAATTTCTTTAAAAGAACTCAATTTCATTTTTTATTAGTCAAATAGATTTCAAATGAACGTCAAAAAGAAATCTGTAATTGAACTCCAAGTGAATGGTGGTTGTAACTGCAAAAAACAGCTAGACGATTTGCTCGAGAAAGTATTGTTGTACAGCACAGCACAAGTTGATGGCGCAAATTAGACCATTTCTCCTCGAATCGATTATGTGTTGAATTCGTCTAAACCGATGTTGTAATCAATGCTTAACACAAAGGATTTCATTTTTGCTTAGGAGAACCGGCATACTTCTAACTTCCATCCTCTTCTTTTAAATCGAGCCTCTTCTTTTTCTTTTCCTTTAACTTATTAGCCTCCTTCGAACCATAACGTTCCCTTTTCTTCTTTTCTTTAATGCTTTCCTATCTAGAGTTCTTCCCCCAACATATGACATCACTTGCCGGTATAATCGAAGAAGATCGGCCATATAATCGAAGAAAGGAATCAATGGAGCAGTCATGATCAAAGCTGGACTCTAGCCGATAGGTTAGCAGTAAGCTTTGGTAAGCGCTTGGTGAAAAGACTATTATAGCATGCAAGTCATATAACCATGGGAATCGAACTCCCGACTACCCTTCCCTCAGATCACTACCAAAGTACGTTCTTGCATGTAAAACAAAATAAAATAGTAGTGAAAGAAGAGCTCCGTTACACTAATTTGGTTCCGATTCTACACAGGTAGAATGCTTGATCAAAGGTCCAGTACAGTAGGTAACAGACTTGTTCATTTTGGCTACCAGGCTAGAACAAGTGGTTGGTCCAGTACTTGGTTTCTTCGATCAAACTGACTCGAGACTCGGGTAATTAAACTCAAGTGTTCAAAGCAACCACTGGTTCTGAACTGGATATAGACACAAGCCAATGATCAGAAAGTATAGGATTAGGGTTTACCTTGTGTTTATTATAAATATTTTAAATTTAGTATTGTACTAGTAAAGTTCTTGCCTCAACCAAGTTTTGGATTCCACCTGGTAAAGTTTGTAGGAAAGGGTACAACTACCAAAAGTAAATTTACACATTTAAATTCGCCTCTCGGCTCTTCAATAACTGAATGCAGACAGATGATGAGGACGACAAAGAGCTCAAACTTCGGTTAAATGAGCTTTATCGTTCACATCGGGCGTTGGTCCTTCCCACAGCTCTAGTAGCTCTTTCCTCATCCAAGAGAGGACGACTATCGGTCCCAGAGTAGATGGCACCTATGTAAATCACAAAGGGGGAAAAACATCAGTTGAAAGTGGTAGGAAAGTGCTGATTTGTTGCCGAAAACCACTTGGATGACGTCCAGTCACTCGAGTAATGATAAATGAAAACAAAATACTTAGGAGGGCAAGAAGAAAAAACATTGATGTTTAGGGGATTCGATCTTGGATTTCTTGAGGAATTTGTGGAGGTACAAGGAAAGGTTAGACGATTGTGTAGGAGATAAATAATGAAGTAAAATCTATTTAACTTTTCTATACCCCTCACAAATCCCTCCCTAAATCCACAATCGAAACAGAGCCTTCAAGAAATCTCAAATTACCGCATCTTGGCACTAATCAAAGTATTGAACACAAGCCTTCTACTTGTTGGCAAAACTAAAATTGATATTGACTAACATACCAAATATAGAAGTGCTGGTTGGGGTGACCGAGTTAGAATGCCAGCGGCTAAAGCAGCTACCAATCCAATTCCATATCCAGAAGTGGCATACCATATGTATTTCTGCCCCCTGGAGGAAGCTAAATCCAAAGGATTCAATGAATCCCTGCGCTTTCTGTGATCAAAACATAGAACTAAGGCCAGAAGCATAGCAGGAATTGCCTGCAAAACCAACAAAACCACCAAACATGGAACTGTTGAACCTGATCAAGTATTCAAATGGCTTTTGATAACTGTAAAGGGGAAAAAAGGAAACAAGTTACACGAACGTAAGCAAAATATAGTTGGTATGTCATATATGAACAAAGCAGTCCAAAAGAGAAGCTAGGAGATTCGTATTATTAATCACCTGGGTTTATTGCAGTTTGGGAAAATATGGTGCCAAAATCAGCGTAGCAAGGCACAAATAATTAAAAGGGTACCCAACCAAAATGGAAAACGCAGAACTGGAAACAGAAAGCAATACAGTCTTGAACTCTCGACTCAACTACTACTGATTCATGAATCCCTTCCCACAGAAGAATGATAGATGAATGAGAAACCAGAAAGAGCATTGCAAAAAAACGTGTGGCACCGGACTCAGACAACCACCCATGCACCCACCCACCTTCATGCACATACAAATGATATCCTACTACATTCACAGGACGTAACACAAACTACATTCCAGGAAAGCCTAGACGAATAACATAAATAAGAACACGGTCCATGTTGTAGCTGCTATATTTGATGAGAGTATCAAATAAGTTAACACACTCTGAAAGCCCAGAGGAATAACACAGCTAATATAGTTAATGCGCATGCTAGATGCTTATTATCCCAAAGTACCAGGCAGTAACAACTACCTATAATTTTTCTGAAATCACTTCTGAAAGCTGTACGCAGAAATATAACACCAACACGCCACTGCTTAGTCCTAATAAACTATCTCCAACTTCCATAATCGAAGATAATCACATTAGAGTATTGAAGTCATCAAATAGAAAAGATGTTTTACCATGTCACCAAGACCAAGCATCATATAGTCGGCAGCACTACCTCCAGGAGTCACTCCACCAAATAAGTTTCTTGGGAAGACAATCTTAACTGGCAACTCCAGTTTTTTGGTAATCAGTTGCAATCCAGGAAGACTCAAACTATTAGCCACAGTATGAATAGGATTAGATGCTTGTTGCGTTGCTACAGAAACCATAACGTTTGCACCAAAAAACCTTTCAGAATAGAATACCCAGAATATGTCGTACACAAACAAACATCCAAGAAGCATTGCGCACACTTTTATGTTGGGAAGTCGCACATGGCTCACAAATGCGATGCAGAGAGAAATTCCCAACAAGTTGTTTAAAATCCAGTGTCCAGAAACAAGCCAAGCTGCAACAGTACCAGAACATAGCAACAATAAAATCCCCTGGATCCGGGTAAATGGCTTGGAACAACAACGGGACACAAAAGGGTCAGTCAAACCAAACTGAGATTTGATGTGTGCAATGTAAGGTGATAGGCAGAAGTAAAGGGATGATGCAGCGGCAACAGCGGTGAAAGCAGTAAGGAGTTGTGAGACCGAAGAGAATAGATAGAACATCATAAGCAGGCTGCAAGAGCTCATTATTGGGATCATCAGTGCTTGGGATCTATCCAAAGTAATAGAGGCTTCCGATAAATCACGGTTTCTCTCCATTTCTTTACCATAATTTAGGGCTCGAAAAGCAGATCCAAATGTCACAGCTATTGCCGTGAGCATAAGAGTGACTGGAGCTGGCTCCAACAGATAAGCAAGCTTCCATAGGGGCTCCATAATTAAGTATATGTAGTAACTTTTTTTTGTAATTTGCAGCTCAAAACAATCTGCACATACCTATGAAGTGTGTATTTTACTGTTAAAAATCAAAACACCCCCAGCAATTGGGATGAAGACTTGACCACAGAGATTCATGCAACCTACAAAAAAAAAAAAAGATCTCAAGTGTATGAGAATGTACGGTAAAAGATTGCTATGAGAAGTTCAGATACACCAAATGAATGAATAGAAACTAGGCAATGCAATTGACAAACGTTTCAACATATTGGATTCTTCTGCTTCAACTTTCAACACAAGCGTTTCGATTGAGTTTTTCCTCGGCAAGAAACTAAATACTTAGAGGTCTACAACTCCTTTTACAAGATTAATGCAGCGAGCCCGTGTTTTCCAGGGGGAGGTTCAGCTGATAATACATATTTGGAAAATGGGAACTCAGCCTGACAGAAAACATGACGCAGGCATAACTTTCCTGTGGTTTGTTGCTCTTCATTCCGAAAAACATTTCACTTTTTGTGTTTTGCTTTACATTAGTCACTTGGAAGATGACCTAAAAAAAATTCTCAACAAAAATCAGTGTCTAGAAAATGTTTTCCGATAACTATTTTAAAAAAATAAGCCAAGACTCGTCCTACATCTCCAAGCCATTTTCAATCAACTAGCTTGATTACATGTCTTTTTCACCTAGCCCGCAACACATATGTTCCCAATTTGTTCCAAGCAAAATCAGTCCTTCCATGCAAAAGAAATGCTTCTTTAGACCCACAATATCTTCACCTCGTTCAAACAAAAACCTCCAAAGAAAACAGCACAATATCTTCCCAATCCAAGTTAATTGCAGAACAAAAGACTCTAAATTCAACTTAAACGTCTAGGGCTCATAACTACAACAGAGCTACCATGTTCCATAGAAAAAAAAAACATAAAAGACTCTGATAAACAAGTCATAATTATTAGTAACGAACAAGAATAGTTGATTACATCAAGAAACGATAGATTAAACAGATAAAGACAGTTTGAATGATCTAAAACGTAAAGATCTTGAGTATAGGTGATATAGAAATTAGGGGTTTTCTACAAAAGTGACTTACTCAGGACTTGAAGAGTGCGATGGAGAAAAGTTTCTCCCTCCCTGTATCTCCGTGTAGAGAGGGCTTTTCCCTGGGGGGCGTTTGGACAAGCACACGCACACGCACACGCAGAGACAGACACAGAGAGAGAGAGAGGGGTGTAAACCGGAAGGCCAAAAGACGTTATGCTCGATTTCGCACTTTAGCCCCAAGACTTTTCATTATTCCAAATTTGATGGGCTTTGTCTGAAAAAAATTACGGTTTGATTTTGATTCAATCATACATATCTTTTTGATTTTTTCGGTTTGATTTCGGATTTTTCTTTTTTTTATCTTAACCGAATGAACTTAATTTATAATACAGAAAATTAATTTTATAAGATGAAATAAATCTTAGCGATTTAATTTTATGGAATAGGTTAAATTAATTGGTGAATTAGATTCAAAATATAAGAGGCAAACTAATTTTTTATGAGTCATTTCGGTAGATTATGAGTTATGAACTATCAATATCTATTGTGATCGAATTAAACGTATTTCCAATTAATCCGACTACTTTGACTATTTCGATCGAACTAATTCCATTCGAATTGATATTGATTCCTTTATAAATTCGTTAGTACAATAGACTAGAACCGATCGATTCTGAAGTTTGAACCTAATTGATCCGTATTTTTTTTATAATCACACCATGAAATTATTGTATTTAAGAGTTTCTATGCTTGGGCCAACAAATTCCAAATTACTGGGCCAGTCTCGAATATCCAATTTCGCTAAGATGTTGAAGCCCAAATTTCGATAAAATAGAAGCTTTGGAACATGAAATGTCAGCATCAATTCTTTTTTTTCTTCCTAACTTAACGAAAATAAGGAGTGTTACGGTTTCCAATTTTTTTTTATGAATTCAAAATCAAGGGTTATGATTCATTTGAATTTGAAAACTTACATACTCAAGTAAATCTAGTTCATTCATTTTGAATTCTAAATTTTTTTTTTAAGACCAAATACTTTCTCCCAAAAAGTGATTCCAAACTATAAGTTGTATACAAACACAAGGACACGAGAATTTAACTTGTTGTGTATAATGCATCATGCACGTTAAGCGATATCTTGGTACCCAAAATATTGAGTCCAAGTGTCTAATGAATTGCATCGAATGTCGACAACATAAATTGTGCCAAAATGATACCATTTTGATGCGCAGTACTTTTCACAGCAAGTTTACAAAATAAATGTGCAGGGGCGGAACTAGGATTTTGGGTTTGGAGGGGTCGAGATTTTTTTTTTTAAAAAGGAGGGGGCTGAATATAATTTGGGGAGCGAAATATAATTTTTTTTTAATTTTTAAAATTTATAAGTCTTAAGAATAAGGGACGGTTAAAATTTTTTTTTTCCTTGTGAGTGAAATAGAAAGAGAAAAAAAATATTAAGTGTTAATATAGATTTTCTAACGTAATTTTTAAAGTTCTCCAAAAAATAAATGTGTCATGTTTCAAACACGTTTTTTATCTGTAGTATGATAGAAATAATATCGATGGACGCCATATGACACCGACAAAATTAGAAGAAAAAATTAAGGTTTTGCTAACGCAATATTAGTGGCAATAAAATCTCCAACTCAACATTTAAACATGATTTATCATCGAAGAGAATATATTTATTCATAATTATCCAAAAATAAAAAAAAAGAATTTATGTATTCATGTGTGACAATATTTTGTTAATTTAAATCCAAGCCGAGTCAACTAAATTTTTTGCTATGTTTTTATTTGGGCTTCTATTAGGATGGTGTGATTGGTCTTTTCAAATTAATCAATGTGCGTGTAAGTTGGCTCATAAACATTTTAGATGTAGAGAAAACTATCTAGAAAAGAAAATCAGGAAGGTATGACGAGCAAACTTACTTGTCAAACTATGAGGAGCTAGAAGTTAGGAGCTCTTTTATTAGCGAGGCGCAAATGGACAGACTCGAAATAATGCGCTTACAGACTTGAGATTAACGATCGACGAACTCACTATGGAAAGCTAGAATCCCGATTTTATGACTAGGATTTATACTTGTCGGTTTGAACTTGTTGAGAGAATCAAAATAATATTGTCTTATAGATAGAGTGAAACTACAAGGAGATTAGAGGGTTCGGCCCTCCTAAAAATTTCAACAAAATTTGGATCTAGTTATAAAATTTGAAAACTATAAAAAGAATTACAATTTGACCTCTAAATTATATTTGCCTCCTTTTTTATCAAAAAAAAAATCTCACCCCACCAAATGTAAAATTATAATTCTGCCCTTCACTATAAATGTGTAGAGAATCGAAATAATAGTGGATGGTCAATATTTTCTTAAAAAGGTACAGCAAGTAATAAATAAGTCAGCTCAGTTTTCACATGGTACAAATGGATCATTTATTTGTCCTATAGGTGTGATAATAATTGGATTTGGGGAGTTGTAGTGCACTTTCTTATAGTGCGTATGTAGTGTGGACAAAACGACGTAATTTTATTCGTTATATCCTCGAAATTATATCGTTTTAACTTATCATACGAGTTGTTATTAAAATATATGGAATCAAAACGATATAGTTTTAAGAACAAATAGACAAAACAACATCGTTTTATCCGTCTTACACGTATACTATACAAAATTAAACTACAATCTTCCTGAGTCCATAATAATTGCTTCCGGCCAAGTAAATGACTCCACAAAGAAATAACAATATTACATCATTTTACTATAAAAATTAATATTTTTGCATTGTAATACTTTAAAATTGTATTTGTGCACCGTATTTGAATAATATCTGATGTGAAATTAGAATATATCACGTGACATTGAAAATGTGATACACCAAACGTAATTTCATATTGTTAATATTTTATCTCTTTTCATTGCAACGCTTAGGCACGTTAGCCTCGTCTAATCTGGTCCGATATAGATTTTTAGCACCTTGGCCAAATAGTATAATAATTTATATAGTCGGACCTAGATTGTGTTTCAAGTTAGCATGTACGGCGCACGCTTTTGATGACGCCAGAGATCGTTACCACTATTATTGACATTATGCATGATGCACCAAACACCAAGTTGAACATTATGCGTCAAGACTAAGTTATCTAGAGGACATGTGGAAGACGAATGTAGCTACTTTGGCCAAACTATTCGAATTGAGTATCGCGCCGATCCGATTCACACAACATGCGCTTCGCAAAGCGGGATGGTTGCACAAGATCGTGCATACCACCTTGGTCTTTTGATTCGGTCCATTAGCCTTGATCGCTACTGTTAACCGACTAATTCAATGTTTATTCAACCAACTATAATATTCTTACTAAATTTTTATTTGTTAAAATAATCAAATTTAATATTTGACGACAAATAAAAATTTACATATTTTGTCGTTATATTAGGGATTTAAGATAATATCTAGGGCACCCAAATTACGGGTGTGTTCGTTTTAGGGTGTTTCTGAAATAGTTTTAGAAACATGTCTCTGAGACATTGTTTGGTTATAAGTGTCTCAGAAACTGTTTCAGAAACTGTTTCTGAAACTTTTTCTTTTATAGAGAGAAAAAGTTGTCTGGGAGAATGTTCCAGAAACTGTTTCTGAAACTGTTCCAGAAACTTGTTTGAGAGAAAGTCTCTCAAACTCTTTAAAAAAAAAAAATTTTAACCCCTCCGAATGGAAATGAATTTAGTTCACCTTAAAATAAACATTATTCTTTCTCTTATTGGTTGAGATAGTTACATTCTTATCAAAAAATATTTTGTAAAGACGGGATCTACACTATCTTAACTAATGAGAAAGACGGTAAAATCCATCCTCCTTAGAAAAGGGAACAAAATTACATTTCCTCCAATTCCGATTCCACCCCTTATAGATATTGATCGGCAATATTATTATTTTTTTGTTAGCTTTAAAATAAAATAAAAAACCAGCCATTAAAATAAAAAATCATATTTTATTGTTTCCACTTGCAACGAACATCCACCATGATCTAACATTGGTCCCCCACCACCAGTAGACAGCAGTCATCACCATCCGTTAGGTAATGGGTCCCGCCAGTTTTCTCCATTAGGTCCATTAGTTGGTTGCCTTTGCGGCTTGCTCTCTCTCTCTCTCTCTCTCACACACACACACACACACGCACAAACCATCCTCAAAACAGGGCCGCTCACCGCTGCCACTACCCTCTCTCTCTCAGCAGATTTCAGCTTCTAACATCTTCGGGATTTCGCTACTCGTTTCTCATTGAATGCTAATGCATTGAATTTCTTCGTATAAACTTCTCATTAGTTCATCCCCAACCTCATTCGTTCAGCGCAGTTATGAAGCACTCGATACAGAGTTAACTGTTACATCTCCTCATTTATACAACCTTCTCTAATCGGCGTTTTCTGATCGATTAAACACTTTCATCTTGTTCTTATTTCGTTTTGAGAAAAATCACCGTTCAATTGTTTTTGGCAAACACTTTTTCCATTTTATTTTTTTGATTTCATTGATCAACCGGACTTTCACTGTCGTCCAATCTATTCGATTTCATTTTTTTTTTTTTGCTAAGTATCTATTCGATTTCATTCATTGTAACTGTATATAAATATTCCAAAAGATTTCATTTATTTGTATTCCTGTTAGATACAGAATCCCTATTCCATTCGTAATTCAGATTTTGATAATCCTCCTGGATGAAAGTGGACAAGATAGTGGCCTTTTGCTTGATATTGCTAGCATGCGCGCCCTGGTGCATTTCCGCGGAGGAGCGGCTTCTTGTGAAGATGAATCTGGTTCGAAACGCTTCGGCTCTCGGAGCTTGTAAGCATTCAATGGAGAACATTTACCTTATATTTTTATTTTCGAAAAACCGATCTATTTGTTTTCATTTTTGGATGAATATTCGTAGATTGCTTGGACGGAAGTTTGCCGGCTTATCATCTCCACAGAGGATTCGGCGCTGGAGCACGCAACTGGCTTTTACAGTTCGAGGTAATAATTCTGGATGTGTCGTGTTGTAGATGAGATTAGACCTGAGTGCTAAACTTTCCTACTATTTGCTAACCGTCCAATACCTGCATGCCACGTCAAGTTATGAGCGGCTTCTTTTTTTACTTTCGGTTGTTTGGCGGGAACTTGAGAGTTAAATCTGGAGGGATAACGATTCGGTGCTCTGTGATAGGAGACACTGGCCTGAAAAGTTTCTGTGGGGCTGGTGGAAACAGGCTTTGCGTCTTCTAAGAGTTTTGGTCACTTTTTGAAGTAGATTTTTGTCCAAGCCATCTGATTTTGGATATTATTGTTGTTTTTAACTTTTATGTTTATAAAAAGTAGAAAAGATAAAGAATGAGTTTAGATTACATTAATTATTTTTAAAGACAATTGGCACTGATAATAACTTTTATTAGTTTTTCTTTAGAATTTGTTGAATTCATTACAAGCTTTGATAATGGCAGAAATGGAAAGCAATAATACAAAAACTTCTCTTCCTATCCCCTGTTTATCTCTCTTTTGAATTTTGTGATGTGTATAAAAGTAAAATAAGTTAAGATCATTTGAACTAAATTATTGATTAGAATTTTTTATCCGTATTAATTGCATGTCACCTGCAGATTAAGACAAAACTCTAATTGTATTGTCTACTTTCTATATTTGGAATTTGGGTAATTTGATGATTGTACGTTGAACTTTGTACACAATTTAACGCAATTAGATTAGATATACGAATTGCTCAAGTGAATTGAAATTTCTATAATTTAGTTCAAATAAAGAGAATTATTGACCTTCAATCAATAATATCAAAAAAAGAAAAGAAAGTATTGAAGGAGGCCTTTAATACTACTTTGAAATTATCCAATCGAATGAAAATCACATCGTGTGGGCCATTTTGACAATAGACCCGAGGAAGAGATACACCTCAATCAATAGAACGCGGATAAGATGGTGATCCCAAAACAGTCCCAAACCCAGAATTCGGAAAAAATTGGTTGATAGCTAGTCCCACCATACTCTATATTATGCATTTATTAATCGTTTAAGTCTTTGTATTGATTACTGAATTTGACTTGGGGATGATGTTAACAGGGTGGTGGGTGGTGCAATGATGTCCAATCATGCTTGGACAGAGCCAAAACTCGCCGCGGTTCTACACGTTACATGAGCAAGTGGGAGGTCTTCTCTGGAATTTTAAGCAACAATGCCTCTCTCAATCCAGGTTTTTATTTTCCTTTATCGCTTTCGATCATAATTGCATTTTTCGTATTTGAAAGTTGCACATATTTGTACCAAGAACAGGAATCCAGATCTGCTCACATGACTCAAACTTATGAAATTGTTCATTTGACAAGTTTAGATTTGTTTATGGTTCACGTAAAAAATCAAATTGTTTGATCGTTGATCACCAATAATCTATCAATTTGATTTTTTGTTAAGGTAATGTCGTAATGAACACCTCAAGACTAACAAAAATAAATTGCTCAAATTGTCAATTGTGACATTAATGAATTATTTTATTTAGTGGTCACATGAGAGAGGATCACATCTCTAAGAGCAGTGCTATTGGGGCTCCAAAAAATTGGCCCGTTTCTAAAATTGGAATACACATTGGTTTTACATCAATGATGCTTAGGCCAAGATGGATACAAATGAACTCAAATGATTTATTAATTTGGGATGCGAAATTCTTATAATTTTGTGGTTCTTAGGTAATGTTAGTATATTTAAAAAGAAAGATATTTTGAACACAGAAAATTCGAAAATAAATGGGTACAAAACCTTTTGTTGTCTATGGGCTCTACGAAAAATTGTGGTACTGGACGGTCCAGCCAACACGTAGGTCGACATGTACCATTGGCCAATCGTGTCAACCCTCGCTGGCCAAATCGGCAATGTTGGTGATAGCTGTATTTGCATCATTGCATGGCAAGTCCATGTTCCTGACTTTATATGTTTTCTTGATCAAGAACCTTCCAGCTTTGATCGTACTTGTACTAGTTATTAAGCTATTCTTTCGTCGGTGAGCCACTTTTGAAAAAACAAAATTACCCTTTCATGTATGTTCTTTTACGGTACAGAGGAATAACAAACACAGGAGGCATATGCCAATTAGCTTAACATAGGGGACAAGCTCGAGGATCTTGTTCCACTTTTTCGCAACTATATTTCTTAAGCCTTTATAAGTTACAATTTTCATGGTTTGTGACTTCCTGTATAAAATCGATAGAAAAGAAAAATAAACAGATTGCCGCAAGCATTGATCTTTTGTTTAATTGAAAAGTGCATGATCATTTGCCAGATATTTTGTTTACCTTTCTATCGGTTTTCAGTACGTAAAATGAATGTCAACATCTTGAAATTAACGGTTAAGGATTCCTCTATCTTATCTATGACTGACCAACTCCAAATGGTTTCAATTAATTGAGTAGATTTTTACAATTGGAACCGGGTGAAACTCAGATATTGTGATGGAGCCTCTTTTGCTGGAGAAGCTAAGTTTGACAATGGGGTACCACTCTAAACATTGTTCTCCTGTTGTTGCATCATGTCCATGATTACCATTGCTCTTAATTCAAGGTAGTTGGAGCAGTTGGCGCAAAATTGAATCATTGCATACCATTTTTCTCATTGCTTGACTTTATTCCTTCTTTTTTGTTCCACTCGCATATTTGGTGTAGAAATGTTGGCTTATCTTTTCCAATTTCTCATATCTGGAAATGCTTGGAGTAATCATAAGGCAATAGTTAGGTAGATCCTATAGTTTTTGTTTGTGTACATGTTGGTGAGAATCTGGAATCTTCATAAAACAAACAGTATGATGAACTTGCTTCGAGGCACGTTACAAATATCGCTTTCCGAAAAACAGTATTCGTCCCCACCAGTTAATGTGTACCGGGTTACGGCGAATATGTCTCGAACATACAACGAAACCCGATCAAACGATCTTCTGTCTGCTTCCGCACAAACGAAAGACAGACAGAATACCAAGCCAAAAATAAAAACAAACGAACCAATGGACTGTTAAATTTGTTTCCTCTGGGCTCTATTTATAACCCAGATGCACCCAATCGCGTAGAATTGTATCTGTTTGCGGCTAACCGTTAGATTAGATCTAATAGTGCGGATTGCACCCTTTAAAACGGACACGTGCGAAGCACGCAGACTTTGTCGATTTTCGGTGTGAGACACCTATGAGTCAAGCCACTTTAGAGCTAAGCTATTAAAGTGAATTTAATAAGTTCCCTTTTTTATATAAACCATTCAACCTTTTCCCACCTAAGCAATGTGGGACAAAGTCTACACTCTAAAAGAACCCTTCTTAAGCACAATTAAATTTTGATAAAACACCCAACTGAAAACCCATTTATTTTGATAAATTTTAACAGTACATAATTAATATGCATTAAAATCATTCCATGGCATGATGGAAAACAGCTATCGTGCTAGAACATATAGGCGTTTTAGTAGATAAGTATATGAAGTTATAAAGGCACCATATGTCACCTAACATTTTTCTTTCATTCATTTTATTCAGTCAGTTTCTTATACCATGAAAAAACTCCCCAGTGATTTAGGACGAAAACAAAACAAAAGAAAACTCGGCTTGTTTTGGTTTCGTAGGTGGATACATCTAGACAATGGCATGCCATCTCTTAAGCCTTTTATGCCCATTTTCATATTTCTCGTTGATGTGCTTGGATTCTGGATGGAGGGCTAGGTAATATGCAAATATTCAGAGGATTCAAAAAAGAATGCTAGCGTGTCTTTAGAACTACAGCAGCTTTTGATTTTTCAGCGAAGAAAATATAGCAACTGATACACAGAAAAATGGCACTACTGTGACTTCACTCTTTTATAAAGAACTCAACTTACCAAACTCAAAACACCTCATCAATATTTTGTTAATCAGGGAATTTGCAGTTTTGTTATTTTATTTTTTGCTTCATAGTTGTAATGCTCATTTTCACTTGGTGAATAAACTTTCATGGGAGAAGGTCAAAAATTCCATGGCATCATGAACATGGAGGAGTGACGCAATCAGATCTTTATTTCTGTACTTTCTATAGCTGAGCATGTTTATTGTGCATATGTCAACAGACATCTTTGCTTTACTTCAGAGGGAAAAGGATCTGGAAGGCAATCATTCATGATCTTCTCCCTAAGGGCTTGGGCAGTGCGAAAAAGGTATTTCAATAACTGAACCATATATGACATGCCTGTGATCTAACCCAATGAGTCATGAGACACACCGTAAGAATACTTTGATACATTGCCCTTGTACTGTCTCGGTCTGATACTATTGATTTTCACATAAAATCATGTTAGAATTATCAAGTTCTTATGATTGGGCAAAAAGCTGTGGAATTGAAAAGTTAACGATACGGATGAAAGTAAGTGGAATTTTTCTTCAAACTAGAGCAGAAGGCTAACCTGCAACTCAACTTGTATGTTTTTCCCCCTTCTTCTAGGCTTTGCTTTCAGGGTGTTCTGCTGGAGGGCTGGCATCTTTCTTGCACTGTGACAACTTCGCCAGCTATCTACCGACCAATGCTAGTGTCAAATGCTTAAGCGATGCTGGATTTTTTTTGAACGAGTACGCTTTTCTTCCTTCAAATAGAAATCCAAGCTGTATTTCGCAGCCCCTTTGAAATGCTAGTTTTTGCCTTTTCCTTGCAGAATAGACATAAGTTTGAATCACACTATTAGATCCTTCTATGAAGACCTTATATCTTTACAGGTAAATGTCTCTTATAATCAAAGAAGTATTGGAATGATTTGCGTCCAGATAATAGGAACAACCCGCATCAAAAAATACTTCGTATTGAATGTCCAAGATTCCAAAAGGATGTTGTTTGTCAGAAGAGTTTTATTGTTAATATTCTTCTTTCTCTGCTTTATTAACGGGATTTGGGGCATATAAAAACAAAAATTGTGCAAATGAACCTAACATGGATGTACAAGCTCCGTGACAGTAATAATCAAATTTCTGCTGCATTTGATGTTTTAGTAATCATAGGCATTTTTGACAGGGTGTAGAACAGAATCTGGACAAAAACTGCACAAGTTCCCTTTACTATCCCAATCTAGTATGATTCTAACCCATTGTTTCTCTTCTAGCTCAGCACCGAAAACCTGGCTTCATATGGCATGTTTCTGACAACTTCTCAACTTCTTTATGCAGTGTTTCTTCCCGCAGTATGCGTTGCCATTCATTAGAACACCATTTTTCATCTTAAACTCTGCCTATGATGTGTTCCAAGTAAGATTAGTTTGAAGTCCCATGACTTTTACTCCTTTTAGTGCTTGTGTTGCAATGGTGAGGAATTTACTGAATCTTTCTTGTGAACAGTTCCACCACATATTGGTGCCACCTTCGGCTGATATACACGGACACTGGAACCGCTGCAAGCTTAATCCAGCAGCATGTAACACATACCAGATACAGCTATTGCAAGGTTGTTTTTGGTCACTTCTCATTTTGCATACAATTTTGTAGCATGTAACACATACCAGATTCAGAAATTTCCATTCATTTTGCATTACAATTTTCTCTCTCTATGATTGATTTGTTTTCTGGGGCATCTATGCATTAGTGTTCAGAAGAGATATGCTTGCGGCTTTGAGGTTATTCTACGAGTACTCGAGAAGAGGGGGGATGTTCATAAACTCGTGTTTTGCTCATTGCCAAAGTGAGTCACAAGATACATGGTTTGCGCCCGACTCCCCCAGAGTTCACAATAAGGTTTATATACCAACCCAGTCTCCTATTAGTCATGTTTGTGCTGTAGATGTTTACCCACTTAAACAAAGCTCAAGAGACAAGTAAATGAAAAAAAACCACTCGAAATCTTGTCCAAAGTTTATCTCCAGAGTAATAATGGAACTGATTAGTCTGACCCTTTTATTAGCGATCAAAATTTTAGAATAGATATGGTAGATATAGGTGAAGAGGTGGAATAATTTTATTCTCCTCTAGGGGTAAAATAGTTCCCGAATACCATATTCAGGGTGCAAGAAAGTAAATAAACTCCGGATATGGTAAATTCGAATAGTCATATCTGAGTTGATAGCAATGAATTTATAACCCTAACAAAGAGGCTATTGAGTTTTTATCGACGATTTGCTCTTCATATGATAAAATTCAGATTCTAAACCTAATGCACCCTGTGAATTTCTGACAGACCATTGCAGAGGCTGTAGGCGATTGGTACTTTGGGAGAAGGGTGACAAAGGAAATTGACTGTGCATATCCTTGTGACTCTACCTGCCATAACTTGATAGGCTGAGACCAAAGATTCAGGTAAATTGCTTCCTAATTAACAATTAAAGCTGGTAAATGATATTCAGATGTATCAAGTTGGACTGCATGGAATTTAGTTATTATTATTATTATTTTTTAATAATTTAGATTGTGCGGATCAATTTAAATTGAAATGTTATTTTTTGCAGGTCAAATTGAAGATAAATGTTTAGTTTAGAGAATATGGAAAACAACTTCTTCCAAGATTTTTTGGCTTTCATTACGAGGTCCCACTGCATCATTAATCTGTATAGGATTCGATTCAAATCAACATTTTCTCTCTTCTCATGGTGAGCCGGAGTACAATTAGATGTTCGTTGTTTTATATCTCGCTGCTCGAGAAGTATAGCTTATTTGCTTCTTTGACCCAGAGTGGATTCTTGGGAAAGGGTGGAGCCTACCTTACAGTAGGAAGGTATTTGTTGCAAGCTGATACAGAGTATTTGTCAACGGTTGTTGACAATTGTCTTACCATATATCATACTGCATAGTTTCAGATAATTTGTACATTTCATCAATCTCTTGAACCGATAATGACAACTTGAATAAAGATATCCCACTGAATTATTTCAGGATATCCCACTCAGATGCCTAGAGTTTTGAACAAAGATATTTTGTTGAAATTGTGTAGATATACATATGTGGCGATGGCGTGGTAGGGTTGGGGGTGGGGGTTAGAAATGGTGGCAGCAATGGTGGTGCACACGCGTAGGGGGGGGGGGGGGGGGGGGTGACATGGTGGTCGGAAGCAATGGAGATTGGTTGGTACAGACAGAATTAAATGAGTCGCACTCTCTACTCTAGGATTAAACAGTACCTCACATATATGTATTATAATAATCACAAGATTATTTGTTTTGATTCAGTTTTGGAGAATCAAACATGAGATTGCTCAAAATTAGGCACGAATAGTCTAATCTTGCGCGTCTAATCCGTGAATTAAACAAGACCTAACTGAACTGATTTTAGTTCAAAAGATAATATTTTGTGGATTTCAGAAACCTGATGGAGTTGAAACTCCTTTAATTTTGTCAATCGTTTGTATAGTTCTTCAAATAACCTACATGGATGACAGAGGAAAGAGAAGCTCTCGGATAAAATTTCCTTTGAAAAGTAAAATTTCTTGTTTCTTTTTTTCCCTTCCTCACAAGCACTACGAGAATAAATTAGACAGAAATAAAGAAATTTCAATGACTAGGAAAAATCATGTAGTTAGTGCGAACAGAAAACGAGTTCGACTCCAAAAACATGACTACATCCTCTTAGACTCGAGAAAGTAGAAGCAAGGGGAGCAACGAATCATAACTTTAAAGGGGAAGACAAAAACAGAGTAATGAAAAATGAATTAAATTATACTAATGCCATAAAAAGCCTAAGGCTGTATTTAGGCAATTAAGCTAACTGTGCTTACATATTTGTAAGAGTACATCTCAGAAGACAACTTTCATGCACAGATTCGAACCGTTAGATGCACGTGAGTCATTTCAAAACAATATGAGCTCTATGTGCATCGAATGATTTTGAGCATATCTGTATCTAGATTTATGCACAAAAGAGCGTGCCTACATTATTTCGTGTTTTACATTGGAGCACCTAAACTAAAGTACCTATCTTCTATTTTTGAGTACATCGAGGAAGAAAAAAGGGTGACCTAAAGAGGTTGAAATATTAGGGGTAGCCCATGAGAAGGTCTAAGTGATAACAGTATAGAGGGAGAGTGGCAATAGCCTGGGGAGAGAGAGAAGGAAAACCTAGTGAGAATTAGGGTTAAAACAATCTTGTACTCCATCATGCTCAAGTTTCTACCAATACACATTCTCCCTCCAAACCCAAATGGCAAAAACCCCATCTTGTGGCTGCACCCACCGTGCAAGTCGCCGTTAAACCTCTCCGGCTTGAATTCATAGACGTCGTCCCCCCAAAGTGTTTGGTCGTGGTGCATTGCAACGACGTCTATCCACATGTTGGTTCCGTTAGGGATAAGGACATTGTCGACTTTGATGTCTTCTCTTGCTTGCCTTTGTACGTTTGGTGCCGGTGAGTATAGCCGTAAAACTTCGTTCATAACCCATCCCATCTGCAATTCAAAATTGTGTCCAAAGACAACTTAGATGAGAAGAAGATCAAGAAGTATAGCATTAGGTAAAATGTATAAATCCATCTAGATGCAACACTAAGTAATAAAATTTAGGTATGATGTTTGTTTAGATAATCAACTCGGTACTCAGCCTAAAAGACTAACTAATTTGAACGTCATTGACCAGTAGCATAGTTCAAAGTCGTGACTTTTGTCCCATATGAACTCGTCCAACACAAATTAACACTAGCATGCACCCGTTGTCCATGAAGAATTAGCCTATCTACGCATCCATTTTATGGGAACAAAAACCCTAACATGGAAGACGCCAAAATAATATTCTCAACATTTGAATCCATTACACCTTATTATGCACAGTATACACGAGTTTACGTCTCCCCACTTTTTTGGAGAGAATGGGTTCCCATGTAAAGTGTGATGTGATCAAGGTTTCTATCACCCACTTGATGATGGGGCACACACAAGGACGGTGATTGGTCCATGTTGTGCTGGCAAAGCTACTAAATGTTTGGCCGGTTATGTAGCTCCCAAACAACTGTTTGTGGTGCTTTGATATTGGTCGGAGTCAAGATAATTGCATTGGGTTCCGCCACGTGTCGATGGACTAGTCTATTATTATGACGTGGACATTTGATAGACAGATCAAAAGAATGTCAAATGGGGGGAGGGTCCCACTCTCATCCCCCTGAAAATTCTGTGACAGTTCATGCAATTCCAACGCGTGGACTAGACCAAAATATATTCAAAATCTACAAGTCTATTTTTCAAAGGAGGAAATTAGTTCAGCTACTTTAGAAAATTGGTCTTTGAAAGAAAATGTTAATTATCGTCAAATAATATATAAAAATATATGTTGATATTCATAAATTGTGTATTAATATTTGTAAGTATATATTGATATTCGTAAAATATATATTCATATTCGTATTTATTTAGCATTATGTGTACATTATCTATTACTTAGTGAACGGTGATAAGCAAAAAGACCCTACAAGAAAACAATGCAGAAACACTAACAACCGTCATGCCCTATGTAATATATTATGCTGATGTATATTACGTTTGCTTAGTGAATGATGACTACGTTTGGATATTATATGCTGATGTATATTATTTAAATATTTTAAGAGTTCTATGTTTTGTTGTTCAAGTGATACTCTCGATAACTTTAAGGCGGTGAAAAATTTGAGACATAAAAATATATTTTCTATATTATACCTCTTTACTGCAACAACGTAACGATGCCACTTGGTACTAAAAATATCAAATAACTTACTGACCTAATTAATGTGGCTTGTAACATGAATAAGAATACTTTACGGATTATACATCTCGATGTGAGATAATTCTACGAAACATTAGGACCCACAAAATTATGTGACATAAATATTAATAATTGTACTAGATATCGGTCATGTAGATATTTATTGTAATACATATTAGTAGTATGGAGACCTGCAGTGCATAACAGAGTGTGTTGCGTTAAAAATGTTGTCAAAATATTGCCTGAATAGTGTCTAACTATTTTTAATAACCAAAATAGTGCCGTTTGACGTGTAATATATCATGGTGTGCGTTTTGTTGTGCATAACAGAGTACTCGGATTCTTCGGGTCCTACGTATTATTTGTTAAATAACGTGCATGGAATTGTAATAAAAAGTAAAAAATTACCTTCTTTAGTCCAGCAAGCATGGTGGCATCAATCTCTCTATTTCCAACCACATCTTTGATTTCTTCCCTAAGCTGATCTTGCCACTCCCCATGCTCCGCCAAAAGCAGCAGCGTCCACGTCAGAGCCAACGCCGTCGTTTCATGCCCACCAAAGAAAAACGTCTTGCACTCATCCACCAACTCCCGCGTCGTCAACGCCGCCCCCCGCCGCCCGTCCACCCTCTTTTCCGACATCAGAATCCCCAGCAAATCGCTCTGATCATCCACCGCTCGGACGGAATTCGATTCCCTTCGGGCGGTGATGATTTCGGTGAGGAGGTAATCGATTTCTTTCCCGAGTTTCTTGGCGGCTAGGGTTTGTTTGGGGGAGACGAACTTACTGAATGGGACCCCAACGAATCGGTTGGAATTGAAGAGGGTGACTTGCATTGCCCGGAGTTTTTCGAAAACTTTCCGTCCGTTTTCGTATCCGATTCCGAAGCTTGTTTTGGCGATGATTTCTCCGGCGGTGCCTGTGATTTCTCTCTCTACGTCGATCTCCGCTGTGCCGGAGCCAATGAGGGCGGTCCACCGGTCTAGCATGTTTGTTGTGGTTTCCACCATTAAGCTTGACATAGCCTGTTGGTCAATATTATCTAGTTAGTATTTTGTTGATAAAGGTGAAATTTTTGCAATTGTGAGTACAAAGGTTGTTTTTTGTTTCGATTATGATGCGTGCTAAAACAACGTCTAAATATTGTTGGCGTCTTGTGCAAAAATTTGCTTGCATAATATTAGAGAAAGTTTACATATACGAATACAAATGTGTACGAAAACACAAAATACACATAAATTCCATATTATTTTAAAGAATCTCACGTGCATCGAATAATTTTATACAGAGATAACATTATACTTCCATTAGCAAGAAGTTGAGAAGATAATGTCCCTACACAACCAACGACGTACTATAACAATAAAATTCTCTAGCAAAATGTTCAGCAAGTCTAGGCACACAATTTTAATACATAGATTTTAAAAACAGATGTGTTCAAAATCGTTTGATGCAAATAATTTTTTTTAAATAATGTAAATCTCATGTGCTTTGAACGATTCTGGACGGGCATAGAGTGGGTGATGTGCCAAGAGGCACAACAAAATTACTTCCTCTCATTAAAAAAAATTTATTTTAAAATTTCAATTTTACGGTTAATCTCAAAATATTTTTTTAAATTAACAGTAAATTAAGTGATGTGTTAAAATAATATGTATGTAGCATTCTTGCATTAAACCTGATGGAATGTGGGTCTCAACAAATGAATATAGGCCCTATTTGGCCTCACTAATTTATTTATTTTAAATTTTTGTCTTTATTCATTTTTTTTTTGCATTTGTTGTTCAAATCTCAATGTTTTGTAGTTTATTGGTCCGTCTTGATGAAAGGAATCTAATGAGTATAAAATTATGTCCAAAAGTTAAAAAAAAGTCACTAAAGACGACGAATAAGTACAAAAAACTCTGTTTTTTTATTTATTTTTGTCTTTTCTGAACTTTTTTCAAATGTAGCCGATGATTGATAACTTTTCTGAAAGCTCTTGTCGAGATGAACCAATAAATCAAAAAAAATTGATGAAAAACAAAAAATTTCAAAAAAATTTCAAATAAGGACGAAAAAATTTTCAATAAATAAACACATAAAAACCACAGTCCAAATGGGCTCATAATTGTATCTCGAATTTTGAGCAAGAGAGAGAGAGGGAGGAGAGAGAGACCTTCAAATTGGCCGGAGAAAATGCAGGAGTGATAACATGTCTATGACGAACCCAGTCTTCTCCTTCAACCATAACCAAACCATTACCAAACATAGGCTCTCTATCATTTTTAAACACAGTAGGCTTCCCCCAGCTTTTCCCCATCACACCTGCCGACATCTTCTTCAGAAACTCTGGGTCTGCAATGTACAAAAATGGCTCTGTGCCTAACCAATATATGAACACTTTCCCTGCACGTAAAAAACAAATCTCCTTAATTATTATATAACCCACATGCATCTAGAGAAAGAGAGAGAGAGAGAGTAAAACCATCAAATTAGAATTTGAAAGACTCACCGTGAGATTTCTGCCACTTAGCGAAGAAGGGAAATACAATGGAATGGATATCATGGGTGATATTTGAAGACGATGATGAAGAATTTGCAGATTTTTTCTTCATCATATCACCAATGTTTCCGAGTGGAAAATTTGGAATCGGACCACGAAACCCATTTTTCCTGAGCTTTTGATACCTCCAATTGGGCAAAATCCAGCATGAATACAACACTCTCCAGAATAAGAACAGGAGAGGGAGAGCTATGGCTAACCCAAGAACTTGAACCAGATGAACAAATCCCATCTCTCTCTCTCTCTCTCTAAATAGATATATGTTTCTTTCTCTCTCTCTCTCTAGATCTCTTTAGTAGTAGGTGATGGATCTCCTTAATTATGTTGGTTGATGTTGGAGAGAGGTGGTGTGAGGATACGACTATTTATAGAGGGGGATGGGAACAGTATTTTTTTTTTATAAGCGAGATGTCCGGTCAGTTTTGAATTTTTATTATAATTTAATGCTGACTACTTCTCCGAACTATAAGTTAACAACTGTATAAATCTCTAGCGGCTTCTGGTGACTTATTCTGATTGAATCTAATCTCTAATTTTGACAAATAAGTTCCTTAATCACCCTCTCTTCTACCACTAAAACTGAACCCTTTAAATTGGAATTGAATTAGAATGGGAACACCCATGTCAAACATTTGACTAAACAAGTACCCCTTCGTTTAAATTCTAAATCTCAAAATTTAAACCCGTAGGTTTATAAACATGTCTGAAATTGTTTGATGTACAAAAAGATTAATGGCCCGATAGTCAATACTCGAGATTTAAGAGTTTGCTCAATTCTTATGGGGTCAGCTCATATTTCGCGCAAAATCGGACATTTCGTGAATTGAGTTTCGAAATTGGAAACCGTATCTGAAAACGCGACTTTTTGACCCGAAAGACGTTTCGGAAACGCGAAAGATCGATTTAGAGATTTCGCGCGAAACCAAATGTTTCGTGAATTGAGTCTCGAAATTCGAAACCGTCCTCGAAAACGCGACTTTTCGAAAGTTTGCTCTGATTTTATTTGAAATTTTCGTAAGTATACGATAAAGTTAATCCCCAGAAATTAATCGAAGTATGCATAAACTGACACGAATCATGAGCAATCGAAAAAGTCTTTGAAAAGTACATTTATTTGGTTGAGAATTGATAAGTTGTGCGTTTTGTTTTTTTCTGTTTGATTTGTCAACCAGATGTCTTTTAATTCCTCTTTATGTGGCTCATAACTACTCAAACCGAGTACACAACTTTAGAAGAAATATATTTTTTAATTGTTTTCCGGCCAAATAAACGTACTGTTATTTAGTATAATATAAATATTTGATTATAGGGTGTTGGGTCAAATATCCAATATATAAAAGTCAGAGGTCAAATATAAAATTCTATTTTTTCTCTTCAACATTTTCTTTGACTGAATATGATCATGGGCTTATTTTAAGGTGGTGTCATATTCCGTACACTATTAAATTTTTGAGGAAATTACACTGTTCTTTCTTGATTTTTTTAAAAATATAGTATTAACCTCTTTGTATTTTGAAAAATTACTTTAATCTTTCTTACTTTTGAATGCAGTTTCCTCTTGTACGGTTCAATTTTTTTTTTTTTTTTTTGCTCAGCTAAAAATGCAATTTATAAATTATTAAAGGCCTAAGCCATAATACACCATCGGGACCATATTACATCATCGGGTTATACCCATACCCACTGGAGTTGGATATTTTATACCCGCCCATATCTTTACACTCCTACAGATACACAAACATTTGGTTAGAAATCTGCAACTGACGATCACTGGCCTCCTCCTCCCGTACGCCGCTATGGATTTCCGGCCGCCTTGCGCATGTCTCCTCCCCCTTCTCAGGAATCCTGCCTACCCTTTACTCACATTGCTCCTGTATCTACATTTTCTATTAGATTGGTTTACCTATTGCTCCTTTTAGACAGCGCTAGTTAATCTCCTCCACTGTGTAATCTTTGATCGCATTCTTGCTCTTTACCCATGTAATTGCTCTGATTTTTATGGAATCCGCAACCTCTCTTTCATCCACCTCTTTGTTATTGAAGTGGCATTCATTCCTTGCTAACCATATGGACCAGATAGTAGCATAAAAACATGCATCCCACACCAATTTTTCAGTCTTAGATCGACTTTGACCTAACCAGAAATCTGCTAACAGTTGGACCGATCTAGGGCAAACCCATTTCTGCTCCCACCACTCCAAAATCCTGCACCATATCCTCCATGAAATCCTGCAATTTATTAGAATGTGGTCTGAAGTTTCACCATTCATACTACATAGATCACATTTGTCATCTGCCCTAGGAATGATGCCTCTATTAGCCAACGTATCTTTGGTGGTAATGCGCCCTTGGTAAGCCTGCCAGGTAAAGATTAAGACCTTATGAGGAATGAGCTTTTTCCATAGTCGAGCTAGTTCTGGTTTCTCCTCAAATTCTGCCTCTTCCCACTTAGCATAAGCTGCTCTAACCGAAAAGGAGTTCCCTCCTGACCACCTCCAGTACAGCGTGTCCTCCTTCGAATCATCAATAGGAAAAACTTCCAATTCTCTCAGCAACTCCTGGACTTGCACCTCTTCCCATGTATACAATCTTCTTCTGAATTCCAACTTCCATTCTCCACTTTGCTAATCTATTACCTCTCCTACCTTCTTATCTCTTTGTGTTGATACTGAAAATAGTCTTGGGTATCTATCTGCTAGAGTATTCTGCCCCATCCATGCTTGATACCAGAATTTCACTTCATTTCCTGCATAGACTTGCCACCTAAATCCACCCATAATGTGTGCTGCCATTGAACACTCTGAATTCCTGAGGTTTGCTATTTCACTCCACATAGGTGAGATCTTCCCCTGCCTTGGGAGGTTTGGTAGCCAACTGGACTCCGGGATTTTATACTTATCACTCAGCACCTTTACCCATAAGGAGTCTTTTTCCTTGAAGAATCTCCACCACCATTTCGCTAAAAGAGCACAGTTGTGTTCCACCAGTCTATGGATTCCCAACACTCCATACTTTTTATTCCTCGTTATTCTTCCCCATCCCACTAAGTGCAGCTTCCTTTTGTTAGGTAGGTCACCCCATAAGAATTGTCTCTGGATTTTCTCGACCTGCTTGGCTACACTTATAGGAATTCTATATAAAGACATAAAGTAAATGGGCAAATTAGCCAAAGTAGACCTTATAAGTGTCAATCTTCCTCCTACTGAAAGATACCTTCTTTTCCAAACAAATAACTTCTGGTTTATTCTATCCAAAATTGGTAACCAGTGCTCTTTCCTCCTTGGATTAATCCCTAGTGGTAGACCTAGATATTTAACAGGTAGAACCCCAGGTTGACAACCCAACTGCCCAGCTCTGGCTTCAACTTCCTGACCTTGTACGGTTCAAATTAGTCAACCGCCGTTAGTCAAACTATTGAAATTTTTAAGTTCAATTTTCTTTTAGCCAAAAAAATTGCAACATAATTCTTATCACATCTGATTTTGCCTATGTGGAATTTTTAATTTTTTTGAAATCGAAACTCTGACAATTTTTTTTTATATTTGTTCGAGTTTCAATTTCAAAAAAAATCTAAAAATTCAACTTAGGCTATTTCAAACGTGATTGAAATTATATTGCAGTTCATTCTGCTGAAAAAATTTATATATCTTGACTAATGGCATTTGACTGCTCATGCTTATTCAAAAGCATTATCGTTCGTAGGATCTAGATCAGTTATTTATTTAATGGAAACTTTTGTTGGATATTCTCCGAATAAAAATCAGAATATAATTCTTATGGGAGGTTTAACAAAACACGTAGCGATTACAAAAATTGTTTTTTTTATTAGGTACACTTTCTCTTCTTGGTATTCCATCCCTTGCCTGTCACGAGCTGGACTCGAACCAGCACCTTTGGGAGCAAAAGACATATCCAGCGAACTACCTTTCATTTTGATCATGACTTCGAAAAAAGAAATAAGAGAAAGAACTGGGAGTTGGCATCTATTTGCTTACCAAGCGATCATGGCTTTCACTCCTCCGTTTCGATTATTCCGCTGTGTTCACTCTAATAATCTGATGGCCTACCCTAATGGAAGTAAGGGAAACCATAACAATTTCTCAAGCTACAAAAAAGTCAATGTATTTGTCGAAAGACTAACGAGAAGTCAGTGTAATTTATACAACCTGATGGGAATGTACTGATTCGATCATAGAACTTATGAGATTGCATATATTTTAATTATTAATCTTGTCAACGTCATTTAATTATTTATCTTTATGCAGCGAAGCGTCGGGTTATTGGTAAGGAGCGTGAGCGGCCCGAAAACTCACACAAGTAAGTGAAGGAACCCCGTAGCACTTGCCTTTTAACTCGTTGGGCCAGTCAGGCAATCAAAAAACTAGAGTTCGAGTGAGTGTGAAAGCCGGCCCGCCCAGCAATAGTATGAGTTTTCTACCTTACTATGCTTCAAGCTGCGAATCGAGAAAAAGGTTGAGCAAGCCCCTAATTCTACTAGAAGTTAATTCTTCACCCCTGAATCATAAGCATAAGATTTCTTCAAAGTCTTTCCTTCCCCAAAATTCGATAAGAGAAGAAACAATAAAAACCTAAGACCTTGTTTGATTCGCAGTAGGCGCATAGGATTGGACTATTCATGTCTATTCCCACGCAATTTCATATTTGATTTCCCAAAATTGAACCACGACAAATAATCCAAAAATTGTTTTAATACCTATATATGGGGTATTATATACTTTATCCTAGGGGACAGGTGAGACTATTAATTAATCATGTCTATATCAACCATTAATTGCTCCACTGACTCCGACCATCACCACCACCACCGCCACCTTCCACCACCACCACCGCCAACACCACACCCGCCGCCACATCCGACCATTGTCACCACCACCACCTGCCACACCACCACCACATACGTATATCCATATAATTTCACCAAAACATCTCTGTTCAAAACCCTAGGCATCCGAGTCGGATATTTTGAAAATAATCCAGTTCAAATCAAATATGATATTATGTTTGACTGATATTAAAACAGTATCAGGACAAATAATCCTAAGACTATTAATCCCACCAATTTTAATTCACGAATCAATTGGGTGATCTGACTGACGGCTTCCCTTTCTTCCCCTCAGTACTCTTCTTTCCCTAATATGAACTTTGAATCATCAAAGCTGTAAAAAACAAAAGCTAGTTTTACTTATATCAATAGAAATATTGGGGTGGATACAGAAAATTCAAAAGTTTCACATTTTCCCCTTTTGAATGTTTTTTCTTCATACATATTCAAAAGTTTCACAAGTTGCTTCTACTTTAGGGAATTTTTCCCTTTTCTTTAACGTTTTTTGTTCTTAATTTTTTAATTTTCAATGTTTTTTTCTTCTTACTTTTTGCTTTGTTGTTTCCCTTGTTTCCTTTTCCACGGCAAAAACAGTGTACATTGTTTCCTTGTTTTATTTTCCTCTTAATTACGTATGCATACACGATAGTTTTTTTGTTTTCATAACTCAAAGTACTGTTCGGTTAGCTTACACGCACTTTGATTAATTTTAAGGGGACCAATTGCACCACTCATTTGCGGAAATTCTAATTAAACTAGCCCCGTAAAGTTCATGATAACACCCGGGAGGTTGCAAGGCTTACCCTAGGGCTAGCCCTAGAAGGAACAATGGAATTCAAGAGGTTGGCATCATGATTAAGGTTTTAGACTTAAAGAGTTTATTTTTTTGACCTTAAGTCTAAGACTCGAAACTTCTTAAGTGCTATTATTTCTTCTGGTCTAATCTAGAGGAACCTTACCGCAACTTTAATCAGATTCTGCTTAGTGAAAATTAACTAGATAACATTATTTTGACAAAAACATTGACTTTAATTCTTGTTTGGTTCAACAAAAATCGAGAATCATGTTGGTTTTCCAAGTTTGAATCCATAGGACGTACGTGAGTCATGTTGGAAACGGATATTATTTTCAGATCAAGAGCTTTCAAGTTGGACTTTGGCCTGAAGAGAAAATCTACACACACCCTTTACACATGGATCCGAACACATGCGTTCTTATCGTTCGATGTACGTGAAATTTTTCAAAATAATGTGAGCTTCACGTTTATTGGATAGTTCTGAGCAGTTTGTGTCAGCTGGATCTATGCGCGAAGGGTGTGTCCGTAGACTTACTCTTCCTTTCATTATGTTTATTCGATTTTAATTGCCTCGTTTCTTTTCTTTTTTCCTTCTTTTATTTGAAAGTTGAAAATTGCATGCGGTAGCTTGCCTGAATTTTACTGTGCACATTAGAGTATGTTGCGCACGTCAAAATAACCTCATTTGGAGCATTTTGGTTGCCAAATGTATTGCGTCAAAATGACGCATTTGGCTACCAAAATGCTGTGCAAAATGGTGGGGCAATGCTTGGGAAGCATTTTAGTGGCCAAAAGTGTTGCGCGTCAAAACAACGTCTTCTGGTTAAGAAAATACTACCCAAAACGTTGGACAAAACTGGGCATCATTAAATTGGTGGCCAAAATGGTACTATTTTAGTGCGTTGTGCACAATAAAATTCCTAACTCTTTTCTTTAATCATGTGTGCCTCAATTCTAAGGCCGTGTTTGCATCCCGATCAATTCGTTAAAGGGTTGTATAGCTTCACTTAGACTGAATGAGATTAATGTGACTCCTAATTGGGAAGTCGATCTATATCTTTTTTGATGAGATAAATTGAGAATTTTATGGTAATATAGATCTTTCTAACATATGATAATTTTTTTTGTAAGGCAATGTTTGTATCATGAATTTATGAAATTATTTGTAGAATAAATGGAAAAAGGTCGGAGACAAGAAAACATGGTAAAAGTTTCAAATTTTTTACTCTGCAGATTGATAAACCAAACGCAACTTAATTACTGTACTGTATATTTAAATTTAAAAAAAATTAATTTATTGTTTCTGTCATCCAATTAATTCCAATACACAAAAAGATTGTTTGCTTTACAGATCACAATTGGGTGATTTCCTAATCCATTGCTTTACGGGTCTATTTGTCTGTGTTAATTATTGAATGATTAAACTATTAAATTATATTGTCTCGTGTAAAACTTAATCTAGTCAAATTTATTTAGACTAATTTATTTTTGGTGTGTGTTGTCCGTATTTAATGCAAAGTTTGTTTGACTCATGAGATGTAATGAGTCATGACGAAAATGACTTTAAGCTAATTCTACTTGGACTCTCTTTGTTTAACCCAAGAAGCCAATTTTGTCGTTTGAACAAGTGAAAAACCCTTTTTTGAATCTTGAACAATTTAGTATAAAGGGACAAAACTTTTTTGGTCCAAACAATTCAGAAAGTCAATAATTTTCTTAGGCCAAATAGAACGGTAATATGATTTTTTCCCCATCCAGATTAAAGTTATGAAACACAATATACTATATAACAGAAAGGCTAAACTAGATAAACAACCAGATCTCTACGTATAACTTACTCAATTTCAGAGAGCTATTAGTTTCAAAAAGTACGTTGAGATCTGGTTGTTTTACTCTTTCTGTTTTACAGCTTCTTCCAAGTTGTGAGATTTTTTTTGGAGGGTTCAAATCTAAAAACCATATAATAATAGGTGGAGTAGTCACTAGATTATATTAACAACGTTAGGTTGAGTGGCTCAAGGGTTCTAGCTAGAATAAAGTCTAAAACTCTTTGTCGGTAAAAAAAGAAGCTCATTAGTCCCTGTCCTAATAGTCAGACACGCATGCGGAAAAATAAGTTCAAACATGGTATTAGTCTAACATAGTACTAAGAGTAGGTAAAGACAAGCAAAGAGAAAAAAAGTATGAAAGGTATATTTTTCCAAAATAGATTCCTAGTACCTTCTAATACACCTAATGTACAGCCTGGTGGTAAGTACAGGGAATGAGAGAGCCCGATACACGTTGTTTTTGCAAGATGCATAGCAGGACTCCCACGTAGAGGTATGTAATAAGATTGATCCAGACAGATCAATACTCGATCACGTGTGATAAGGCTATCCAAGATCTAGCTCTGATATAGTATTAAATATATTAGAGGAATATTTCAACCTAAAATCAATTTGACAATAAGTGGAATAACTTCTTGAGCTTGGATGGCTTATTTAAAAATTCAACAAACACAGTATTGCATCATTCAGACTCTAAAGGTGTTGGTGATTGATTTTTTTAAAAAAATTACACAATAAAAACAATTTTTTGTATTATCTCATAAATGGGTTCCTTTCTAACAAAAAATATATAATTAGTTTTAAATCTGACAAATACTTAAAATTTTGTGAAGAACCAAAGTAATCGATTACGAAGCAACTCAACATTGGCCGTGGTCCACTTATCTCACTGCCTATCATATGATTTCTCATGTAATGTAAAATAAATTCACTAGAATCTTCTTCCACAATCTGAACGGTTGAATTTTTGAAGACTTAATAAATAAATTATTCATATGAAATTTTATGTCAACTAACATGTCATCAAGCCAAAAAAGTCAAAAGATTAGATTATTTAATCATTTTATAAAAGATTATATGAAAATATTAAAGCCAAAAAAGTGCTTCTTTGACATTTCGCCCAATGCATATGATCTCTGTTGACTTAATCTATTGCAGAAATCTCCTTTTTATAATACCAACCTTCGACCATTGGAAAAAAAGGCTACGAGTGGCTAGCCCCTATATATGCTCCATATTCATATGAGGAGTGATACAATTTAAAAACTAAAATTAATATTAAGAAATTTTGTCCGAATTTTAAATTAAAAGGGCATGATTTACTTGAATTTATAAGAGCACAAGTACAAGTGAAATCGTCACTTTTAATTTTGAATTCTGAAAGAATTTTTTAATTCTAATTTTGCGACCGTAAATTTTTCTTATTCATATATCGGTGTTGGCGTTGACGTTAGAGTTGGGGTGTCCAATACGTGTCTTTGCAGTGTTTCCTTTTTGCCTGTTGTGAATCTCCCACTAAGTCAACTGCTACTGATCGCACTCAAATTAGTTGGGCTCCAATTGTACCAGTGAGCATTATCAACCATTTGACGTTGCACAAGACACATAAAAAATTATACTAAACCACACATACATATATTTATATATAGAGAGAGAGAGAGACACACATGTAGGTACTTATTTACATATAAAACATGATGCGACAGTGACATTTTTAAGTAACAACTAAATTAACGTTGTTACGATTATATCAAATTAATGAAAAATACTTTGATATTCAAGTCAATAATCATAGCAAAATGAAGAAACGTACAATAGAGTACGACTTAATATATGCGTACCTTCAAAGTACTTTTCATTAGTCCAAGTTTGTTTTGAGTTCATTTCGTAATATATGCACTAATCTCCCGATTAGTGCACTCGGTTGGTCGACCGCCTCAGCCTGGCCTGTGCATCGGCCAAGTACCCTTGTGATGGGCTCTGCATATATATGGACCGTTCCCCACTACCAGGTTTCAAACCAATACTATCGCTC